>JAUCMX010000004.1:7993431-8680931 GCA_033459395.1 Hemibagrus guttatus
TAAAACTAGCTCATTATCCTTGAGCTGATTTGATTGTGCTGTAGCATTCCTAGGCTTGTTCATGTGGGATCTCAGTGGGAGGACTGGGACTGTGTTTAGCAGCTTGTTGGAAACATGAGAGGGCTGCAGAGTTTGGTGCCACAGCATGAGACAAGGGGGAAGGTGCTAAGTGGTGATTGGCCTGATATTCTCTTTTCTCTCAACTTCTCCCAGTGTGCATGAGCGAGAGCGAGAGAGATAGAGAGAGGAAGAGAGGAAAAGAGAAGGCTTTTATTTCAATCCCAGCTGGAGTATTATTTTGGAGCTGACAGATGGAATCAAGGCGTTGCTGAAAGGGTCTTGGGGATTGTTCTGTCCTTTAAATTCTTTGTTTGAGACGTCTCTACACTCATTTCATAAGTGGATGTGACTCTTGAGTACTTCCTGCATTACGAATATAGCATCAATTCTGAATGGTCAGCTCAGTAGGGCTTGAGTGATCAATGGATGAATAGTCTTGCTGTTTTTCCTTTCAAGGTTATTCAGACCTAGCACATGCTTACCACTGTTTCAAAGAAAAAAAAATAGTCAAGGTTATACAGCATGTTATTGGAACAAAGTCCTTAATTGCAGTAATTACAGTAATAATAATTTTTGTTACCTAACTTCCTTGTTGGAAACACATAGTACCTTAGGGTTCCAATATACTGTATGAATATACTATAAATAAATACATACATATTAGCTATTCTAAATAAAAAGCAGCATATTACTGTATAGTCAGACATTCTCTCTATTAACTTTATTCAAATGTTAAATAATTCTATAATTTTATAAGCATTATTACACATTTGTTAGCTGGACCTAGGGTCTACAGTAAATTGGGATTTAGTTAGCTTTACTGTTTTCTTGGCCATCAGCAATAGGGAAAATAGAATGAGTTCATATGAAGTGTTATTTTTGGTAGTTTTAGCACATTTTGGATATGAGGTTAACTGCTGTGCAGTGCTGCATGGCGGTAAAAAGATCTGCTTTAAGAGTTTTGAAAAAAAAAAATGAAGGTATTGAGAAATGTGAGAAAACAACTAAAACAAATCAAGAAATTATTTCCATGTGAATTAAGTTATTTGTCAGGGGGGCACGGTGGCTTAGTGGTTAGCATGTTTGCCTCACACCTCCAGGGTTGGGGGTTCGATTCCCGCCTTTGCCATGCGTGTGTGGAGTTTGCATGTTCTCCCCGTGCCTCGGGTGTTTCCTCCGGGTACTCCGGTTTCCTCCCCCGGTCCAAAGACATGCATTGTAGGTTGATTGGCATCTCTAATTTGTCCGGATTGTGTGAGTGAATGAGAATGAGAGTGTGTGTGTGTGTGCCCTGTGGTGGGTTGGCACTCTGTCCAGGGTGTATCCTGCCTTGATGCCCAATGACACCTGAGATAGGCACAGGCTCCCCGTGACCCGAGTATAGATCAGATAAGCGGTAGACAATGAATGAAGTTATATGACTAGATCTAAATTTGCCTTTCAACTAAAGTGGCACTAAAGGAATTATTATTATTTAATTTTATATGTTATTATATGGAGTTTTTAACATCAATATTGTGTAAAAAAAACAATTAGAAAAACTAGATATTTATGTATCTGTGTTAATGTACCTATTTTATTTATCTGATGATAAGTTTTTATTTTTTCTATAGATTAGATTAGATTGGATTGGATATTGATCTGTCCTGCCTTTAAATGATACCTTCAAATGCAGTAAAAAAAAAAAAAAAGCAAAACTGTTCCTCTAACAAAAATGAACAATGGTATCATCTTACCTCTTTTACCTCTCTGATTAGCATCTTTACTCTTTCGTAGATAAGCTAGACTGCAAATGTTATTGTGTATTTTGCAAAAAAAAATGTAAAATTACTCTGAAAAAGATTTGGTGAAAATATACCTTTAATAGACATTAATTTTATTAACTATGATTACACGTGTGTAATCATTAAATATTAAAGTGGTGCATTTTTTGACATAATCAACTTGCAAAGCGTTTAGCAAATATTATTTGTAGCTACTACTTTATTACCTTTATCTTATTACATATTATTATTTTACACTGGCGCACTAAATGCTACAGTACAGACCCGGTCATTTTCACAGAAGTTATTATGTTATTAAAATCCAATATGTAGCAGAAATAACTTCCAATTACCTCATAACACACTAGCTACTTACACTGCTGTAAAATAAAGTGCCACCCAACAGTCTGATTGAGACGAGAATGAGTGTAAATTTTTTTTTTTTAGTTGTTCAGAGCTCATGAGCTATAAGTAGCTTATGCCACTCTCATTATGAGTTGCTCAGTCACTGAAATCAGCACTGATATTGAGGACTAAGGAAATGCACTTCACTCTATGGGAGTCCAGTTCCAACAGCACTGAATGACGTTATACATTTTCCTAGTTAAGCACTTGGAAGACTCTAAAACAAATTCTTTTCCTGATTTGTTATTGTCCCTGGTCTGAGATAGTGCTATTTCCTCGAGCAGGAAACATCGTAAATATTTAAATTGCTTCATCTAACCTTGCATGTTGCAATGAATGCTGACATTAAAGTCGGTGTGATTTCTGTTCTACATGTCTTCCTTCATTGTCAGGTTTCACGCTTCCACTTTAGCAAACAACACAATAATCCTCACCCCACAGTAAGAGCAAGAAGCTTCATTTCTGTTTCTTCTTCTGTGTCATCTAGAACTGACAAAACTCCAGGTCTGTGGCTAATGCAGCCTGGATCAGCCACTTTCCCAGAGAAAATCTCCTCAGTAGGGGTTCATTTCTGCTGAGCTCGGCCAGGCTGCTGAAAAATGTTTTCGCGGCTGCCCACGCCGTAAAGTTCCCTGATGGTTTCTCCAGGACGTGGGCAGAACTGAGAGCAGCAGGACTCCACAAGCTCTCTACTTCAAAGGCATGTCCAACCGCAGCTGGGGTCCAGCTTATAGGGAGTCATATCATTTGTCCTGGTCCACTCTGTGTGAGAGAGAAAGAGAGAGAAAAAGATCGAAAGAATAAGAGAGAGAGAGAGTGCTGTCTTGTATGAATTTTTGATATGGTATATGTATGTGATCTCTCTCTCTCTCCCCCTCTTTCTCTCTCTCTCTCTCTCTCTCTCTCTCTCTCTCTCTCTCTCTCTCCCCACTCTCTCTCTCTCACACACACACACACATGCTGTGCCTATATTTTTTCAAGTGGAATAAGCTTTGTAAGTGTTTTGAGGTTGGTACATTTGGATGAGAGTATAAATGTATATGTAAGTGAAAGGGAGAGAGATAGATAGAGAGAGAGGTAGATGCAGACAGAAAGCTTCTGTAGCACTTGTTTGTTTAATAGATGATTTATGTATCTCTGAGGTCCAGTGATATGCAGCTCCTCTTGCATTTTAATAAATCGGATAGGGGGTCCTGCAGGGTGAGCTGCCTCAGCGCCTGCCTGCTTTTAATGCACTTTAAGGTGTTTCACTCTGGAGAGCAAGAGCAAATAGCTTCAGGTTACCTCTACTCTCTAAGGACTGCGCTGCTAACAGAGTCTAATTTACACAGTAATAAAATGAAGTGGAGTGCATTCCATTAAACAGAAATTAAACAGGGGGCTTTGAAATTAGCCAGTTGCACACGTGATTTGAGAGCCCAAGATTTTATAGGCTGCCTATTTTAGATGTGATCTTTTAGACGGCCAGCATGCCGGCTTGATGATTAAATTCATCCAACTGGCAACATTTCACAGCTGAATCTTTTAGAATATGTCAGTTAAATGCCTGAAGATTTAACTAGAAATGAACACTGTCAAATGTAAGAAGAAAAAAAATCAAGCCTGGGTCACAAGCATTAGAATTGAATTAAATAGTATGCTTAAATGGTATTGACACCAAGTGTAAAGTGACATATGACTATAGTATAGATGTATATAAGCCAAATATCTCCTCAGATTCTCAGAAGTCTGAGGATCTGTGCTATTAAACAGCAAAGCCTATTAATGTAAGCTAGCTGGCAAGGTAACATCTAATGTAGAGGGAAAAAAATCCTATAACTCCTTGTGGTTTATGATGCTTTTTATTAGTTTTGACTGTGTTCTCTATGTATTTTGTTATCTAATCTGTGTATTTTGTTCTTGAGGCTTATATTATAGCAGATAATGTTATCATGCTAGTTAAAAACCCTTTCAAGGGAGTAGGAGAGCTTGAATCATTCACTTTCAACTGATGTATAACCAGGTTTTAAGAGTATAAATGTGGAGAAACACATCAAAACCTTCCTCTTAGTCATCTGGCTATCATAAGTTCTCTAGCGAAACAACTCCATAACAAGGATAAATAGGCTAAATCTAATTTATCAGTCACTAGCTTATCAGCAAATTGGAGAACAAATAAATGTTTCGGGAGAAAATGCTAAATCTCCATCTGTCCTGAATACTTTTTCTGCCTATAGGATATAAGCTAATTTGTCACTGCTGCTTGCATTGTTTACACACACTCTCTCTCTCTCTCTCTCTCTCTCTCTCTCTCTCTCTCTCTCTCTCTCTCTCTCTCTCTCTCTCTCTCTCTCTCTCTCTCTCTCTCTCTCTCTCCCTCTCTCTTCTGATTGGCTGTGGCTCCTGACAGTTTCCTTGTAATCTGACTTCTTTTGTGCCTGAAGTTCGGGTCTAATGACATTTGATTTGCTCATTAAGAAAATAAAACAGTGTAGCTGCAATTAACCTAATTGGTTTTAAAAGTAGTACTTTTACTACTTTGCCATTGTAATAAAACTAACAGAGTTGCTGATTGGGCTGCTGTTAGGGTTTATTTGAGAGTTATAGTTCATTATCATATTTCTGGGCAGGCAACTGTCAAAAACACAATATACCCAGAGTCAGGAAAAAAAAAATCAGATGAGGTGAAATCAGAAAAACACTATAAACTATACTTGGAATTAGGAGAAATGTTCCACTAGGACACATACACGACTTTAAAATGCCATACTAGACACCAGGGGGTATATATACATAGCCTGAGATGACAGCAGAGCAAGACACAGAATAACTAACTACACTGAAGTGATGATAATGATCAAGGTGAGTTTTCACGGCCGAGCCAGGGGAGAAGACAAGAAGAAAATTTGAAAAGAAGGTGTAAAAGTCCAAGAAATTCAAAGTTATAAAATGAAACTGCCAGCATTAACACTACAGAAACATAATATAAATCTGTAGGCAATAAGATTGTTTCTAGGATTTACTGTCCCATGAAGAACATTCTCTTATCAGCATTTTAAGAAGATCTAGGTAAAGCCAGAGCAAGCTTTCCTTTTAACACATTCAGTAATATAACAAATATTGTGTAGGTAGTTGAGACATGACATATGTTAAATTAGGGCTTTGTCTGTCTCTCTGACACACACACACACACACACACACACACACACACACACACACACACACACACACACACACACACACAAACACTATCCATCTGACTGATGCTTATTAAACAAGAATAAAAGCTGACAGAAGCACTAGTGCCTATAAAAGCAGTAGAGGAGCTGATCCTTGATCTTTTTTTTTCTTTTTTAAATTACCATGATTAAAGCTAATGATTCCCATCATAATACAGTGTGCAGATGTGTCATTGAGGTAATGGTTAGAAATTAGCAATAGTAATAGTAATGCTTTTCCTAATAATCTTTTAAAGAACACAAATAAAGGTTTGTATGCTTGTTCAACTTGGCATTTACCCCAAATCCTCATTTCTATACCCTTGTGCTCTCAATCATTTGCCTACTATAAGTTTGCATTTAAACAGCATCATATAAAGGAGAACTGCTGGGTTTAGGCAGATTGGGTTTGTGTTTAATTACATCCTTCAGTGTTTAAGCCCCAAGTGATTGGCTTTAGTAACGCCTGTGGAAGATAAACATAGAAAAACATAGCGTATTCTTTTTTCCTTATGGAGATGCTCCATGTGGGTGGAGGCATGGCCTGAATTAAGTACAGAATAAACATTTCGGGGTGGTCTATTGTAATTAATTATTAAAGTAATAGATTCCTGAAATAGTTTTGCTCCTTATAAACCACAGCAATCTGTCATTGACTATAATTTTGATCTGTTAAGGAATGTCACACTTTTCTACACATCATACTGTTTATCATTAATTTACTTCAATTTTATTTGTATAGCACTTTTATTAATAGACTTTGTCTTAAAGCAGCTTTACAGAAATCTATAAAAAAGACAATTATTTGAAATATTCATGAAATAGTTATAGCGGCCATAAGCATCCGTTTCCTTACTTTCTTTTATTGAAAAATGCACTTTGTCATGTTACTATAAACATAATACCATATTAGAAAGAGTGGCTTTATATAAACCTCTAGCTTGAATTACAGCCAGTGCTACTGTCAGAATTGCTATTATGGAAAATTCATCACTACCTTCCGACCAATCAGAGTAGAGAATTTAACAGCACAATGCTATAAAGCTGACAATCACACGGCTGGCATGATAGATAAGATGGAGTTTTGACATCGATACAGAAAATCAATCAAAAACTTTAGTCACACACAACAAAGAGATCCATTTCCTCTTCCTGTCACTGTAGTCAGCTCCTCTACATAAAATCACTAAACAAACCAAATATAAACAACAGAATGAGAAGGCTGAATTCAGGGCCTGAGTACACAAAGGAGGATTGTTTTACTATTGTGAAAAGCCACAATATAATAATTTAATTAGTTCAAGTAAGGCTAAATCGCATACAAAGCCTTGCTGTGTGCACTTTTGTGCAGCAGTGTGATTTGACTACATTCACAGAGCCTCAGATGTTGGAAGACAATGTGACTAAATCCTTATTGTTAGAACAAACTGTATTTAATTAAAAAAGCATGAAAGATGATCTCTGGCCTAAATAACTTCAGGGAATGTACAACTTATTGATATTATTATCTTTGTACAATCGACTTTGGTTATAGTGCAGGATTTCAGAGACAGATTAAAAAAAAGGTTGCTGACTCAAAATGATTAGATCAATATGAGGAGAAACCCAAAATCGAGACAACATTCTGTAATTCTGTGTTATATCCATTTTCTGATCTTAAAGCAAACCCTCTGGAGTCTACATCAAAGGTAATAACTGTGCTGGAGGTTAGATTGGAATTGACAATATAATGCACATAAAATACCAAACTCTTCCAGAAAAAAACTGAACCAGTTTCTTTGGAAACAGCTTCCAAGATCAAAACTCACGCTGACCAAATGAAATGAAAGCATATGTAACTATCTGTGTTGTGTGGTGTTAATTCAGAGTGACTGGAGTGGGCGGATAATTAAGCCTTCCAAAATGCAGGCCAGAGCAGAGGCGAAAGATGAGTGAGAGGCATGCACAGCCTCGCCTCGCTATCCCACTCGTGAACTTCAAGCTCATCAGTGTAATACAAAGAAGGCACCATGAATTATCAATTCGTTATGACAACATGCAGAATACATGTGCTTTAGCCAACACTTTGATGTTGCTTCTTCAGTGATTTCTTGACTGCAAGGGCTGTTTGACTCATTCCATGTAATTGGCAATGTTTTTTCTGCTTATTGAGACCTTACAGCAATCTGATTTCACACCTAATGATGTTAAGTGGGTTGTTGCAGGTGACCACTCAATTTAGCATATCATCATACTTATTTCAAGACAAGATACATGTCTGTGTGCACTACTAGATAATATAATCCATTTAAGTAAACCAATCTATAACACAGTAAATAATACAATCAAGCAATACAATCTTTGCTAGTTGATTGCTGATATTTTTACAAGTAGTTTTTGGATTGTAATTCCACAAATTCATGGTGGTTATGCAAATTAGGCTTCATCTAGTTCAATTTACATGCTTATTAAAAATGAAAGAATCTAATCTTTCATTTTGTCATCATTAAAAAAAACTTATTTAACTGCAAAGATGCACTGAAAAGTTTTTTTTTAAAAACTGTGTATGAAAATAATTTTGTTTAAAAATCTAAGGTTTAATCAAGAGACAAAAAAAAAAAAAAGCCATTTTCTGTATAAAATTTAAAACAACACTCATGAGTAGTTGGGGAAATTAATCCATATTATTATTTTTTTTAATTAGGGATAGGAATGAACCAGTCCATTTTCATGAATGTAATAACATCTAGAGATTTTTGTTTCTGAATATAGAATTCTTTTTTCAGATTTTAATGGTTTATTGTGTTTATACGGTAGCTGGATTTATAAGGCTTATAAAAGAAATCGACGTGTTTATCATAATGACACATACACTGGCATAAAAAAAGGAAATATGCAAGAAGCTTAGGCCTTATTCAAAGTTATTGCTACATTTTAATGTGTGCAAATATGCGTTATTGATGTTCATATCATGTTATTCTTGTTATCGATGATGCTCATATCTGTAGTATCTTGCTTTAAATAATATCATGGAGAAATCACTTCTCTTAGTTATAGTATGGGCGATTGTTTGCAAGTTATGAATGATTTGTGGTTGTCAAACCTTTTCTTAGCACTTTAAAAGATTTCCTTATCTACCTGAGTTTGCTAGCATGGCAGTTTGAGATGCTCTGGCCACATCAGCATTTTAGTCAGACGCCACTCGAGACATGCTGTGGTAATTGTGATTAATGCTTTAAGGTGAGAGTGAGTTGTAATGCACTGTTGGACATGTGTCCCAGAATTACTTGTGGTAGTACAAACATCCCTAACAACCATCTTAAACACTTTTCTGTGTTTTGGCAATTTATTGAAAAGGCCAGTGTTCTTCGCAATGGGCAATAATCCCAACTCATGTGGACGTCCTTAAACAAACCCTGACTCTTCATATTTATTCATGCCATTGTATTGCATAAGTACTCTAGCACTTTCATTAAAATAAACCTCTTAAGAAAAGAAGGCAATAAAGAGCTGGAGTTAATGCTTTTTTAGCCTGCTCTTATAAATATTGTAATTGCCTAGAGATGAAGTGGGAATAAGAAATTGTAATGTTGGGATTCGGCAGTACAGCACCCCTTAGAAGTGAACCCCCTACAGTTTTCAGCCTTGTGATCATCGGGGTTGCCAAAGGTGCCGTCTCCCCTTTGTCAGCGAGAGGCCTTTGATTTTTAAACCATCTGCAATGCTAAAATGCCAGTTCACTGTAGATCTACTGTAGTTCTTCTATGTAAAAGCATCAGGTTTGCCCTTGTGGTTAGCAGGGACTGCCAAAAGTGTAGTTGCTACTTTATTTGTAGACATGTTTTTCATGTGCTTGGTATCAGAGTCATCAAAGGGCATATCAAAGGTGCTTTAATCGCTTCAAGAAATCCAAATGCCAGAACAAAACTTTCACAAGGCAGTTTTATCGAAGAGGATAACACCCAAAAGACATTTCACATCAGTGGCCTCTGACAGCATTATCTCGTGTACTGTGCTATTTAAATGTAATTGGAGCTTAACAAATCTTCATATTAGCTGTCAGGTGCAGGATGCAATCATCACCCCATCATGGTGTGCAAGGGGACCCACAGGACCTGGCGCAGGTAATACTAGGCAGTCAAAAATGAACACAAGATGACAAAGAGAGATTTGCACATACTGTAGCTTGCTGCCTTCATGGAATCGAACCCTGATTCCCCTTCATCTATGATCATCATAGTAGGTGCCCATAGTACCATTGAAAGTTGATGGGCAGGCATTTGAATGAAGCATTGCAGCTGTGGAGGGCATGCAGCTGGTCCTGGATTATCTAGAGTCACCAAAGAGTCACGTCTAATCGGTACTTAGCAATAAAATTCCTCCATTTTTTTTCTACAAAGACACAAGCTGTCACAAATTCCTCCATTACTGTAAGTGATACTTGTGTTCGTTTAGTTCTCTATGTGCTTTTGTTATGGCTCCCTCTGGTTTGTCACTATTTTACTTTTCCTGATCACATTCACCTGTTTTGTGTTAGCTCTGTGTCTACATCTCAGCAAGAGATTCATTGCCACCTTCTTCTCTGTTAAGCCATGCTATGGACTATGATTGTGATAGTTGGAGTCACCCTAATGAAGAACATGATGAGTGCATGCGTTTGTGTCTTGCCTCATCAACCATCACTCAGCCTCCTTATATTTGATAGATTCACACTTACAAAGATAGATTAGTGTTTAGAGCTGGTGCTAGAACTTAAATTCTTTTTTCTGTATTTCATTTCCTGTATACTGCCTTTTTTCCTGGTGGGTTTTATTTGCATTCAAGTCTACTGCCCAAGTGAGACGCCTACGGCAAGTGCAGCTGAAATCAATCAGTTTCTTGTGTTCATTAAAAAAGAAAACCCTCTTAACACTATTAAAAGACTTATTTGTTAATGCCTTCTTGTTTTATGGAGACTTATACAAAGTCTTCATAAAAAGGAAAATATACAAAGAAAAAAAACAATAACTAAGGGATTTTAGAGTGCAAGACCTAGAGTGAATATTTTATGAATATACTTCAGGTTATATGAAAGGAATAATCACAGCAAGTCGATTGAAGTGGAAATATAACCCAGAACATCGCTGTGTGAAACTGGCCACTCAGTCGACATCCTAACAGGTGAAAGCAGAGAAACTGACACTTCTTATCACTCAGCCGTATAAATCCTGAGCAACTCAAGTACATTTTTAAACTGTGCATTGGATTTCCATCTACAGTAAGCACATTTTTGATCATTAGCTTCAGAGTCAAGGTTTTGACTCTAACTGATCTGGTGTTAATCTGTCAAGATAAAGATATGTGCAAAACCTCTTAGATATTTTGACACAATTGTCTGTCTTTAGACTTTCTTCTGTGAGCTCTGCCTTGCCTGATTGACTGACCACAGGCTTGCTTCTTACAAGGACTATTGACTACTTGACAGACTATTGTCAGTGTTGCCATGATAAGTTCACTGTGATATCTCGATCCAAGGGGGGTTTATTTCACAGTAAATTACATTTCAATAATGTTTCTTAATGTTTTCTTATTTTTATTATTATAATAAAAGAGCAATGGAAGCAGATAATTAATATTAATTAATATAGTCTACATTTTCAAAACTTAAGTCATTTTTGTAAATTATTTTGTAATATTACAATTTGTAAAAAAAAAAAAAAAGTAAAAATTAGTAAATAAAGCAGATTTGAGAGAATACATGTTTAGATTGAAAAACAACAACAACTGTGTTCTAGTGGAGCATGCTTATATAGACCTCTAATAATAACTTTGTTGTTGTTCTTCTTCTTCTTTGGCAACTACCTGATAGGGGTCACTACAGCAGATCATCCAATCCACATATCTGATTTTTGGTACAGGTTTTATGCTAAATGTCCTTCCTGTCGCAACCCTCCCATTTTATCCAGTTTAACCCCTCACTTCTAATAATACAATAATTAAATAAAAGTAATAACACATAGTACAATAAAACATCCTAAAAAAACAATAAAGCATCTGATAAATAGAGGAAAGAACAGGCAATACTAAATTGAATTGAATTGTTTCAAAGGACATATACATATATATTAATTAGACACAAGTTAACTGGTGAAAAACAAAAGAAGATATGAACCAAAATGAAAGCAGTTCCTCCCAAAATTCTCACCAATCCTACCTGCTCTTGAGGTGTAAAAACTTGTGATGTTTTTAATAAATATATTTGCTTCCAATTCCGGGAATCTAAACTAATATGAAATCTGAATAGAATAGAACAATTTAATGAATTATGCAACAATGAATGCATGACCAAGACACCATTTCTGGTATGTTTCCTTAACACGTATTTTCTTTTTCCTGTGATTTTCATCTCTGATGCCTGCTTCCACGACGTTTTGTGCGTGTGTGTGTGTGTCCCAATGCACATCTCTAGATCATACCTCTAAGGTTACTCTCCTCTCCATCTAAGTCTGCCAAAATTTGCAATAAGAAAGAACTTTTGGCTTCACAGAAGACTGTATCTTGTTAATATTTTTCTTGACTTTGCTTCTGTTGTCAGGGTTAATGTGCAAAATGCGTCTATTGAATTTTTATTATTATTATTATTTTTTAAAAAGTCCATATAAGCTTTACCAAATTACTTATATTGAAATACCTTATGTGTATCTTCTGATCTGACCAGCGATGTCTGAAGGGCAATGATTAAAGGCAGAGCATGTTGATATCTTTGTGTCTTTGCCTGATTATGTTTATAAGTCTAATATTAATAATATACCTCAACACATGGTACCGTGTTATGGATAGTCAACTAATGCAATAATTATGCTCCCCTAAAATGGAGCATCTGGCCACAAGGGACAAATTAAGTAAATAATTTATTACCAGAATAAATACGAAACTCTCACATAGCAGTTAATTCAGCCAGTGACAGTTCAGACATTAGTTTGAGGTAAACATCCCAGATTAGAGTGCTTGTTGCCTCCAGAGAGAGTTGACTCCATCACCACGAACAAAGAAGTTTATGACAAACAACAACAACGACGACAAAACTATAAGCAACATAGTTTTACTAAGTTACACTATAATTTTTTATTTATCCTCTAAGAAGCTGACAAGTTGTTTATTTAATTCTCTTACAAGCAGACAATATGACAAGCGTTATTATGTCCTGATGAATTTAATCAGCTGTGTCTCTAGTACAAGCTCGACAAGATTGGCAAGCTAACAAGTCAACAAGCAAATTTAACTAAAGACAGAGTGAAAAAAAAAATCATTCCAAATTGTAGAAAAGTAGCAACCTATCATATAGAAGCGAAATTTCTGTCTGTCTGTCTGGCAATGAGTTTGCATTGACCAGACCAAAAAAAATAAATAAAAAATCCATATTCGTGTGTGACTATGACTTTCATGAATTCCTATTGTCAGGGCCAGTGGTGTAAGGAAGTGGCACATAAGGCATATAATACAGCAGAGGGGTACTATAGAGTAGAATAGAAAAAAGAAACAAATAAACAAACAAAACAAAACAGCTCAACTCTAATTGAAGCATCATCTGGCATACAAATGATTGAGAAAAAGAAAAGGGTGTATAGATTACAGTTAAAGGTAAGAGCATTTCATTTGTTCTTAAAGTACCAATGGTATATTGTATTCGGTTACAGTGGTGGAAATCTGAACCCATAATATCAAACTTATTATATTTCCAAGCAGATCCAAGCACCAATATAATCAAGACCTGTTTTCCATCCGTGGCAAATTCAGAAAAAAAAGCTCCAGATAATAATATTATTTGAAATAGAAGAAGCCTTTATTTTGTCACATATACTTTACAGCACAGTGAAATGCTTTACTTCGCATATCCCAGCTTAGGAAGTTGGGATCAGAGAGCAGATACAATCTGTCAGCCATGATACAATGTGCCTCAAGCAGAAAGAGGTTAAAAGCCTTGCTCAAGGGCCCAACGGTGGCTGTGGCTTGAACCCCTGACCTTCTGACGAACAACCAAAAGGTAATAAATAAATAAATCCACAAGGAGAGAATTTATTTCAGAGTTAAAGGGGTGACTGGGTACAGAAACATGGCAAACTAGTGCTATAGTCCTACACTTCTGAAAAAAATACAGAAAAGATTGTGTAGTGTGTGTTGCAGTGTGTGTAGGACTGGCTACAGAGCATGACTACACCACTCTTCATCTAGAAGGTAAGTGAGGTAATAATATCTATCCCACACACAGTGTCAGCTTTTCTGAGAAAAACATTTTGCCACACAATAGATGTTTGTTCTGTCCCTTCTAATCAACAGATTATAGCCTTAATGTTTTAATCATTTACAGCCAGTAAAAAGCCAGATACTGATGTATGTGCATCTTTGTAATTTGCTCATTTTCATCCCAGTGAATGGCACAAAGCTATTTCATTCTCGCAAGCACATCTGTGAGTAAAAGCTCAAGTACAGATATTTGTTTGAGTTATCTGCTCATTTAGAGACGCACCAGTGATTGTGATCTGCATTTGCTGCCGGAGTTTGCCAACTCACTGGACGTTTTCAAACACTACTGCTTATATTATGCTGCCTATTTTTTGTATCATGGAAGTTTGGATTAAAGTTAGATAGGTGAAGAACTTTCTCAAGAATTGTTGATATCAGTCAATGTACGTCGATGTACTGTATGTTATTTTTGTAATAGGTTCCATCACTAAAAACAAACAAGGGTGACCTGCCTTGTCATGACCAGGAAGGTCAAAGATTAACATGCAGCTTTTCTGTAGTTGTGAAGTTTAGGGTTAGAAGATTCTATTTAAATTATTTTAGCTGTATTCATATATACAATCCTACGTCCTGGAATATCTCTGTGGGGGTGTGTGTGTGTGCGTGTGTGTGTGTGTGTGTGTGTGTGTGTGTGAAGGTAGAGGCTGTTCACTCGTTCATACAGCTGATTAGTATTCTGTTGATTGGCTTTGATCCCTCCTGTCCAGGTGCTTTGTGTTTGCTTTGCCCTTCACCTAAGCACACTGTGTCTGGGAAAATGACTGTAATTGGGCAAGTGTGACAGTGGAGCTGTGTACATACAGCACACACCATGCATCTTGCATATCATTACTGCGCTGAAGGTCAAACCTATTAAGGCAAAGTCTTTTAACACATATAGTTTGGCAGGAAAGGAGCAGGCTTATGCCTATCTAAGTACTCCGTTCTTTCTTTTAGAGCACTCCAGTTTAATTCATAGCATTTTTCTCATTTCGACATCTATTGTAAGTAATCAGCACCGCTTCAGGCCATGTCATCCGCAAATAGAGTTACATTTTGCAGTTAAGGTTTGAACTGTAATATGGCTTATGCAATTATTTTAAGTGGACTTAAAATTGGCATGTGTCTATGGATGAGTCTTGCTGATCTAAAGCCGAGATTCAGCCTCTCAGTGTCCCTCATTCATCACAGCTATTTCAGACTGATCAGGCATTCCTCAGAAACAAAGAAAGGAATATAAAACAATCTTTTTCTGAGTTGTTTTATAATCTAAGTGATTTAGATCGTGGTCATTCAAAAGATGAATGGGTCTAGTGGAAATGGAAATGTGTATAAAAAAGAGTTTTATCAGTGTCATTTTGACAGATAATTTGTTAATCTAACTCATGATTGAACACAATATTGTTTGGTTACACCCTGGAAAAGTTCTCTGAGCAACCAGTTGCGTACATTCTCTATTACTGTACTGTATGCAGGAAATAAAACATGCTGATGTATAAAAATAATCAATGCTGGATGGTGGGAACTTTTCCTATGCTCAAGTAGATTGTTTTCCTTTAACAGCATGATGCAGTGTGTGTTATTTCTCTTATACCTCAACAGTTTGACAATTACTTTTAATACTTATTTTATTACAGAATGACACATTGCCCTTTTTAAGCATTTATAACTAGATTTACTGCTGTGAAATATTAATAAGACAAATGAGTTCCTGTTGTCACTTGTCTTTTGATGTAAAACTTTTAGACCAGCCTAATGACAAAAATGCAGCTTGTCAACAAACAACAAAACCTGATGAAGTTGTGAAGACGTTAATACTACAAAAAAAGCTTATTATGTTGAAGACAAACAAATACACAAACAAAACCTAATGAAGTTAGTGTTCTCTTGAAGGAAATAAAATAAAGAACTGCTACTTTTTATGTTAGACAAACAAAGAAAACAACAAAATCAACAAGAACAACAAAAACAACAACAAATTCTTATGATGTTGGGTTGTTTTGAAGTTACTAAACCTAATAAATGCATCTTTTGTTATATTAAAGACAAACAATAGAGCAAACAAACAACAACAAAAACAACAAAACTGATTTGTTGTCATTGAAGATAGTAAGAAAAAAATGCAGCTTGTAACATCAAGGACAAACAACAACAACAACAACAACATTGTGTTCTATTGAAGATTATAAGCTAAACAAACAAATAAACAAACAAACAAACACAAAAAAAGGCACTGACTGGGTTGTCTCCACTACCAAAACGTGTAGTGCTTTTAGAGATTTCTGACCTTGCTGTAACCTTGTCCTAGTCTGGATCATTTGTAAAATATAATTAGTTCATTTGCTGGTTGCAATAATAATAATAATACCATATAAACCCTGCAATCATTTGACATTCGACCTCTTGAGATATCATGTTAACGAGAGCCTTGGACAGATAGACCACTCGAAAACATAATGAAGTAGTAGAGGCATAAAAATACTGCTTGTTACCAAGAAACTCTCAGTTTACCGAGTCCTCTCTCATGACAAGTTCTATTAGAAAATTATACACCATATGAAGTATTTGAAAATTTTCTTTATTAAATAATAACACAATTTGAATCCCTTGATTATTAGGTTTGGATTACATGGCATACAAGTTCCTGTGACTGAGTCGTTACTATTAAAACAAAAAAACATATTAGAACAAGTGCATTAATATCAAACCATGATGTGATTTGCAATTACTGTAAGAGCTGCCATTATAGAAAATTATATCACAGTGCAACAAAACGCTCAAATCTGATTGGTCCGAGAGTGTGCATTATTTTCGTATAACAGGTATGGACAGTGATATTAATATGCTCTTCCTAATACCTTATTGTTTCTAACGGCTCATACACAGTGACTTGTAGAGTGGACGCTCCAAATAATAAGAATGCAATAATAAAAATGGTCTGTTGTGTAACCAAGTCATTATTATAAGTGTTCATGTGGTGTAGTTTTTTGCATTTAACATTCATGGAGGTCTCAGTTAGTGCTTTCCGTTTCTCCATTTCATTCATTAATATATTGAATGTTGTAATCATAGGGAAAATAATGTCGTATGTGCCAAATAAAACACTCAAGACTGATGTTATACAAAAATAATGTATGTTGTTGTCTGTCCTGTTGTATTACACCAACACTGTTATTTTCATACCAGCACAGTCTGTCTTGTGTCATTCCTCACTTAATCACTTTCTGACCAATCAGATTACAGAATTCAACAGTGATGTGGTAAAATTTTAATTATGTATAAATATCTAATGAAAGTATTAGTATTAATATAATATGTATAATATGTCAAAGTATTCTGGGAAGGTTTATTTTTTTGACTACTGGTGGATGCAGAGTTCAAAAATGTTAATCAGATTTTAGCAGAAAAATGCCACTGTGTGTGTTTGGTTTATTAAACGAATAAAAAAAAGCATATTACGGCAGACAGATTTACACCCCTAGCACTCGTTGTACCTGTATGTGGATGGCACAGATACTGACTCAATCAACTAAGAATACTGCTGCAATCAAACACCGCGGATCCCGCCAAGATTCCTGCTAAAGATGATATCTGGGAGCAGTTATGAGAGAGTCCTTGGGAATTCACATCGCAGGCACATAATGCTTTATGGCTTCTCTTAAAAAGATCCTCTATCAGGAGGTATTGGAGCTGCCAGACTTCACAGTCCCCAATTGAATTGAATAACTTAAAGGGCTTGATGGTGGGTTGGCTTTTATTCTGAGCATCAAAGCCGGGCGCTTATCACCTGAGAACTTTCCCATCTAACTGCTATCTAATACATTCTGTTTTATTACCATCCACTGACAAAAGACGAACACCTTCGATTTTAAAGTGGGGAAGAATGCAGCCTAAGAGTGAATGGATAATTTATGTCAAGGTATTTCATTAGAAAAGAGAGGAGTACAGTATATTGATAATCCCTACACATTAGTAATTCATACAGCTGAAGTGCCACCTATAGTGTGATAATAGACGCTGAAGAGAGGAGCTGCATTAAGAAAAAACCTTTCCGGCTCTTGCAAGGAACAGGGCATGGCTTTTTGTAGCTGCATGGGTATTCATGTGAGCATGTGTGTATGTGTGTGTGTGTGTGTGTGTGTGTGTGTGTGTGTGTGTGTGTGTGTATGTGTGTTTCTGATTGAGGTGATGTGGCAAGGGAGACATTAATGTCATTAATCAGATGGTGTCATTTGTCACCTTGCCGACGGGAGCCCTTTCCGAGCTAAACTCCTGCTCCGAGTGCAGAACAAGCCCTGTGAATTGTTTGATACCAACCTAGAAATATCATAACTCACTATAATAGACAGGCAAGAAACAAAATGTAAAAGCAATAGATGGAGGGAATTAGTGTAGATGGAAAGAAAGAATGTGACAGAGATGGAATATGGCATACAGTATGTGTGGAGAACGCAGTAAGTCCAGGACATTACAATATACAAGAAAAAAATGAGAACGTAACAGAATAGAACAGAAATATCAACCCTAAGCAGTCCTGGTTATTGGCTACATATTAGCTGTTGTAATAATTGCAATGACATACACTCACTGTTCACTTTCATAGCAACATCTGTACACCTGCTTGTTTATGCAGTTATCCAATCGGCCAATCATGTGACAGCAGCACAATCTAGAAAATCATGCAGATACAAGTCAAGAGCTTCAGTTAATGTATATTAAACATTGAAATGGGGAAAAGTGTGATCTCTGTGACTAACTGTCATATGGTTGTTGATTCCAGATCGGCTGGTTTGAGTATTTCAGTAACTGCTGATCTCCTGGGAATTCCACACACAGCAGTCTCTAGAGATTACAAAAATAAAATGTAAAATAAAAAGAACATTTAAGTAAGCAACAGTTCTGTGGGAGGAGATGCCGTCTTCTATTATACAATGATGGTGTGCCCAAATTTGTTGTAAAACAAGGAACATTTTCATAACATTTTCAAAATAAGTTTGCAGTAGATAAAAATAATGTAGATGTCATGAATAGCTAGATTTCCATGTGATTAGTGGGATTAGGAAAGAACTATTGTCAAAGTAATTGACAATAGAATAATCTTGTACTACACCAGTTTACAGCACAGACACAACCACTCTAGTGTGTTTCATAATTCAGAGACACAAATAGCAGCCTCTTCAGTGTTCTTATAGCTTCAGGGAGGCAAACCAAGGGAACCTCCCCCCTCTCTCTCAGTGTATAAGGACTTCCTGGAGGTCAGCGTTTTCCCAGTTCTGCTCCTGGAGTCCCCCTCATAGTGCACATTACAGTATTTTCATTGCTCCCAACACATCTGACTCGGCACATTAGTTAATTAACAAACACAGGTGTATTATCCAGGGTGTAGCAGGAAAAACTGGTGTGTTATTAGCTTGTACAATGTGATGTAAATAGAGGGTTTTCCAAGAACTTTGTAAAACTGAAATAGATTATTCATTAGAATGTAAATTAATAAAAAAAACAGGACATGCAAACAACTTATTAGCAAACAAACACATTCCCACTTGCACAAACACTCTAATATTATCTTCACAATAACTGTGCTGTTTTTACTGTGAAGATATAGCACAAAATACCTGATTAGCAACACTCCTCTTCAAAGATTTAAATATATAATTCAAATATAACGCACAACATTATCATTCATTCATTTGGCTGACAGCTTTATTTGTGGGCATGGGAAATGTTAACTGCCAGCTTTCTGGTCTTTAGCACAGAGAATATGAACCAAAAATAATAACATATAAATGTCACGGTTTCCCTCTTTCATGCGTCAGGGTTCCCATTTCAACTAAGGCCACGTGCTTACATTTTGGTTTCTGTTTTAGTCCTATCTCCACCGCTGTCCTGTCATTGGTTTGTTTCCTAACTGTGTTCACCTGTTCTGTGTTAGTCTCGGATTAATTTGTTTGTATATATCCTACTGTTTCTCTGTAGTGTCTTATTTGTACATAATTGTTAAGTCCAAGCATTGTTTACCTGTATATTAAAGTGCTCCTAGTTCTATGATTATGTTTTTTGATTACTGATCATGCCTTGTTTTTGGTTTACTTTGCCTGCCTCTTTTATTGAATTAAAAAATTGCTGCCAATAGGGCCACACAGTTAAAAAAAATTCTGTAAATACCCAGATTAATATCTCCAAATGTAATGTTTTTTTTTAATTATTTAATTTTTACATTTTTTAAAAACTTTTTTTGAACCAGTTTTGTATTGTAATGTAAACCTGGAACATATTTGAGTAAGACACTATTTGTAGGGTTAAGCCCTTCATGCTTCATGACAAATATAATATAATATAATTATTATATTATATTATATTATATTATATTATATTATATTATATTATATTATATTATATTATATTATATTATATTATATTACACACGCCGTGTGTGTGGAGTTTGCATGTTCTCCCCGTGCTTCGGGGGTTTCCTCCGGGTACTCCGGTTTCCTCCCCCAGTCCAAAAACATGCGTGGTAGGTTGATTGGCATCTCTAAAGTGTCTGTATTGTGTGAGTGAATGAGAGTGTGTGTGTGTGCCCTGTGATGAGTTGGCACTCCGTCCAGGGTGTATCCTGCCTTGATGCCCAATGACGCCTGAGATAGGCACAGGCTCCCCGTGACCCGAGAATAGATCGGATAAGCGGTAGACAATGAATGAATGAATGATATATATACCCTAATATAGAAACTTTGCATAAACAAAATAGATTATTCCAACCAGCATCAGCTAGCATAATGACCGTTTTTTTGGTCATTGTTAAGTGACAGATTTGTGTTGACATAATGACAAGACAACATGACTGTTGATTGTGTAGCGCAGTGTACACACTACTGGTATGTCAAAGTGACATAATGGTGCTGATAGGACATGGCTGGCCAAGTGAGAGTTAAATTGTGAAAATAAAGGTGTGTAGAAGATGCGTTTCTTGAGAAAGACATTAAAAGGACAGTCTGCGAGTGAAGCATTTAACAATCACAATCAACACACAGTAACAGCAATGTTATAAATAATTTCTCTGACTTATAAGTAAACTGAAATTCATATCTCAGTTTATAAGCTATTTATTAGTATTGATTTATGAGTATTTTCTCTGGCCCTGAAGTAAGATGTGTTTACCAGTTCTTATGGAAATCTATGGAAAATCAATAACACTGCCCTGACTTTATGTCTATTTTTCTGACCTTCTCTTATTTATAAACATTTTATTAAAACCTATGAAAAGTCATGACAAAGTTCTACATATTTTCTCTCGCTCTATAGTTACAAACCAATGATGCAACTTTGGCTAGAGTCAAAAGCTCCTTGGTGTGCACATCACGGAGGACCTCATCTGGACCCTTAACACCTGTCTAGCCAAGAAATCCCAGCAGCATCTTAACTTCCTGCAGAGGCTGAAAAGAGCAACCTCTCTCCCCTCTTCCACCCTCACCACTTTCTACAAGGAGTGTCCAGACCAGCTGTCTTGATGTCTGGTCTGGGACTTGTACTGTCTCAGACCTCAAGACTCTAGAGCACAATCAGAAAACAGATGAGAAGATCATCAGCGTCGCTTTACCAACCTTTGACATCCCTTAGCACAAATGCTGCATCTGCAAGGCCACCAGTATTATGGATGACCTCTCCCACTCCTCTCATAGATTCTTTACCTACCTTCCATCTGGCAGAACGTTTGCATTTGCATTTAGCTGATGATTTGTAGTGATTTATAGTTGAAGCAGGTTACAAACTGAGCAGTTCAGTCTGGCTCAAGGACACAACATGGCAGCTTGGCAATGCAGGGATTTGATCACAACCTTCCAATCAGTAGCTCAATGTCTTGTCTACTAAACTAAACTATGTCAATTGAGGCAATTGAAGCCAATAATAAATAGATAACGATGACAGTGTTAATTCATTAAAGTCCACAGAAAAGGTTTTTCTCTTTATTGATACATTATCATAAATAAAAAACATTATCTCAAGGACCAAATTTTATAGATTAAATGATAAACAACACTTAGTTGTTATGTCAGATTAGTTCAGTGTCAGCTTATCCTTTAAATAATGGGAGCAGTTTCTTTACAGCAGAGAACATTGAATTAAAACAAAAATATTGTTCTAGAAATTTTTTTTTTTTTAAAAACTTCAACAACCAAAAATATTACAAGCATGATCCAACAATCTGCTTTCCTCACAAATTTCATGACCTGGCTGGTCATTAAGTGAATAAGTGCACACAACATTAAGTGAATAAGTGCACACAACACATAACTAGCAGAGTTTTAAATAAACCAATAGGATATGCTAGATCAAATGTTATTTTCTATTCTACCAAATAACAAAGGTGAAGGCCATGTTGTACAATTAAGCTAAATTTACAGTGATTAATGTGCTCACACGTAGGACATGCAGTGATATTCTGTATGTAGCAGCAATATACTACACTCCTTAGATGTTTATGCCAATACTTTCCATCTTACCATTCATGCATAATTGCATTAGTCATATCTTTTTCATTTTTAAATTGTGTTGCTTTTATGTTAACTCTGACTTCTGAAAATGGCCACCAGAGACAATGCTATTGTGCTGCTATGAGAGATTTATACCCAAACTGCATAATAATTGTCACACCATGTAGGCTGTGACAGATTTTCAACAGTTTAATAATCCAAGTAAATCATTCTGAATCAAAATAAAAGAACAGGCAATAGATCAGATTGGGAAACAGTGCAATGTAGCTGAGATGAGAATTCAAAAACAAGGAAGCAAAACAATGCCAAAAAAACAGGATATCTATACACAGAAAAAAGTCTCAGTGAGGTCAGGTGAGTCACACTGTGTGTTACTTCAACGTTTGTGTTAACTGACTTAAACAATGAAGGTGAGGAAGTGTAATTGGCAATGTGTGTGTGTGTGTGTGTGTGTGTGTGTGTGTGATGAGAACTCTAGAGAATGTGTGCAATGGTGTGTGGAGCTAGGAATTGTCATTTATGGTGGCCATGTTTTTACACCGTGGTGTTCTGGGAGTTGGAGTTGACATGACAATAGTATGAATACTCCAGTTTTCAAACATTTGGAATGTTTGTGCTGGTTACTTCCATCCGGCACTCTCCTCTTGTTTATAGCATGCACAGTCCTGTATATTTATTGCATATTGTTCACTCATGTCACATTGTCATGTACAGTATGTGCATTTTCTTTAGCCCTCTATGTTGTGCTGTTCTTGTATTATGTTATGGTAAACCATATTACGTTCCATTTTATACGTTATATATGAGGAATGACATTAAAGCCCACTCAAACCTCAATAGAGATTATGTAGGTGTTAAGTAGACCTACGAACACTGCCTTTAAGTAATGCGCTATGCTTTTGTATAATGCTGTGAAAGCACTATAGACTGTTATGTAACAAAATTACTTGTAGTTACACAAAGCCTTAAAAAAACATGCTTCTGAATATTTTGGGCCGTTACAGGATGTAAACCTTTGCTTGTTTGTGAGATGTAAAAGAGTTTCACAAAGAGTGACTGGAAGCTTTTATTGATGTTTTTGTTTTCTTGCCAAATCTCTTGAAATAAAGGGCCAGAGTCAATTTCCCATCCTGCTTTTAAAACCCAGAGGAAATGCAAGCAGAATTACTCACTTAATTAAGCTGGTGAGGGAGAGAGAGAAGGAAGGCAGTGGGGAGAGAGACAGAATGATGAATGATTTAGTGAGATAGAAGATTAAGAATGAACAGCTAATGCGGAGATACGGAGCAACAATAAGGATGATTGGCGAACATACACTTGATGTGTTGCAGCAAGAGGATCAGCATCACTCGATACATCATTTATTCATCTCCTGTCTTTTAGCACTTTTGGACAACACTAATCGTAAGCTCTGCCTGCGTTCCGTTCACTGAGCTGGTTGTCTCCAGGGACCACAAGGAACTAGGACATGTGAAAAATTAAAGCTTCACTCATTGAAACATATGTTTCTCTCAGGCAAGAGAAATCCAAAAAATGAAGGACACAGCTTGGGTGAAACGGAGGGTGGGTTTACCAAAAAAAAAAAAAAAACACCTCACCCTCCACATATTTTGCCTGCTGTAATTACTTGGACTGGCCTTTCCTAGTGACCCGTATCATTTAATACGCTTGTTCAGCTTATAATTAGCCGCTTAATTCAAGACAAAAGACACTTCAGTTACTCTTTGTGCTGCAGTGGTCAGGGGATAATTACATAGCCAACAATACTTTTCAACAAAGTTTGGTAGAAAAAAGGAGAAAATAAGAATAAAACTTAATATAGCAGCATTTTCTTAAATGCAACCTCTCACACAAAAGCACTTCTGTTCCTCCAGGCCAAATGATTCAGATTATTAAAGCAAGAGAAAGAGAGAGAGATTTCCATACTGAAATCTAAGCCAGGGTCAGACACAGGCCAACATTACTCCACCTGTCAATCAGAGCAGGAACGAAAGTCGAAGGTAAAACGAGAACTATTCTCTCTCTTTCTATCCCGTGAAGTGAATGCTAACAAGCAGCACAAACGAACCCAGCTCTGACCTTTTATGGCAGTTTGAATTGCACGCAACAGACATTTTCACCCGACGAGAACGGAAAACGATCACGTTGACTCACTCTGAAAGCAAAAATAGACAGCATCATCTGACATGAGTCAGTGTGACCTGCGCTCAAGCAGATAAGGAATTAACCTACGTGGATGGTGGAAAACGTAAACTTAGAATCTGACCCACATGCTCATTTCAGCCAAGCTTTGAAAGGGTTTGATATAATCGTGCAGCCTTTATGAGGCTTTTCAAAATCATTAGCATGCGTTTTATGGGAAAAAAAAAGGAAGGGCTTGGTGTTTAACCTGGGTTCTGAGAGCCAGCTAGAATTATAACTTACAGACTGGCAAAATTGTGAATTCCCATGAAACATGACCTAAATATCTTGCTTCTCTTGTGTTCTCTTGATATGCTAATTTGTGTGAGTTATTGTTTTAGGGTGGCGCACAGACTGAGGAATGTCTGCTGATGCAGGGTGCAAAAACGCCCCTGAGGAGTTTCCTGGAAAACAATAAAAGAGAAAGATGGGCCATTAATACTGTTTGAATGCTAGGCTGGTAGATCAGCCTATGCTCTCTCTTTCTCTCTCTCTCTCTCTCTCTCTCTCTCTCTCTGTCTCTCTCTCTCTCTCTCTCTCTCTCTCTGTCTCGCTCTTCCTTTCTGACCAATAGTATAAGAACTGTCACACATGAGATTACAGGATTTTTTCCACCGACTGCTAGCTGAGTTATAAACAACAGGGTTTTGCTAAATGTTTATTTCTTAATCTGTCAAGCTGAGGGAACACGGCGATGACAGTGAGGAGTGACGCTGTGCAGACATCTGATCTGTGCTGTATTGCTTTGTTGTGGTGACATTATGAAACAGCACTACCCAGAGTCTCATTATCTTATTACTGCATGCTTATTGCAACTCTGCCAAATGCACTTTTAATACTACCCCCCACAACCCCCCCACAACCCCAAATAATGCTTATACATTTAACAGATTAAATTTTTCACTCAACCTGAATGTTGAAGTTATATAGAATAATATTTCAAGTGCTATGAGCGTGACAAAACAATAATACATTTTCGAACTTTTTGATGGATGCATCCTATATATTTTCTCCCAACACTTGCTTCTAGATTGCAAACATTCTGCTCGAAAAATAACCCAAATAAATCACTGGAGAGACTTTCTGGCTCTGCTGTGCTGTGCTGATGGGAGTGGTGATGTTGGCAGCGTTTTGACGAGGATTCAGAATCACGGACCTCCGGTGGAAACAGATCCATCCATCTCTGCCTCGGCTCCATGGAGGCCTATCTTGCCATCATGTCCTGGCCATGAAGCATGCTTTAACTTTATGTTTGTACAGACACTGGCTAACTAACCATATCCTCTCTGACAGACAAGCTCTATTCCTCCGCTTCTCCTCCCTCCTTCCTTTCACACTCCGTTTGGCTCACGCTTTGCTGTGATGGCTGGTCTGAGTGGAAGCCAAGAACTGGTGCTCTGAAGCCTGCACTGAATTTGCACTTTAGAAATGTAAGCATCAAATGAGCTCCAGATAAGGATAAGAGAGATAGCTTTTGCAGCAGTGTGCATCAATTTCTATATTGCGATTGGTTCGTTCTGCATTTAGAATTTTATTCCTGTAAAAAAATAGCGCTAATGTTTGATTTTTTGCTTTGCGCTCCTGGCAGATTTCTTCAAAATGATAAGTGACAGATTCACATGAATGCATTACAGATTTCTCAGCAAGGTAAACACGCATTTACATGATCCAGCTGTGCTATATATCCGTCCCTACTGGCATGTTTTTCATAAGCGCATATCAACTATTATGTGAACCCGATCAGTAAATTGATGTTTCCCTCCTTTCGTGTCTTTCTACTCGACATCAAGCTAATATGAGTTGGGAGTGGAAAACTGATCTTCTCTAATAGAGCGGAGGGCTGAGCCTGGGCCCGGCACACATCCGTTTACTCATGAGGACATGGTGATTTATGGCCTTGCTGCTACCACAACACTTTATGTCATTAGCCAGAGCCATAGCTAAATGCCAGCCATCTGACAGGCTGAAAAATGCTGTGCTAATCCATTCACTTTCTGCTGTCCTTTACACCTGAGAATGAAATCTTTGCTGTAGCTTCTTTTATTCTCACTCACTTGGATATTATGGAGAGAGCAGGAATAATATTGATCCTGCATTCATGATTATTATTACCCAAAACCAGTAGCAGTGTTATGGTGACTGTAAACAAAAATCAGTAAAGTGCTAAGTATCTAACTATTTACAGTAGTATGCATGGACTTTAGCAGAGTGATAAGTGGAGGAATCAAGATATGTGTCAATGTGTAAGGAATGTAAGCTAAACCTACATAATTGCTCCTGCTGCATAGTTTTCTAGATCTTTTCTAACAAGCTATCATTTTGTAAAGATATAAGTTGAGATTTATCTTGTAAAAAAACATTAACAACATCCAGAAGACCAGTTTTTGTTAAACGTCCAGTTTGTTGGAAAGAAGGAAGTAAAAGTTGCATTGGGAAATTTCATAAATGAAGTGAGAGACATAAGACATGCTTGAATAAACATCACTATGAGTTTCTTGCACCAAGATCTTGCTTCATCAATCAGTATGAAATTGTACTACAAGCAATATTAAGATCTTGCACCAACATCAGTTTTTTACATTAGGATCAAGATTTTGCATCAGCATCAGTATCAGAGTCTCCTACCGACTTCACTATGTGGTTCTTGCACCAGAATCAATCCCAGCATCTTGGTCTTGCTTCAGCATTACTAAGGATTTTCACTAGAATTAGTATCAGAACTTTGGCCCAACATGAACATCTAGTTTTGGTACCAGCTTCATTTTTAAGTCTTGCACCAACATTATGCTTAGAATCTTGCACTAGGATTAGGATTGTAGGTTTGTTATAACAGCTCCACATTAGCATCCCGATGAGTCTTCTGGAGTATCAGTGTACCAGCCTTACACCATCATCTGTCAGTTAAGTAGCCATTATTGGTCACCCATACATTACTGCAAATTCTTTCTTCTTTCTTCAGAGTACAGGGTCAGCCATGATGCAACACCCCTGGAGCAGGGGAGTTTAAAGTTCTTGCTCAAGGGCCCAAGAGTGTCAGTTTGGCAGTGTTGGGACTTGAACCCCAATTTCCCAATCAACAACCCAGAGCCTTAACCATTTGAACTACCACCACCAGTGGTGTCCACCATCAGTATCTTGGAGCAGCAACACTACAAGTTTCTTCCATCTATCAGTTAGAGGTTCTTGACCCAAGTTCTGTCACTGGAATCAGTATAAGGACCTTGCACAAACCTCTGTATCTAGCTTCATCTAATCAGTATTATTATAATAATCTTGCACTAACATCACTATTAGGATCTTGGACTTGGACCATTGTAAGGACCTTACACCAGGGACTGTGAGTACCTTGCAACTGCATGACTAAGACAAACTATACAAATATGCTAATGTGCAATCAGTGTCTCTGCTTATTAGAACTAATAAGGGAAAGGTTCCAGTGGCATGAACAGACCCCATCACTCTAAAACGAGCAGTCTGAGTGATTGCATGAGAGAGGGAGGAATTCAGCAGTAATATCTCACTGTAACATAGTACATAAAATAGCTACTCAGGCATGCCTAGGATTCCAGCCTAGACTTCAAGATTGATTGAGTCTGTGCCCAAAACATTATGATGAAGGTTATACTATAGCTGGCAGGCTTTGCAGGCCATAATGAAAAACCTTTCCCAGGGAAATTTGACTGTCAGACAGTATAATTTCAATACAATTGGGTTAATATGGTCAGATTTTCCAGAGCTGCAATCTGGACACCAGAACCTTGTTTAAGTTTGCCCAATCATCTATAGAAATTTTAAAAAAAAAAAAAAAAAGAAAGCCACCAGTTTGGTGCACACAAATGATGCATGAGTAGATTATTAACACAATAAAAGGCGCCATTAAATAAAAACAAAATTACACAGTTAAATGTTTCTAGCATTGCTTTTTCCCCAGGGTTATCAAACCCTTCTCTGAAGCAGAGTTAGCACATCGTGGTGTTAGAAATTTACGGCTAGATTTTTGGCAACAGACAACTGATTAGAAATAGAACAGTAAGTGCATCATATCACGTGAAAACCAGGATGTAGCAATACGTAAAAAAAAAAAAAAAAAAAAAAAAAAAACACCTGGCAAACCACTGTACATCACGGTGTGGTGAAGAGGAAATACCTGACAATGAAAAATTAGTGGAAGTCAGATATCAGTGAATGCCTGGTCGGCTACATGACAAACGTAAAAAAAAAAAAGCAAAAAATTTTAGAAAGCTGTGAAAGATAATAATACCTGCTTGGGTACAGAACGGCAGACCTGCCCATTTTTTCCTCACTGATGTGAAATCATTAGACAAGCTGTTATTTAAAGCAGTCACACGCTGTATTTATCCAGTCATGGTTGTTGATAACACAAATGTGTAAATAAGGAGGTTAAGCCGGGGTTTAGGAATGTACAGTGAAACATTAGATTATAAATAGCCGGGATTAATTGGTAACCCCAGGTAAAGTTTGAATAGGGTGAAAAGTAAAAAAAGATAACCCAGGGTTCTGTTTACCCGAGATTTAAGTTTATGACTCAGGGTTAAACTATTTCAAGTGTGAAGACCAATTTGTGATTGATTATAAATAAAATCACTCTATCATTTTGGCTGTAAGGAGGTTTTTCTTACTATATTTTTCATTGTTATTCTGCCTTAATAGCTGCATGCTACCTAGCTAAATTGTTGTTCTACTTTTGGTAATTACGGTTGTTACATGAACATTATGGAACATTATGCAATAGTACACACTGTCATGAATCCCTCCTCTGAACCTCCACATACTGTTCGTCGACTGCTGTTTGTGCTTGCTCTTGCCCTCTCTGTGATTTTATTTTTTATTCTAGTCCTGTTTCTGCCCCTGTGCTAGCATTAGAGTGTACACCTGTTCTGTGTTTTATACTTAATTAGTTAGTCTGTTGTTTGTTTCATTGCAATTTCTTATTGGGAATGTTTACAATCAATTTCTAAGCCTAGGTTTTCTCTGCAACCCGGATTGATTGATTGGTTGATCAATTTTTGACTTTCAAACAATGAATTTTTGATTAAACTAAATTAATATCACCAAGCACCTGCATTTGTGTCCTGCTCATCACTTCATCACATTACACATACCACAGTAACCAATTGTGTCACATAGTTTCTTTTCCATCAAAAAATTAATTAACTAACTAACTAACTAACTAAATAAATAAATGAATAAATCAAAGGTCTGCTTTTATTTCAGGAAAACCGTATTGGACTTGAAATGACAAAAATGACAGATCATGCACTTTGGTTCAGCTTGACTTCACATGGTAGACAATTCATAGTAATAAAATTCAAGGTCCAGCAGTAGTAGATCCTGGAGAATTATGATTTCTCTCCTGCCAGCGTTAGGAAGTTCAGAGATGACTGCAAGAGGTGGTTTGTGGGGTTTGTGGATTGTCTTCTGATGACAAAATGCATGTTCTCCTCCTGAACTCACTTGCATCAGTGCATCTTGAAAGGGCAGTGTTAGTGTGCTGCTGTCAGATCTTTGCAACCCAGAGAGAACTGGGATGGCAGGCATCACCTGGTGAAACACACACACACACTAACACACACACACACACACACACAAACATGTGTACTATGGAAATGTACAGACATATCTTTTCTTGAATGCTATTCCATTCCCGCAGGGTGTCAGAGAGAGACTGCGCTGAAGATGCCACTCATCTTGTAACCCTCTTCTTGCTTCCTCCACTTCGTCTTAGTGAAATGGTCCAAGAGCAATTGTGAGCAATCGTAAGCAATCATGCACCAACTAACGCTTGCTGTCTTGCATAATTAGGAAACATTTTGTTTGATCATTCTGAGAGGCCTGTCCATATGCTAGGCCATATGTTAACATTAATGGCACCACATCACCCAGCATGACTGTATGACGAAATGTAGTAAAACTCATTAGACCCTTCAGCTTTTCAGTTATGAGCACCAGTATGCAAATGTCTATAGGCCATTTTGCACCAAAATATATCCCAAACGATTAGGAGGCTTCCGTCACTAAGCAGTCTTCCCTTTGCTGTCCTCAAAGCTTGTTATTGTCTTATCCGTGTTGCTAGGACAGCATATTTAAGATAGTGAGACTTCCTGCCCACTCCGGAGCATATTTTCTTATTAAAGAAGACGTGTCATGGGATTAGCTGTGTCTCTAATGAGGAAGGTGGTGTTGTTAACATGCAGGTAATTACGGCTAGTGGTAGTGCGAGGTGTCTGTGAGCGTGGGGTGAGATTGATGCCCTCTGATCAAGAATCAGCCTTTAGCTCTTACCTCCTGGGAGATGGAGAAGATGGAGGCTGGGAGAGTGTGCATTCATCATCCACTCAGCACACACCAGTCAGAGAAAGGAGCACAGAAAACACACACATACACACACATACCTCCAAACAGCACTTACTTAAGGTGGGAAGTTTGCACTCAGTATGATGAAGCAAGCAAGGAGAACCCATACTCTCACCATTGAGATTATCAACTGAACACATCTATCCATGCACAATCCTTTTCCCTTCTCCATCCTGCTATTTTTTTTTTTAAATATATATTTTTACCCTCACTTGCTTGTGACAGTTGTCAGGAGAGAGGGATCATAGCATCACTGAAGCTTGAAAAAGATGGTGAATGTAGGAGCAGGCACGTATGTCTGAGCATGTGGTTGTGAAATTTCTAGAACAGAGGTTCAGATAAATAGCAAGACAATGTTTTTCTTTTTTCTTTTCTATTTGCAGTGCTAAGCATTTAAAGCAGGAAGCAAAAACAACTGCAAATTCCGTCTGTCAGGGACCTTGGGAATACAACATTTGTTATATCTTTTCAATTAGGTCTTGTTATAGACTAGATACCCCCCTCCCCACTGTCACACCTGTTTATATAACTTTAAAATGAAATCTGTGTCAAAAAATTTCACAGTGCTTACTCCTTTAAAAATTCTAACCCATGCATTTTCTGCTCTACGTCTGTCGGAGAGGAAGGTTTTTTTCCAGCTCGCCTCAAAATGTTTTGTTTCCCTACGCCGCTTTTCCTACCGAGCACTATCTAGGCCACACTTTGCTGTTTCAAACAAACATTTGGAGGCAGCTAAATATAACCCAGCATAATTTATAGCTTGTCCTCTGAGAAACTCTTAGTTTGGTGGAGTCACTTGCGAAGTGAACTTGTTCACAAATGAAAGCTTCCAGACTTGTTTATTTAAACATGCATTGTCTAAGCGCTCTACGCTTTATGCTATTACTTTTTTTTTTTTTTTTTTTTTTTTAAAGATTCTGGTCTTGTACTTCATTTGGAAGCTGGTTTGCAGTGGTTTGTCCAGCTGAGAAGAAGACAATGACAGTTTTAAGATGCTCTCAACTTCCACCATTGCTCATCAACCAGTAAAAATCAATAGACATGAAACACAGTGCTCGCTAGCTTAAATCAACTGCCTTTACAGCCCACACATATCACATGTCCTAGCCCAGGTGACAGGACTGAAACTCATTTCCCCGTGTTTGTGTGTATCATATCTTAATGAGACAGGTTACTAGGCGAGATTCTGCTGCACCCTAGTTTGTATGTAAAATCAGTCCTGTCCAATTCTGAATAATCCAGACAGTGTATATATCATCATAATAAGCTTGCATGCACCTGTGGCCCTGGATCAGATGTAAAAAAACCCACCACACACATGCAAAAAAAAAAAAAAAAAGACACAATACACTGCTCCACCTCCAAGCCCCAACCCTCTCCTTTCTTTCCATACTGACATTTTGACAACAGGGCATTTTAGAGCTGTTTATTTGCAGGATGTTGGCTGTAAATCTCATATGCTTAAAGAGTACATCTCTGTTTCCTCCACTCACTTTGGGTAGAAGAGCTTATTGTGATTTATCTCAGAGCTCTTGCAAACCAGGACACAATAATCCTCTTTAAACCAGCTACTAGTTTCAGAGTGTGAGCAAAAAGGAACGTGCTGAGAAAGCCACAATTTACACTCAGCTATCAGAGAAACATATGGAGTCAGGCCACTGAGGAGACCTTCAAATGATTGATGCTGTGCCTGATTTTAGGATTTGAACATTTTGTACACTGATTAAGTCTAGACTAGATTTCATAGTTAAATATAGCTGCAAGCAGTGATGACAGGGGGACAACCTCGGGAGTCAGTTGTGGTGAGATAAATGTAGGAGATAATACTCGAAACAGTGCTTGGAATAATAACAGAATGATAACAGAACAGGAAATTATATGTAACATGGCAAGTGGAGACAACCATCAAGCTCTGAACCTCGGTTAATATATTTCGGATTTTAATAGGCAGGACTTTATACATGTGAATATATTGTAAATAGTTTTTTTGTGTTATATGAACCTTTCCAGTGACATAAACCCTAAAGTCTGGGGGGACAGGGTATATTACAGCTTAGCATGATGACCTCACATGTTTTAGGTTGAGGGTCTGATTGGTGGTTTTCATGTTTCAATGCTTTGGGGTTTCCTCTGGGAACATCAATTTCCTCTCCTGTCCAAAAACATGTTCTGTAGGTTGATTGGCATCTTTAAATTGTCCTTAGCCTGTGAATGGAAGTGTGAAAGTGTGTGTGTACCCTGCGATAGATTGATGGACTGGCACCCCATTTAGTGTGTACCCTGGGTTAGGCTCCAGGCTCACCATAACCCTGCGCAAGACAAGCAGTTCCTGCCTGGGAAGGTTACAAACTGCACTCTGAAGCTCACTTGTGGTTATCTGCAAGACTGACAACCAGAATGGTGATAACACACTCTAGACCTCAGGCCTCTCTGATCCAAGGGAGAGTCAGAATCAGGAAGACTATTCAAACCTATCCAAACCTTTGGTGTCAGATTAAAAAGAAAATATAATCTCCTTTTTCATATTTTGTATTGTTTGTGTAACAAAAGCAAAGTGAACTGAACAATGTGCTTATGTTTGTTGCTTCGGTTCACAATCTAGGCTTTTTTTTTAATGAGCTTTCATAAAGTTGGTCCCTTTGAGGGCTTGTTCTTTTGAATCAGCACCACTGAATAAAGAGAGGTATGAAAACTGACCCACCTTATCACACATATTAGTATAAAACCCAGAAACGTCTGTGATTTGGACATTCAATTTCCAACAAAATACAAAAAAAAAAACTTGGTCAAGTCTCCAGCATTGCAAAACATAGATACTGTAGAACTTTGGACCTTGAGTGGAGACAGTAATTGTGTACACTGAGTCACAAAGGCTTTCTTTGTGATCTCTGGACAAGCTGACTCAACTGAGGCTATGGCTGGACCTTTGGCACGATTTCTACTGAGAACTGTCTGCACAGTCTTATAACCCTTCCTCTGCAATCCCCAGAAAAGCGGATACGATGCTATGGCAAGACATGCAGTCTCTGCTGCTCTGTGCCACACTGAAGACTCTTAATCAGTGTTTTCTATTGATGCCATGACTCACAAAGCTGAAGAGATCAGGACCAACCAAAGAGCCACCATCAGAACTTGGCTATAAAGCTTCTCTCTGTACATTCTTTAAACTCTGTATGACTGTTAGTGAGAATTAGTATGTTAAGTACTTAACAAATCTATCCAGTTCAACAAAAACATTTTCTTTTCACACACATCAAAACTGAGGATTCTTCAGAACATTAAAAACATAATTTCTGACAAGTGCATGCCCCATGAATGTCTAATTCCTTTGCATTTCTCAAAAGTAAAGGGAACTTATGAATTGCCTTTATGGCATTTAGCAGACACCCTTATCCAGAGCAACATAGTACATTTATCTAATTTGTACAAGGTTAAGAGCCTTGCTCAAGTGCCCAGCAGTGGCAGATTGCTGGTCCAGTGTTTTGGCCTCACAACCTTACAATCAGTAGCCCAACACCTTATCCACAGAGCTAAAAGTTTGTTCATGTTTGGTGTCTAGCTTGGTGTAATATGGATTGTAAAATCATGCTTGAAAATTTGGAACAAGTTCTATGAATGAACAAAGCTACAAGCTTCACACTCTAGTTTTTTTTAATGGACTTAATAATAACTGATCCAAAGTGCAGTCCTCTCTGTATATTCTTCAAGCTTGGCATGGCAGTTTAGTGAGAATTACTATGTTAAGTAGATGCACTCTTTTGCCCACTTCACATTATTATTTTCACACAGCTGCCTACATTCACTGTGTACATCTGTATATCTCCCATTTAACTCCATTCCACTCATTATCGAATTATAATCCTATCCTAGCTAGTACCTTCTATCCATTACTTATTATAAATTTATATATATCTCCAGCTGATACATAATTCTTCTTCTTCCTATTATTATTATTATTAACTTTTGTATGCTTTAGTTGCTTGAGTTTCTCTTTCGTTTCTATAACTATAAAAGTTCACATCATTTCAAATCAAATATCTATCAGAGAATTGGCAAATTACTTTTTCCCATCATCAAATCGTGTCTCATTTTAAAATTATTTTGAGAATGGTTAATTCAATGCATGCTAAAAAATAAAGTATTGCTCTTATACACCTTTAAACATGATTCATTTTAATGGCAATGAGATTTTTTCCGAATTTAAGAGCTCTTTAAAAATGATTAAATTGTTCTTTTTGATTGAGATAATGTGGCCTACAGATAGGGACACAGTGCTTAGTGATTAGATTGTTTACTTTGCACTTCCAGGACTCAGGGTTTGAGTCCCGTCTCACATGTGCAGTGTGAGCATGCATGTTCTCCCTGTACTTTGAGGGTTTCCTCTGGATTCCTCCTCCAGTCCAAAGATGTACTTTCTAAATTGTGTGTGTATGTGCACTCTGATAGATTGGTACCCTGTCCATCCCTCCAGGCTCCCTGCAACCCTGTGTAATAAAAACGGTACAGAAAATAGATGGCCTATAGACTAGTATAGTGCTTAAAATGTGTTAGTAAGCAAATACATTGATCACAGTCGATTAATGATTAGAGGCATTGGTGGCTCAGTGGTAGGTTTCTCGCCTATCATGCGGAAGGCCCGGGTTAGATTCCCAGCCAATGCCTCAACCCCAGCCACTGGATGCAGTGCCGGTCCCAAGCCCGGAAAAATGGGAGGGTTGCGTCAGGAAGGGCATCCGGCGTAAAGCATTTGCCAAGTTGTTGTGCGGACCAGTTGGTCTGCTGTGGCGACCCCAAACAGGGAGCAGCCGAAAGCAACTTCTACAGTCGATTAATGATTACAAATAATAAATAAATATAACATATCAATCAGTGAAGCTGTAATTTTAAGTTATATAGGTGGCTTTGTATTAGAGGATGTCCAACAAGTTTTGTCAGTTATTAACAACGTAATATAGACGTTGAGCAAAAAATGATCATTGTTCTTTGCTTGTAATGTTTTATGCAAGTTCTTTATATTAGTAGGTGGCACTGTAGAAGCACCCTGACATGGGCGGCACCAGCGGCAGGCTTGCTTCTGCTTCAGCAACCACAACTGGATTTGCACCCCTGGAGCAAACCCACAGGAAATTTGATGACAGCAATTATATCATAATTATACATAATAATACAGTGTTTATTTTTTGTTATTTATTTATGTACACAACATTGATTCCAAAAGTCCTAATGTGCCTCCAAACAGCATGAGTCTGCAAAAAAAACAAAGCAGGCCAGGATTGTTTTTTTTTTTTTTTGTTATTATTATAATTTTGTTAGTTATTATTCTACGCACAAAGTGGTGGTGTACATATCAGAGGTATGTTTCTGAATGAATTATGTTTTTGAATGCATCCTGGCCTTAGTGTCTGATCATCTTAGTCAGATAGTTTCCAAAAGAAAATCTGATCGCTTTGTGCTTAGGGAAGTATCTGGATTTGATTTCTGGTGGTGACTTTGATGGATTTTTAGTGTTGTTATAGTGACAGATGGAATAATGGTTTATGGGAGTGTATTCTTCAAACAAACAAACAAATAAACAAAACTTGGAAACAATCCTACAAACTTTTTTTAATACATATTGTTGTGTCACTGTGTGCTGTGAATAGGCATGTAATACAGTGACACTATGTGTATGTGTATCTGTATCTATGTATCTGTATTTGGGTTTAAACCTTTTAACTGATTTTAAGTAAATATGCATCCAATCACAATTCTCCTGGAAACCTCCCGAAGAAAAACTAGCTAAGGAAAGACAATCTCTCTCTCTATCTCTCTCTCTCTCTCTCTCTCACACACACACACACACACACACACACACACACACACGTGTTAGTCCTGAGACACCATTGATCCTGACCACATCTGCTCCCTGGACCTTCCTGATCTATCCTGATACCCTACTTCTAGCTGGAGTTCTCATCTCTTTGATACCACTCACTGCTGCTGAGGATGGACCCACATGGACAACCTGAAGGTACATGAGATTGCTGTTGATGGTACCACTTAGAAACCATGAAAATGTCTTTGGATTGCAATTGTTGCAAACAGTTTTTCTATGATGGCTTAGGACTACAATTGCTTTGATAGCTTTAGGGCTGGAAATATCATGAAGAGTTTTGCACTTAAGTCAGTGAACAATTGATAACTACAGGAAGAAAGAATTGAATACATGACTTGAATGAATTTCCTCGTTACCTTTTGACCATATAGTAGACAGTCATAGAAGGGAAATTTATATATTTTATAATCACACTCTCCAGTGTCAGATGACAATGGGTTCCCTTTTGAGTTTGGTTCCTCCCTTGCCACCATCGCCTCGGGCTTGCTCATTAGGAACAAACTAATACATTTTTAAATGCAAAATTCAAATCATTATTTTATATATTTCCGTAAAGCTGATTTGTCCATTGTTGAAAGTGCTATACAAATAAAATCGATTTGTTAGTGGAGTATGTGATGTTTGGCTCTGATATTCCCTCAACTTCATCACAGTTTCATCACAGTGCGGCACTGTGATTAATCCTTCTCATACAATTATCATTTACTGTATGCTCGTACATTTCGTTTGTTAGTTCTCTTTCCCAAAATATACACAATTTTAAACCACTGTGATCCTGCCCAGGCAATTACTAAGGATTTATCACACAGCACTGCATATTCAATGCTAACAAATGGTCTTTCTTTGTCTCGCATGCTTCGTATCTTTTTTGTTTCATAATTTCTTTTGTTGTGTCCCATATAATCACAGTCCTGTTCTGCTAGTCTCAATCAGATGGCTTGCGAACAGAAGAACAATGCACCTCCTATTTGTTTCTGTACTTATTTGTATTTTTAGAACACATCTGTTCAATCCAAATAAAATATTCATATTCAATTTATTCAGTCACATCGGTGGCAGCTAGCCAATCAGATTGCAGGTGTCAAGATTATTAAAGAAAAGTGTTACGGTTCTACTGCAACCACAGCATGACTGAAAATGTATATAGACTTTGCCCTTTTTTTTAACCTGCCACCTCCACTGTACCTTGAATATCAGTCAGTCAGACTGCTGCTATTTTTATTTAAGAGCATTCTTAACAAGTGTGTCAAGCTTTGTGAGATTTTGACAGGCAGGTCCCAAAATGTCAGAGGAAGATGAAAGAAATGAAGAAGAAGGAGACGAAGAAGACGAAGGAAGAGGAGGAGAAGGAGTGCTAATAGTCCAAGCATTTAAAGTTCTGCATCGGTGACTGAAAGGTTGAGCCATCAATAAAATGATGAACTATTTTAGCTAACATCATTCAAAGGCAAGCAAATGAACCTTCATCTTTAGAGAAGGTAGTGGTATTGATATAATCTTGGATTAGCTTGAATATAAGGATGAATTAGACAAGAGTTTGTATAATGTGAGAAACCTATAGTATGCCTGAATGCATATACTGCAATGTACTCCTTATCAGAAAAGTATATTTAAATAACAAGCCAATAAAACATCTAACAGTACCTTACTTCACGCATGAGCATCCACTGTAACAAATACAAAGGCTAGCTTCAAAGTAATTGGTATAACCCTTTGGAATTAGGCCACAGCAATTATTTGGTTTGGTCAATTTCTCAGTCTGTTTTGCTATTTTCTTCCATTGAAAGGAAGACCCAGTTGAGAGGACAACAAATGATTGGACCTCAGGCTAAAGGATCAATATTACTTTCTCCAATATCACTTTTCTCTCAATTTCACTTTCTCGGTTCACACAACACACACACACACACACACACACACACACACACACACACACACACACACACACACAGGTTTGTAATGTAATGTTATGCTACATTTACATTTAACCATGATGTTAACCTGTCACGGTGAAATCTGACAGATATTTTGTGCCCACTAATATAAAAGCATGCCTGCATACACCCACACCCACACATTCACAGGCATACACACATGCACAACCATACACATACACAAGCATACAAGAGGCACTGACATACACACACACACACACACACACACACACACACACATATATGCATACACACACATGCACAGGCATACACAAGTATACATAAGCATTCACATGCACACACACACACACACACACACACACACACAAGGAAAATGCAGTGTCCCCAGCTGAAGTGTACTCCAAATAATGAACAAGGTTCCTGGAGTTCCTGTTTGATTGTGATTGGCCCCCACCCTGAGCAGCTTATGAAATCTGTAGGACACTTTTCCTTTCAAGCAATCACAAAACAGCATAGCTATTTCCTTTACCACTTTTCATGCTTAATTTAAAAAATTAAAATAAAAACACACAAAACAGTGCATGCCTAATATGTGGAATTAATGTTCTAAAGCTGCACTCAGTGTGTTAATCTGTACACTTTCAAGCCACTGGGAAAAAAAGAGGCAAAATTAATAAACAGAATGATTTAATGAAATACAAGAATGGAGTGGAGCACTGTTAAGTGAAGTGCGATATAAAGTCTAAAGGTTAGTGACTAAAAATAGAGGGCTAAAAGATAGAGAGAGAGAGAGAGAGAGAGAGAGAGAGAGAGAGAGAGAGAGAAAGTGCAAGCATTGATTTTTCTCTACATTCGTTTATAGCTATACTACATGCGGGAGTTGATAAGACCTTGTCATGCTGTGTGTATTTGTTTGTATGTGATTTCCGCTTGCGTCAGGTAGTCAGGGATCTTCCGCCTGCAGTTCAAACACAAACATCCCACCAGCATGACGCACTTTCTCGCTGTTTCCCATGGGCATCCCAAACCCCCCTGGGGCTGTGTATGACACATGCCTGCTGGGTGAATAATTCCTCATACCCGCTATCTGGCTACTTCCTCTGCATTACACTGACACAACTTTTATCTCACTTTCACAGTTTCCTCTTTTTTTATTTCTTCCAGAGGAAGAAGTTAATATTTCAGAATCTCAGAGTATAGTTAGCATAAAACTAACTATGTGCTAATACCCGTATCCCTCTGTAGGATAATTGAGTTGAATATTAGATCGATTCATACTTACCAATGATCGCTTATTGATTTGCAAGAACTTTTGCAACATTCCAGGTTGGGAGAGTCATCAGGGATCATCGGTCGGGAGAGTAATCTGAAATATGATGACTGGAGGGCAATTTTGTTTGTGCAAATAAACTTGCCTACATTTTCAATATAGGTCACTATTAAATAAAACACGTTTCTGAGCTCGGGTTGGTGTCTGTGTGGAGTTTTACATGTTGCTCCGTTTCATGTGGGTTTCCTCAGGGTTTTGCAGTTTTCTCCTAACCTTTCAAAATCGTGTTAGTTTGGCTACACTAAATTGCCTCTAGATGTATGTGAGAATGTGTGTGTGTGTGTGTGTATGTGTGTGTGTATGTGGTGCACTGTAATGGACTGGTGTATTCTGATCTCATACATATGAAATGAGAAATGTGCCACGAAAACATGAATTTACATTACGTAAAAATCAGAATTTTGTTTGTAACTGTACCTGAAGTTGTGTAGGATTATCATCAAGTTGAAATTGTATTGCGTTACTTGTAATATGAGTGATTTTGAGCGCTAGGATTCATTTCACATTCATATTCAAATTTTCAAAACACTGTCACTGGCTCATTGACTGAAACGGCGACAATTGGAAAAAGGAGCGATTTGAAGTCTCTGGACACAGGGATTAAATTTGAAATGCATTACATTTACATTTTTGGTGGATGCCCTTATTCAGAGCAACAAATTTATCGTTTTTTTTTTTTTTTTTTGAGTAACTGAGCAATTGAGGGTTACGGGCCTTGCTTAGGAGCCCAGGAGTGGCACCTTAGTGGACCTGAGATTCACAATCTTCCGATCAGTATTCCAATGCCTTAACTACTAAGCTACTTCCCCCGTAGTGGATTGTGCCCCTAGGTATCTCCCCTCCCCCCACCCCCCGATTTGTAGTGGATTGTGCCGCTACTTATTGATCTTAAACCTTGCATATAGATTCAAGCCATGGAATACAGATTCGCTTTGAGCTATGTGTACAGTGTCATCATTTTTCATTAAGAAATTCTATGTACACAGTACAATGCAAAGGTCAGAGGCTACTCTTTTGTCTTCAATCAAATGGACAGTCATGACTTGTTGTTAATTATTTGGTGACTCTCCTGTCAGGAGGCAAAGGTGATGCGGGTGCAGCTTTTTATTATGCACAGTACAAAAAGACAACTAAAACTGTGAGTAGAAACAAAGCAGCAAAAACATACCGACTTTGAACAAGACCGTGAGCAAACGTAAGAATGTGTGTCTCGACATCAACAAAAGCTTATATAACAACAGGAATTTTTAAGAATGTTCATGAGGGTGGGGGCGACTGGAACGTGTGACATGCTGGGGTTGATGGGAATCCTATTCAAGAGCCAGAACATGTATAGTAAATGAATCTGATTTGTTTACGTATATTACAAATCCAATTTTTACAGATTTCATTTGTTGATTTTTTTTTTCTTTGTGTGATTTTCTGTCTATTAGATTTTCCCATCATTATTGTTCTTTGTTATTTTTCATAAATCAAAAGTAAAAGTAAAAAAAAAAAAACAACATGATAAAGTCTGTAATTATTTCATCTGTAATCTTGACCTAACTAAGTTTCATTCTGTTTGAATTAATGTACTGTGTATTTTCCATCATTACAGTTTACCACAAAATAATTAACAATAAGTACCGAACAACGATTGGATTGAAAAACAAAAGGGCAGTCTCTGACCTTTGCACAGTCCTGATTCTAAACAGATTTTGGCATTAAAATGATAAATATCACAAACACTCATATTTCTCAATGGCTTGCTTTTCATCATTTCAGTTTCATTTTGTGATTGAAAAAAATGGATGATCTTGAATAAACTGAGTGCAATAACTGGGTAGAAGAAAGGAGGGTAGATTGAAGACTGCTGTTAGTGCCTGTAGTGATGTACTGTTTACTATGCAATCACTATGTGCTTTTTAAAAATAGCAAGAGGGTGACGGTAAAGGAGGACGACATGGTGTCTGAAAAAATCAGCAAAATTTTCCAGCTGCTCCAGCTCCACTGAAAATGTATTTCTGTACGTGCTGAACCCATTTTTATCATATCTTAAAAAAAAGAATAAGGCTGCAGAATATACCTAATAAGCGCAGAATATCCTATAGAATAAAAATCATTATGTTCACACAGAAATACCACAGTGCATTCATAAATATTTAATATTTACTCTAAAAACAAATAGAAACAATTATCAAATGGGTCAATATTTTATTTCTTAAAAATAATCGAATAATTATTAAAAAATAATATGTATATAATTTTAGATAATAATTTAACCATTTAGATTTATCATTTAACATTAAATTAATTTCCTCTCTAAAAACCCAAATAAAATAAAAAGCTCTTTTCTTGTTTTTCCTATTTTTTTAAATTGAAAAAAAAAAAAAATAAAAAAAATAATAATAATAATAATAATAATAATAATAATGATAATAATAATAATAATAATAATAATAATAATAATAATAATGATAATAATAATAATAATAATAATACTAATAATAATAATAATAATGACCTAACATCAAACCTTAACTTACAAATACAAATAAAGGTATAAAAAAACATATTTGTTGTCACAAGTAAATGCTGGGAGGTTGGATGCAGGAGGTTTGTTAACAAAATCCTTTAAAACGCGAGCAAAAAAATAGGACAAAAAATGAACTTATAATAGGAAGGAACAATCCAAAAAGTCAGATAAAGAGGCTCAGGTCACACAGGTGGTAAAGGGTCCACAGGGTCAGAGAAGTTAAAAACCAGGTTAACAGTGATAGACAGGCTTAGTAATGTTACATATAAGAACAGGATGTACAGTGGTTAAAGAGTGATATGCTTATCAAGAGTACTAAACCAAACATAGAGCGTGAGTGTGGGTGGGTCAGTGGTTGGGAGTTGGATTCCATAGCGGCCATGTTTGTAGGTCACGGTAAAGCAGAGTTTGTGATGTTTTGTGATGTGACATTTGTACATATTAGTCTCAGACTGTAGTGCCTTGCTTTTCATTCCATGTTCCTGGAAACGGCTCCAGATCCACCGTGACCCTGACCAGGACAATACGCTTACTGAAGAGCGGGAATGATGGCAGTCTCCTGAAGTGACAGACTGTTTAAATGAATTCAGTACTATCAGCTCAGCAACGTTGAATCCACCAGATTCTCTACCAACTCCTATATAGTGACACTGTTCAGTCCATACCATCCAAGTTAAAAGACGTTACAGTAAGATGAAGAATAGAAACATGAAAGCACTGACGATTTTCTCTGCCTTTCTGAAAGTGAGTAGCACTTCACAGATTTCACATTTCTCTCATTCAAGAATGTCAAACTCTGTCTTATTGATCATGGAATATCCAGGGTATACGTGCTCAAATCCATTCACTCTTAAATATTCCCTTTATTCTCTGTTTGACATCAATAGCAGGGGTTGTGTCCTTCTCCAAACACAAGCTGACTTGATCAGTCTTATACGCTGCGACTGGATGAGACACAAACTGTATTTATTTGATCATTTGAAATAAAACAAGCTGTCCAGGAAACCTCCTGCTGCTTTCGGTGTCTGAATCAGGGTTTCAAAGTGCATAGAAAACTCCAAACACCTGATAAAGCGAATGCTGCTTGGCCTGGATTACTAAAAAATTTGGTGATGGATCAGACATTTCTTGAAGCAGATGTCTGGAATGAGTTCTTGACCAGACAGGTTTATCAGGATCAGCCAGATTTGTTGTCACTCTTAATTATTTCATAATCAGGATAAAAAAAATACTTTCCAAAACTTTTATATTACAAGTATGGGCTGATTCTGCTCTGGGATTTGATTTCTCGTCCAAAATAAATTCCTGCCCAATTGTGTCCATGAAACCAGCAGGAGCGTGGGCTTTGAAGTCACTGAACAGCGAGGCGGGCCTGTAGAGGAAGAGCCGACTCAGCAATAACATGGGCGCTGCTGCACTCTCCTCTGTGAATCTATCCCTGCTCATTAGCCAGCGGCTTCGGTATTCATTCCCAGAATGGCAGCATGGCTGGAGTGCTAAATAAACCTGAGCTTTCTCTGGGGCTTGAAGGCCACCATCTGAGCACAGACTGTCAGTTGGGGTCTCACTAATCTTGGTCTTAATTTGCAGGAGCAAGCCATGAGCTGCAAGTAATCATGGTGTTAATTTGTGCTCCTGGGCCCAAGACTGCTGCGTGAGGCGAAGTGCCATGAACTGCCAAGAGCAGATAAGAACACAAAGAGAGAGACGGAGAGATTATGTGACTGTGTTCTCAGAGTCACTGTGGCAGTGAGGCAATATAGCAAGCCCCTACACCCCCCTCCCAACACACACACACACACACACACACACACACACACACACACACACACACACACACACACACACACACACACACACACACACACACACACACACACACACACACACACACACACACACACATCAAATCCGATAATAAGCAGCTTGCAAATAGAAATTTAATCTAATTGCCATATCTCGTAGAGGTGCAGCTCCTTGGCACCAACTCCAGGGTTCCTGGTTCAAACCCTGAACTCAGCTGCTGTGATCTTCCTGCATTCATGCAGGTTTCCTCCAGGTTCTCCAGTTTCATTCCACCTCCCAAAAACATAGCAGGGGCATTGGCTATGCTAAATTAGTCCTGGCTTCACATTCAGAGTGTATTCCCAGAATGGAACAGCCTCCAGATCATCTATCATCAAATAAATAAAATGACAAATTTTTAGTTTAATCAGTAGAAACAAATGCATGCTAATCCTGAATTTAAAAATGAATATAAGAGAAGACAAGGATAAGTATTTTATGGAATGCTCTGGAGAAAAAAAGCACTACACCTAAATATTGTACTGGAACACATTTCTGTGATTTGCAGTAAATTTGACAGTACTGCTGTTGATATTGTATTAAAGGATCTTACTGTACAGCTACAGTAACACTGATTCTATTCCACTGACACGATTGTAATAATACAATAAAACATATAGGACAGGAAGTTATTTGTAAACTAGACTACAAAATGATTTAAGTGAAGCAGTAAAAGTGCTTTATTTTTAAAACTGTGCCATTTTTCATTCCAGTTATTTTGCCATTTTAGAGATTATTATTTAATTAACAAAACACAATTTATATTTTAAGAGAAGCAATGTAATGTGTGGAAAACACTGAAATGAATTTTTACAGAATAAGAGGGTTAGATGAAGTGAAACAAAATGAGTGCTTCAAACAAACAAACAAACAAACAAACAAACAAACAAACATCTAAATAAATAAATAAATAAATAAATAAATAAATAAATACATTTTTCCAGGTAATTTGGAAGCATTGATGTATATTTGACAACAAACAGATTAATCCCAAAAGGTAATGTAAAAAAAATTAACTAACTAACTAACTAACTAACTAACTAACTAACTAACTAACTAACTAACTAACTAACTAACCTTCTAAATAAATAATTTAAAGATAAGTAAATAAATAAATATCAGTAGTGGCTTTATGCAGTTAATGTTACCTTAGTATGAGTGACAATATGCATTTGAGCACAATCTGATAAACTGGATGTGCAGTTCAAAAAACAAGCAAATAAATAAATAAATACATAAATAAATAGATAAATAAATAAACAAATAAATAAATAAATAAATAAATAAATAAATGAATGAATGAATGAATGAATGAATGAATGAATACCCAAATAAATAAAAGTGCATGAATGATGTCATGTGCAAAGTAGTGTTAGATTGTGCATGCTTATTTTTCTGGATAGCTGTGGCAAGCTTGGATCTTGAAGAGACTTTAAACAAAATCTCAGTAAGACACATAAAAACCAGTTTCTAAGTATGTAGACATGTGCATCATTCATTCATTGTCTACTGCTTATCCGATCTATTCTCGGGTCATGGGGAGCCTGTGCCTATCTCAGGCGTCATTGGGCATCAAGGCAGGATACACCCTGGACGGAGTGCCAACCCATCGCAGGGCACACACACTCTCATTCACTCACACAATCCAGACAATTTAGAGAAGCCAATCAACCTACAATGCATGTCTTTGGACTGGGGGGTTGAAACCGGAGTACCCGGAGGAAACCCCTGAGGCACGGGGAGAACATGCAAACTTCACACACACATGGCGGAGGTGGGAATCAAATCCCCAACCCTGGAGGTGTGAGGCAAACATGCTAACCACCAAGCCACCGTGCCCCCCCATGTTCATCATGTAATAAGGTAAATCAATAACCTTTGTGATTGTGTGTATTTGTGATATGAAACTAGCAATAGTTCTGATTGAGTTATGAAGACATTCATTCATTGTCTACCGTTTATCCGATCTATTCTCGGGTCATGCGGAGCCTGTGCCTATCTCAGGCATCATTGGGCATTAAGGCAGGATACACCCCAGATGGAGTGCCAACCCATCGCAGGACACACGGACACACACACACACTTTAGAGATGCCAATCAACCTACCACACATGTCTTTGGACCGGGGGGGGAAACCAGAGCATCCAGAGGAAACCCCCGAGGCATGGGGAGAACATGCAAACTCCACACACACACAAGGCGGAGGCAGGAATCAAACCCCCAACCCTGGAGGTGTGCGGAAAACCTGCTAACCACTAAGCCACCGTGCCCCCCCGTTATGAAGACAGAATTCTGAATTCTCTTTTCTGATATTTACTTAGATATTAACTTGTGCGTGTAAACTCTGTAGTGAGTGTCAGGCTGTGTAAAGCATACAGTAGGTGCAGAATTAATAGTTTTTCATAAAACCAACATAATAATAATAATAATAATAATAATAATAATAATAATAATAATAATAATAATAATAATAATCTTCTTCTTCGTACTGATGATTCGCATGGTTAAATTTGGCAATATTTTACACCGGATGCCCTTCCTGACGCAACCCTCTCTGTTTATCCGGGCTTGGGACCGGCACAGAAGTCACTGGACTGTGACCCCCATGGCTAGATTAATAATAATAATAATAATAGTAATAATAATAATAATAATAATAATAATAATAATGTGTTTGTAAGTCTGTTTTTTTATAGCTGCCTTTCATACAAAAAACTGCTTTACAAACTGACGATTACATAAAAGCACGTTCGCCTCACAACTCCAGGGTTGGGGGTTCGAGTCCCGCCTCTGCCATGTGTGTGTGGAGTTTGCATGTTCTCCCCGTGCCTCGGGGGTTTCCTCCGGGTACTCTGGTTTCCTTCCCCAGTCCAAAGACATGCGTGGTAGGTTGATTGGCATCTCTAAATTGTCCGTAGTGTGTGATTGCGTGAGTGAATGAGAGTGTGTGTGTGTGTGCCCTGCGATGGGTTGGCACTCCATCCAGGGTGTATCCTGCCTTGATGCCCAATGATGCCTGAGATAGGCACAGGCTCTCCGTGACCTGAGTATAGTTCGGATAAACAGTAGACAATGAATGAATGAATGTATTTAATACAAAAAAACTGATATCAATTATAGAATGGTTGAACATTAAAAAATATTTATTTTAAAAAAAAAACAAAAAAAACACTTATCCTACAAAGGGTGGCAGGGAACCTGTAATCTATCCCAGGAGATTTTGGGCACAAGGTGTGGGACACCCTGGATAGGGTACCATCCCATCACAATCACAAACACAGACACGGTTTGGGTTAGGCAAGGAAACCAGAGTACCCAGAGGAAACCTCTGAGGCATGCACACAGGGTGGAGGTAGTAATCAAACCCCCATATCTGGAGAAATGAGGCACACGTGCTAACCACTAAGCCAGCATATCAGCTTACAGAAGAGGAGATGGAGGAATCAATCCTTACAGGCTTGAATTCAAAACAATTTAACACCATTAGGTAAAAAAGACAAGAATTGTATATTTATTATGGCTAAATGATTAGACTACAATGCATACTATTTTGCTCAGGTGAAAGATTAAATCATATGAATAGTCACTCAACTTACACCGTGTACATTTTAAATCCAGGCACAAATGAGTAAGATTCTTGACAATATGCCAATAAATTTGTGACCTTTAAAATGTGATCTGTATTTGACTGTCATTTCCCCCTTGCTATTTGCCTTGTCTTTTTGATGAGTAAATGTATGAATATTTATAAAATGTATGAATATTAAAGTTAAAATATATGCATATTTATGATTTTCTTGTCAAATCAACAACCTTCAAAGACTTAAAAAAAAGCAGAAAAACAATTTCCCCAGGAGGAAATATTGTATTCTTACTGTACTGGGTTACTATATTGCAAACCACTTCAGTATTTTTTTCTTGTACCATTTATCATTTACTGTAGCATAAAAACACCCATTAGTGTTTGCATTTGTGTGTGCATTGGGCTGGTGTATGTAATTGAATTGCACACAGTGGCGTGTGGACGGGTTGTTTTGCCCCCTTATTCTGAACTGTTGGATACCTTTTCCATTTTTAGCATTTGGTCTGGTCATTGGCTCGTGTGCCATCTGGCCCTGTCGGCAGTGTTGAGTCATCATCTGTCGCAGCACAAGACTTCCAACTCCGCACCACTCACTCGATTCACTCACCTAGGTCTCACTATTCCCTGGATAAAAGTCATCGACATCGTTGACTATTATTCCTCTGCCTTTTGCTCTCTCTGCGTCTCGTGTTATCTCTCTTCGCTCTCCATGCCTTCTCTTTCCATCTGCTTCTTTTGTTTCATTTTTCAAACCCTTTTCTGTGTATCTCTCTAAATCTGTGCCCCACCCCTTCCTCCCTCTGTTCCCTTCTCCATTTTTCTCTCTGCCTTATCGTCTTTAGCCCTGCCATCCGGCTCCATATTTTTTCACAAGATGAGCTCCTTATCGAATATGCTTTGTATTACCTTTTAACAAGCCCTATCTTTGCAGGATGCCAGCCATGTCACTTGCCTTCTGGGCTCCCCTGGAGCATGTCGCTGTGTTTGCGTGTGTGCGCGTTTGAGCTTCATTTATATTTCCACTTGTATCATTTTTACTCTTGAGCGAAGCCCATCACATATTCATTACAACATTCATCTCCATCTTTGCATGGTGCACTGTAGTTGCTCAGGCTGCTGAAAGCATTGTGTTACTTTAATGATTTTTAGCACAGGGCACTGGCTTGTCTTTTTTGGAAAAAGATTATACATAATGTTTATTAATAGGTCATATGGTAAAGCTATCTTCTGGCAATGTGCTTTCAAGGTTATGTGTGAGTCATGCCCTGGGAGAGTCTTTTTCTGTCACACGCGAGCAGACTCGCTCCACTGAGGCACAGCCTGTAACAAACTCTTCACACTGTCACTGTCAACTCATACTGTATTATTACACAAAAACGTGCTATGCACACAAAGTTCACTTGACAGGGATGTTATATTTTAGGACTTCTATTTAAAGAGACTGCTGAATCTTTAGAAATTAGTATGCGGAACACTGATGGCTCTATATCCCTTGACTTATATGTTTTCTTGCTGTATTAACTTTTTATATATAACACCATTTTAGATGTTTTAGATAGAAATTGTAAAGCAGTTATAGGTGGCTGCATTAATGCTGTAAATATACACTAATTGAAGACTTTATAAGGAACTCTATACTAATGTCGGTATTACTAGAGCCTCCCTTTCTTCTCAAGACAGCCTCAGTTTTTCCTGGCATGGATTTACACAAGAGGTTGGAAACGTTGCTTTGAGATTCTTTTGAGGTGTTCTGAAATCCTACAGATTTTTCATGATGTGAATCTCCCATTCTACCACATCCCAAATGTGTTCTGATGGACTCAGACAACCTTTGCTTTGTGGTAGCCATTTGAAGATGGTAAACTGTGGCCACGTAGTGTTGCACAAGGTCAGCAACAATACTTAAATAGTCTGTAGCATTCAAGTGATGGTTGATTGCTAATAACAGGCCAAAATGTGCCAAGAAAACATTCCCCACACCATCTCCACCGGCCTGGACTGTTGACACAATGCACAGTGCTGACCCTACATCTGTGTGATCTGTCTGCTTCACCTGATCTTTGTACCTCATCAGAAATCAACATTCATCAGACCAGAATAAGTTTTTACAGTCTCCAACTGTCTAGATTTGGTGAGCCTGTGCCCTCTGCAGCCTCAGCTTTCTCAGCATTTCTCACTGTGTTATTTTTTTCTTCATTGCACCATTCTGAGACTGTTTACTGTGTGTGAAATTCAGTTATAGAAATACTCAATTCAGCCTGTCTGGCACCAACAATCATGCCATAGACAAAATCACTGAAATCTCATTCTGATGGCTGATGTGAAAATTAAGCTGTTGGCCCATATCTACATGGATTTAAGCATTGCACTGCTGCCATGTGATTGGCTGATCAGATAATAGCATGAATGAGCAGGTGTACAGTTGTTCCTATTAAAGTGCTCAGCGAGTGTAAACATACATGTGTCGAAGGGCTGTAATGGTCAGTGATGAAGGCGTTGAACTACTGATTGGAAGATTGTGAGTTAAAATCCCAGATCCACTAAACTGCCACTGCTGGGCCCCTGAGCAAGGCCCTTAACCCTTGGTTGCATAAAATGAGATATGTGGTAGGAATACCAGCACTCTCAGCATGTTGTGTGAATTCTGTCTCTGACAGTTCCTCAACCTTAGCTATCCATGTGTAAGTGTCTGAACTGGTCACTAGTCTCAATCTGTGTCAGAAATTATTATTTTTCTGTGAACCTGTTCAAACCTGAATACAGTTCTAGTAAATGCTATGAATGTAAATGCAATGATTGAGTATTTGCTTGATTAGTAATGTCATCTAAATGAAACACAAAAGCTCAACAGCACATCGTCATTAACCTTCCATTAGCCAATATTAGGTAAACTCACCTGCTGGCAGCACTTACATCAATTTCCAGGCATTAGTCTAGCCATTAGGAGTTTTGTAATGTTAAACATGAGTCTGTCATTTCATATTTGGGTTCCTGAAAAGATATCCATGTTCCATTTAAACCTGAGAAGGTTAAAATAAGAAGAGAAGAGAGGAGAAGAGAAGAGAGGAGAAGAGAAGAGAAGAGAAGAGAAGAGAAGAGAAGAGAAGAGAAGAGAAGAGAAGAGAAGAGAAGAGAGGAGAGGAGAAGAGAAGAGAAGAAAAGAGAAGAGAGGAGAAGAGAAGAGAAGAGAAGAGAAGAGAAGAGAAGAGAAGAGAAGAGAAGAGAAGAGAAGAGAAGAGAAGAGAAGAGAATCAGAGAGACTGTGTATGGGAGGATGTGTGGGAGAGAAGAAGAAGAATCATTTCATTATTCATTCTGCCATGCCAATGTCTGTCTCATCTGCATAACTATGGCCATTGGGATGTGTGATAATCAAATTAGTATTTCAACTGTCGTAGATAAGGACATAAAGACAAATACGCCAGTGGCCCCGTCCACATATTAAATTCAAGGCCATAATCAATACCAGATGCCTTCTGGGTACAGTGAAAATTACAGGTAAGCTTTTTTATTCGGTTTGCCTTTAAAGTCATTAAAAAAGAGTTTCCAGCAAAAAAAAGAAAAGAAAAGAAAAGCACGTCATCAAGACGCCTTTGGAAAGATTTTCTATACAGATGCAATAAGTATTTTTTAATCTCCTTGCACAACATTAAACATTTGTTAGTTCAGTCAGGAAATATGCTATGTATATATATATATATATATATATATATATATATATATATATATATATATATATATATATATATATATATTATAAGCCAGAGAATCTTTTCCAGAGGGGATTTTTTTTCTTGTTGGAAGAACAAAAGTCCTGTATGAAAACCTTCAGGAAATTAAAGGAAGGAAATAAGCTTGCACTCTGCACTAAACAATTTGCCATACATGACAGGCAATGCTAATACAACTGAAATTGTTTTGCTAGACTGTCATATAACTTGTCAGATATATTACCATGCAGAGCAACAACATTAGATAGAATTATATCATACAGCGGTTATCCAAACCCATTTGAATGGAGCTCAGTGTTTAACTGTAGGCAGCGGTCATCGTCGGTTGAAGGCGTACTTTAGCTTTCTTCGAATGTAACCTTGTTGTGGGGGAAGAAATATGATTCATCTGTCCATACTACTTTATATGATGGCTCAAGGGTACAAGATTTGGGCTTCTTACACCAGGTTAGGCAGTGTTATATACTGGCCTTGTATATAAGTGGTTTCCAAAGAGCACCTCTGCCATAAATTCCATCTTTTTGTGAAGCATAAATTTCTTTTTTTGATTTGTGAAGCCTTTGATATGCAGTAATGTGGCATCAGTACCACACTGAATTTGGCATATTGCTCCGTCTGGTCCAGTGATGTACACTATTTAATGCATTTGATGTTGACTGCCATATCACACATTTTGTATAGTAACGTAGACCAAAAAGCACATCTCAGTGACATATGTGTAGTTAAATATATATTTGGCATAACTGGGCCCCAAAAGCTTGCAGAGACAAGAGTCTCTTTAGTGAAGACAGGAATATTAGATCAGCATCTGATACCCAGAGCTCTGATATTAGTATTGTAATGTTAATTGATTGAACAGTGGGACAATGGGCTTCCTAGCTGAATTTGATTTATTTGATAGAGTAGATAAAAAAAAAAAACAGCATCAGTAATGAAACCCAGGACTGAGATTTCACAATGAATCAATGAGTGATATATAGGAGTGATTGTGTGATTTTGAACTGGATCACATGGCTGCTCATGTATTGTGGTTTGCTCTTTGTTGCACTGAGACGCTAGAGAATTGGAATTTTCATGCACTGTTTGGTTTTATCATATTAGACATCTACACTTCTGTCTGTCAGTGAATTTAAATTTCTCCTTATGCATTCTACAACAAAGAAGTCAAACCTAAGATTCGATGTTCCTCTGGGAGAACCCGTAAAGGTTCTGTGAAGATTCCTACAACAGAGGGTTTCCCATTTCAGAGATGATTCCAAAAATTGGAAGTGAAGAGCCTTTAATTTTTTTTTTTTTTTTTTTTTTTTTTAATCTATAGAGCGCTTAAGGAAGGTGAAGGTGCTTGACACATTCATTCTGTCATCTTCTATAACTGCTATATCTTTTCAGGGCCATGATGGTCTTTTCTGTGGACACTCTGTGGCTGGGACACCAGTCCACTACATGGCTCACTTCTCAGTCTTTCACACCTTTATGTAACAAATCCACCTACTGCCATGCTTTTAGGAGGACACTGGAGAAGGACACAGCGGCTTGTTAAAGACAGCGGCTTGTTTTTCATGGTGTATCAGTTGCTTCATCTTGCTTTAGGGTACTGTTTGTCAGACATTAAATATTAAAGATGACGTAGCTGTGTTGAAGTGTGAATAAACTCCTTAAACAATTCAAATCCTTTCTCCATGTGGTTGTTTTGCCATTTTTCTCCCTTGCAGTTTTGCTTTGTGACAAGCTGTAGATATGCACATTACACTGTGTCCCTTACAGCTCTGCTACTCTTACTAAGCCTGTATGCCTGTGTCGTGCTGCTCGATTTCACGCTACCACCTCAATACTAATTTGATAATTAATCTGTTTCGTGAAGGCATGGTGAAGGAAGTAGCTTCAATTATGTAAAAGTGCCGTACCTGAAACCATGAATCAAAAATTGAGTTTGACAGACTAGGGGGAAAATATTACGTTCATCAGCTTTGCACCGTGCACCTGCACTTTTCCCGGGAATATCATGCATGCTCATGAGAAGTGTTGGCCCACACTTCTGTCGAGCGGATGAGTTATATCCCAAATAAAGCCTAACCCCTGTGTGCTTCCCTGCACTTTACTACAGAGGAGACAACTCGGCAGGAAAAGCCATGAGGCAGCATTTTCCTGAGTTAATATAGCTTTCTCATCGCTCCTCTGAGACCCAGAGAATCCGCTCTACCTGTCCGCTGCCTCGATATCTGCCCATTAAAAGCCAGAGCCTTGACTGTGGCTGAATAATTCAGAGCTGATGCTCCCTGGTCGGAGTACAGATGTGTGCTGATCAGACACTCTTAAAGGGCTTTTGACAGCACCCAGTGGAACCGAGAAGACAAGGAGAGAAAGTCACCACAGACCTGACACCGGGCTTACACCACGGATGGCATCAGCACTTTACGCAAATACGCACAGATCTCAAAATGAACACTTGGTCACTGAGGTATTTTTTAATCTATCGTTAGAAACAACATGTTCTCAAGCATGCAGAAACATGCATGTAATTAAGCTCTTACGCTTGAACTGACAGATAATTGGACGGACCAGCAGACAGACAAACACACTTCCTTCAGCATGTTACTAATTGGCAGAGGAGAGCTGGGACTACGTGTTCTGTGTGGTACCAGCTGCACCACTCAAATCTGTACGCTGTTAATGAGAACGGGTCTTTCTCACACTATCTCTCTATCCTCCCCTCTCACCTTCTTCATCTATCCCACCGTTGCGACTGCTTTACTGTCTCATGGGCATGAAATAATTATCCTCATGTACAGACCCGATAATCAGAACCACGGCAGATTCAGTGCAGACCTGAAATCTGAGGGAGGTCTATTTTATGCTAGCGTTCAAAAATAGCTGTTTATTCGGGGTAACAGTTAAAAAACAAACCTCGCACACTCACAGTCACAAATTCAATTTTATTGTCTATAGCACTTCATCGCAGCAGTGGGGGATTTGGAAGGAACGTGTTTGCATCAATCATGTGAACAGAGATGAATATTTATTTGCTTGTTGGCCCACAAATTCAAACGTTCGCAATTGCTTTCCGCAAGAATCCTTCAATCATTTGCGTTGTCTCGGAGAAATCATCAGAAGCTTTGAACACCCGTGACTCATCCAGGTTTCACAGGAGAAGTGTTTCCCCCTGACGCTCTAATCTGTTACAGCTTGCTCCTTTAGCGTTATTGCACTGGGACTGGCATGATTTATGCGCAGCAGTGCTCCGATTCCCAACTTCAACATTCAAGGTGCAACTCCATAATGATGTCATAAAATTTGTTTAATGTGCTTTTCTCTCATTAGAGCACTTGTTCTGACAATTCTGCAGGAGATACTGAAATGAAATATACCCAGAGCTGATACAGAGAGAAAGAGTCTAGCAATCAATAATAGTGTGGTGTAGTATAGGAGAGATTTATTTGTTCCCACATTACACTGCGGGTCTTGATTTATTATAGTCAACCTGCACTATTTAATTTATTTTAATCAATAATTAATTACCATTTGTACCACGTTATGTAAAATGTTACAGCAGAAAATGAAAGCGGAGGCCGGATGTATTCGTATATATACTTGTTCCAGTGTGGCTTTGTGGTCATTTCGGTCATTAATATTTCACCAGAGGCGCTACAGAGCCCTATGAAACTACAACGGCGGGACAGCCGACCTCTCACAGAAACAAGATATGAATTATGCAGGGACATTATGCAATACTATCAGTTGCTGGGATCCGTGTCGCAGTCAGTCAGACACAATGAGAGAGAAGTGGAGCACAATAAGAGCAGAGAAGTGGAGCAGTAGGGCTCAAGTGAAGAATGTCGCAGAGCCAGGAAGTGCACATTTAAATATTTCTTCCATCCCGAAACACATTTGAAACACATCTGCTTAAGATACTCGTGATATGTTTAGTAATTCTAGTACTGATTTTGGTTTCGTTATCATTCCTGTGCTTGTGTACTGCTCTGATGCTACAGGTGGATGCTAGCATAGCTCCAATGTCATTTAACAGGAAAAAACTAAAATAAATAAAAGAGCAACAATTCTGTTCTCTCTCTCACATTTTCCCACTGACATTTTGATCATTCTAGTTTGACCTATCTCATCCACAAAGCATTTCCACCCACAAAACTGCCACTGTATACCTATCTCTAAATAACTATATGTAATATTTTCATTCCATTTTTTTCACTGTTATTGTCAACCATAGAGAAACTGTTCTGTGTGTGCGAAAATCCCAGGACATCATGTGATCACATTTTCCCTCCATTCTGATGTTTGATGTCAACATTAACTGAAGCTCTTGTGTGCACAACACAAGACACTTTATATAATATAGCCTGATAGGATGTGGTAGCTTAGTGGTTAAGGCATTAGTCTACTGATTGAAAGGTTGTGTGTTTGAATCCCAGGTCCACCAAGCTGCAACTACCGGGCCCCTGAGCAAGGCCCTTAACCCCAAAAATGCTCAGTTGTCTAAAAAATTAGATAAAAATGTAACTCGCTCTGGATAAGGGCGTCTGCTAAATGCCGTAAATGTAATTGATAGTTTAGGAATAACTCAGAACTTTCTTTTGTTGATGCCAAATTTAGCTTCACTAAATATTTCAAATACTGAAGTGGAGTTTATTCATACCAATAAAAAAACAAAACATCATAATCTCAGAGTAATTCTTGTAATGACATGATGATGTGCAAATCCCTGTAGATCACACTAAATAAAACTATCCTGTTTCACTAATGAGGCAGATTAGAACAGAATGTAATTAGCAGAGTTAAACAGTGGAAATCTTTAAAGCTATCGTCGTCATCATCATCATCATCAGCATTGCTGTTCATAATAAACATTTTTATGCACCGAATCAACCCCCATTTCTGTTCGCTAATTAGGTCAATACATCGCTTCCATGGGAATAAACTGTATCTAATCAGAAGTCCTGCAGCCTGCTTGTGCTAATTAACAAAACAAATAAACTACACACAACTGTACTATGAAAAGGATACAAAATAATTCAATATGTGGAACAAAATAATGCACACATTCAATAGATATGAATGAAAAAAAACATAAAGATAACATTGAAGGGATTCTAGTACAAACAAGATGCCATACAAGCAGAGACATGTGCACCATGAAGAAAATATAAACATCCAAATGATTCAGCACAAATTCACAAATGCTAGTTTTGTATAATTCTAGCACATGATAACCAAGTCAGAGAGTCAAGATTGACACTTGCTAGCACGCTTGACTAATTGTTTTAATAACACAAAATAATAGCTAGCCTAATATTAATCACAGATGATGTTAGCTGGCTTGATGGCAGTTGGATTTAATTACAAATACAGTTGGTCCATGATTAGCTAACATATTTTTTAGCTTGACTAGCTATTTAGAGGTAGCTATACTTATCTAGCTAGTGCTGTGTTTAGGTAGTTTAACTTTTTGTGTTATAAAAACAGTACAAATAATTGTACTGACATTTCACTGGACTGCAAAGTCTGCTAACACAGGCTGCTGTAAAGAAAACAGCTTACAGTGGAAGTAAGGTGTGTACCTGGTGGTCCAGCAGCAGGATCCCGTGCTCTCATCGCTGCAGCCTGGGTTTGATTCCCAGGCAGGGAACCAACCCAGCCATTAAGGGGTTAACTCTCAGTGCCAGTCCTAAGCCTGGGTAAAATGGGAGGGTTGTGTCAGGAATGGCAAACCTGTGCCAAATCAAAATATGTGAATTAGATAATCCTCTGACCAGCTGAAGGACAGCACTGGAATGGAAGTGAATGTCTATACATACACAAAATGTTTGTGAATGTTAGCACCAGAATATTCCACTATCTGTCAATAACTCGTATTACTATTATGAAACACTGCTGGTTCAGCCTTATAGCATGGAGTCTTAACAAATTCACTTTCTTACTCTATATATGTATAAAGAAATGTGCTACTGCTCACAGTTAGCCAGCTCTTTCCTTTATATAATGATATGGTTCTGTTGTCGTTTTGTGTAATATGTACTTCGATAAATTGAATACAGCTTTTTGATTAGTCTGCTTGCTTCCAGTTTATCTTCCTTTTAAAAAAGCATTGATCGGAAAAAACAACAACAGCACCACTTCCTTCTTGTTTATTACTTGTTACTGTATTTCACATGAAGCCTCACAATCACTGCTGATGACATGCTTTGGATGTTTCAGCAAAATGGGCTTAAAAATAAGCGAGCCACAATATAAATGAAAACTAAGGGACATTTCATGAAGTTGTCACTGAATCTACAGTCTGGGCTAGAAAGAAATCAGCCCGTCATGCCATTATGTGTATTTTTAATTAGGACCATTGGTGGTGCTGTTGTTCTTTGTTTCAGAAAAAAAAAATCCACTGGTATGAAAATGAAAAAATATATATTGAGTTTTATTTTTTATAATTTAGATTTTTCCTCTTTAAGGCCAGACTAGTCTATTCATTCTAGTCTATTTATTGTAGTCTATTTACACTGCAAGCTAGCCTGACACGGTATATCTTTCTTTGTATTGGTAAACAGTGAGTGGCTGCATCTCTGAGCACTTCTAGTTTCCTAAGTCAGGGAGAAAAGTGCAGGGTGAGTGAGTTTGAGTACCATGCCAGTCCACCCTCTGTGTGATAGAAAGAGCACATCATGCTGGTTTGACACCTACTCATATCTTTATCAGGGCTCTATCACCTGGTCTCTCTGTGGGTCTCTCTCCCAAAACATGAACCTTTCAGAGATTGTACTGCAGCATGTGAAATCATCTACATCTATATGCTTTACCATATGGGAACCACTGTAGTTCTAACGATTGACTTTAAAAAAAAAAAAAAAAAAAAAAAAAAAATTAAAAACAAATGCTTCCACTAAATGACTACAAATTGCCTCCAGTCAACTCTTTCATTTCTGTACCGCAAACCTTACATTCATCATGCACCCTGTGTTAGTTGGGGAAGACTTACGTCCAATAACAACCTCCAACAATAAATCACGGAAATGTCTTCGTAATGATGTGGCTTTTAAGCCAGGTTAGGCATACAATCATGCACGGGTATTTCAAGCAGCTCAGTCTGCTGCATGGTCACCAGCTCAGCTGAAGTCCTTAATGAGAATTTTATGACTAACGTAATAAACCAAGTGGAAAATATGTCAGCAGGTGACAACAGACATGGAGGCTTGCTGAAGGACAGATCTGTCACAAGCCTCTCTGCCTGACTCTTATGCAGATGGATTGAATGCAGTAGCATAAAAAAAAATAATTGTCCTTGAAACATATTCCTGGAGCCTCAGTGATATATCTCCTGCTCTTTGGCTGCGTAATTGAAGCTGACCATAATAAATAAGTAATACACTTTGCTGTCTGGACAGCTCTGCTGATGATTGAGCTGATATCATGTAAGGAAGAAAGATACAAGGCATAAAAATCAGACACCTAATATCTTATAACACATGCACACAATCACACAAGCGCACACATCCAGTAGACGCATGGCCACACACATTCCTCATGTCCTGGAGTTGAAGTGCGCTTGAGCAATTCTATGCAATTTGTGTTTCTTAGATGAATTCTATTCATATTTTCTGATGAAGTTCTAAGACCAATATTCTAAATATATTCTGCTCATAAAATCTGCTTATTAATTATGGAAAAAAATTAGCATATTCACTGAAATATTAAGTTGTGCAATAACAAAAAGAAGAAATGTAACACCCATTTCAGCGACGGTTACCCAACATAAAATCAATATCTAAGCTTTTTATTAGCATTTCTAATGCAGAAAACTGTGATGAATTATTCATATTGTGATGTCCTGGATGTAGAGCATTATATTACTCTTTTTTAATTATTAATTCATGCAATGCATTACCAGTGGTTTATAGTAATAGCGCTACTTTAATATGTCTTGGGAGTAGTTCGACTTTACTCAAGCGTACGTGGTTGTGAGCTGATAAATTACATTAGCATTAGAGCTAATCTGATAACCACTCCCTGTACTAGAAGCTGAAAATCAGCTTCATCTGTGCTGGATTGAAATCGTTGTTTAAATCATTGTTTATATTCAAACCAACTGCTATACACTTTATGGTTTTCTTTTTCAAATAAGGCTTAGAAATCCTGTTTGGTTAGCCTGGGTTAGCTAGGTGGCTGGTGTTATTTACCAAGATTACAGTGCAGGAAGTGAAAGAAATATGACAAATTTACACATAAACACACATTACATCCCTGTGTATTTATACATATATAACAATCGGACAATCTGGTAACGATGGACGTGAATTGAGGCAACAATCACTATATACTACAAACTGATTAGAATTGATTATAATCTGCTTTTTATGACTTACAATTGACTTTCAATTATAAGTCACAATAAGCTCATTATAATAAATTATGATCGATTTGTCCATTGTTGTTGTACAAGAACAGACAAATGGTGTAAAAATACTTCAGGTTTTTAAAACAATGTGTAAATAGGTGAACAAGATTTTTAGCCCAGAACTCAAATAATTAAATATTGCTTTTCTACAGCACAGCCATTCACAAAATAGCAGACAGTAGGTGGAAAAGAAACTATTCTTTCATCATTAGGCTACGAAATTCTGTGATATCGCCAAATATCGATAATCACTACTTTATGGAACCAATTGTACCAATTCATGTGGTTAGCTAATGCTAGGAAGGTTATGACTTGCTGGTTAAGCAGCCTTTATTTGTCACATATACATTATTGCACAGAGAAATTCTTTCTTAATATACTCCATCATTGGAAGGTGCGGGTCAAAGCGCAGGGTTAGCAATGATGCTAACCCAGAGCCTTAACCACTTGAACTACCACCACCCCGAAGTCTGCTTGGTTCTTGCCAAAGCGTCAAGCTCTGCACTTCACGGATGAAAAACAGAATGATGGTGCTTCCTGTGGCCTAAACCATACATCAAGTTGAGTTGAGTTATTTCCTTTATTTGAACGTATTTAAATGACTGTAAAAAATAAATATACTAAATAATATACTAAGAAATTATACTAAATATACTAAATAATATACTAAGAAATATAGGGAAAAGCATAGTGATGATTCTTCAAAAAGAATCATCATCAATCACATTGTGTATTTAAGCTATTTCTCTACATTTGATACTCGAGAACTTAAGTGCATATGAAGCGTACTGGATACTGAATAAACTTGACAGATATTTGATGAGGGATGAAACCCCTGAAGATTATTTTATTTTCCAATAACAGAATGTTCCTCCTACACCACAGCAATTATGTACAATTATTTTCTCTTTATTAACTAAAGAATGACACTGTGTACATTTTTTTAATTTATGGACGCAGTTAATGCTGTGGAGAAAGCAAGTCACTAATATGACTTAAACTCTAAACAGTTGTTCCCTCAAGAGCCTCTTTTATTTCTGTCTCTTGAAGTGAATTTTTTTTCCTCCCAGAGACTCCCTTTGTCAGATAATGAGAGTCTGAGAGGATGCCAATGAAGATAAGGCAGTTTTAATGAAACACAAGCAGACAAATCCAAAATGTCAGGCGATGGCAGGGTCAAAACCAGCACATGCACAGGTCAGGTGATCAGCATGCTGTATAAGTGTAGCTAGGCAAAAGACAGAAAACTAGGCAAAGTCAAAAACCGAGCAACCAAGGCTTGATAACATAAAAACAGAGTGTAACTTTAGTGTATACTTTGCTAAAGCAGTCCCTTTAACCTGTGACTGTGAGTGGAGTGGTACAGGAGACAGGTGTGTGTGTGATCAGTAGGTAGGTGACTGTGTCTGTTCTGGGAAGCGGAGTCCGGTGTGGCCATACTTGTAGGCCACGGTGCATGTTAGGAGTTGGAATTTGTTGAGCCTGATAGCTTCCATAAATGTTAAATAAACACTCATTATAGAAGCTACTCCATATCAATGATTCTGTACTTCTTTGATCAATAATAATACGTTATTAATGCATTTTTCAAATATTTGGCTTAGCTTATGTGGAGCGTCTGCCCATAAGTCTATGTGAATGAGTGGTTACCATAGAAACATAATGTTTAATAATAAGTGCATTATCATAAGCCAGCACTGCTTTCAGAGCCACTATTATCAAATGAATGAACACCTTTTGTCCAATCAGATTGGTATAAGTTGTGGTATAAGTACAGATAATCAAGCATAAATAATTACATTTCCTCTAGACAAAATTAAGACATTAAATATGCATCAACAGTACATTTACAGTCTATTTCATTATCACAAGTAGCGTAAATGATCTAGTTATGGCAGCAATTTCTGGACTTCATTACAGACTGCTTTATTCTAATGCTTATTAATATATATGCTCATTTAAACACGGGTTTGGAACTACATCCACCAATCAGAGACCTTAAATCGAATTCAGTGTCAAAATGTACATTATCATTTGCATTTCAGGGCACAGCTACATGCAGTGACCATCAAAATTAGAATGTAAATACAAAATCCATCTGACATTTCATCTTCAGTGTCTAAACAGGTCTGAATCTGCCACATTGAAAAAGTAATAGCAATCCTTCCATACACGAATGCACTTTCTCAGCTTCATGCTACAATTGGGAATAAAAATAAAACTCCTTCGCATTTATTTGCATAAATTTATGCATTTTTTACATTTTCACTGTCACAGGTGTAGTCCTGCCAATCAAACAATATTTTGCTATAGGCTTTAAACAATGTTTTAGGATATTATATGTGCAGTCGTGACGGGTAAGCAACTGTACCTTTTTCTAATAAGTAACTGAATTTAAAAAAATTATGCAAAAGTAAATGTTTGCTGCTGTGTATTACATTTCTTCATTTTGTCATACTCTAATGGTGTGTGTCGAAATAATAATATGTAAAAATTTTCAAAAGCTTGCATTTCCCATTTTGAGTACAAATATAAATATTCCACATTAATCTTCACTGCTTTAATAAGGATTATAAGCTTTGGGATCCTCAAATTTGTCAGATTGATTGAGTTAGTTTTATGATTTGCTCCATATTTCATATTTAAAGTCTGGAAATAAAATTTTCTTTTACATAAATGTAAACTAGAGAATAATACATTTTTCTTCCCCACACTCAGACTCCATGAGGGATACAAACTTTAAAACCTTGACTTAAGTTTTTTTTTCTTTTTTCTTTCTTATTTCTTAATATTATACGTGAAGCATTTGCCAGTAGGGTATCATTCTTTTTATCTCAGTTCCATGTGAAATGTGACTACTGGGTACTTTATAAGACTCCACATTACCCATGCTAGGAATTATGTATGAATAGCCTTAATTTGTGTACTGAAATTGCCGCTCTCTTAAAATGGTAATTTTTCCACTTTTAATGCCATATAGCAAGCAACATAATCTAAATAACAAAAAAAACTTTTTAGTGTTGAAAAAAACTTACATTAACTTGGTTGCACAAGTGTGGACACCTTTTTATAATGGGGCAAGTGACTGCACTCAGAATTCACTAATCACATTCAAACATAATGATCAAACATAAATATCATCTTTTCCTGTTAGATTTGCTTGGCATTCATTATTTCGTCATACTGCTAAAGCCATGGTTTAACAAACAGCTTATGATGCATCTATGAGTCTTATATTGATAAGGAGAGGGGAGAAAAGAATTTTCCAAAACATTAAATGTACCATGGAGCACTGTAAAGGCCATCATCAACAATTAGAGAAAATGGGGCATCCACAGTGACATTACCATGAATAGGATGTCCTTCCAAAACTAATGAATGAAGCTTCAGGGATATCTGGCAAGTACTGGTCGTGCCACATGTGACAACAGTGCTTTGTATTCATCACATATCTGAGCTATGGGGTGGGGGGGCTAGATGGAAGCCCTTCCTCACAAAAAAAAAAAAATCCAAGCCTAACTAAATAACCCCAAAACCATGTGGCAAGATTTGTTATGATCTGATGACACCATGTTAGATTTTTCTAGGATTTATAGGAGTTCTAAAAGATCTCTTTGGCACAAAAACAAGACAGCTTATCACCCACAGCGAAACATGGTGGTGGCAGCATCATGCTATGAAGCTGCTTCGGTTCAGCTGGGATTGTGGCTTTTAGCAAGAAGAAATCATGAATAGCTCCAAATTCCAATCTCTCTCTCTCTCTCTCTCTCTCTCTCTCTCTCTCTCTCTCTCTCTCTCTCTCTTCTCTCTCTCTCTCTCTCTCTGTCTCTCTCTCTCTCTTTCTCTCAAAATATCATAAAATCTGTAGACCTCTGTTACACAGCTGAAGATGAAGAAAAATAACACTACCATCTAGCATGATTATGACCCAAAGCATGAATCCAAGTCAACAAAGTATGTGCTTCAGAAGTAGAAGTTTTGGGATGCTCCAGTCAGAGTTTAGAGATCTAAATCCTAACAAAAATCTGTGATATAAATATTTAAACCCAGCAATATATACATAAAGTGATTAACATGTAACAAAACACAAGTGTTAATGATAATACAGGATACAAATGATCACAAAAGGGTGGGAAAAACCAACAAAATAACAACAAAATCACAAGCTAAGCATTGTGTGTGTGACTATTGTGATTGTTACACGTAAAGCATATATAAGCAGAAATCCAATTAGCTTGAATTAATCATTTAAAGAACAGCACATGTATCATCTATGGAGTTGCTTTCGGCTGCTCCCTGTTCGGGGTCGCCACAGCGGACCAACTGGTCCGCAAAATCAACTTGGAAAGATGTTTTACGCCGGATGCCCTTCCTGACGCAACCCTCCCATTTTTCCGGGCTTGGGACCGGCACTGCATCCAGTGGCGGGGGTTGGGGCATTGGGTGGGAATCGAACCCGGGCCTTCCGCATGATAGACGAGAAATCTACCACTGAGCCACCAATGCCCCCACATGTATCATCTATAATAAGTCTATATAGAGGTCTGACAACGAGCATTTTAATGTCTTTCATATCATCCTGAGGCTGCTTTTTTCATCCCTCATAAAAACTTCAAATATATATATATTCATCTTGAAAATCGTGTCAGTATCTTCCAAACATGCCCCTTCTTTTTCTTCCTCAAAAGAAACATGCAAAGCTAATGTTATTTTAGCCTAACAGCATTTCAGACTGAATTACATAAAATGTAAGTGGTTGGGAGGCAGAGTGCAAGGCATGTCAATGTGATTCTCACTTTTGATATGGTAAGTAGCTGAACGAGGCCTGGCATAATGCTGTTAGAGCAGACTATATTAAGTGCAGTGTACCTGTTTAGCATCGTAGACTGGCATGAGTCACTGGAGAGACTGAGACTGTCTGCGGCTGAGAGCATCCATTCAGAAAGCTCCTGTCAAGATCAAGATATGATAATAAAGTGGGTATTTTTATTAAAAGGATTTGTCTGTAATGCCAAAGATGGTAATGGTGGCATCAACAACTGAGGTTTTATATGAAAAGAATCAAATGTTATACTGATGTATTATTTTCATGCAGGTCAATTGCCTTTTTATTTGTCATTTATGTTACAGCACTGTTAAAATTCTTTAAGATGAATAATTTTCAATAAAAGCTACACTGGCAGTATTCATGTGCTTGGTGTAATATGTTATTGTTTCTGTTATAAAAACAGAGACCTGTAAAGAAGACTCACTACATGAATGGATTTGTTGCTACAGTCTCCAGTGTAAGTTTTATGATGATGCTAAAACTTTAAGTTTTCCAAAAGAGGGAAGTCCTGAAGAGGGAAGTCTTCAGGATGGTGGGCTTTGCAGTTTCTTGGTAACATAACAAACTAGTAGCTAGTGATTTTAGTGAGGCTAGTGATTTAATGTATCTAATAAGTAATATGTATGCTCTTTCTTGGTAATATCATAAGATGGCATGGTCTGCTGTTTCATGATGATACTCCAACGTACATGCATACTGAGCCCTCAACCCCACACACACACACACACACACACACACAGCCTCCTCCTGCACTAGTGATTTGTCTGATGGACCTAAAGACTTGGATGAATTCTAACTTTTTGAGGTGTAACAGTAACAAATCTGAGGTCATACTGACTGCTTCTCCAGCCACACTAAAGAAAATGAGACATTCCTTATTATTTATCACTGAGTTTTATTACATCCAGCTGAGCTGACGTTTAAATCCTTGGGATCATGTCGGACTCCAGTCTCATATCAGTCGCATATGACTATAATAAAAATGATTATATATAAAACATTACTAAGACAACTTTCTTTCACCAGACTTCATCTCTTTCTTTCCCCCTTCTTCATCAGTCTCATCCATGCTTTTTTTACTTTCAGGCTCAACTACTGCGATGGTGTTCTATCCAGACTTAACTATTAGCATATTAGCCACTCATCCACACTAGATCATGTGAAGCTATCACACTCACACTACAAAACTTACACTGCCTCGCTGTTCCCTTACATATATTGTACGAGATACTTCTTCTGGTCTTTAAGTTTGCGCAATGGCTTCAATTACTGATCTCTCCTCCTTCTCCCACACACACCTGCACACCTGCTCAGATCCTCTGTCACTCACCTGATTGCTGTCCTGTCCTGTTGCCTCCACACCATCAGATAGAGATTTCAGTGTCACTGCTGCTAAACTGTGGAATTCTGTCCCTCTTTATCTCCATGCCTTCACCTCCCATCAACATTTTAAAACTAAACTAAAAGCATTTGCTCACAGTCAATGACTTTCTGTGCCTTTTATCAGAGCTTATATTTTTTTTATCTGTATGCATTTTTTTTGCCCTGTATTTTCACTTTTAGCCATCTTAACTTCATTTTTGTCTGTTATATTCCAAGTGTCAGTTTTACATGTATTTATTTATCTATCTATCTATCTATCTATCTATCTATTTATTTATTTATTTATTTATTTATTTATTTATTTATTTATTTATTTATTTATTTGTTTATGTTTTTATTTATTTATTTATTTAGTATTATTTATTTATTTATTTATTAAATCATAAATGATAACAGGAACGTTGTCTATAGATGTCAACTGACCTATAAACCAGTGAACAAAAAAAAATAACAATGGTTTGGTCTTAAAGTAATAAAATTATTATCACATTATAAAATATTTCAAGATAGTTTAACTTTAAAACAAAAGTCCACCTGCTGCCTTAAAAACATGAGTAAACTGAACCTGACAATAATGGATTAGATAAGGAGAAGACAATGGATTAATTTAAGTTGTATTTTTGCAAGCTAATAAACTCGAGTTGAATTTCCAAAACTTGTCAAGACATTTGGAGTTAAAGTGAAGTAATAAGTTCACACAACTTAATAGGGTTGTCATTTTACAGTGTATAAAGCACTTTCTAAAGTTATAGGATAGTAATCAATTTGGGATGATAACCTATCATACCTCGTGCCCCGTCATCGATTAGTTTCTTATAGCAGGATGCTCTGTTGTCTTCTATTACTTACATTCTTGATTACACACTACAAAAAACAGAGCCTAGATTTTCCTCTCACAAATTCTTTCTTAGGTCTGCCTAAGGGAGATTTCCCCTCAGCTTCCTCAGATTAATGCACTGATGTCTGTAAAAATCTGTTCCATTCTATTGTTTTATACATAATTATTCAGCAATTCTAATCCATTGTTTTGAAAGGTACCATCACAATGTCGTTCTAAAGCGATTGCAATTCAGACAGTCAGCAGAACAATAACACATTTATTACAGCATTAGTTAATGGTGAATTATTGCAAGGTCAATAGCTTAAAAGCAAGGGAATCCCAATTTACACCAGAGTTTTTTTCTGTAATTGTTTTTTAATGGCAATAGAAGACATTAGATTCTCAGTCAGCATGCTATGTAGCTGCAAATGGCTGAATGTTCTTGCGCACAGCTGGTTAGTGCAATGTTGTTCTCTCAAGCGAATATAAAGTGGAGCTAAAGAGCTCTCCAAAATTCACCTAAATCAAACTGGTCAGTAGAAAAGGGGAAGCCCTCAGATTCAATTAACGTAGAGGAAAAGGAGGCATGGCTCCGAAAACAGTACAAACCTTCAGTTCTACTGGAGTTAAATAGCTGTTTGCTGGAGAAGTAGTAAAGAAATTCATAATAATCTTTGTCGCGGCACCAACAGTTGAAGTAAACCAAGCTGGGTTTAATTTGTAATAAACCTTTATAAGTTTTCTAACATAATTCACAGAGAAATTCCACCAGAGCAGAAAAGCATGCCTCTTCACGTTCACCTCCTTGAGCACTCATTCCAATCTCAAATTGCTTTTTAGACAACAGTCAATTGATCTGCTATAAGATTATATCCCTATCAGTGGAAAGTGATACACAAAAGTCATTCGATTTCTTATGATAGCACTGGGAGTTAGTGAGATCGCATGGTCAGTGATTAGGAGTTATAACACGTCAAGCTTCTGCAGTTAATTCTACACAGTATTTATCCAATAAACACAAGAGCAGTTAAAACTAGCTCTGTGTAAAGCCAGTCCTGAATGAAATCACTGCTGTTAGCATAGACACACACCAGTCATTTTAATTAGAACACCTGCACTCTTGCCCATTCATTATCCAATCGTGTCACAGCAGTGCAATGCATTAAATCATACAGGTCAAGAGCTTCGGTTAATATTTATATCAGACATCAGAATTGGGGAAAATGTGGTCTGAGTGAATTTGACCGCAGTGTGTTGGTTGTTGGTGCCAGATGGGGTGGTTTGAGTATTTCAGAAACTGCTAATCTTCTGGAGATTTTCACTGAATGGTGTAAATAAAGTCCAGTGAGTGACAGTTATGTGAGGAGAAACTCTTTGCTGATGAAAGAAGTCAGAGGAAATTTGCCAGACTGCTTTGTGCTCACAGGAAGACTATAGTATAGTGGCCAAGATGTGCAAAACAGAACAACAAATCCAAAAAAACAATAACAAATCCGAAAACAAAATAACAAATCCGAAAACAAAATAACAAAACCGAAAATAAAATTAAAAATCCAGAAACAAAATAAAAAATGCAAAAACAAGATATAAAAGAAGTAGGAAATTGTGTATCTAATCTTATTTCTTGTACATGTGTCGAGTTCTGCGTTCACTTTAAACCATTTTTTTTCGAAAGTACAGCTTTAAATCTAAGAAAATAACAAGCATTTATATTTATATTTAAAAAAAAATGGAATTCATTCAACGCTACTTTGAGGAAGGCCATACATATGCCGTGATTTTGGATATACTGATAGCGAATCATGGCATAAAGATTAGTTTGCAATGTCTAAAAACACACATAAAGAACAGAGGTATGTTTAGGAGACAAAACCGTTTCATATTAAATGATGTATGGAATGCTATAAGAGCAGAGCTGCGTTCATAAACACGCAAATCTACTTTCTACTGCCGCAGCCTGCTGTACTTCCTGTATATCTTGAGTGACAGATGTCTTGTCCAATCAGTGGTAAGAATTCCATTTGCAAACTATACCTACCTTTTCCTGTTTGTCTGAATTGTCATTGTCTTTTTGGATTTGTTATTGTTTTCGGATTCGTTATTTTGATTTGCACTTCTCGGCCACCATACTATTGTATCTCAAATAGCCACGCTTTCCAACTGTGGTGAGCAGAAAAACATCTAAGGATGCACAACATGTTGAATTTATCAGGCATAAACAGCAGTCTGAGGCTCTGGTGTTACCAGTGGGCACTGGTGTTATATGTCATATTTATCTACCTCATACTATCGTATTAACCACATGATAGCAATCCTTCCAAAATCCCATGATAAATCTGCTTTAATTATGTCCTCAGGAATAAAGGAAGAAATTTACACAGCTGACTGGATGCACAAAGAGAAACAGCAAGAAGGGAAAAGACTAAGCAGATGAACTTGCATGTAAAAAGTCGTGTAGTGACAAGTTCATTTAAAAGTGTCATAGCCTCAGGTGCTCATTAAGCAGCTCATAGCCTACTATTAATAAGAGGTAGTGTGGAGAGCTTGGAGAAATACAAGCAAGCTTCAATTAGCTTTTCAGTGTCAGATGGGCTTTCCGCCATTACTCCCTTACATTGTTCAGCGTATCTCGCTGCGCCTTAAAAATAATAGGGTTCACTTATTTTCATCAACTCAGCTCAGGCATGTCTGACACATTTTTATGCAGGGAAGAAAATCCATGAAAATCTCATGCAAAATAGGCTTTCTGAAGTAAGTAATGACACAAAATTATAAAGCCAGTTACATCAAATCGTCATATTAGTCTCAGAGATAATTAACTATGAGTCATTGATTACCATTTGTAATAGAGGATTGATGGCCAGATATTTGATTTGGATTTCATATCAACATTTTAAAGCATCCTGATTTTTAAAAAAAAAATCATGACAACATCATCCAAATATGGACAAATTACACCAGCACAAGACGACAAGTGTTTAAAAGCTGAAGTACCTCAAAGGGAATAGACAGAGACGTAACATGACAGTTGACAAACAACATAAAAATACAATTTCTAGAATGGATGCAGAATTGAATCATCACTGGACAGAGTCTCAATAAAAGCCGTACGACAGCTCTACTATGTTGGAATTTATAGCAGGACTCCTGTTTTATTTCCAAGGCCAATTCATGAAGAGAAAGAACACCTGAACCCATGTGTGATGCCCATGTAGAGAGAATTCAATATGTTAAAGTGCTACTTATAATTAAGGATCTGTAATTGACTGTTCTTCTTCTTCTTCTTCATTACAAGGTGATCTTCTTATTCTATGGTGGCGTGTTAGTGTCTTGTTCTGTATTGATTAAACTTATTACTGCCCTTTTGTTGTTTATCTCTGTTTCAGTGACTTGCTCAGGGATGGCTAATAGAAATGGGTTAAGCCTCCCTGTCTTTCAAAGATAAAGAAAAAAAAAATCCATCAATATAAGACTTTATATTTGAGATCCACATAAGATTGCCCGGTGTCTTATGAAAGCCTGGAATCACCAGATTGGGCAAAAAATTGTATTATTGCAAGACATTATATTGTTATATTGATTTCCTAACTTATTATTTTGGGTTATCTTCTTATTTTTACATATTCAATCTATAAATTATTAAACAGGATTAATTTATAGGATAGATATATTAAGTAAGCCAGATGTTGCTTCAGTGGAATCTAATGATCATTCACACATGTGTAATGATTGGGAATATATTTATATTATGATTGGTAATATACTTCTGGATTTATGGTTTGGACTGAACAGAAATAATCTAAGCTAATAACTAGAAATAAAATCAGTTATTCATTCCATATAAAAAATATTATATCTGTTAAGTTGAAATAATGACATTGCACATAAACTTTTTCCACAACTTGTGGTTCAGGGCTTCCAGAAAAAATCTTGTTAACAAATGTCTTTGATTATTTTGGCTTGTTTATGCAACCAAGTGCAACAGTAGCAGCAATGGTCTTAGGAAAGGTATGCAGAATGTATATGATTGTTTTCTAGCCCATGTAGCCTATCAGTGATATTTGCGACACACCATCAGCAGCAATTGTGAAAGCGTATATGAAATACAGTCACAGGTCTAATGAACTCCAGTGAGGTGGATTGGTTCTGACTCTGAAGTGCTTTTGGAGAAGAAACTAAAAGTAGAAACAGTACACATTGTCTGATTTAAGTGTACATTGTACAAAATGATAGATAAATGTTATACAAAAGACAGAACAGATATTGAGTTGTGTTTTTAAATTAAATTAAATGCTTAATTTTACAGAAGTGGACCTATTGTACGTCTAATCTGCATCTAGCATGTGCATGTGTGTGTGTGTGTGTGTATGTGTGGTGTAATGTTGTGCTGGGACAAATGTTCTCCTTGAATCTTTCCCGCCATGGTTTCTTGCATTTTTCCTCTCTTTAGGAGGCTCTAACTTTATGAGTGCTTGGCTGGTAGAGGAGTAGAGGGAGGTTGTCACTTTTTAGCAGCTTGTAAAGCCTCTGCAGACCTGCTTGTAATTTTGAGCTTTAAAATAAACCTGATTTATTTCTCATGATGATTGCTCTGCATGATCATATAACAGCCCCGTAGTAAGAAAGCATTTATAGGAGCAGGTGCATACTTTCATGCAAGTATGCGCTTTTCCCTCATAATTCTTGTACATTATATTCTAAGTTGTCGGTGCCTTTGTGCAAATTCAGAGTGCTATTTTCCCAGAATCTCTCCACATTATCCTATGAGGTGCGAATCTTAAGATATGCTTTTTTCTCTGGTATTTGTGAGCTAAAGGCAGATATTTGAAGAGAATGCATGTGCTACACTTTGTACAGATAAAGATTTATTTATTTATTTATCTATTTATTTATTTATTTATTTATTTTTAATTTAAGGCACATAATGCATATATTGTCTTTGGGTATGATGTGTAGTGTTTATATCCTTTAAATATACCTCACTATTTAACATTTCGCAAAACTGATACTGTTCAATATCACCTGAGTCATCTTATATTGTTACCCGTACCGGGGTATAATTCCTTTTATTTAGTAATGGACATCTGAATTAATTTACGTAATGGGTGATTGCACTTGTGTTAAGTTATGTGCTTTTTATGCCATGTTGAAGTTCTCTCTCTCTCTCTCTCTCTCTCTCTCTCTCTCTCTCTCTCTCTCTCTCTCTCTCTCTCTCTTGTCAGTACTGAACTTAATGAACACAAGCTGACTCAACCACTGGAGTGCTCTGATTGGCTGCTGGAGTTGGAGCCAAGGTATAAAGCTGGAAAAGACATTCAGTCCTGAGAGATCTTTTGTCTTCATGTTGCTGTTTGCTTGGATTTCTCCTGCCCCAGAATGTTACGTTGTCGGTGCTGTTGCTGCCATTGGAGGTTGTGTAGTTGTTGCCTCAGTCTGTGTACAAGATGTTGTTCGCTACAGTAGTGAGTGCCAGCCAGTTTCTTTCATTTTGCTTGTGTAAATCGTATTACATTTTGTTGGATGTAGTAGGGAGGTGGATGCCACTTTTGTTCCTGTTTATTTTCTCCTGTTTTGGGTTAGAAAGGGAGTAAAGTAAGAGCTTTGTACGAGTGAAATTTTCTTATTAAGTTTAGGAAGAACTCCTCCAAAAAGTTAGAACAACTATGTGTTTGTTGTTTTGGCCTGGTTTCCCCCTGAAGCCCTGTTTAAAGCTTTCCTTTTCAGTTAAAAAATGACTTAATAATTCTTGTTTTAAGAGCTAAAATTCAATTCAATTAAATTTTATTTGGACATTTTCTTAGGACATTTTCAGAAAGTAGCTTCACAGGATTCTAAACATTCTGCAATAAAATGATAAAGATTTAAAATTCACTCAGTTCACTGATGCTATTTTACTTGTACACTTTTTCCCCCTTATTACTTCTTTCCCTGACATTCATTTTAAACTTGATATCATGGATATTAAGATGGAGCTTGCATTTCATAAAGTAATACTCCACCAAACATTTAAATACTACACCAAATATTTTCTATTGATATATTTGTAATATGGTTAGTGATTCAGGTGCTAATGTGTTTGGTTCTTGGATTATTTTTATTATTCCTCTTAAAAGTTAGTGCTTTTGTGCTGCTCTGATGCCTCTGATGTGTAGTTACAATGGTGTTTATTAGGAGAGAATGAAAAATTCAGTCATCTCAAACATAAAAGATAACAGTCAGGGATTGCTTTTAGGTCCTTAAAACAAAAGAGGTCCTTTATTTCTCACTCATTATTTTTTCCGTTCAATGTTATTAATGAGAAATTCGGTGGTGCAGTAGTGGAGAAAGTACACGTTGGACTTTAAACTGCAATGCAGTTATAGCGGAGTTATAAAAGAGGTTTGGCTAGTTAGTGAGCTATGAGTTTTAACGGTCATGTTAGCAAAAATGTTAAAGGTAGTCAAATAACATTATGAAGCCATTAACCAAAGTGAAAACAAACCAATATGCAGATGAAAGGTTTTTAACAAAGTTTTAATAACAACAACTAGAAATTTCATTTCAAAATAAATCATGAAGATCAAATATGGATTATAAATATGAATGTAAATTTTGCTCAGCGTAATAAAATTCTGTCTGTTGTTTTCCTCATAAAAGAGAATTTTTATGAGGGATTTTACTTTGAAACCTTATACACAATTACACTTTGTTCCCTAGATTTTCAAATATAAATTAGGTTTTCATGTGTTTTGTTTGACACACGTATGAGATAGTGAGATTTGTAAGTTACTGTTTTTTATATAATTACAGGAATATACAGCATTACTGTTTTTTTCTTCTTTTTTTTTATGGTTGCTATTACTTTTGCACAGCTCTATTCTACAAACTCCATTAGCACACCACTTTTAGTTTTGCTCACTAGTAAAACTTTCAGTTAAATACCGCAGTGCTGCTCCCCTGGAGCTGTGTGCGAGATGAAGAATGGAAAGAACGGATGGAGAGAAGAGGTTTGACAGTACATTGTACCTATGACGCAGAGAGAGAGAGAGAGAGAGAGAGAGAGAGAGAGAGAGAGCATAAAAATAAACATGGTTGCAGATTTTCTCCTTCAGCTGCAATATCTTTCATTAAAGTGTGTCGGCATTCCTGGTTTCTATAGGACAGGAACAAGAACTGCAGAGCATGCTTGGTGAGTGTGTGTGTGTGTGTGTGTGTGTGTGTACATGTGAATGTTTTTGTTCAACCCTCAAGGCTAAAAAATCACAAACTGTGCCTCTCTCCCTCTTGCTCTCTTCTATGTGCCTCAGCATACTCTACAGCTGCTCGAATAAAGCTCTCAGTCAGCACCAGCAAACACGACCTTACAAATTAGTCAGCAAACAAATCAGCATACGAAAACAGATCATGGCACCATCACATCCTCAAAGTGGAAAGACGTTCGCCCTTGAATGCAAACACAAAGCCGAAGAGGTTGTAATGTCTCCTAGTGCCGTTTATGTCATCAGGAAAAATAAATAAATCTGACTGTAACTGAACCAGCACACAGCACGTTCAAGAAAAGAAGGAAAATAAGAAGTGTCTTTTACAATCCAGTTTTAAAACATAACATTATTCTTCACCTTATTGTAAAATATCTGTGGACATGATGCTTTGCCTCGGTTTGTGTCTCTCTCTGGTAATTCAGTGTGAGTAATAAGTTGCTGTATGTAATAATTCTCACAGAATCATCATTGAAATCTGTTTACTAAAGAACATAAAGTGCATGAAGATTAAATATTGATCCAAGGTTCTGCCCAGATATGCACAGTCCCCGAGGCTCCACTGAAGCCAGACGGGAGAAGGGATGGGTTTCTCTTCTTGGAGCAAGTTGTTTGGTGAGCCTATTTTTACAAGCTCTGTGAACAAGTTGGAGCAGAAAGCAATTACTATCAAATGTCTCTGCAGTGTCCTCAGGAGAGATTACATGGTTGGAGGCGAGGTTTATGCACCAGAGGATGCTATTCCTGAAAAACACAGGGCTTTACCACCTGCTAGGAAGATCCCTGTGTAATCCAAATGCACTGATTGAAAAACTGTGATGCAGGAGGCATGTTCAAAAAGAATCAGCTTTTAACCGCAGTGTCACCTACCTCTGATTAAGGCTAAATGATGGCTGCGTGTGAGCAGGGTGGTTGTTTCCTTGCTGGAAGCGATTAACCATAGGATTTAAACAATTGAAAATGGTTACAGTGCTGGATAAAGTAGCCGAGTGGGTGAGAAAAAGAGAAGGAGACTCTCTTTTGCAGTTTATCACTTCTGGATTGGTGGGTCTTATGCATGGATGATTATCCCTCAGGAGGTCTGCTTACTTCCAGCCCTTATTTAACACAACCTACACACCTAATCAAGGTCTTATGGAGCATCTGGAGAATAGCAGCAGGTGTGATATGTTGTGCAGAATGTATACTTCACATTAGAATAAGTGATAATGAGCAAGTGGAATGTATGTAGAAATTGGCAGGGGATGTATGGCTCACTAATCAGGGACTCGAAACCCTGCTGTCCAACAGAGCACAGGGAGCACCGGTTGCTAATTTCCAGGAACAGTGTGGCATCATGGAAGACTTTAAGCAATTATATATGTTTCTTTGCATGCAGGCATAATAACAACTCTTATTTATGCTTAGGCACAGTTTAGTATAGGCAATACGTAAACCAACTCAGCATAGGCAATACGCTGACTGTAATATTTCTGAATAACATGAGGAAACCAGAGAACCTGGAGGAAACCCATGCAGACACATCTGAGAAAATATGTGAAAATGCACAGTTTTGCCAGCAAAACTACAATTATTAAAATAATAATAATAAGACCAAAGTCTTGTGTGACACCCCCCCCAATCCTATCCATTAAACTGTCACACACAATAGTCTCAATTCCAGTCCCACCAAAATCAAAACCTTCTTTTTTAGTCACTGTTTTTACTGTATTAAACTGCCTCATCTGTCTGTCTGATAGAAACTGGCTCCTTTGTCTCTATGAAAAAGGCAGACATTGTTGAAATTCATATGAGCTACTTCTTGAAATATCCTCCAGAGAGACATGACACAGAAGAGACAATTGCAAACTAGCAGACATAATGCTAGAGTTAAAATGAACAATTCAATGATCTTTAAGCATAATTTCTGGTCTACTGCAGAAACTCAGACAAAAGTGCTCAAGATCAATAATTTCATCTCTGTCCAACAATCTAACTAAAAAAGACAGACAGGCATTCATAAAGGAACCGTCATTGTCTTAAGTATTGTTTGCACACATTGTACTGTAAATCTATAGAAGATTAAAGACATTTTTCAACTCAAGGATATCATTTTAAGAGAGCATCTTTGAAATGCAATTAACTTTATAAACATGTTCCACAAAGAGTACATGGTATAATGTTTGCCTTCCAACATTTCAATATTCATAATTAAACATTGAAAGCAATTTTGAAGTCCAGATTGCTAATAATAATAATAATAATAATTGTTTCTTTGATTTGAGACTTTCTTTTAATTAGTACCATACAATTTGGCTTAACTAAAGCAAGAGTTTAAAGATCTAGCCATGGAGAACCATTGCCCTGGACTGGTTTAGGTTTTCCATCCTCTTACTTGTCTTGGCACCTACAGGCCATTACATCACTCTAATAGAATAAATTCAAGCACAGAGTAAGATGTGAACTTTACAACTTATTAATTGTAATACATCCAAACGGGATATATTGTATTGCAACTGGAACTGTGTAATGACATTGAGGAGGAAACACTCCTTGTAGAGTGACATGCTATGATTAGGGCCATGATGAAGAAGTCCACCAATCAGTGGGCCAGTTTCTTCTTAGACAAAAAATCTCATGTCTTTCCTCAATGACAGATGAACAGCTGGTCAATATATCCCATTTGGATGTATTGTCACTCTACTCTCTGACATTCCTGTTATACCCATATATGAATACCACAATGGATGAATATATATATATATATATATATATATATATAGGCACAGGCTCCCCGTGACCCGAGAATAGATCGGATAAGCGGCACTCCGTCCAGTGTGTATCCTGCCTTGATGCCCAATGATGCCTGAGATAGGCACAGGCTCCCCGTGACCCGAGAATAGATCGGATAAGAGGTAGACAATGAATGAATGAATATATATATATATCCTGTGCCTATCTCAGGCATCATTGGGCATCAAGGCAGGATACACACTGGACGGAGTGCCAACCCATCGCAGGGCACACACACTCTCATTCACTCACGCAATCACACACTACGGACAATTTAGAGATGCCAATCAACCTACAGTGCATGTCTTTGGATCAGGGGAGGAAACCGGAGTACCCGGAGGAAACCCCCGAGGCATGGGGAGAGCATGCAAACTCCACACACACAGCAGAGGTGGGAATCGAACCCCAACCCTGGTGGTGTGAGGCAAGCGTTCTAACCACCAGGCCACCATGCACACTTTTTTTAGGTTCCTCTCTTATAACAAGTCACAGTCGAAAAAAGCATTTCACTACATGTCGTACTGTGTATGATTTTGTATGTGATAAATAAAATTTGAATTTGAATTTGGACTGAGATCCGCATATTTGGTCTAATTAGAACAATAGAGGGCTCATATAGGGGAAAGTGATGAGCAGCTAGTGGCAGCACAAATGTTCCAGATTGGCATGCTTCTAAGTAATGGCCAAAATGAGATTAAATTCATGTAGAGGCACATGCTAATGAGTTTCCAGACTGCTTATAAGTCAGAACGTTCACAACGAACACCATTGGGACAGGTTCTGTGTATAGGGTGAACATTGGGCAGAACAAAGAAAGCTCTGAACAAGATACATGGCGACATACAAGTAGCAACAGCTTAAACTCAATAAAGCACTCACTCACTTACAGGAACCACTTTATCTCGATCAGACTGCTAGATCCAGAGCCTTTCCGGGAAACACTAGGTATGAGATACTGAAATACTTCCTGGAAATACTCCCATTCCGAAAAACAGCATGGTTTTTAGTAAAGATAACACACTTCTCACAGAGTGCCATTTTTTTTTAAACATAGGGCCAAAAATCCATTTAATAGACTAGTTGATGGTGATGAAGTCGACCAACCAGTTGGTCAGTTTTGCTTAGGCAAGAGAGGCCCTTGTGCCTTTAATTTCCTCTGTGGCAGATAAACAGTTGTTCTGAAGATTGACTGGCCACATTTTAGTCTAAGCAGGACTGCAGGGTGTGCATTGGATATAAAAGAGAACGCTGCAGGTTCATCTTGTTGGTCAATCGATTAAGAATCAGTATAATAATTGAGTGAACTTGAGTGAGAACTCCAGGTTTAACCACAAGGTCACTCCATGTCCATGCATTCACTAATGCATGTAAGACAAGCTTATCCGTAAAGCATGCATGTAGTAGGAAGAAGCATGGTTTAGAGTGGGTATGAACAGTAAACAGCTAGTCATTAGGGACAAGCGAGCAGGGTAATCACTAACATGGCTTACCTGAGCCATGTTGTTTTACATATATGCATGTAATCTCCCTCTCCCTATTTTATCTCCCTGAGCAAAACCTGAGCAACTGGAATGCTGCAGTGTGATTTGTTTTGAAAAGTTTTACATTATGTTTTTTATCTACTGGGCCAAGAACACAAGCACCAATGAGAAACCTTACATTATCCAGGGCCTGCTATGTTCTCTGAGTAACATCCTGCTGAAATTGTGTAAAAATTCTTGCTGTTCACTGGCATAAATGGGGCTTCTACGTAGCCATTTCAGTTCTTGCACAGGATCAAAAGGTGAAGTCTCGGGGGACTAATGAACAAAATAGAGATCACACTATGTACTCTTGACAAATCACAGTGGATAGAAGCACCATTTTCAGAAACAATAAGCTCCCCTAGAGATATGCCATCCATGCCACTGTGACATATCACAAGTATGAGGGTCAAGCCAAGGGAGTACTTGACCCAATGGAGAGATGAGTTGAGCATGGAGTGAATCCAACTCAAGCCCTGTATGCTCATTTGCAGAGCTCAGCTGAGTTAACAGGGTCATGTTATGGCAAGGGAGATCCTCTCAACCACACTAGCAGCACATGTGTATGTGCAGGACCGCTAGGCAGTGGAGGATGAAAACAGAGGACTAAGGAGACATTATGTTATGCAAATTGCTAAATATGTTTTACATGTGGTCTGCCATGTACGTGACGAGAAAAATGACACAATTTCTGTATGACAGTTTATTTATTGCAATTATTACATCTTACATTATCATACTTGTGAGTTTGTTGGAAGGTCTCAGCATGCATATATATGCGTACAAGAAGATTTTCAGATGATTCCACACAGTCCTATACATTTGGCTTGGAATAGAACAGAAATCAAATTAATAAAACAATAGAAATACAGAGCTACACTTTACCTTTGGCATTGTCCATTACATGAAGAAAGAAAAACATGGCAATGCATTGCAAAAAAAAAATTCTGCACTGTAAAACCCAGATCCAACATCTGAGAATTTAATTTGCAATAAATATGTCATGAGGCTGGAAATAAAAAAAGACAGAAAGGAAACAAATGGTTCCCCAGCTGTGGTTTTGTACATGTATTTATAATCCTAATCAGATCTAAGTTTTATTTGAATAGGATCAATATTGGATTATACATTAACAATAAAGTTTTAAGTATTCATACTGCAGCTTTATTAAATAACCATGTTTGTCCATCTCATTAAAGACTTAATGCTAACAAAGAGACACATATCACCAATTTGTGTCATTTTCAGACTGCTGAGCAAGAAGGTTTAGAAGACACATTTGATTTTTCCCACATGGATTCTGCCCTTGCTAGGACATGTATACATTTCTTAACTGTGTGTTCCGATTTAAACAGTTTTTTTGATTTACAAAACATAAAGACACTGGACATAAATTAGTAAGGGACCATCATCCTGTTGCTACATATTTGAGCATACTACAGAGCTGCATAATGCCTGGGTAAAGAAAGTGAAGCCTTTTTCAAAATGAACTCTAAATCAAAGGATGTAGATGTAAGTTTTTGCCCTATATTTAGGAGCTCTTGAGTTTGGGATCCCAAAAAATCCTACAGACATCCATGACCAGGAGTCAAGAGAGTAAAAACTGACTGTGCTCTCCAGTTTGGAGTGCTGGCATGCTCCTTTCTTTTCCCTGTCAATCAGAGTAATCACTAGTAAATCATGGGTCATGTATGTGGGAGAGGGCTGATTTCCTCTGAGTGTTGAAGAAGAAGTTGCTTTCAGCTGCTCCCTGTTCGGGGTCGCCACAGCAGACCAACTGGTCCGCACATCAACTTGGCAAGCGTTTTATGCCGGATGCCCTTCCTGACGCAAACCTCCCATTTTTCCGGGCTTGGGACCGACACTGCATCCAGTGGCTGGGAATCAAACCCGGGCCTGCCGCATGATAGGCGAGAAACCTACCACTGAGCCACCAATGCCCCTGCTGATTTCCTCTGAGTGTGTTTCCTCTAAATGCTTCCCTGTTATTCTAAATGAGCAGGAAGATGAAAAATGCATCAGCTGATGTCCCATGTCTCATAAACAGCATGTGCTAGACTCCACCCTTTCCATTTGGTAGCGGTTGTGTGAAAGCTGGCTGGTGGATAAAAATTGGCAAATTACCAAATTAGGTCAATCAGAAGTCATCACTTTGAAAGTATTTTTAATTATTTCAAGCTGAAGCAAATGTGCTAATTGGATAGATTAGACGCCAGATTCTGAAGACGTGACAGAAATATCCAGCAAAAGAGACTTGGACTATGTGTAGGAAAGTATATTACCACAATACATCTCATATCTGACATCAAATATATCAATTCCAACTACAGAATTTTCTCAAATTATTTGAGCAACTGCTTTACTTTATGTCTGCTAGTTCAGGCCACTAACCTTTTCTCTGGTACTTCCCTTCCAAGAGACCTCACTGTCTCTTTTTCCTAATTTTTTTCCCTTAGCATATGCATTTTATTGTTAATATACAAACTGTTCTTTTTTTAAGGATACCTACTGTACTGCTTGTACTTTTGTCCTACCAGCTGCAATACTAATCCCAGGAAAATGTCTCTGAAAGTAACTTTGTTGAAAACAAGGGTCCGGAAAAAAGTTTAATATCTGACATTTTATTAATACAAAGAACTCATCTCACAGCAACACAGTCTCAGAGACCCAGAGCTAAAAGGATTGACCAGTCTTTAGAGTTTACAATGCATATACCTTAAAACCCCTGGAATGTTCAAATTAAACAAGCCATTCAGTTTCCCCACGGTTCAGTATTGACTGAATCAGCTCGTCTCTGCATCAAAACCAAAGACAGAATAGCTTCCAATAACTCTAGCAAAAGCATTTACAGTCTCAGCAAAGGCTGCTATTTTCTCAGCCACTTTCACATAATTAATAAAACAAAATTTTAAATCCACACGAGCCAATCATTGTACATTAACACCAGCAAAATCAGACTGTCAATCTTACAAATTATACATTACATTTTTAGACTGATAAATACCTGGAGGGTTTTTATTATTATAAATTCCACATTTACATTTTTGGCAGACACCCTTATTCAGAGCAACTTACAATTTATCTCATTTTTCATACAACTGAACAATTGAGGGTTAAGGCCTTGCTCAGGGACCCAGCAGTGGCAGCTTAGTGGTCCTCAGTGGACAACCTTCCAATCAGTAGTCAAACACCTTAACCATTAAGCTACCACATCCCTCAAATACTATTTGTTTATTAATATTTTTATTCCACAAAATAATTAATATAGTAATCAATGTTATCACTGTCTCAGTATCTGTATCTAAAATTAACTGTCACGTCTGCGGACATCCACAGACTCTATTTCACCCAGTTCACAGCAGCCAATAAACATGGGATGGGTATTCTGTATTTAAAACCAGAAATAAATGCAGACATGTGAAACAATTACACAAAAGCAATGGGAAGGAGAGGAATAATTTTATACTGTGCATAAATACAAGGCAAGTAGAACCGGCAAGAGAACAAACTATACTATATGAGGTAAAGTGATTGGACTTGCTGACACCTTGCATGCCTTCTAATTCACTTATTCAAAGACTTTCTTCAAGCAAACATCACCTTAATGATATGCTGAATATTTATGTACCTAAGATGGCAGGGATAGAGACTTACCTTTTTAAACAAAGAATATTTCCTGTTAAATAGGTTGGAATCTACATATCATGATTCTCCCTCATACAAATTCAACATGTAAAACTAAACTATCCATAGTTTTTTTTTTTCTATCATTTTCTATTACACCAATCTTCTGTACCTCACAATCCCACCATTTTATTTTATTTAAACAATTGGCCAGCTGAAGCATTCCCCTCTACACAAAACCATAAAATTGTTCGAAAATAACACTATTAGTTCCACCTAATTGCTTGTCGGAAACCAAATGAAATTCTCCATCACAGTTTTTCTCCATCAGTTTAGAGGCTATTATAGAATAATCCAGTGTTTTTATTCACCAGTAAACTCATCTTGTTCACAACATCAAGTAAGAAAAGAATAACTAGAGTGTGGTGGTTATTTGGTTATGGTCAAGCTTCTGATTTTCAGGAAACATACGCATCAGAAAAAAATACAGCATTGCTTCTATTTATTTAAGTCCCATTGGCTTTAATAGCATTCCTCCATATAACATGAAAGTGAATGTGGTTATTCGGATCTGATAACATTTTAGATTAATACAAATAAAGATATGCACAGTATGTGCAGTATATGCAGTATATGCCAGGTGTGACACGCTGAGGCTAGGTTTGTGCACCTAGGACTGGGATCTTGCATGACAAAATGAAAAATCTGCTCATCTTTGATAAAGTTCATGGGCAGGGTTACCAAGTATCTCAGAACCACCCACAGAGCACAAAATATTAAATATTATAAGAGAGATATTTTCCTCTTCTTCATGGGAAATAGTCTAACAGTGGTGTTAAGACATTTCTGATTTATTTACAGACCCGGTTCTCCATATAGCCCACGCAGGCCACATGCTTCTACACAGGGCTTGTCTCATATAATGTATGTCTGCTGGGGTTTCCAAATAAAATCACTTCCAGTTTAAATCTAAAAATATATTTTATATATTTGGAGCCTTAAACAAATACAGGTATAAATAGTTGCAGGGTATTACACCTCTGTCCTATACATTGGAAGTTTTGTTCAGGACCATGGTGCAACACATAGCAATACAGCAGCATGATACACAGGATACTATTAAGTGAAAATACCTGACAGTATGAAACAAGTGCAACAATGTACAATAAATACACAAGACAGTAATTTCACAGGACAGTGCAATGTATATTGAGGTATAAATAGGACAACAGATCAGTGCTGGATAGGAAGTGCAGCAGCAAGACCAAGTAAAAAGTAACAGCAAGAGAAAAATTGTCTCATAACAACAAAGAGCATTATAAAGTGCATACGGTGCGTGCAGTGATGGTAAAACAATAGTGGGTGCTGGGTAAAGTTTGATTAATCCAAGTGGGTGTTGTGCTGCAGCAGTGTGTTGAGTACTGCCTCAGGGAGCTGTTTTAGAGTCTAGTGGTGGTATGGATGTTCCGACACCTTCTGCCAGATGTCAGGAGGGTACAAAGACTGTGAAAGTGGTGGGAAGGAGGATCCACTGCACTGGGTGTCCTTGCAGATGCAGCATTTGTGGTAGGAGTGGCGATGGTGGATAAAGAGATCCTGATAAGCTTCTAAGCTATTCTCACAATCTGCTGTTGGGCTTGCGGTTTGAGACAATGTAGTACCTATACCAGACACTATATACAATTTCAGTACAAAAGCTCAAAGTATCTATGAAGAAAATCTGATACTGTTCCTCTATGGTTTCAGACCTGCGTAACTCATCCTGATGCCCTACTTTGGGTTGGATATTTCATTACTTGGAGGATGCTCACTACTGCTGAAGGTGGACCACATGAACAGCCTCGAGATACATGGGATTACTGTTGATATTACTACTTAGAAATCATGAAGATAGCTTTAGACTGCAGTTGCCACAAACAATGTTACACTCAAGTCTCAGTGATAACTTCAACAAAATAAACTTTATTCTATAACTAGAATGAATTTCCTGGTGATGTAATTGCATTTCTAGACTTTGTAGTATAGTTATAGAGGGGAAATTACTCATATGAATAAAATATAATCAAACTGTCACCCAGATGATGATGGGTTTCCTTTTGAATCTGGTTCCTCTCAGGTTTCTGCTTAATATTGTCTCGAGATGTTTTTCCACCCCACAAAGCCCAAGAACATTCCACAAGTCCAGAAACACCCCACAAAGCCCAAAAACACTCCACAATTCCAGGAACACCCCACAAAATCCAGAATACTCCACAAGTTCAGTAACACCCCACAAAACCAGGAATACTCCACAAGTCCAGGAACACTCCACACAAATCCAGAAATGTTCCACAAGTCCAGTAACACCCCCCAAAGCCCAGGAACACTCAACAAGACCAGGAACACCCCACAAAACCAGGAATACTCCACAAGTCCAGGAACACCCAAAAATAACCAGGAATACTTCACAAGTCCAGGAACACCCCACAAATTCCAAAAACACTCCACAAGTCCAAGAACACCCCACAAAGCCCAGGAACACTCAACAAGTCCAGAAACACCCCACAAAAGCAGGAATACTCTACAAGTCCAGGAACACCCCACAAAACCAGGAATACTCCACAAGTCCAGGAACACCTCCCAAACCAAGAATACTGCACAGGTCCAGGAACACCCCACAAAACTAGAAGTACTCCATGTACTCCATAACACCAGGAATGTTCCACAAAATCTGGAATACTCCACAAGTTCAGTAACACCCCACAAAACCAGGAATACTCCACAAGTCCAGGAACACCCCACACAAATCCAGAAATGTTCGACAAGTCCAGTAACACCCCCCAAAGCCCAGGAACACTCAACAAGACCAGGAACACCCCACAAAACGAGGAATACTCCACAAGTCCAGGAACACCTCCCAAACCAAGAATACTGCACAGGTCCAGGAACACCCCACAAAACTAGAAGTACTCCATGTACCCCATAAAACCAGGAATGTTCCACAAGTCCTGGAACACCCTACAAAGCCCAGGAACACTCAACAAGTCCAGAAATGCCCCACAAAACCAGGAATACTCCACAAGTTGCATCTCTCTACACATCACATCTCTATAAAAGGACTGTTACTATAGAAATTGTAATATATTAGAAAAAGCATGTTAAAATAATCATGGGATTTGAATTATAGCTGGCATTACTGTCAGAGATGGAGCTCTAGGGAATTAGTCAACACCTTCTAACCAATGAGTCTGAAGAATTCAACAGAGCTTTGAATAAAAATGAAATAAATGCTGTTTGTTGAACCAAAACAATGCCTATATTCTTCTTTCATAATAAACTGTTTATGCTGTTAGAGCAAGCCATCTCTAAATGAGCTTTTATTGCGTGTTTACTGTTTGAACTGTCTAAATAACAAATTTGCCTTTCATACTTTTGGGACTCAGGGCTCAGCACTGGACTTACTGTAGCTTAAGTAAAAAAAGAACAGATCAGTAATTTCTGGGCTCTTGGAGAGGCATGGTGTAAATCACAAGCTGTTAGCAAGATTCAAACATGGGAGCTACTGATGAAGCTAACCAATTATTGTTTTATTGCGTATATAATTTGTGCCTGACATTTATTTTTTACTTGATTGGACAATTGAGAGTTTGGCACCATTTTATATGGCCTTCCAGCAGCACCTTTTTTTTTGTATTTATGCATAGTAAATTTTTCATGATTTCGCGCCAGAGAGCTCAATTACATTTGCTAGTCAGGGCAGTAAAATTCCAAAACAACAAATTTTCTTTTTCTGCATGAGCAAACAGGGAAGAACTACATGAAATGAGTTCAATGAATGGAGCTAAGCCTTCTCCAGCCTCCTATGGTCGAACTCTGAAATTGTGATTAGAGGTGTCTAATTGATTGAATTCCTAGCAGTTCTCTTGTTTTCTTTCTGCTCTGCTGAATTACATGACTTTCGCAAATGACCTTGGCTGTGTTTTCAAAGGCTTTGGTTGTACAGTACAGTACAGTCTAGTTGATTTCAAAGGTTTGTTTTTCCCTGGTTTTGCCTTAAACCTAGGTTTAATAGTAAACATAGATATTAAAGCTGCACTTTTCATTCAGCACAGGTTGATGCACAAACAAAAACCTGTGAATAAAAAAACATTAGATTGGTCAAAAGGTCTTGTTTGAAAGCTGCGGGCCTGATGGGTTTATAGTACAACTAATTTCCTCTGTAAAAATCAAATAGCAGATAAACAAAAGAAACAGGTGCCCTTCATGGATTTCGAGTTTATAACCCTGACAAAATAATATAATATTGTTGAACTGGGGTACACTGGAATACTGGTTATACATTTGCTTTAATCCTTCCAGGTTGGGGTTTGATTCTCACCTCCACCCAGTGTTCATGGAGTCTGCATGTTCTCCCAGTGTTTGGGGGGTTTCCTCTGGGTACTCTGGTTTCCTCCCTCAGTTCAAAGACATGCTTGGCAGGCTAACTGGTATCTCTACATTGTCCATAGTGTGTAACTGGGTGTGATTGTGTCAAGTGATGGTTTAGCGCTCTGTCCAGGGTGTCACCTACCTTGTGCCCCATGTCCCATAGGATGGGATCCCTGCAAGGAAAATTGGTTCCGTAAATGGATGGATAGTTGGATTGCTAAATTCTGAAACTCTAAGTATATTTGCAGTCATGATTTTTTTCTTTGTAAAGCCATGAATCTTTGTGACAAAGTATCACTATGAAAAGTAATTTCTAAATTATTAAGCAATATGTAAATCAGGATGATTCATGGTGTGCATACCGTCACACATTGTTGAGGGTTAAGAAGGATATGTACAAATAGATTGCGTGACTTGATTTTTCAAGTTCAATTTTAGCCATCATTCATTTACCGACGTGTCTTAAGGAACATCCGGAAGTTTCTCATTCAGCTTGTTCAGAATGCAAACATACACAAACACAAACCTATACAAGCACACAAACTGTGTGTGTAGGTATTAAGGAAAAATGCTGGAGTGCAATGGAGGTAATTACAGGAAGCATGCTTTCATTTTTTCATTTGCCTCCCCCTCTGAGTGTGATTCATAAGTGGTTGTGAAATGAGGAGAATGTAGGCACACAAACAAAATCTGGCTTTGCAATAATGCACATTACAGGTTTACATTACAGCTGGAAACAAATGACAAATGGTCATACTAATGTAACAAAGATGCAGAAAGTTTTTAAACTCTTAACTATTAGGCTAATGAATTGTTACATAAGAAGTATGTGATGTTAATTGTAACAGTAATGGGAGAGCGTTTTAATGGCTGCTTCCAAAATGGGCATAATGCCCATGTATCAGTCTTTTTCTGAATATACACGAGTTCTTGTTCTATTTTAGCTCCTTTCAAACTGTGAAAAGCGGAATTAATTGAAATCCAGAGAGGCGTTTAGGGAGAGACTGTTCATTACTGAATACGCAAACACAAATATAAGCAATATCGTCTGGCACATTTTCACATTGACACAATCATCAGCGACAGCAGCACAGCTTGAGACAGTAACTCAAACAGAAAATAATTCAGTTCAATCTGTTTAAGATTTTTACAGAAGGTTTTCTGTTGGACATTTGTGACAGGATAAAAATTTCTTTTGAAAGGAATGAAATAAGGTCAGTTACGTAAGGCGTTACCATTAAAGAACAGATGAACAGATTTCTCTTGCATCTGAAAGGTCATTGCCATCACTTAAAGCATATACAAGTGCATCTCAATAAATTAGAATGTCGTGGAAAAGTTCATTTATTTCAGTAATTCAACTCAAATTGTGAAACTTGTGTATTAAATAAATTCAATGCACACAGACTGAAGTAGTTTAAGTCTTTGGTTCTTTTAATTGTGATGATTTTGGCTCACATTTAACAAAAACCCACCAATTCACTATCTCAACAAATTAGAATATGGTGACATGCCAATCAGCTAATCAACTCAAAACACCTGCAAAGGTTTCCTGAGCCTTCAAAATGGTCTCTCAGTTTGGTTCACTAGACTACACAATCATGGGGAAGACTGCTGATCTGACAGTTGTCCAGAAGACAATCATTGACACCCTTCACAAGGAGGGTAAGCCACAAACATTCATTGCCAAAGAAGCTGGCTGTTCACAGAGTGCTGTATCCAAGCATGTTAACAGAAAGTTGAGTGGAAGGAAAAAGTGTGGAAGAAAAAGATGCACAACCAACCGAGAGAACCGGAGCCTTATGAGGATTGTCAAGCAAAATCCATTCAAGAATTTGAGTGAACTTCACAAGGAATGGACTGGGGTCAAGGCATCAAGATCCACCACACACAGACGTTGTACAGTTGTTGTATTCCTCTTGTTAAGCCACTCCTGAACCACAGACAACGTCAGAGGCGTCTTACCTGGGCTAAGGAGAAGAAGAACTGGACTGTTGCCCAGTGGTCCAAAGTCCTCTTTTCAGATGAGAGCAAGTTCTGTATTTCATTTGGAAACCAAGGTCCTAGAGTCTGGAGGAAGGATGGAGAAGCTCATAGCCCAAGTTGCTTGAAGTCCAGTGTTAAGTTTCCACAGTCTGTGATGATTTGGGGTGCAATGTCATCTGCTGGTGTTGGTCCATTGCGTTTTTTGAAAACCAAAGTCACTGCACCCGTTTACCAAGAAATTTTGGAGCACTTCATACTTCCTTCTGCTGACCAGCTTTTTGAAGATGCTGATTTCATTTTCTAGCAGTATTTGGCATCTGCCCACACTGCCAAAAGCACCAAAAGTTGGTTAAATGACCATGATGTTGGTGTGCTTGACTGGCCAGCAAACTCACCAGACCTGAACCCCATAGAGAATCTATGGGGTATTGTCAAGAGGAAAATGATAAATAAGAGACCAAAAACTGCAGATGAGCTGAAGGCCACTGTCAAAGAAACCTGGGCTTCCATACCACCTCAGCAGTGCCACAAACTGATCACCGCCATGCCACGCCTTTTGAGGCAGTAATTAAAGCAAAAGGAGCCCCTACCAAGTATTGAGTACATGTACAGTAAATAAACATACTTTCCAGAAGGCCAACAATTCACTAAAAATGTTTTTTTTATTGGTCTTATGAAGTATTCTAATTTGTTGAGATAGTGAATCGTGGGTTTTTGTTAAATGTGAGCCAAAATCATCACAATTAAAAGAACCAGAGACTTAAACTACTTCAGTCTGTGTGCATTGAATTTATTTAATACACGAGTTTCACAATTTGAGGTGAATTACTGAAATAAATGAACTTTTCCACGACATTCTAATTTATTGAAATGCACCTGTATAGTTTGACAGAAGTGAAAAACCTCAGTTCTACTTAATTTAAATTTTAATCAAAACTATATATATATATATATATATAAATAAATGTGTGTGTGTACACCAATCAGCCATAACATTATAAGCAGTGACAGGTGAAGTGAATAATACTGATCATGGCACCAGTGGGTGGGATATATTAGGCAGCAATTGAACATTTTGTCCTCAAAGTTGATGTGTTAGAAGCAGGAACAATGGGCAAGCGTAGGGATTTGAGAGAGTTTAACAAGGGCCAAATTGTGATGGCTAGACGACTGGATCAGAGCATCTCCAAATCTGAAGCTCTTGTGGGGTGTTCCCGGTCTGCAGTGGTCAGTATCTATCAAAAGTGGTCCAAAGAAGGAATAGTGATGAACCGGTGACAGGGTCATGGGCAGCCAAGGCTCATTGATGCATGTGGGGAGAGAAGGCTGGCCCGTGTGATCCGATCCAACACACAAGCTACTGTTGCTCAAATTGCTGAAGAAGTTAATGCTGGCTCTGATAGAAAGGTGCCAGAGTATGCAGTGCATCACAGTTTTTTGCGTATGTGGTTGCATAACTGCAGACCAGTCAGGGTGCCCATGCAGACCCCTGTGCACCGCCAAAAATAAATAAATAAAGCACATCAGCATCAGAACTGGATCACGGAGAAATGAAAGAAGGTGGCCTGGTCTGATGAATCATGTTTTCTTTTATATCAAGTGGATGGCCGGGTGCATGTGTGTTGCTTAACTGGGGAACGCATGGCACCAGGATGCACTATGGGAAGAAGGAAAGCTGGCAGAGGCAGTGTCATGCTTTGGGCAATGTTCTTTTGGGAAACCTTGGGTCCTGCCATTCATGTAGATGTTACTTTGACACGTACCACCTACCTAAGCATTGTTGCAGACCATGTACACCCTTTCATGAAAACGATATTCCCTGATGGCTGTTGCTTCTTTCAGCAGAAAAATGTGCCATGCCACAAAGCAAAAATGGTTCAGGAATGGTTTGATGAGCACAACAATGAGTTTGAAGTGTTGACTTGGCCTCCCAGTTCCCCAGATCTCAATCCAATTGAGCATCTGTGGGATGTGTTGGACAAACAAGTCCGATCCATGGAGACCTCACCTCGCAACTTACAGGACTTAAAGGATCTGCTGCTAACATCTTGGTGCCAGATACCACAGCACACCTTCAGGGATCTAGTGGAGTCCATGCCTCGATGGGTCAGGGTTGTTTTGGAAGCAAAAGGGGGACCAACACAATATTAGACAGGTGGTCATAATGTTATGGCTGATTGGTGTACAAACAAAGTGTAATGTGATGCCAGTATCTGTCTGTGTAACTGTTTTATGCTTCAAAATCTGCTTGTGTATTTGTATTTAAGCCTGAAGAAGGCATGCCCTGAACCAGAAGACCATGAAAACACTGAGAAAAAAGAAGTAATAATTATGCAATGTCATAAATAATCACTGTAAATGCATCACATAATATGATCTTTGTTTGTCCTGCCAGCTTAATATCTGACTGCTCGCTTGCACCCACATGAAAAATCTGTCGCTTGCCTGCTCGATTTTTTTTTTATTGCATTCCATATAGAATTTAAAGAAACAGTATCATTAATAGAAAGCACGAGGGAGGCTGAGCAGTGTTAGCGAGCATGCTTATTAACAAAAAATTGAAAGGTGAAATGGATACATACGAAGCTATTCTTGGGGCTTCACAAAGCTCAGGCTTTGAAATGTTTTAAGATTTGGGGAATAAGTGGGATGTTCCACCAGCAGTTATTGTTCTCATTTCATATCTCAACCTCTCTTCTCTTTCTTCTGGACACAAACTTTCATCTAATTCAAAGAAAATTCCCAAAATGATGCTGTTTAAATGCCATAGATCTGAGACCTCCTTGTTCTGATGCACGCTTTTGAACCTTTTTGGTAAAATTAGACAAAAAAAAAATACATTCATTCATTGCCACTTATCCGAACTACACTCGGGTCACGGGAAGCCTGTGCCTATCTCAGGCATCAAGGCAGGATACACTCTGGATGGAGTGCCAACCCATCGCAGGGCACACACACCGGACAATTTAGAGATGCCAATCAACCTACCATGCATGTCTTTGGACTGGGGGAGGAAACCGGAGTACCCGGAGGAAACCCCCGAGGCACAGGGAGAACATGCAAACTCCACACACAAGGCAGAGGCGGGAATCGAACCCCCAACCCTGGAGGTGTGAGGCAAACGTGCTAACCACTAAGCCAATGTGCCCCCCCTAAAAATACAATAAAATAGATAAATAAATAGATAAATAAAGAAAGAAAGAAAGGAAGAAAAAAAAAAGAAAAAAAAGTTGTGCACCTTCACTTCATATCTGTAGATCTGAATAATGTATTCATATTCAGTTACACGCTTAATATATATAAACTAATTATAATAAAATCTCAGTATAAAAATGTGTAACATGCTAAAAGTACAGAATCATAGTAACAAGCACAATAAATCCATTTATGAAACAGTGCAGCGTGAGGTAAGCTTATTCAGGAAGTCCTCAGAGGACATAAGGTTGCACAAGCTCATACACATCGCTAAATCCTCGGCTCGCGCATATCGTAATTAATCACAGCTCAGAGGCCATCACTAAGTGCTGACAGGAGTCAAGCAGTGGTGTTGCCCTCACAGCCCTAATGACAGCAGCAGCTTACACAGACAAGCTCACAGAAGCTCACTGGACTGATCCCAGACTCAGAAATACAGTGACCAATGATTTTTATTTCTTTCTTAAAATAGAATGATTAATGATACTTTTGCTAACACTCAAGGTACATAATAAGGACTTATTATTCAGTGTTTCTAGGGTTTAATTACAGTCTTACTTATAATTAGCTGTTCTTTCACTCCGAGCTCCAGCCTGTGCATATGACCAGCTGTGTGCTGTCCTTAATACATTGTTCTATAATAAATGCTTTATTTTGGCAATACAGCAGTCCTTCATAGTCATGACATTTTCTTTTCGTATTTAAAATATTTAAAATATACAGCCAGCTTCAAGCATATTGTCACCTACTGTCCTCAGACTATATATTAAAAGAACAAAACAAAATGACTAAATTTTTTTGACTCAGATGTCTGGTAAAACTACTTATCTTTCATCTAAGAAAAGACAGATTATTTATATAAAAAACAGATAATTTTTTCCCTCAAAAGCATGTGGGTAAATCAGTGCCACAACTAGATCGTAGATAAATAAATCAATTTGGCATCTTTGGAAATAAAATAAAATGCTCTCATGAATCAGAAATTTGTTGCTTATTTCCTTGTGTATAAATGTGAGGTTGCAAACATGGAAAGTCTCCTTGTCATCATTCATTATGGGCGAAAAATGTTGTGCTTTTAGCACAAAAGATATGGCCAAAAGAAGGAAAAGTACCCCACTATGCTCAATAAACAAAATCAAACAAAAAAAAAGAAAAAAAAAAAAAAAAAAAGAATTATGTAGTGTTTAAGCTCAAAATGTTTTACTTTTCTTTCCTTTCTTTTTTTTCTTGTTGTGCAGGTCACAGTGCATAATTTGCTTTGATAGGAATTTTCTTTGAAAGTGGCTGGAGCAATTTCCCCTTAATTACCATCTTAATTACTATTTCCACATGAAAGTCCCACACGTCATGACAAAACGGACATCAGCTTATTTTATCGTACATTTCTAAGATTGAAGGGTCAATTTGGAAGGTCAAAGGGTCAATCCTGACCTCCTGCAGCATATGTAATTCTATCATCACTTACAGTCTTGCTGGTACTCACGGCAACTGATACTAGTCTCCATGGCAACACCAGCCGCAGCGCACAGTGTCCTTGGTGTGAAGATGGAGGAGAGATATGAACACAAATTGTTCCTTGAAAAGCCTCCCAGCCCTCAGCCCCTGTGTGCCAGATCCCACTGGTCAGCTCGACACTCATACATGCTCGGGGGAGGGGAATGTGAAAGTTAGAGAATAAAGGAAAGAGGAAAAATGGAGAACTTTGTCATTTCTCTATAGAACAAAAGCAACAATTTTTGGTTTCTATGTGATATCTGTGTGTGTATAGGTTTTGACTCACATACATTGTCTTCATCACACACAGCTTTTATTGACAGGCAGATGTTTGTGCATTCAGAGTAATAACCATGTTGCTCTGCCTCATAATCTCCTTTCATATTTCTTCATATCTTTTCTATCCACCATCACACACTGTGTATTCTGTCTGCTTTTCCTTCTCCTTGTATTTACATACAGTAAAATAAACTAATCAGATGCTTGGATAACTGGGGTAGCTTATTAGATTGATGAATTCATTTGCATTTACAAAATCAAATCAGCAGCACATCCTGAACATTTTACTAGGAAACACTAAATATACATGAAGATTACTATAAACCTAACCTTTAAAACATTCACAGCAAGAAAAAACATGATGAATCCTTTTATGATTTCAACTGTTTCACAGAAACACAAGAGAAACTTTGCAGCAAGATAAAAGGATTCATCATGTTTTTCTTGCTGCGAAGATTCTTTTGTGTTTCTGTGAAACAGTTGAAATCAATATCTACTGACCTGTAATTTGAAACCCTTTCTCATAAACATCCTCTTTCTCATATATAAAACAGTGTGAAAACCTGATAAATAAAACATTTTTGCAAAAATGAATAAAACACAATAATCCAATTTGCTATGCCTAAACTATTCATGGTGGATAAGCTAGTGTAGGATAGCTTCCTGACATAGACTCAAGGACTTAACCTCAATCCTTAAAAGCAGAGGTAACTTTGATAGTTTCGTGACTTCTGTGTGAGCAGTAATCTGGGTAATGTTTTGTGCAGCATTCTCAACTCTAAATTCTTCCTTACTATGCGGTCTGAAAAGTAAAATTGGCTTTGTATCAAATTAGAAAATATTTACGTTTCATTGATTTCTAAAAAAGGTTTTTGATTCAATTTGGCTCTAAGGTTTATTGTACAAACCTGATGAAAGTCGTGAAGAACTTGTGACCTGATCGAATCAATTTTACAGGGAACAAATGCAGCAGAAAAATTGAATGAGAGATTTAAATGCTCTGGAGTGTGCAGTGACACTGAGCTACTGTTTTAACTCAACACTCTTTATTTTCACGACTTGGACAAGATATTGGAGGAATCTACAGATGTTCTTCCTGATGAACTGGCTTTGACGTTACTCACCACTCTAATTCATTCATTCATTCATTGTCTACTGCTTATCCGACCTATTCTCAGGTCACAGGGAGCCTGTGCTTATCTCAGGCGTCATTGGGCATCAAGGCAGGATACACCCTGGACAGAGTGCCAACCCATCGCAGGGCGCACACACACACAATACAGACAATTTGGAGATGCCAATCAACCTACAATGCATGTCTTTGGACTGGGGGAGGAAACTGGAGTACCCAGAGGAAACCCCCGAGGCATGGGGAGAACATGCAAACTCCACACACACATGGCGGGAATCGAACCCCCAACCCTGGAGGTGTGAGGTAAACGTGCTAACCACTAAGCCACCGTGCCCCCCTCACCACTCTAATAATAATGAAAATAGTCACAGCTATTTTCAATCACAGCAGACTACTTAACCACTACCTAACTGGTCACGATGGCTCGAACAGACCATTTTATTCAGTTTGAATCCAGAATAGACATTGTTCAGAATGATGGGGCACAAAACTAAAGTGAGCTACAGAAGTTTTGCTGTCATAGCCTTCAGGAGGACGTTGAACGATGGCTTGTGCTGAGAGCTCTATCTGCCTTTTTGTTATATGCCAGCACTGAGTCATCTGCTCCCTGTCATTCAGATACAGTCTGTATTTACAAAAATCCAGAGATTAGACTCACACCTGACAAACTTTTGCTTGGTTAAAATTTCAGGATGTGCTGTGAGGGGACGTGCAGGGAGCTGAGTTTCTGTTACAATCCTGCAGCTGATTATGTTCTAAAGACACCTATTTCTTACATTTTTTATTCTTCTTATACCATAGCCATTTGCTAATGGTTGCATTTTTTTTTTCTAATTAACTCTTTTTACTAAAGACCAAAAAATGGAATTTGTACCTGTTTTGGTTGTGCCCATGTTCAGCACTGAATATCTTTATCAAAAACTGAATTAATAATAAATCTAATTCAAATTCAAATTTATCTGTCACATACACAACCATACACAGTACAACATGATTTTTACCACTGGCAATGTAAAAATTATAATAAAAAATAACATTTAAAACGTAAAATAAAAGACAATAATGCATTGGTGGCTCAGTGGTAGGTTTCTCGCCTACCATGCAGAAGGTCCAGGTTCAATTCCCAGCCAATGCCCAAACCCCAGCCACTGGATGCAGTGCTGGTCCCAAGCCTGGAAAAAAATGGGAGGAAGGAAGGGCATCTGGTGTAAAACCTGTGCCAGTTGGTCCACTGTGGTGACCCCGAACAGGAAGCAGCCAAAAGCAACTTCTAAATTGGAAATCAAATGGAGCTAACTGTACAATAGAATAGAATTAGCTGTAAAGGGAAAAAAATGAAAAATATAGCATATTAATACAATGACTGCTGCTATGAATAAGAATACAGTGACATAAATGATGTCTATCATTTATATGCAAATCATTCAGCAATTCATAATCACAACAATACAAAGTTTTAAGTTACACACGTTTACTATTCACAGAGGTCACAGAGGTCACTTCTCTGTCACTGGTGATGCAGATTGAAGTGTATGTGTCTTGGTTTGACAGAACAAAAGAAGGGAATAACAGAAATGATGTGCTGACACATAGAGGGGTCTCACTTAAAGAAATTATGTGCTGACACATCCCACAATACACACCACAAAGACACAGTGGTTCCTCCCACGAGCAAGACTCTCTCTCTCTCTCTCTCTCTCTCTCTCTCTCTCTCTCTCTCTCTCTCTTGTTTTCAATTCCTCTCCCTTCCCTTAAGCTTTTCTCTCCTTCCCTCTGTGGGTGGGTGGTATGGAGGATGAAGTGTCCCTTTGTGAGTGTAGTCCAAAAAAAAAAAAAAAAAAAAAAATCCCAAAAAACAAAAACACACACCCAGCCTGGGAGTTGAATGTGTATCAGTATCAGTGCACAAAATAAGTGGAGGCGTGTTGGCTCTGTCATACTACTAACTAAATGTTGAGAGCACTCAAAACAATATGTGAAGCATACAGTCCTGAATAATGAATAAAGAATAATATCTTTATAGAGCATCACCAATATATTTTTTATTGTCACTTATTAAGAAAAATGAATTTGATTTAAGAGCCATTGAAGATTTAACTTTGCCTTATAGATAGATAGATAGATAGATAGATAGATAGATAGATAGATAGATAGATAGATAGATAGATAGAACTTTATTGTTATTGCAAAGTACAGGTACATAGCAAAAAATTGCTGTTTAGCATATACCAGTAGTGCAAATAATATAAAGGCTGTAGAAACTGTGCAAATGAACAAGTGCAAATAAATATGTAAATATATGTAAATCAATAAATAAGGCTATGGCAGGTAGTATGTGTCTAAAAAATATCTGTAAGTTGTATTTACAGCATATAATGTGTAAAGAAGAATATGGGGCATTGGTGGCTCAGTGGTAGGTTACTCGCCTATCATGCGGAAGGCCCGGGTTTGATTTCAGCCAATGCCTCAACCCCAGCCACTGGATGCAGTGCCGGTCCCAAGCCCGGAAAAAGGGGAGGGTTGCGTCAGGAAGGGCATCTGGCGTAAAACATTTGCCAAGTTGTTGTGCGGACCAGTTGGTCTGCTGTGGCGACCCCGAACAGGGAGCAGCCGAAAGCAACTTCAATGTGTAAAGAAGAATATAATTATATAACTGTGCAATGTGTATATTGTATGTGCAACAGTAACAGAGTTAATATACAGTGTATATACAGATAAAGTGGAACCTCTGTATATGAATGTCCTCTCTTATGAATTTTCATCTAAAGAATTGAAAGGAGGCATTCAAAACCTGTTTGCGTCAGTGGAAAGCCAACCCAAAGCAACTGAAGTTTAAATATTTTTTTGTCAGCGAAAGCTGTTTCAAAAGAGTCATTCCACGATACTAACGTTGCCTTCGGCATGCGCTCCAAAGCGATGTGATTTTTTGGGCGTTTTTTTGTTAACAGATTTGTGGCGTGGGTGGTCTGTTCTATTCTTAGCCCAAGATTGGTGGCACGACATCCTGTGAAACCCTTGACATGGAATGCTTGTCTTGGGTCAGTTCTTTGTAAGCAGCCATACAGTTTACTTACGTTTCGTATTGGTAATATTGGTAATAGTTTTGGGTGGCTGGAATGTATTATCTGCATTTCATTTATTTCTAATGGGAAAAATCATTTTGCAATACATTTTCGCCTTAAGAACTCACCTCCAGATCAAATTAAATTCATATACTGAGGTTCCACTGTAGTATACATGGAGCAGGACTGCAAGTTGATTACAAGCAGTGAAGTGTTAGTGAGACAAGAGTGTCCTAGCAATGTACTGTAGAACTCAGTAGATTTATGGTTGAGGGGAAAAAACTGGGCCTGAACCTGCTGGTACTGGTGTGGATAGTCCTATATCTCTATCTGGATGAAAGGAGGTTGAACAGTTTGTGACTAGGGTGGGAGGAGTTCTTGAAGATTTTGTTTGCTTGATCTCCTGTGGTGAAGAGGCTCAGTAGCAGAAAGTTGGGTGCCGAAGATGCACTGGGCGTTTTTTACCACCCTTTGCAATGATTTCTTTCCACACTGTGATGGAGCTTGTCAAGATGCTCTCAATGATGCTGCTGTAAAAATTGGTCAATAGGTGAACTTTTGTTTTAGTCTTCTCAGGAAGTAAAGATGCTGCTGTGCCTTCAGAACCAGAGCTGAGGCTTTCTGATGCCGAGACAGATCCTCTGAGATGTTTATGCCCAGGAACGTAAAGCTGGAGACATGCTCTACTTCAGACCCGTTGATGTAGACAGGGGAGTGTCTGCTGCTGTTAGATTTCCAGAAGTCCACAATAAGCTCTTTGGTCTTTGTGGCATCGAGGGTGAGGTTATTTGTGGAGCACCATGCTGACAGACTTTGGATCTCCTCGCTGTAGGCCGATAAATAAAGGCTTTCAATAAAGGCTTAATATAGATTCTAACAGCTTAAATACACCAAATCAAGGACAAGTGAGACTAATATGATATACTGTACATAGATACAGTATATATTTTTATATTTTAAAATCCAAACTAAAACATTAATTCAAATGTTAGTTCATTTTGACTTTCTTATTTTTTCCTTAAAATTCATCACCTTCCAGTTCTACCACACGAGTCAGCTCTGCCCTATTATACGAACTCTATCAACACGCGCTTCCTTCAACATCAAGACACGTAAAGCCAGCCAACCTCAAGCTTTTACAACTACTGCTCATGCTGTGGCAAAGAGCAGTGTATCACATTTACAGAAAAGTGCTATCTACCCTCCTCCACATACATCAGCTCACAGAGGCCCAGGTTTGGCCCAGGTATCGTCCTTGTGATTGACAGGAGAAAAAGTGTTTCATCCCTCCCAGTCATAGAGCCTGGTAAATTTTGTCTGTGACATCGTTGGCATTCAGATTTGCATCAGTGTTTTTCTTAAAGCCATTCATTTTTACTTTTACCAGAAAACACTTTGGCTGATGCAGCCCAGAACTGCATTGGTATGGTCCTCTGAGCAGTATGATTTTTCAGTAATAAAAGATATTCCAGGATAATGCTCATAGGACTGGCTGATTCCTACATGACCTTTGTTTTATGGTTTAGACTGAAAAGGAATAAACTGGCATAAAGACAGCATGTTTTTCAGACTGTCCAAGACAATTGGCATGTTTTTTCTTGACATAAGGTTATATGCTTAAGGGTTCTGACTTTTTTTTAGTACTGACAGCTGACCTTTTTTTTCAGTGTTCTTTTGTAACATCAGGGTCACATGATGATGTGACAAAGTTTGCTAAACGAGGTTAACCGGAAAATTGAATCAAGGTGACACTTCCAAAAGATGCACTACAGTGTCTGCTGAATGATTTTGACAGCAACAATCATCAGCTATATGTGTTCTCTGGGTCGAAAGTAACGTGTGTCTCATAGTTCTCCACTTAAGTGTTTTTTTTTTAATGCATTGTCACTGTAATGATGGAGTTACATAATTTTGCAGTTTAATTTAAGAATTTCTACATTTCTGTAAACCTAGTATCAATGATATTAGAAGCAAGTAGGCTCAGGAAGGATCTTAATGCAATATATCAACAAAATTATATCAACATCTATTTCCTCAGATGTTGTGTACTTTCACATAAAAAATTGACAAAATCAGCCATTATGACAGATGTGGGTTTATGATAAGATGATTTTACGAACACTGTCAAGATAAAATGCAACTACAACTTTTCTATTAGTAAACAATGATCTAATCTTATTCAGGAATTTTTTTTAATCTAATATTATTTGTTTTCCTTAGCTGCTGAAATAAAAACAGTTCTTGTGTTCATGCACTGAATATGTCCCAACTGTGGCCCAAGAATTTAAATCATATGCTATAAGATTAGAAAAAGATCATATTTATGAATCCCTCAGGGGAAATGTGAAACATTACTTTATTATAATAATATTCCATTTTTTTTTTAGTTCCTCTGTTATCTCTGTGTCAAGGCATCAGAATGTAAACAGGAAGTGCCAAATATGTGTATATATGTGTATACATTTCACCGATATGTTATTTACTTTATAGTCATACCTCATGCTGGGTAAGCAGCCAATTTAACAAATTCAGCGATGAAGACTGCCTAAAAATAAAAATCTCTAAAACCTTGCTAGCTAAGTGTTATTTCCTCACATAGTGAATGTCACACTTTGTTTTGTTGGATATCTAAGTGCTATAGTGAAACAGACATAAGCCTAAATAATTCAGGTTGTAATTAAAACCCAGCTATCAAAATGTCAGCAATGCTCCTGCACCAACACATCACCATGAAAACAGTAATATGAGAAAGAAAAATCAACCAAACAAAAAAACACTTACACACTCTGTACAGATGGCAGAGGGCAAAGTTTTAAAGTGATTACTTAAAGTAGGTGAATATGTAAATAACAGAATAAAACATGAATTAAAAGAATATTTAATAAAGAATAAGGTTCTCACTGGGGACAAGCTCAATGCATGGAAATGCAAACACACGTACATACCCATTCATACACTACAGACATGTCTTTGGACCGAAACCAGAGTCCCAAGAGAAAACTCTTAAAGCATGGAAAGAACATGTAAACTCAGGGTTGTAGGCAGGAATCAATTTCCCAACCTATACAATATTATGATTTCAATACCTTAATTTTTTAGATAGTAAATGAAATGTGAATGAAATCAATACTGTAAATAGCAGTAAATATGGATCTGGAATGAAATCAGTGTTCTCCATTTTCACTTTTGGGAGTAACCAGACTTTAAACTTTATTTATGATTGAAATAGACTGAAGTTTATTGTGTTGGCTCCGAGTTGTGTTCACGAGTTGAATTATTATATGCAGAACAACTTGGTCTAGATGTCAAATCAGCACTGGACCTTAATATTCAATCTATAAAGTAACTTGCTGCAGAGCAGTAGTTGATGAGATGAATATGGACCTCTTGGAAGCCTGCTATGTTTCTGACAGAATTAAACCTTATTACACAAGTGGGAGATCATCAATAGTCTTTCTGTTCCATTGCTTACCGATGTGCTGCAAAGAATATTAATATGAAAATGAGTCTGGCCATCGTGGCGAGAGGAAGAAAAGATGAGTAAATGATGATGTCTTTATTTCCTGGGAAATGGACCGTACAGCAAGCCTGTCTCTGGCCATCAGCATCGGCACAAGGTTGGGGGTTGTGCTAAATAAGGGTCAAAGGTACACCGCTGGCCAAGACAGTTGTTTATATTTCCAAATTAAAAGTGGCGGCTTGGCACATTCTGATTTGCCCGGGGTCATTCCGGCTCCATCTGCTGAATAAACGAGTAGCACCATTTCGTCTCACTGACAGAAGGAAAGAAAAAAAATTAGATTTACAGTCCTTCAAAATATGATTCTCTGCCTCTGTATAGAAGAGGGATATGTTTAGCTTCTGAATGACCTCTGCATGTTTCGGCTGAAGTGGCTAGAATGTTTGGGGTGTGAATCTAAACAGGGCTTAGCCTCTACACTTCACATGGGCGAGAAGAAAGTTCCTCATTGTGCATGCTACAAACTCTGGCTCCCGGCGGCAGCCTCATTAAACATTCATAAAGCGAAATCTGTTTTGCTTTTCTTTTCCTAAACACCGGCCTGGCTTCAAAGAGATGTGAGAGGGAGACCTTTTCTATATTTATTAGGCCTTGCACCAAATCCTCTGCCTGTGTGAGCTGTGGAGATACGTCTGCTGTGGTGAAGCACAGACACCTCAAATGGACCCAGGTTTTTTTATATACATACCTCATATATGTGTGCATGCATAAAATAATATTAATAATAATTAAAAAATAATAATTAACAGGATATTACCATATCCCTAATGTTTGGAAGTTTTTCTCTAAATGATTTTTTAACAAAAACAAGGTTTTCTGCAATGACACAGACAAATAACTGAGCCAGAAATCTGATGGAATGATATATTGTCCAGGAACCTTTTCTTTGTATTCCAGCAATCAATCTATCTAACCTTCAAAACCTGTCACTCCCCACTCAGGAGTCGTACAAGGTCATTTTTCTAAAAAAAAAACCCAAACAAACAAACAAACATAAAAAAAACAAGTGATTTAATTCCACCTTTTCCTTTTCCAAACAGACCAGATTTCTTTCTTTTTCTTTTTTTTGCAGCAATGCAGCAGTCCTATCTTACTGTTTCTTCTTAATTACTAACATTTACTTCTTGTATCTCAAATCTCTGCATTTAGAGAAACAAACCTCTAGCTCTAAACCACAAAGCTCTAAAGGAGCTTTTCACTACTGTGTGTGTGTGTGTGTGTGTGTGTGTGTGTGTGTGTGTGTGTGTGTGTGTGTGTGTATTGACCCCTGGTTGCAGTGATGACTGCATCATTTGTAGATATGATGTGCATGAATGCTGACTGCCTCTCATCACGCTATTTCTGCGCATGCAAAGCACAGCAGTATAGAGAGGAAAAGAAAACACTTAGTCTTCACTTAGTCAGCTCAGATTATGGCACTGGAGCAGTGCAGGCAATCACAAAAAGCTTGGATTTGCACAAAAGCTTTTAACATATGGCTATTACAGAAGCTATGAAGTGAGTGATGTTGTATTCAAAATGATCTGCTATGTATGGTACTGTATGAAAAAACAGTTTCTTACACTGTTTGAGTGGAAATTCTTCATTCTTGCATGAAATATTTATTTCATAAAATGATTTTTGGTTGGGGGGGCACGGTGGCTTGGTGGTTAGCACGTTTGCCTCACACCTCCAGGGTTGGGGGTTTGATTACCCCCTCCGCCATGTGTGTGTGGAGTTTGCATGTTCTCCCCGTGCCTTGGGGGTTTCCTCCAGGTACTCCAGTTTCCTCCCCCGGTCCAAAGACATGCATTGTAGGTTTATTGGCATCTCGTGATTGTGTGTGTGTGTGTATGTGTGTGTGTATGTGTGTGGGTGTTCCCAGCGATGTGTTGGCACTCTGTCCAGGGTGTATCCTGCCTTGATGCCCAATGACGTCTGAGATAGGACCCCGTGACCCGAGAATAGATCGGATAAGCGGTACAGATAATGGAATGGAATGGATTTTTGATTGATGGCAAGAACGAGTATAAAGGATTGGGAATTGTAGTTAAAAGGGCATTATACAGTATAAGGAACAATAGAAGAGCAGCAGTTATATATGTTTATAGGTATTATATAATATACCTAAACATTACATATACTTGCAATGGAAAATAAAGTCTACACACTCCTACTAAAATGCTAAAAGCAGGTATTTGTGATGTAAAAAAGGTGAAACCAAGATATATCATGTTAGAACTTTTTTCCACACTCAATGTGAAATTACAACGTATAAAACTTAAGTGAAAAACAATCAGAAACCTTTTAGGGAAAAAATGAAACAAAGAGTGCAAACCACTAAACTAATATGTTGTAGAAGCACCTTTTTTTTTTTTTTTATTACACCACTCTATCTTTTTGGGTAAGAGTGTATCAGCATGGCACATCTTGCCTCAGCCTTTATTGCAAAAATATTCTAGATCCATCAAATTGTAGGGGTCTGCACATCCTGCCTACGTTTACCCCACAGATTTTTTAAGTTAGATTCAGGTTTGAGTTTTTGCTAGGACATTGATCTTTTGGTTAAGCCATTCCGTTGTTGATTTGAATGTATGTTTGGGTCATTGTCATACTGAAAGGTGAAATTCCTTTAACGTTTCATCTTCAGATTTCTACTAAACATCTGAAGACTGTACACTGAAATCTATTTGTAACTATTCGTTATTCAGTCCACCTTAATAAAAGCTCCAGTGAAGAAAAGCAGCCTGAAAGCATAATGCTGCCACCACCATGCTGCACTGTGGCTATGCTTTTTTGTTTGCTTGTTTGGAACTTTTATACGTTTTGGCATATCTTTTATACCTCTTATACCCTTTTTCTTACCTTCTCTACCTTTTATAACTCTTGCTAACTCTTGAAGTTTTTGTCTTGTCTTTTTATACAAATTGGAAGGATGTCGTGTTCTTGGTGATGTTACTGTGCTGTGTCATGTTCTGTATTTGTTGATGATGTCTTCTGCAGCATTCTGTGGTACATCTAATGTTTCTGAAATTCTGTTTTACCCCTTTCTTGATTGATATCTTTCAACAAGCGAAATATCATGCATGTTCTGTAAGCTCTTTGTGGACCATGACTTCAGCAAAGATGTGAGGAAAATTTAGCAGATACAGCTGATTTTAATTTGAAGTTTATCAGAATAATTACATTGATAATGGCTGTATGACAATTACTTTTAAACATGAGATTGAATGTATTTGCTTAATTTTGAACAGCTACATTCCCAATTATAAAAGGGTGTGCAAACTTATGCAACCAGGTTATTGTAACTTTTTTTTCTTCTTAAATGCTTCTGATTGTTTTTCACTTTATTATAATTTCACAACAAGGATGAAAAAGTTCTGATGTGATTTATTTTTTTTTACATCAGTGTAGACTTTTTTTATTTTTATTGTAAATAAATTATAATGTATATTTAGGTCCACTTGGCCTTTAAAGAGTGTCACTGAAAATCAATAGTTCTTCTGAATGATCACCTTTAACCTTGCTGAAACATTTCTATCCTGATGGGAGGGTTTTTTTCATGGATGACTTCACCCTCATCCACAGGGCACAAGAGCTCACTGTTTGATTGAATTGTTTGATGAGGGTGAAAATGGTGTAAATGATATGCTATGACCTTCAAACCAATTGAACATGTATGGGAGCAGTGTGTTAGACAGCGTTTGCTCACCATCAACAAAACACCAGCAGAGGGTACAATGTTCATCCCTTGTATACAGTTCCAGAGACTTTATGTTAAACCATGTTTTTTGCCTCCATAAATTGTCATCCATTTGTATATATATGCAAATGTCTGAAATCAACTGAATGAATAAAAAAATGAAATATGTGGTCATTCAGATGTAAGAATAAAATTATGTAGAGTTTACATTTCTAAACAAAATGTGAGTTTATAGCTTATACTAAACTTCTTTTAAACAAGCTTCCTAATTATTATATTGAATGACGTAGAGTAATAGTGATCAATTCACATAGTATTGTGAATGTAATGTAAACCAAGTACATTGTGAAATCTCATAAAGATTTTAGGTCATTGAACCATGATAGAATAATACAGTGGTAACATGGCTGTTTCAAAACACCAGCATTGTTGGTTTGAGTCTTGGCTTAGAAAAGAGCTTTTTTTTTTTTTTTACATTTGAAAATACAAGCTTAAATGATCGTTAACTGTGTTAACAATACTCAATTTCTTCACATGGAACCCATGTACACATTTGAAATAAGGAAATGCGTACAAGCTTTTGTTTTTTTTTATTGTGTATTGTATTTTTTATTATGTACTGCATAGACAGTATATGCAGTATATATAGCTAATGAATATGTAATATACCTGTCATATTACTATATATAAATGCTATGCTCTCTGGGAAATGTGCTTTCTTCCTCATATTATCTCAGGGAGTTTTTCCTTTTCCTTGCCAACATCACCTCAGGCTTGCTCATTAGGATTAAAAAAGTAACTTCTATACTTCTGTAAAGCTGCTTTGAGACAATGTCCATTGTTAAAAGCGCTATACAAATAATGGAATTGAATTGAATTGAATTGAATTGCTCTATTAGTTTTGCACTAATACAGTACAATATGTCATTATTGCAATTTTTACCATTTGGGTCCCAACAAAGACACATCTGGTTACATACCTTATCTTGCACAAAGTTTTATCTATTTTATCCTTCTGTTTAGTATTGTATAGTACACTGATAAGCCATAATATTATGAACACTGAAAGGTGAAGTGAATAACACTGATTATCTCCTCATCATGGCACCTGTTAGTGGGTGGGATATATTAGGCAGCAAGTGAACATTTTGTCCTCATAGTTGATGTGTTAGAAGCAGGAAAAATGGGCAAGTGTAAGGATTTGAGCGAGTTTGACAAGGGCCAAATTGTGGTGGCTAGTGGACTGGATCAGAGCATCTCCAAAACTGCAGCTCTTGTGGGGTGTTCCCGGTCTGCAGTGGTCAGTATCTATCAAAAGTGGTCCAAGGAAGGAATAGTGGTGAACTTGTGGTCATCGGCCAAGGCTCATTGATGCACGTGGGGAGCGAAGGCTGGCCCATGTGATCTGACCAACACACAAGATGCTGTTGCTCAAATTGCTGAAGAATTTAATGCTGGTTCTGATAGAATGGTGTCAGAATACAAAGTGCATAATGGGTCAGGGCTGTTTTGGCAGCAAAAGGGGGACCAACACAATATTAGGCAGGTGGTCATGATGTTATGGCTGGTGTAGTATAAGTATAGTATAGTATAGTATAGTATAGTATAGTATAGTATAGTATAGTATAGTATAGTTCAGCGATTGTCTCTTATCTGCTGCTGTAACACTGGAATTTCTCGCCTCTCACCTTTCTCACCTCACCCTTTATTGACATAATTATTAATTATTATTAGCTAATTAATACTATCCCTACACCAAAACCTAACAATAAATTTACCTGAAATTTTAACTGAAAGGAAGTGGTTTCTATCATTTTAATGATTTTCATTTTCATTCTATCAAATTATTATTATTGTTTATTATTATTATTATTATTATTATTATTATTATTATTATTATTATTATTGTTGTTGTTGTTTACTGCCAGATTAAGATGGTTTGGACATGTTCAGAGGAGGGAGAGTGAGTATATTTGTACGAGAATTGTGGACATGAAGCTGCCAGGCAGGAGGCAAAGAGGAAGGCCAAAGAGGAGGTATATGGATGTAATAAATGAGGATATGAAGCTAGTGGGTGCAAGTGTTGAGGATGCAGAAGATAGGGATAACTGGAGAGAGATGATTCGCTGTGGCGATCCCTGAAGGGAAAAGCCGAAAGAAGAAGAAGAAGAAGAAGAAGAAGAAGATTATTATTATTTACTGTTGTTGTTCTTGTGTAACACTAAGATATGCACACACACACACACACACATACACACATATATATATATATATATATATATATATATATATGTATATATATATATATATATGTGTATATATATATATATATGTATATATATATATATATATGTATATATATATATATATATATATATATATGTATATATGTATATATGTATGTATATATGTATATATATATATATATATATATATATACCCACACACACGAATTGCAATTAAAAAATGTAATCTATCGACAGCCCTAATATATACACACACACACATATATATATATATATATATATATATATATATATATATATATATATATATATATATATATATATTAGGTCAGTAGGTTACATTTTTTAATTGCGATTAATCGCACTCTTTTTGCGTGATTAACTGTGATTAATCCCATACTAATAGTGAAATTAAACATGCACTATTTATTTTGCTTAACATGATTATTTTTGTCATCATCACAAAATTGAACCATCAGAATAGGTTCAATCTCAATTCAATTTCAATTTCCTGCTTGCCAAATTAAAACAGAACACACAGAAGCTTATTTTTCTAGTCGGCATTTAACCAGCTGCTAAGGCATGCAAGTTTGTTAACATTTTCAGGTGCCAGAACAACCCTCTTCTATGTGTCCTATGCACTATGCACTATGTGTCTTGCAAGTGAAACTAGTGTTTTGCTTTTAAATGATATTTTAAACTCGATGAGCTTCGATGGCAGGCCAGTTCTTCGTTACAGTGAATGCACACAACTTTGCGTTTATCCAGAGTGCCATCCAATTTTCTTTTAAAAGACAAATTTCTGCCTACCAGCGTTACTGGTGCTTGCGCCATTGTAGATGCTAAGAGTGAGAAACTCCAGACCGATCTGTGTGACGCAAATTAAGTTAATGATGCACCTTTGTGTGGTTCAGTAATTTATTTGCGTTATTGCATGCGATTAATACAAACTCTTTATCGTTAATAATAATTTAACGCGATAAGGATTTTGTATTAATCGCATGCATTAACAGCCCTAATATATATATATATATATATATATATATATATATATATATATATATATATATATATATATATATAAAACCATGGACACACACTTTCCTCTGGCATTATAAAAAGATGAAGCTGCATAGTTAGGCAGATCTGGCACTGGCTTCCTTTTCCCAGCTCAAGGCTTCTCACTCATATCAGTGTGTGCAGATGGCTTCTGAATACCAAACACACACTACAAAGAGATGTCAACACTTCAAGCAAGACTTTGCTTTAAATCCGAAACAGCAAAAAGAGAAAGAGAGAGAGGGAGAGAGAGTGAGAGAGAGAGAGAGATAGAGAGAGGATCCATTCCTTTTGCTCTGCACTCCTTTCCCCTGCCTGTATATGTTATAGTATACACGAAGGGAAGCAAGGCAGATAAAGACAGAAAAATAGAGAGAGAATTCCCTGTGTGTATACAGATGTTACAGGTTAACATTCTGCAGAGCAGTAGACCAGGCATGAGCCAGAGATATTGCAGCGATAGTACAACTGTGAAGCGTAGCCTCCATTTCCTAGCAATAGAATCACCTACAGTCCATCAGGCCGGTTAGAAGAAACCGCCTCTGACAGTAGGCTGACATTTTACTGTAATCAATCATGAGCCTGCAGTGGTGTGACTCCAAAACGTTGAAGTGTAACGTTGTCTTGCCAGTGATCAGATTCCACTTGAACGCGTTCAACAGAGAAAGTGCATCAATGCGCAAACTCATGAGGGCTGAATGCTGCACAAGGTGGAAGGCTTGAGAAATGCTGCATGATTCATTACTGTAATGACTCACAAGTCCTACCTTTGTTTCCTTTTGCAGCACTTATAAAATTCATCTTCTTGTGAGTGACACAAGGTCAGACCCTACCACTTACTGCATGTGTCAGGTTCATGGGGCGAAAAAGTCTTCTTAATAATATGATATCTTTGATTCATTTTTATTTGAACAGTGCTTTTGAGAGTAGACACCTTCACAAAGCAGAAAGTCTGGGTGGGAACTGGGCTAAACTGGGCTAAATATTGAACCCATCCTTTTAATCTCAACAGGATCAAGAATCATTCTGTTAAATTTGTGTTAAAAAGTTCATGGTTTTTATGATTAAACAGACGTTTTCATGTATAGTGTCTTGATGAAATTATCCCTCAGAAGACTAATTCAGAAGACACTCAGAAGAGTGAATCTTAGACATACATGGTTTTTGGTAAGTGCAATATTTGGGGTATCTTTACAGGATCTTCCACTGAAATCTTCAGTATATATTTTTCATTCACTCACTTCAGTAAGCACTTTATCCTAGTCAAGGTTGCAGTGAATCCAGTATCTAGTTGAGTATCTTCAAATACTAAACAAATGCAGGTTGCAAAGTGCTTCTGCATCTTCTTCTGCTTCTTTTTCTTTTTCTGCAGATTTGTCACATGATTTATATAACCAATTGTAAGGTCATATATCACCATTCTGTGATGCTTCATCTATCTTCTGGAAAGGTCTACAGTAGCTCAATTGTAAGTATACGCAGGTCTACAGTAATGTCTATAACTGTGCTGTCAGTGAATGATTTTCTCCTGTATGAGAGAAATATCACAGCCATTAGGACATCATTATTGCACTTCTACATGGGAAAAAAAAGCCGTTATAATAAACAATTTTATGCAAACTTACATTCAAGCAATATCGCATGAGCAAGAGTACAATTATACTAAATATCGGCACAGTTGTGATTCTGGGTGTAGGCATGAAGCCGCAGGCTGAGCAAACAAGAAATGAATATTGAGTATCTGACATTTCAGACAAAATACTGTATGGCTAAATGTTCTGATTATTTTTGCTCCACTAGAGGAAAGCATTTTTAAGAAGCCACGCTCATTGGCTAGCAGGCTATCCAGTGCACACAGATTTGGACTTTACTGAAATTCTTCATGTTCATCTGATGAGCTCTCATTTTTTAAGTCAAAGGATATTAGTGAGAAGTCTCTTTCCCAATGTCTGCTGTTGATCTTGTTAACTCTACTGTAGTGTCAGTTTCTAACTTGAAATTTTACACAGTGACACACAGACAAGCGGAATAAGACATAGAGTAAAACGTCCCTGTGTTGTTGGTCATACTAAATATAAAAACTTTTGGAACGTTGCTTGACCAAACAAATTAACAAATCTGAACTAACTATTACACAAATATAGAATGTAGAGCTTGGTTGTATAATTTATACATGGGTTAGACCAGAGGTATTCAACTAAAATCGACCTTTTAAAGGTCCAGATTCTTGTGTACAAACCTAGACAAGCAACTGACATGACTCTGTGCTGAAAAAGTTACCTTTTGAAGCTTATTTTCAAGCCAGGCTTCATTCATATGATTACTTTCCACCAGCACAATGGACTCTGAACAGATAAGAGATTTGAATTTGATTTAGGGCAAATGTACACACGCCTCTCTGGCCATTTGACTGTAAACATTCTGCTTTCAACATCAACCTTTTTTCATGCCATGTCAAGTCATGTCATCAGTTCAGATCAAAGAAGGTAAACAAAATGAAAAATCAATGGAAGTCTGTGAAACTCTCCACTTTCTGACCTAATGTCTCTAGCCCTGTAGCTAGTCTCTGCTCTGATGATCTGCTTTAATCTACATAATTTATGTAAGCGCATGTGATTCCAGCAGCAGCAGCCGATCCAAAAGCCGATCCAGTTTATGTTTAAATATTCGGAATCACTGAACTTCAGCTTTCTAAGGCTTTCAGCTGAACTCGTTTTAATACATTTATAAGCTTGGCTAGGGTATTTTTTGAAGTACTCAGCTTGACACCTTGAAATACACTATATGTGCAAAAGTATGTAGACGCCTGACCATCATACCCATATGCGGTTCTTCACCAAACTATTATCACAAATTTGGAAGTCCACAATTGTATAAGAGCATTACAATTTCCTTTCATGGGAAGTAAGAGGCCCAAACCTGCTCCAGCATGACAATGAATTGTATTCACTTGGCAGACACTATTATCCAATAAGAGTTACAACTGAAATAGGTTAACTCTCAAAATTTCTTGCTCAAGAGCTCAACAATGACTTTCTCACAGTCTGGGGATTTGAATGCATTACCTTCTGAGCATTCCAAGCTAACTAGCTTAATCAATGTCAAAGGAAGAAAATAAATGTGCTAAACTAAATGTCATGAATGTTTTAATACTGTTTTTAGAAAACAGTATTAAAAGTATTATTGGTAGAAATAATAATAACAACAACAACAACAACAACTAATAATAACAACAACAACAACAAATAATAATAATAATAATAATAATAATAATAATAATAATAATGTGTTGAACAATGGCAGATTAGTAATTAATTTACTTACTTAAGTAATTTACTTAATTCACTTCACTTCACTTTACACAGTTTAATATATTTAAAGATAAATTATTATAATGCTAAAAAAGCTTACTGGGGTGTGGTATATTAAATATTAAATAAAACAGATAGATAGATAGATAGATAGATAGATAGATAGATAGATAGATAGATAGATAGATAGATAGATAGATAGATAGATAGATAGATAGACACAGAAACAAGAAAAGAGAAAAGCAGCGCTAGTGAGTGTATACCATATGTTGGTATGTGTATATTTATACTTGATTCTCTATATGTAGTGCATGCTGTCTGTGCAGTTTTTTCCAAGTTCCTCAGGGAAATTGGTTTATTTTTCTAAAGTGAGCCATGCCATTCATTTCACTTGCTTGACTTCTGAGAGGCACTTTGTTGTCAAAGATGGCTTTTTTTATTAGCTTTAATATCATCTGGGGAAATATGAAGACTTAATATAAAAAATATATAAATAAAATAAAATAAAACAACACCCCAGAAACTAGCAGACACAGTGGCATAGCTTAGCTTTTTTACTATTACAATTATAATTCTCGAACCTGAACAGTCATAAGGTGTGGATTATGTATTATTGAGCTCATTATAATACATTCGCTTTTCTATAGTAACAACTACATGCAAAAGATCCAAGTACTTTAATAATAAACTGATAAACTATTTGCTATTCAACAAAGACAGCAGGAACTAGTTTGTCTTTCTATAGCATAGGACATTCTATAGGACATTCTATAGCATTAGATGTAACTATAAATGGTTAAAAAGAACAATGTGACATTGATTAATGAGAATAATGAGAATAATGAGATTAATGAGAGTGTGCTATAAGAGGAATAAAACACCGCAGGATTATTTTCCTGTAACAGCACTCCCTCAAGTGTTTTACTGCTTAGTTAATATGAATATTCTGGTGAAAGTAAAATTAATTTTATGCAGTAATGTCTAATCTAATTACATTTTGTTTGTTTGCACACAGGCATTCAGACAGATGACCTCCTCTCACTCATATATTTATGCTGTATTTTGTCATGTTTGATTGATATCATGACTGAGAGATGGTTTGACTTGTGACTGTTCTAGCAGTCAGATTTGGATGTTTGTATCACAGTCAATCCGTGCACATGTGTGTGCCAGATGAGAGGGTAGGCTGGAACTGAAACATCACTCATTTGCTATCTAGGAATAGCAATACAGGTGCCAGACCAGTATTTCATTTGTTTTCCCTCTAGTATTCATCACACATACATCTATAAATGCATATAAATGCTATTTCCTTTAGCTGTTTGGCTTTTCACCTACTTTTTTATTTCTACTACACAGTAATGACACAATAATGTTAATGTTAATTTTAAAGTTAAATTTAGACTTTCCTTATTGTATATCAGCTAAAGAAAATTCAATAATAACAACAGAAATTCTGCATAAATTATTTATTGCTATAGCTACAGTATGATGTCTTGGCCTTTAATACAGTGTGATTAATGGGCCATTAGAAGATGTTGTTTTCCTAAAACATGGTTCCATCTGAATTTCTTCCATGTTTTATTAAGAGGTGGTACATTTTTAAAAATAGTTTTCCCTTCCCTTAGTTGTCCCTTAATTTTTAAACATTCATCTAATATTTTAAACCTGAGGGGAAAAAATTGACAAAAAAAAACAAAAAACAAACAGAAAAACCCCATAACCTCATATCTGTGTTTCAGCTCCAGGAATGCAATGCGACATGAATTCTCTCTGGAAATTCATCTGGGAAACTCGGTCAAATTGGAACATAACTGATCACTCAATCTACAATTAAGCTCCACCTCAGCCCATATTAATTTGCATTTTAATCTGTTGATATGACATCCGAGTGAGGACGTAAAGTAATGTGAGGAATGCACTAAAGCACTGGAATAAAACAGCAGCGCATTCCCATGTGAATGCTAGTATATCAAAGCTATTTGAAAGCAGCTGTGTGGAGGTACAGCGGAAATAGAGTGGCAGGAGCAAACTGCTTCATTCATTACTAAACAATGGTGCATATGCCAGCAGTGAACACTAGCACCTGCTCACAAAATCAGACTGGCCTAGTGCAGCCAAAACAAGCACTCAAAAACATCAACTACACCATAAATCTCGAGGACAGTGTGTGTGTGTGTGTTGTGTGTGTGTGTGTGTGTGTGTGTGTGTGTGTGTGTGTGTGTGTGTGTGTAAGAGAGAGAGAGAGAGAGAGAGAGAGAGAGAGAGAGAGAGAGAGAGAGAGAGAGAGAGAGAGAGAGAGAGATTAGTCTAATACCAAAGAGTGCATCCATGTTAAATATTCCCACAAGCTACATATACAGCTATTTCTCCCCTCAGCAGTCTAACTACCTGACATCTCCTCACCAAGCTATTCTATATGTATTTTTCCTAAAAGGAAAAACTTTAGAATTTCCCATTACCATTAAAAAACAAATCTAAGAGGCTTCCCATTGAAATTCAAGAAAAACATGAAAGGAAAAAAAGAAAGAGCAAATAACCAGACTATTTATCATTACAGATAAATGCACCTAAACCAGTCTTTCACCATGTATAGTTCATACAGACTGCTTAAAATGTGTCTTTTATATCAAAGCTCTATCAAAGTCTCCAATTTGAATAGTCAGAATGCAGGGATGGACAAATCACTATATAGTACCTCTACCCTACACAGACAAATAAGCTAAGCAGGCTGGTGGTCAGTAGTGCTTTTTTTTCATCAGAGAAAGAAAAATCTCTATATAAGAACAAATTTTTTTTTAAATGAAATGCACATCTGACAGACCTCAGTGCTGTAATTATAGCATGCTACCTGTCTCTAATCCCACCTGAAGTTTCAAGTTTATTGTCTTGTGCATAAAGACTGCTTAAGCCTCTATATACAAAGAAATCTATATGTGGCGTAAAACCTGTGCCAAGTTGTGCGGACCAGTTGGTCCACTGTGGCGACCCCGAACAGGGAGCAGCTGAAAGCAACTTCTTCTAGTGTGTACAGTCATAAAGAGGCATAGAGAGAAATATTGCACATATTCAGTACTAAAACAACATAATATGGAAGGTAATGCACAAGGATATTCAGAGATATTCAGAGTCTGATATCGGTGCAGTACAGTCAATGCTGCACCACACAGTAGTCAGATTATTTACTGTACATTGACAATAAAAACACACAGGTATGCGGAAACACTGACAACATAATTTGTAGCATAATATCCATTGCCACACTCGCTCCACTAGCTTCCTGTAAGCTGCCCACATTAGATTTACTGTCTGTCTTCATACAAACCCTAAAGACCCACTCAGTATTTCACCAAACACTTGAATTAGCATCTTTTTCTGTTTTTAAAAAAAAAAAAATCCTTGTCTTGTGTTTTTATTTATACTGCACTGACCTCCCCAACTGGGATTTCCAATTGCTAGTCTCTGACCTAGCAAGTGGAGGATGTGTTTTTGATATAGACTACAAAGCCCTTTTTAATCCATTTTGTATACAAATATCTGCATAATGCCATAAATGTAAATGTTAATGTAACACTTTTATTTAACTCTCCTGCTATTCAAACATTATGTTGGCTTTCGTGGCCACCAAAACATCTGTACAGAGATGTTTATTTCACATTTATGGAAGGAATCTCCAGTGTTACATGAATCAGTAACTTTTTTGTCTTATTAATTCCAAAACATGAAAGAAAGAATTCAATCTAGCCATGGGGGTCACAGTCCAGTGACTTCTGTGCATGTCCCAAGCACTGATAAATAGAGAGGGTTGCGTCATGGAAGGGCATATGGTGTAAAACATTGGCAAATTTGATCATGCGAATCGTCAGTATGAATTTCATACCGGATTGGTCAAGGGCCGGGTTAACAATGACCACCATTGCCGCCATTGACCTACAGGGCGCCAGTGGAAATTGGGCTACTGTTGGTCGAAGAAGTAGAGGAGGGAGGAGGGTGCACAGACAGAGAGAGAAGAGGAAAGGTAAGAGTGTAGGACTGAGAATAGGAACTTTGAATGTTGGTACTATGACAGGGAAAGGTAGAGAGCTAGCTGATATGATGGAGAGAAGGAAGGTGGATATACTGTGTGAACAGGAGACCAGGTGGAAGGGTAGCAAGGCTCGTAGTATAGGAGCAGGATTCAAGCTGTTTTATTATGGTGTGGATAGTAAGAGAAATGGGGTAGGTGTGGTCCTGAAGAAGGAGTTTGTGAGGAATGTTCTGGAGGTGAAGAGAGTGTCAGACAGGGTGATGAGTCTGAAGTTAGAGATTGAAGCGGTGATGTTGAATGTTGTTAGTGGTTATGTCCCACAGGTTGGTTGTGAGTTAGAGGAGAAAAAGAGATTCTGGAGTGAATTAGATGAGGTTATAGAGAGTATTCCCACGGGTGAGAGAGTGGTGATAGAAGCAGATTTTAATGGACATGTTGGTGAGGGGAACACAGGTGATGGGCAAGTTTGGAGTTAAGGAAAGTAACCTTGAAGGACAGATGGTAGTGGACTTTGCTAAGAGGATGGACATGGTAGTGGTTAACACTTATTTTCAGAAGAGGGAGGAGCATAGAGTGACTTACAAGAGTGGAGGTAGGAGCCTCTCCTATGTAGAAGAGGCAATCTGAAAGAGATTAGTGACTGTAAAGTAGTAGTGGGATATAGTTTAGCCAGACAGCATAGGATGGTGGTGTGTAGGATAACTTTGATGGTCTGCAAGAAGAAGAGGTCAAAGATATAGAGAGAGAAGAAAACCAATTGGTGGAAGCTGAAAAAGGAGGAATGTTGTGAGGAATTTAGACAGAAGTTGAGACAGGCTCTGGTTGGTCAGGTAGTGCTGCCAGATGACTGGGAAGCTACAACAGAAGTGATCAGGGAGACAGGGAGAAAGGTGCTGGGTGTGTCATCTGGAAGGAGGGAAGAAGATAAGGAGACTTGGTGGTGGAATGAGGAAGTTCAGGATAGTATCCAGAGGAAAAGGTTAGCCAAGAAGAAGTGGGACATGGACAGGTCTGAAGAGAATAGACAGGAATACAAGGAGTTACAGCACAGAGTGAAGAGGGAGGTGTCTAAGGCCAAGCAGAAGGCATATGACGAGTTGTACACTAGGTTAGACACTAGAGAAGGAGAGAAGGACTTGTACAGGTTAGCTAGGCAGAGGGATCGAGATGGGAAGGATGTGCAGCAAGTTAGAGTTATTAAGGATAGAGATGGAAGGGTGCTCACAAGTGAGGAGAGTGTAGAGAGGAGATGGAAGGAGTACTTTGAGGAGCTGATGAATGAGGAAAATGAGAGGGAAAAAAGAGTAGAAGGGGTGAACTCTGTGGAACAGAAAGTAGATAATATTAGAAAGGTTGAAGTCAGGAAGGCTTTGAAGAGGATGAAAAATGGAAAGGCAGTTGGTCCTGACAACATCCCGGTGGAGGTCTGGAAGTGTCTAGGAGAGGCAGAAGTGGAATTTTTAACTAGTTTGTTTAACAGGATTTTAGAGACTGAGAAGATGCCTGAGGAATGGAGAAGAAGTGTATTAGTGCCGATTTTTAAGAATAAGGGTGACGTGCAGAATTGCAGCAACTATAGGGGGATAAAGTTGATGAGCCATACAATGAAACTATGGGAAAGAGTAGTGGAAGCTAGGATAAGGAAGGTAGTGAAAATTTCTGACCAGCAGTATGGCTTCATGCCCAGAAAGAGCACAACAGATGCTATTTTTACTCTGAGAATTTTGATGGAGAAGTATAGGGATGGTCAGAGGGAGTTGCACTGTGTGTTTGTAGACTTGGAGAAAGCGTATTACAGGGTGCCAAGAGAAGAGCTGTGGTACTGTATGAGGAAGTCAGGAGTAGCAGAGAAGTATGTCAGTGTGGTGCAGGACATGTATGAGAGGAGCAGGACAGTGGTGAGGTGTGCTGTAGGTCAGACAGAGGAGTTCAAAATGGAGGTGGGACTGCATCAGGGATCGGCTCTGAGCCCCTTTCTATTTGCTATAGTGATGGACCAGTTGTCAGAGGAGGTCAGACAGGAGTCTCCTTGGACAATGATGTTTGCAGATGACATTGTGATCTGTAGTGAGAGCAGGGAGCAGGTGGAGGAAAACCTGGAGAGGTGGAGGTTTGCGCTGGAGAGAAGAGGACTGAAAGTCAGTCGTAGTAAGACTAAGTACATGTGTGTGAATGAAAGGGAGGGAAGTGGAACAGTAAGATTACACGGTGAAGAGGTGAAGAAGGTACAGGAGTTTAAGTACTTGGGGGCAACAGTCCAGAGTAATGGAGAGTGTGGGAAAGAGGTAAAGAAGCGAGTGCAGGCAGTTTGGAATGGGTGGAGAAAGGTGTCGGGAGTTCTGTGTGATAGGAAAATATCAGCGAAAATCAAGGGGAAGGTGTACAAGACAGTGATGAGACCGGCCGTGCTGTATGGTTTAGAGACAGTGTCACTGAGGAAGAGACAAGAGTCAGAGCTAGAGTTAGCAGAGCTGAAGATGTTGAGGTTCTCTTTGGGAGTGACAAGATTGGACAGGATTAGGAACAAGTACATCAGAGGGACAGCTCATGTTGGACATTTGGGGGACAAAGTTAGGGAGGCCAGATTAAGATGGTTTGGACATGTTCAGAGGAGGGAGAGTGAGTATATTGGTAGGAGAATGTTGGACATGGAGCTGCCAGGCAGGAGGCAATGAGGAAGGCCAAAGAGGAGGTATATGAATGTAATAAATGAGGATATGAAGCTAGTGGGTGTAAGTGCTGAGGATGCAGAAGATAGAGATAACTGGAGAGAGACGATTCACTGTGGCGACCTCTGAAGGGAAAAGCCCTTCAGAGGTCGAAGAAGAAGAAGAAAAAGAAGAAAAAGAAGAAGAAGAAGAAGAAGAAGAAGAAGAAGAAGAAGTCTAAAAATGTCTAATGAAGGAACAGTTGTTTTGAATGGATTGAATATAATGACAAAAATTAACTAGTTTCACAGATATTCTGCCAAAGTAACTCTAAATGGTTAAAAAATACAAAGTACTATTCAGATTTTTTTTTAGATTTAAAATCAATTTCTGAGGTTCAAGTGGAATAAAACACTTTGATAATAAAATTGGGAATGAAGCAATAATTTCTCTTCACATCAGGCCACATCACATTACTATAATCGCTAATTATTTTCCTTTAACAGCATGTCCTGTTGTGTTTATTCCTCAGTTAAACTGCTTACACAGGCATTCCATTGGAGGAATGAAATCTCCACTGTGTTAGCTCAGCACTGATTTTCAGTTTGAGTGACAGAGATGCAGTTTGTTTTTGGTTAAACTAAGACATTGGGTTAACTAGCAGGCCTCGGTTTGTCAGTATGGACCATTTGCTTCGATCATTGAAGCATTGCAGAGCTTAGGTGGAAAAGAGATTTTCCTGCTGGCTGGTGTACTGCTCAGTTTATTGTTTTATACAGTCTATAGATCATTTCTCATCCCCCATCTTTGTCTGTGTTAGGTCTCACCACAACTAATCAATTCAGGAGCATAAAAACCACAGGCATTTTTTTTTACTGGCACACTGAATCAATGAGTCTTCTGACTGACTGGAGGATAAGATAATCCTCTCGTGATCAGCTCTGTATGGAACTTACAAAAATGAGCTTCTTAATGCAAGCTTAAGAAAATAAGGACTGGGTAATTAACGGTTCTTAGTTTTGTAAAGGGATTCTGTTCACTGGTATTGCTACTGGATTTCTCCAAGGGGAACATCAAATTACACTTCTGGGTTCTAACCATTTTTAACTAAAAGTATACAGCTTAAAGTCTAAATATTACAGAGTATACAACCAGAACAGTAAATCTACTTAGTTATAATACAGTAAGAACCAGGATAACAGAAGAAAAACCTTCTTTACATTAGACACCCTTATCCAGAGCAACTTATATTTTTATGTCATTGTATACAACTGAGCAATCGAGGGTTAAGGACCTTGTGGATCAGGGATTCAAACTCACAACCTTCTGATCAGTAGTCTAATGCCTTAACCACTAAGCTAGTGCATTCTCACTTGTTAATAAAGTATGCAAATAAGTACACAGCCATTTTTTTTAGTTTTTTGGGTTTTTTTATGTATAACTTTACAATTGTTTCCTGTTATGACAAGGTTCCACTTAAAACATGGAAACAAAGGTAAAATAAAAAGGTCTAAAGGTTAAATCTAGAACAATTCTTTACAGAATATAGAACCCTAATTTACTGAATCATTGAAAAAAACTGACATGATATTTTCATGTCAGTTATAGTACTCTTGTTTTCATGTAACATACAATACTCTTAAGGATTCTCCATAACATTCTAACTGAGTGTTTGCCTATTAGAGAGTGTTATAACTCCTTTATAAAGCAAAAAACCCTTAAATAACCACAGTCTTTGAACTCTTAGAACCCTTTATTTTTTCCTGAGAAATCCCCTAATTTCTTGAGATTCTATGCAGAAACAAGGTGTTAGGTTCCAAGAACAACCCTTGAAAATTCAGTATTCAGTGCATTTTGTATCTCAGTGTTTTTGTACAACCCAATGGCCTCTTGCCTTTCAGAAAGAGTTACAAGTAGCTACCCTTTACAAAGCTTGTAACCCATAATCATAAACAGAGCCTTTAAAGAGTCATTGAAATGTTCTGTTTTCTAACCCAAAGGCCTTTTTAGAAGCCTTTGTTCTCATCACTTTCCTCCTGTTGAATAAATCACTATGCACAAGATCAACCCATTTCACTGGAGAGCCCTACATGCTCATTCCAAACCATACTGGCTTCACTCAACCTAAAAATTGCACCGAGTGCAAGTAATTAATGATAGGAAATAGTTTGATCCCCTGACACTTAAAAAGTATCATGGAAAAAAAAAATCATTTGGAAAATAATTTTAGAAATACAACATACTGTATTAATGAATATAAACTAGAGCACTTAAACAGAGAGTGGTGTAGTGGTGTAAAGAACCAATTTTAGAGGGCATGATGAAATATGCTAAATAAAAATCCCTGCATGATATGTACAGTTATACGTCTGAAAAGTGCCACATGCTCATGCACTTTGGGAGGATGCCAGACTGCAGTAAAAGCACGATTTACCATCAACCAGTCTTGCCATATTAATAATGTTAATAGGTGTAGGGAATAAAATACTTTTATGACACTTCCAGTGAAAGTGATTAAAGTAACATGATAGTAAGTACAGCAGAAATCTTACCTCATAAAACCAGATCTACCGGGAAAAACGCATGATTGTGATTGGATAATACTCACTGTAGCGGCTGGTAGCCAATAAAACGTGATTAAACAGTGTACAGAAAGCGTTCGTTTGACGGTGACCTTTTATGAGCATCATTAAAGAGCAATTATTGCACAAAACAATATTATTTGATGCATATAATATAATGAGCTGTGCTGTATGTGTATGTTAACCATCCTCGAATAAACATTTGGAATAAAATATCATAAACCAGCTAGGACGGTGAATATTAGTATGACTCGTCTCATGGTGTGCATGCCACCAATCATGTAATCGAGAAGGTGACTGTCCCACACACACACACACACACACACACACACACACACACACACACACACACACACACACACACACACGCGCGCGCGCGCACACACACACACACACACACACACACACAGATAATAAAAGCAACCCTCTTCCTGTGATTATATCCTGACAATGTTGCACTTCATGAAATCATCAATGCTGGCAGCTGTAGTAGTCCAGAATGAATGTAAATTAATTAATTACTGCAGAAGGACTGACCAAGATTGAAAGTCAACATTATGGCCCCAGGAGGCTGATACCGAATTGATAGTGTTGGAAGAAACAGGAGAAGGGTGTGTATGGCAGTTTATAACTAGAGAGTCATCCCCTATTTAAAGGCAAGTTGAGTGACATTTGGATGAACTTTGCAGGGCAGCAGAAGCGATGTACTAATGAATGTCATTCTGAACATGCTGGGCCATGGCATTTGACTGCTCTCTTTAGCTGAGATGGATACCGCTCCCGCACTGCAACCTCTCAGTTCTAATCAATCCCTTTCCAGAAAGACAGAGCCAAATTAAAGCCCGGATTTCCCTTTTTGGCCACATTGGAAATGGAGATGATGGGTAGTCTCTTGGTGCATATGTCCCTGATAACTTGGAGTGCTTATAATGAGGACTAAGAAAGCAACATCATCTTTGATTGGTCTGCTGTAGACATGGTTCAACATAATCATTATTCTCCAGTCAATAATCTGAGAAAGAGTTTTTTGTTGGTTTGTTTAAATTGATATACTGTAGATACTTCTTTTCTTTATGATGCATTTGTTTGGTGTTTAGTGAAATGATGAAACATGTGCATGCTAGAGAAAAAGTCTGATAGGGAAAAAAGTCAGGGTTCTAGATGTAACAAAGTCAACTTTATTGTAATTCCTTCTTATTATAGATGTGCTGAGTGAGGGATAAAAATACAGTGTCTCCAGGACACTGTGCTACATTTAATGTGAAACTGTGCCAGACAACAGTGCCTACAACAGTCAGACCGTATACATTAGACTATACACATTCGCCATACTCTATATTATACTATGCAATAGACTTTACACAACACTATCCGATAGACTACAACAGACTACAGTATGCAAAACACTACAAACTAATGTAGTATATACTAATCTACAATTCCAACACAGTGCTCACATATGATTGATCAAATTGTACTGATTTATTTTGTATAATAGCAGCGCTGAAAGCAGTTCCAGCTGTTAATTTCAATCAAAAGTTTGGGCTTGTTCTAATATAATATAATTTCTTTAGTAATAACTCGGTCATGGGGACTAGTATAGCAGATAGTCATATAATTTAAATGGAACAATAATCAGTAATTGTTATTTAACAGTTTCTCAGTTATGAAAATGAACAAATGTTTATAGCTGTTTGTGATGTAAGTGATAATATAAACTTATTGAAGCTGATGAAAACATTATTTTGTGTCAATATATTATTCTTCAAAAATAAAACAATATTTACATCAGGTTGCGTCACACCATACTCTTCCTATAGCAGTACTCCCTATCATGTTTTATTTCTAACATATAATGGCCACACAGAACACATGAGAAAAGCACAGGCACATTTTCTTACAAATAGGGCTATTAATTGGGTTAAAGGACCTCATTACATGGGTGGGTAGGCCATCAAGCTTTTTTCTACTTATTGCCAGAGAGTGAAAATGAAGAAAACCAATTACTTTCTTCAGCTTAATCACACTTTTTGTACATTGTTTAATCTAAGCTCTCAACTTTTTTCCATTTCTTTCCAGTGTTCTATTTAGCGTGAACACATAGAGGCAAACAACCCAAGATTAAATAAAGACAAAAATGCTATTACATCTGCTTCAGCATCCTCTTCATTGTTCATGTTCATTGAACATCGCCATTTTGTTTCCAGAAGCTTCCAATCACTTTACAGAGTTTCCCCATTAAAGCAGGATTTCTTTGATAACACTTTTATATGTAAAATAAACTAAGGATAAATTCTTAACAAGTTATGATATATATATGTAATTTTATACATGCTATAACTATATATAATTGTCTGCAGCATGTGATTGCATGAGTGAATGAGAGTGTGTGTGTGCCCTGTGATGGGTTGGCACTCCGTCCAGGGTGTATCCTGCCTTGATGCCCGATGACGCCTGAGATAGACACAGGCTATAGGCCCGAGAATAGATCTGATAAGCGGTACAGACAAAGGAAAAAAATATTCAAAACAAACGTAAAATGTTTATTAAACTATTTTCATAATTTATGATATTGCATGTGTTTTAATATTTGATCAGAGGAAAACTCCAACACAGGGAAGGAATAAAAAAGCCAAAAACCCCTTTCTGTTCATTTCTTTTCTCTTGATTCACACCTAATTCCTAACTCTTCTCAGAAATTCTGTTCTATTATTATTTTCTTGTCTGTACCACTTATCCAATCTATTCTCGGGTCATGGGGAGACTGTGGTGTCATCTCAGGCATCATCGGGCATCAAGGCAAGATACATCCTGGATGGAGTGCCAACCTATCACAGGACACACGCACACACACACTCATTCACTCATGCAATCACACACTACGGGCAATTTAGAGACTCCAATCAGCCTAGAGGCATGTCTTTGGACTGTGGGAGGAAACCGGAGCACCTGGAGGAAACCCACCAAGCACTGGGAGAACATGCCAACTCCATACACACACACACAGTGAGCGGGAGCGAGACTCGAACCCACGACACTGGAGACGAGCTTGCTAACCACTAAGCCACCGTGCTGCCCATTATTATTATTATTAGTAGTAGTAGTAGTAGTAGTAGTAGTAGTAGTAGTAGTAGTAGTAGTAGTAGTAGTAGTAGTAGTAGTAGTAGTAGTAGTAGTAGTAGTAGTAGTAGTAGTAGTAGTAGTAGTAGTAGTAGTAGTAGTAGTAATGTCCTTTTTTTGCACCTGCAACTCTCTGTGAGCTTGACCTTGTGAACATGAACCTATGCTTTCACTTTATGGTGATGGGCATTCAAGAACTTACACATGTGCATATAAAATAAAAATCATCCTTACTGAAAATTGGCCTACAAAAATAAAACAGGTAAGTTAAACTCAGTAGGCTGGATAGTGCATTGTTGATGTACTATAACATGTTATGAATATGTTCATCCTTCTATCTGCAAATCACCATCGGGTTCTTTGTTTAAAACCTATTATGTCTAAACTTTATAATGCATAAAAATTATATCTATAAAATGTAGTGCATGCTCATGTATTGACCCATATTTTAATATTATGCACCATAACATCAGAATGGCTGTGGCTATGAACACAGACTAATCATTGCCTTTCAGTCACCATAAATGTCCATGCCTGTGCCATCAACCTCCTGCTTAATGTTTCTATATTAGTTTTTTATTATGATTTCTTCATTTGCATGAGTAAATATTCAACCATTTATATGACCTAGAGAGTCATGTGATGTTTTCCATGGGTGTCACCCACAAATGCACAAAATACACTGATGTTGTGCTGTTAGTTTCACAGCTGCCATTGTGCTTCAGGTTTTTAGATTAAATAAAACAACTACAGTTCAACTGTCACGTTTCCTGTATCCAAAGCATGAAGAAACAGACCCAGCGTGGAGATAGACGATAGACAGGGGTTTTATTAACTCAAAAGCAGACACAGACAACATACATGACGCCACATTAACACGGAACATAAAGACGAAGACCAGCCCCGAACCCTGGCAAAAGGCCGCTATAAATACTAAACATAATTAGGAATAACATTAGGAACAGGTGAACATTAATCAAGAAACAATAGGGATAAGGCGGGGCTAACACAAGCACATGACACGAACAACACCACAACATAACATGACATAACATAACCCCTGCTGGAAACTTCCCCTAGTGGTCCAACATCGGACCTGCCACCCGTAACATCTCCCCCCTCTCAACGGCGCGGCTCCCGACGCGCCAAACCATAACCCTCCCCGACAGTCTGGGCAGTCTGTAGGTTCCGAACAGGAGCGAGGAGCATAGAGAGGCAGGTGGGGGGAGCGAGAAGCATGGCAAGGCAAATGGGGTGGGGAGTGGGGAGCAAAGGCGAGGCAAATGGGGGGAAGCGAGGAACAAATGCGAGGCAAGTGGGGGGAGCGAGGATCAAGGCAAGGCAAGTGGGGGGAGTGAGAAGCAAAAGCGAGACACGTGGGGGGAGCACGGGGCCCGACGGCAAGGCCAAAGGGTCCCATGTGACGTCCACAACTGAGCGGAGGTGCCGAGCGACGTCCACAGCCGAGCAGCAGAGCCAAGCGACGTCCACCGCTGAGCCGCAGGGCTGAGCGATGTCCACCGCCGAGCCGCAGCGCTGAGCGACATCCACCGGCGAACGACAGCGCCGAGTGGCGACCCCCATCCCGCTGGAGCTGGAAACTCCCCAAAGGGCGGGGGGGTGGGAGACAGCTACATCCAATGATCTCCCCCGCCAACCCAAAGTAAAGCGGCGTCCCTCACAGAAACAGGAACAAAACCCAAACCCAACAAAAACCCCAAGGCAAAGTCCAAACATCCTGACCTGAAACCCACTCCGTTATCGAGGAGTGAGGCGACGTCCCCCACAGAAATCCTCATCGTGGAGCGACGTCCCTCACGGGAACATGAGCGGAGCTGGGACCGAAACAACAAAAAACCCCCAAAATCCAAAAATCCATAGACGGGACCCTCCTCCATTATCGAACATGAACGGGGCACGGGCCGGAATCAACAAAAACCCCAGAATCCCAAAATCCAAGCCAGAGCATAATTCAAAACCCGGCAAAAGATTATAACCAGAGCAAAAAAAATCCTCGCGTGAGCCATTGCGCTGGGTCTGTTCGGTTTTGGCTGGTCTTTCTTTCACGTTTCAGGTATCCAAAGCATGAAGAAACAGACCCAGCGTGGAGATAGACGATAGACAGGGGTTTTATTAACTCAAAAGCAGACATAGACAACATACATGACGCCACATTAACACGGAACATAAAGACGAAGACCAGCCCCGAACCCTGGCAAAAGGCCGCTATAAATACTAAACATAATTAGGAATAACATTAGGAACAGGTGAACATTAATCAAGAAACAATAGGGATAAGGCGGAGCTAACTCAAGCACATGACAAGAACAACACCACAACATAGCATGACATAACATAACCCCTGCTGGAAACCCCCCCTAGTGGTCCAACATCGGACCTGCCACCCATAACGTCAACAAAATGAATGAACTTTTAAGACACAGTAAGTACAGTAATGTAATCAGTGAGTAATTAAGCAGCAGTGAGTAGATTTGGCTCTGTACACTAAAAATACACTGAAAAAAAAATACACTGAAATGAAACATTGTGGTAAGGTTGGCAGTAAAAGCTGAAAATATTTAAAATAATTAGTCTCCGTAACTATATTTTGGGGTTTAAATAATATTTTGGTGTATTACTTGTTGGGGGGCACGGTGGCTTAGTGGTTAGCACGTTTGCCTCACACCCCCAGGGTTGGGGGTTCGATTCCTGCCTCTGCCGTGTGTGTGGAGTTTGCATGTTCTCCCTGTACCTCGGGGGTTTCCTCTCCCAGTCCAAAGACATGCATTGTAGGTTGATTGGTGTGTGTGTGTGTGTGTGTGTGTGTGTGTGCCCTGTGATGGGTTGGCACTCTGTCCAGGGTGTATCCTGCCTTGATGCCCAATGATGCCTGAGATAGGCTCCCCGTAACCTGAGTGTAGAGCGGATAAGCGGTAGACAATGAATGAATGTATTACTTGTATGCAATTAATATAGTTACTTACAGATATTAGTTATTGTATGATGCACAGTAAATATTGTGAAAATTTTACTCTGCATGCCTTGGTATATCCTGCTAAGATCAAAAAATGGATTTGATGTGAAGGTTTATTTTCAGTAGATGATGAATGAGTTTGATTGCAAGCATCATCAATTGATAGAGAAAGAGAGAGAGAGAGAGAGAGAGAGAGAGAGAGAGAGAGAGAGAGAGAGAGAGAGAGAGAGAGAGAGAGAGAGAGGGAGAGGCATGTGTTATGCAGCAAGTAGACACTCAGATCTCAAAAGCAGTGGTGTGTTGAAAGCAGGAAATCTGGGCAAGCAAAAGGATCAGAGTGACTTTGACTTAGAAGGGCCAAATTATCTAGATTGGCTAGGTGACTGGGTTTCAGCATTTCCAAAATGGCAGGTTTTGCGGGGTGCTCCAGGTATGCACTGGTTACTACCTTCCAAATCCTCATCTTGTGTGTCAAAGTGCCATATTGCCAATTTCATTATGTTGGCTATATCACCCATCCGTTCAATCACTAGTCATGGAAGTTTGCAACTGCATTATCCACTAAATTAGCTGACTTTTAATGTTAGCCACACAGTTTGTGTTCTAACTTGCAAATAATGGCCTCAGTCACGAGATATAAAATGTCACCTGTGTCTAAAAATTGCACCACCTTTGTAAGAACATGGTTTTTATTTTTTAATTTTTAAAAATTTTTTTTGGAAAAAACAAGAAAGATAAAGTTAGTCATTCGTTAAAATCTGTTTTTTAAACCACCGTGTCAACTAGTCAGCTAGTGAAATCTGGTGACTTTACTGTGGTGCGTTGCTGCTGAAACAGCTGCACTAATGAGCATAATCTGATTAAGTACACACAAGAACAAACAAAGATCAAGAAAGTGTTTTTGTAAAAGTAGCTTTATGGTTATCTAAAACTTTGCTCTGTGGGAGTTTGTAATTTAAATCAAACATGCAAACTATTTTACACAAATATAATTAACACCTAGGTTCATATTAAACAGTAGATGAATATAGAAATAAAATAATATTTTAATAAAAAAAAGCTAGAAATAATACTTTTATTTATCATTCACATCATTAAAATTATAGAGAACACCACCCTTATTTATAGCGCAGGTTTAATCATGTCATGAGAAGACGTTTCACTGTACAATATTCTTTTCAGCAACTTTTTTTTTAGCAATATGGGAAGCAATTTGTCCACACTTTCCCTCCTCCATCTCGTCACACCCCCCCACACACTGTCATAAACTGAGTAAGATTGATGCCATCTAAACCAACTAAATGGGATTGCGTGTCAATTCTAATCCTGACCAAAGCAATGTCCAAAACTATATAATGTGGAAAACTCATTTTTCCAGATATGGCAGTGACACAAATAGTCCAAGTGTGAGCACAGAGGGTACATGAACCAATTTTATGGTATGCTATGTATGTCCAGTGTTGGTTCAGTAGATAATACATGCTCAAAAAGTTGCTATCATTCTCCTGATGATGACATTATAGTTATGAGCATGAAGATTGAGGTTATGTTATGACTAGGACAAACAATATTGAGCAGTGATTGGTTGGTGAGAACAATTGTGTCGATTGATTGGTCATTGGGGAACAATGGTGATGAGGGATTGGTCTTTGGGAAAAATATTGATAAATGATTGGTTGTTAAGAACAATAATGATCAGTCATTGGCTTTTGAGAAATAATACTGATTGTTGGTCATTGGAACAATGGTGATCAGTGATTGGTCATCTCTGGGTATAATGTTGAGCAGTGATAGGTCTTCTAGATACACTGGTGAGCAGTGATTGCTTATTATGAAACAATTTTGAGCCATAATTAATCATAGAGAAACAATGACAATCTCTGATTTGCCTTTGGGAAACAATGGTAATCCATGATTAGTTGTTAGAAACAACAGTGATCTATGTATGTTTGTCAAAACCGATGTTGATTCATCAGTGGTGGTCCATGATAGGTCATTAGGACAATGTCCACTGTTTTTAGTCATTGGCTCAAACAAGCACAGGAAAGTCAATAACTTCTGGACAAAATGTTGCTAGATTTGACTTCAGGTTAATTTTCCTTTTAGATAAAGTTGCTTAAAGGGTTTAAAAAGTCAACAAATCTATTGACAAAGTCACTAAGTTGGCAACATGTGTTATGTTATATAAATAGCTCCAAAAAGGAACTTGATTGAACCTATAGAGGTCTAAAATAACTGTAAAAGTGACATTTTAAGCTATATCAAGTGTTCAGTTAACAAGAGGGTAGAAAATAATAGGTTGGCATTCATCTGACGTCTGTTGCTCAGTTTATCCCCATAAATACTGCTGCATCTATTCAAATATTCAGTGCTGATCCCTCTTAAAGAACATAAAGTAAGACCGCTTGGTATTAGCTGTCTGCAGTCATTTCATGCCTCGCAATTGTAATCCAGCAATGTCATTCTGGAGTTTGAGGAAATCTTGAGGGGAAAGGTATTGACATTTAGGAAATCCGAGATCACTGGCAATTGAAAGCATACTTGAAATTCTCTTCATCATGAGTGTTGCATCTGCATGAATCTGATTTGGCCTTGCCAGTATTGACCAAGCAATTAAACCATAATCATTGATGGTAGAGTGCTGCTGGATATTGCTACTCTGCTCTGACACATTGCACGCGCATGTTCACTAAAACACCACAAATGTTCACACTTGATACTACACTAATTGGTTGTCCATTAGTTTTGAAACACTGGTAATGGCTGGAGATACAAAAGCGTTCAATCGGCTAAATTAACATACCTTATTGATTAAGCAATTTGCACCTTTTTCACTAGAAGAACATGACAATATAATGTCGCCATTGCTGTGTAACATTCATGCATAAAACCTTTTAAAATGCAGGCTTTAGAAGTCTCAGTGCACTGAGTAGGCTGCTCAATCTGTGCTAAAGGACCACACAGACAATAACTGGTTATGAAAGACGAGTAAAGAAGCTCGTAATGAGACTGAGAGGGCAGAGGGACATGCTCTTTAGCACTGCATTATGCATTAAAACAACACAGGTGGCAAAATGGATGAGAAGAAGCAGCTGGGAATTTCTGCAGCGTTGTAGTCGACTCCCACTGCCAACAGATGTTTCTCATGCTCGACATTTGTCTCCCAGCTTTGTCTTAAATGGCAGGGAGCCTTTGCGAAAAAAAAGAGAGGGAAAAAAAACTCTCAGCCTGCTCAATCACACAGCTTTTAAAGCATTTATGCTGAATACAAGAATTTAGGGATTGACGTGGTGAGATGACACAGCAGCTGCTCTTTTTAATGGTGCACTAGATCTTCAGCTATCAGTTAGGAAGATGACCCTGAATATGTTCTGCTTGAAATAAACACTGCACCAGAATATAATGAGGACAAAATAATGAGGATTCAAAATCTCATATATTCTGACAACACAACCTAATCATCAGAGTCAATAAACTGGGCATAGATCAGCTTTGCCTTGTCTCTCTTTATAAATGGTTCCTTCCAAATGTTTGTCAAATACTGAGCAAATTTCCAAAGAAGGAGAGCAATCAGCTAATATTAGAATATTTACTTGAGCTTATGTAAGGGTAGTGTTCATAGGGCTACATGACATGATATATAAACCTGTCATGCCTGACAAAATGACAACAGAAAACATTTACAGCTGATAAAGACTGCACTTTAACATTCCATTAGGATCATAGAAATGTTGAAAAAAATACTACAAAATACTAGAAATATAAAAACATCTACTTAAGACAATTATTGTACTCTTCTTTAATATTTCCTATACAGCATGTATTCATAATGCATTCTAAATACATTTCTAACATATAGAATATGATGTATGTTGTTTCATAATGCCAGGCATAAGGCTGTTTTAACACACATAAGTAGCATGTAGTTGTATGCATAATACATTACAAGGCACAGTATAAGGCATCATAATGTCAGCTTCATGTTGATATGAATTCATTATGTCTGGTTCATGTGTACAATAATTTCTGATTCATGTTTATATGACTTCATTATGTTAGGTTTATAATGCCAGATTCCTGGTTATATGACTTCATAATGTCAGGTTCATGCTTATATGACTTCATAGATTGCTAACCTGTCTCATACTCTGTATATTGTGGTCTTTATTACATTTTTCTGTATAGCATTTTCTGTAAATTAAATGTATAGTTTAATCATTTTCTGTCTGTACTTTTGAGAGTCACCAACAGCCAGTAGCAAATACCTTGTGTGTGTATAAACATACCTGGCCAATAAACCTGATTCTGATAAAGTAAGGTTAATAATGCCAGGTTCATTTCATGTGGCTTCATAATGTTACATTTATAATGCCTTGTTTATGTGTACATGACTTATTAATGTCATGTTTATAATGACTCAATCATGTATACATGGCTTATTAAAGTCAGACTCATAATCTTACATTCTCATGTATATGACTTAACTGTTGTTTTTGTTTAATTCATTCATTCATTGTCTACCGCTTTTCCGATCTATTCTTGGGTCACGGGGAGCCTGTGCCTATCTCAGGCGTCATTGGGCATCAAGGCAGGATACACCCTGGACGGAGTGCCAACCCATCGCTGGGCGTTTTTGTTTAATTGACTTATTTATTAATATCTGGTTACACAGCTTGTGACGACAAGCTGTAATAATTTAATATGTGTTAGATACTTTTATAAACATGAGACATGTCATATTCATGCATTATAAAGTATAAAACATGCGAACGTACCTATGATGATTTATAGACTTTCACAGGCATAATGAAGCATCCTGTGTGATATATCCTGTATGCTGCCACTGTTTGCCCTTAAGCAAGGCCCTTAACCCTCAACTGCTTAGTTAAAATTAAATAGAAGATAAATTGCTATGGATAATGGCATCTGCCAAAATGCCAAAATATAAATATATATAATACATTCTAACTGTCTTTATAATGCATTATGATTACTCTTTATAATACATTCATTTGTATACATACAGTAAATTTACATTTACATTTCTGGCATTTGGCAGACGCTCTTATCCAGAGCGACGTACAAAAGTGCTTTAGTTCTCAGTCACTGAATACATTAACACTGGTTCAATAGGACACAAAATTGGGATACCATTAGCCTAAACACTGAGTTGTTTTTTTTTTTTTTTTTTAAACTTTGCAACATAATACATAAACACGGAAAAATAAGAGCTAGTTTAAGTACTTCAGGAAGAGGTAAGTCTTCAGTTGCCATTTGAAGACTGTCAGAGACTCAGCCGCACGGATACCTAGGGGAAGTTCGTTCCACCACCTCGGTGCCAGAACATTGAAGAGTCTAGATGTATACCTACCTTTTTCCCTGAGAGATGGTGGGACCAGTTGAGCAGTGCTAGTGGATCTGAGTGAGCGAGGTGCAGTGCGAGGAGTGATGAGAGCTTTGAGGTAAGATGGCGCTGGTCCATTCTTGGCTTTGTAGGCAAGCATTAGTGTTTTGAATCTGATGCGTGCAGCTACCGGAAGCCAGTGGAGGGAACGCGGCAGTGGGGTGGTGTGGGAGAACTTGGGCAGGTTGAAAACAAGTCATGCAGCTGCATTTTGAATCATTTGCAGTGGGCGAATTGCGTTTAGAGGTAGACCTGCCAGAGAGAGTTGCAGTAGTCCAATCTCGAAATGACCAGAGATTGACACCTGAGTAGCCTGTGTGGATAGAAATGACCGAATCCTTCTGATGTTGTACAGAAGAAACCGACATGAGCGTGTCACATTAGTGACATTGGAGGAAAAGGATAGTTGATTGTCCATGGTTACCCCAAGGTTGCGAGTAGTGGCTGAAGGGGAAATCATGGAGTTGCTCAGAGATATCGCAAGGTCTTGCGCTGGGGATGGATCAACTGGGGTGATCAGCAGCTCAGTTTTGCTGGGATTGAGTTTCAGCTGATGAGTAGTCATCCAAGATGAAATGTCCTCCAGACACGCCGAGATCCGAGCAGAAGCCGTAGCATCTGAGGGAGGGAAGGAGAAGATAAGTTGGGTGTCATCGGCATAGCAGTGGTATGAAAATCCATGTGAGGATATAACTTTGCCAAGAGAGTGAGTATAGAGGGAGAAAAGGAGAGGACCAAATACTGAGCCTCGCGGGACACCAGTGGAAAGTCTGTGTGGAGCAGATATCAATCCCTTCCATGTTACCTGATATGAGCGACCATCCAGGTAGGAAGCAAACCATTCCCATGCTATTCCACAAATTCCAAGACTCCTGAGGGTGGACAAGAGAGTCTTGTGGTTTACTGTGTCAAATGCTGCAGACAGGTCGAGGAGGATAAGGACCGAAGACAGTTTGGCTGATCTAGCAGCATGTAGTTTCTCAGTGACTGCCAAAAGGCCAAAAGGGCAGTCTCTGTGTAATGTGCTGCTTTGAAGCCAGACTGGTTGGGGTCATGGAGGTTATTCTGCATGAGATAGTCAGACAGCTGATTACAAACAACGCATTCAAGAATTTTTGAAAGGAATGAGAGAAGTGATACCAGTCTGTAATTGCTGATGTCTGAGAGATCCAGAGCAGGTCTCTTCAGGATGGGGATGACCCTGGCTTTCTTAAAGACAGTTGGAACATGACCAGATGTTAAGGATCCATTGATAACTGTGACGATGAAGGTTAGGAGGTCAGGTGAGATGGTCTGGAGCATAGCTGAAGGGATTGGATCCAATGGGCAGGTGGTAGGATTGCAGGACCGAGTAATTTGCAAAACCTCTTCTGATGCTACAGTTGAGAGCTGTGTCAGTGAAGGAGTAGCTGAGTGCTGACTGTGTGATGTAGGTGAAGTTGGGAGAGACGTGAAGGTCTGGCAGATCCTATCAATCTTCTCTGTGTAAAAAGTGGCAAAATCTTTGGCGGTCAGGAAGAATGGAGAAGGTGGAGCCGGATGGTTGAGTAGTGATGAGAAGATGTTGTGGAGCTTTTGGGGATCTTGTGCAGAAGTTTCAAGCTTTTCCTTGTAGAAGGAGATCTTAGCAGAAGTCACGTCCAAGGAGAATTTGGACAGGAGTGTACGGTAAGAGATGAGGTCTGTGTTGAGTTTAGATTTCTTCCATTTCCTCACTGCTGATCGTGGTTCTCTCCGATTGTTGCAAAGCACGTCTGACAGCCAAGGAGCAGTAGAAGAATTCTTCTTGCGTATAGTGGACAAAGGGCAGAGAAGGTCCATGGTTGAGGAAAGGGAGGACAGCAAAGTGTCAGTAGCTGAGTCCAGGGGAAGGGAGGAAAAGGATTCATGGTCAGGAAGAGATGAAAGAGTGCAGGAAGCTACAGAGGAAGGAGAGATAGAGTGGAGGTTTCAGCGGGTGAGAGAGAGGTGCTGGGAGTTATGTTTAGGCAGGACAGGGAGAGTGATAGTGAAGGATACCAGGTGATGATCAGAGATATGAAGTGGGGTAGCAGTCATGTCTGTACCTGGAGAAGGATGAATGAAGACTAGATCCAGGACATTTCCTTCCTTGTGTGTGGGAGGGCAGCTGTTGAAAGACAAGAAGAATGAATTCAGAAGAGCCAGAAGGACAGAAGAGTGAAGCTTGTCAGATGGGAGGTTGAAATCTCCAAGAACCGTCAGGGGGTGCTGTCAGAAGGGAAGACACTGAGGAGTGTGTCCATTTCATCCAAGAAGTTTCCTAGGGGACCAGGGGGGTGGTAGATGACAATGATGAAGAGGTTGATTGGAGAGGTAACTGAAACTGCATGGAATTCAAAAGAAGAGATGGTTAGATGAGACAAGGGGAGAGGTGAGGAACACCATCTCTGTAACAACAGCAGACCTGTAACCACCCCTGCCTGATTCTCGTGGTGAGTGAGAGAAAGTGTAGGCAGAGGATAGAGCAGCCGGTGTAGCAGTGTTCTGTGGTGATATCCAGGTCTCAGTTAGTGCCAGAAAATCAAAGGAATAGTGGGAGGCTAAAGCTGAGATGAAGTCAGCCTTCCTTACAGCAGATTGGCAGTTCCAGAGCCCATCTACCACCACTGTTTGAGACTGAGACAACAGGGGAGGGTAGATGAGGTTGCTGGAAACATGACCTCTGCTTCATGGATGAGAATGCCTGCGTCTGTAAGAGGCAACAACAGAAATCAGTTTGAGGCATATGTCTGTGGTCTTGTCAAAGTATGAAAAGTGAGATTAAGGATGCAAGAGAACAAGAAAAGATTACAATATACTTACTTTTTAAGTGAGTAACAGGTATTGACGAGGCAATCTGCAAACCGCTACAGACACTTGTGACTGTAGCAGAGAACCTTCAATATAAATTAGTTAGCCCTGCCCACAATTCACACCTTAAGGGAGACCGAAACTATTCTTGATTAATCACCCAAGACAGCTAAGAAGCAAAGATCAACAAGTTATACAATAACAGTTCAAATAACAACTCTAGAACCAACCAAGTTAAACAAATAGTACACAAAGTCAGAATCCTACCTTACCAGATGAGACCAGATTCAAATGAAGAGTTAAAGCACAGTAGCGAGTGTGGTGCACTTGCAAAGGCTGGTGTTGTTAAGGCTATGGTGATAATGTGAGAGAGTACTAAAGTCAGGTTCTTTGAAAACTTGAACAAAGGTGACAATTCCAAATGTTTACATTGTCTCCTGAGCTCAGCACATGGGGGAGACACGGACATAGTGATGAAGTTATTGACATTAACATTTATTACACTGTAATAACTGTGTTATAAAGGTTTATTCAGTAATCTGTATGGTATTTTGCTTCATTTAAAAGATTTTCAGAAATACCTTTTACAGAATAATTACATTATGTATACTAGAGTGGGTTTGAACACATATTGACATCATGATGCAACAGAATTACACTAAGCTATAGAGTCAGCTGTCATGACATCCTAGGTGTCAATATTACACTATTAATTCCAGAGAACTATGCAGCTTGTCCTGTGCTAGGTTGACATCAAATCTGAAGTAAAGTGCATCTCAGACAGCTCATTAGTTCAGTAGTAAGGGCAGTGATCAGGGAGTCAGCCATTTTAAGAGCTCTCTCAATCACATAATCCTTCAAGTGTATTGGAAAGTTTGCTCCCTAAAAAAATCACACAGTGCACCACAAAAATCAGGGAGCATCAATGGTCACTATATTCCCCTCCTGGAAATGACATGAGTAGTGGATAAGAGTGGGGAACGATCTTAGCTGACTTCTTCTACAGCATTTGACGAAGTAAGTAGTTTGTTTTTGTTGTAGCAGCTCTGAAATGATTACGTATGTTAACTATTTTTAACTTTATTAACTCTAGATACAGTTTATTTGAGTCTAAATGTAGACTTTTAAGTGTTTAATAATTAAAAACTTTAACAATTCTGCTTGATGCACCATAACTGAAACATCTTTGATTGAGCTCACACATTTATATGAGATATAAAACTTCAATATTTTATATGTTTGGGTATTTACAGTGACTGATGAGGAAATTAGAACAACACCAGAAACTGAGTCATCAGTGTCCCAATGTGTAGTGAGTCTTTACCAGTGCACCAACTTATGTCCAGGAGACACTGATTCACAACCTAGGGAACTGGGCAGTGGATTGAGACACACCCCTAGACAGTATAGAAATTATATATAGAAGCATATAGAAAGGGGGGGCACAGTGGCTTAGTGGTAAGCACGTTTGCCTCACACCTCCAGGGTTGGGGGTTTGATTCCCACCTCCACCATATGTGTGTGTGGAGTTTGCATGTTCTCCCCATGCCTTGGGGGTTTCCTCTGGGTGCTCCGGTTTCCTCCCCCAGTCCAAAGACATGCGTGGTAGGTTGATTGGCATCTCTAAATTGTCCTGTGTGTGTGTGCCCTGTGATGGGTTGGCACTCCGTCCAGGGTGTATCCTGCCTTGATGCCCAATGACGCCTGAGATAGGCACAGGCTCCCCGTGACCCGAGTATAGTTCGGATAAGCGGTAGACAATGAATGAATGAGTATATAGAAAGTATATTCAAATTAGTATTTACATACTATATATTTAAGTAAATTTGTTTAGGTCAGTCACAATGTAGGGTTTTGCAAATGTCAAATAGCCCTATGAACACTACTGTGAAGCCATGTGTCACAGAATAACCTGAAATTCTGATAATAAATAAATAAGTACACTCATCAACGTCATATTTTGTAAAGAAGTTCTTTACACTAGTAGTGTAAAGATGATTTACGTATGATTTTCATGTATTTCCTTTATCATTTCTTTCTCTCCTTAGTCCTCATGGAGCTTGAAAATCACGCACAGATTTAATAATGTCATGATGTTTGTACATGTGAAGCTGGGATTCAGCAGGTGACTATAGGATGACATCTTTATTCATACTGAGCTGTGACGCATCATGGTGCAGAGAGCCGTGACTCTGTTCATACTGAGGTATGATGCAGAGGAGCTAATGCACCAGCTGGTTGCACCACACCGACGCACGAGCACACAGTACATCATATGCATACATCACACTGCGCATAATGTAGCCCATCCACCTGGGAAACGTTGCTCATATGTGGGAGCATCTGCACTATAACCCTATTAATTACAAGCCCCCATAACAAAAGAAAGAACCCATTTATGCTCCAACAGCTTGAATTTTGGCACAGTGCTTAGACATGATGTCCACCTCTGTCCTCATAGTAATTCTGTGTGCCACTCCAAAAGGGCAGCAAAACTCAATATTTAATGTGTGAGAGAGGGGAGCCAGCAATCTGCATTTGCATTTTAATACTAGCTGTAGTTTGCAGTCTGTCATGATCTATGCTGTAAACACTGATGGGGCAACACAACGATTTAAGAAAGCACCAGACAGACACACACAGAACAGACAGAAAGACAGACAGACAGGCTGAGGACTGAAGACTTTCTCCATTAGAGTTTCAGAGCTTTAGAAATCGAGGCGATCCACACACATCCAGGGATTTAGACAGGAGAAGGGTGTCTCATGTCTGTCATGGTCTACATTTGAATTTTTCAATTTATGAAGAGAACTGAGGTTGGATATGTCTCACTGCACTGCTAGGTTTTCAATATGGTGACAGGCAACACGGTTAAAATGTGACACTGCTTTCTTGCTTTGAAACATATGCTGTATCACATGCAACTGAAACTGATGGCAGAATATTATACGACTGTAAAGCCGAGGTCTGCAAAGTCACATTTACAATTTAAATTCGGATTTGTCACTTTGTCATTTGTGTCATGTTAATATTACATTTACAATTGTGTATATACAGTTAAATACAGGTCCTTCACAATAATATATGTGCATTTTGCAGATAAATAACACAACATCTATAACACAAAATTACATTTTGGCCTATTCCAGCAAACTGCACTTTATTTTGTGCATTTTGTGTATCACATTTTGTGTATCTGTGTATCACTAGGCTGCACTTTATGTGGCTAGGAAAACTTACTTTAGTCCTTAGCTCTATGTTGTTATGTAGTTTTATGTTGTCTTATGTAGCACCAGGGTCCTGGAGAAACGTTGGTTCATTCCACTGTTTACTGCATCAGCTATGTATGGTTCAAATGACAATAAAAGCTTCTTGACTTGACTTGACTTGAATATAGACTAGGAATAAATGTACATTATATTTTATTTGCATGAAACAACTTTGACTTAAGCCTCTGATCTGAACACATGTACATCCCTATGAAATATAAGTTCACATGTAACAGGAAGTTGCATCATCCCATTTCTCATTTCCCTGAGGTATAACAAGATTTGTTTCTGTTTATTTTTAATGATATTGTGATATTGACAGAATGAGGTCACTTTGAAAGTACAACTCTGTCACACACAAATGAATTTTAAAAAGAGATTTAGATGAACAATATAGAATTTAAATAAATATTAGAATGTCCATAATGCAGATAGCATGGGTGATATTTAACCATAGTTTGTGTATTTGCTAATTCTTTTAACTCTCTTACTCATTTAAGATCAAAACGCAGATGTTGTCACCTTGGAAAAAAAGAGAACTTATTGCCTGATATGGTTAATGTATAATTTCTTAGACAGAATGCTAAATTTCATAGATGGAATGTTGAAAATAATTACCTCACTGAGACTTCCTGGTCTCAGGAAATATACTGTCGAAGAAAAGACCCTCATACTCCTATACTATCAAGAACACTGCACAAAAGCCAACTGAACTGATCTGAATAATGTCAGGGCATGGCCTTATATTCTCTATCTGGGAATCGCAGCCTGCTCCACCATTCAAGCAGAAAATTCAGCAAAATAGAAAACAATCTAAAAATAAATAAAAAAATAAAGGTGCTAAACTGTACCATTTCTTCTTGCTGACATGGTACTACCGGGGGACAATTTTTGTACCTTTCATGTGCATCTTTCACCTTTAAAAATAATTTAAGGAACATAATTGGACCTTGAGGACTAATGATGTACCTTTAAAGATAATTAAAGGAACACAGTGTGCAACTTCCTGCATAAGAGATACATATTTAAGGACGATTTGGAGTCTTTAGTTCTGAAATTCTAAGACATTATCCCTATTTTATTTTATTGCATTTTATTTCCATCTTATTTTCTATAGTATTACAAATTCAATACATTAGTCACATATATATGATTTCATTCAATCATATGAGGACAACATGAGACTTGAATTCTTGATGATTCTGAAATGAGAAGAGAAAGAGAGAGAGAGAGAGAGAGAGAGAGAGAGAGAGAGAGAAGAAAGAAAGAAAGAAAGAAAGAAAGAAAGAAAGAAAGAAAGAAAGAAAGAAAGAAGCCATTACAGATAGGGTTAAAGCCTGTATAGTTAATCAATATTTTCCCAAAAGAGATTTCCTGCATGTGTCACACTGGGATCCCTCAGACAAATGCCTGAAACATGCAAGCTGTTGATAGTCAATAAGCTTTAATCTACTGGTTGCTTTCTGTCCATAAGTGGAAATTCTTTATTGAGCCCATATTAACCTTCATGTGAAGGACAAAGAGTCATTAACCCTCACAAATGCACCAGAAAATGGTTGTAAAACAGAACTCAGTGCAAGCTATTGGAAAAGTGAAAGCTTGCACTCAGAGGTTACATGAATTTAAAAGACAATCATCGGAATAAAACATTCTTGGCTGTGAGAGGAACCGATCCTCAGAGTTACTGAAACATTGAAAAGATGAAAGGTAGGTGGTAGTGAAAGACGGATAAAAAGTTTGAAAGAGACTGAACAAACACGAGCAGATAAGATTTACAGCACCAGTGAAGGGCAGATTTAAAAATAGTGACCTTTGTTGGTGGCCTGCATTGGAGAAGGAGCTAGAAAGTAAATTGATGAGACATTATTCACTGTGAGCTCCATCTCAGCCCTGAATCACTTTGCAAGACATCACTGTACCTCTGGTGCATCAGCAAATAAACACAAACACACAGACACACACACACACAAACACACACACACACACACAAACACATACATTTGGATTTGCACATGCACATCCAAGCAGAACAATAATCAATAATCACTCATTTACATAATATATTAGTTAACACTTATGATGGTCATCTCTACAGTAAACTATGAATATGTTATAGATTAGTTATTACATTATTATTATATTACTATAAAAGTGTTATTAGACTGATTCATTGACTCCATCCCATCCCTTATGTGTATGGCTTATACTACATAGGGTCACTATGAGCCTGGGGTGCATTCCAAGGGACTCAGGGCACAAGACGGGTGGGACAACCCATCACAAGACACAATCACACACACTCATGCACCATTCACACTCTACAGTAAATATAGAAATGACTTCAATGCACAACTTTGGAGTTGGGAAGGAAACCCAGAGGAAACCCCTGAAGCCCAGGGAGAACATACAAACTACACACACAAGGCTGAGGCAGGAATTAAAACCCCAACCCCTGGGAGGCAAACTGCAAGGCAAACTGCGACCCTCTAAGTCACTGTTCCTCCAGTTAGGTGAAATGAATTGAATTGAATTAAAATCTCAAAAACAAGCAGGCCTATAAATAATGCCCATGTGAATATAATGACATTTTTTCTAAAAACTTGTTAATGTAAATGTTAAGAAAAAAAATCATTTAAAATAATTGTTAGGCTCAAATAAATCCAAAGAATATTTGTATAAGAATTGTATTAATAAACCTAATATTGGAATAGTTTGATATTGTTCATAAAAAGAGGGTGTTCTAGCAGTTCCAAACTGCAAAATATTGAGTTCTGCTGTATGGTTGAAAAAAAATAAAAAAATAAAAAAAGTTATTTTTATCAAAGTCTACAGAGTGAATGCCTTTCTGTGTGTATGTGTGTGTGTGTGTGTGTGTGTGTGTGTGTGTGTGTATGTTTTGCTTCTAGCGAGACTTAAAGTAAACAAGCATTTGAGTACAGTGAGAGCAAACTATCTGTAACAAGTGATGGGCAAATGTTTGTGCGTACATTGTGAGGTTTCATAACAAAAAATAAAGAACGCAAGCAAACCTTCAAATGTCAAGAGGTTGGTGTTTGAGTGTGTTAGAATAGGAGAGGGTAACCTGAGCCTGTGATGCAGCACGGGCAGCACTGGTGACATGCTCAGCCACCATCAGTATTGGCAGGCAGTGGTTATGTACTGATTGCAGGTAATTCAGATGCCAGTCACAGTGTCCCTTCACAGACGAATAGGAGGAGAGCAGCACTCCATCTTCTGCACTACTATGACAATTATGGTGGGCTTTACTTTGAGCAGGTGCAAATTAGCTTCAGAGTGGAATTGAACTTTTAGCTCCAAGGCTACACTGATATTAACTCGAGCCTGGGGATTCAGGATGATTGGACTAAGAAATGGTGCCATCATTTTGGATTCCTGGGGTCAAGTTGTCAGGACATACAATTTCAGACTAACTTTCAGCCTGGTCCGTTGGCATGCCTGAGCTCAGATCTGGAATGTTTCCATAAACTTGGAAAGAACATTGCAATTGCTGAAAATAATTCTAATCATGAGTGCAGGAAAAATGGGTTTTTATGTTGTTATTATAAAGGCTTATATATACTGACCCAATTCAATTCAATGCATATTTAGTAACCTGTATTCACCCAAATCCATATTCATATAAACCCAGGAACAATGGAAGCAAAAAGTAGAATGAACAGCTTTCTAAAAATAAATATAAAAGCCATGCAATATGTTTTTTAACAAGATTGTAGCTATGAATTTCTAAGGCATTATTTATGTAACAGATTTGTTAACAGAATATACGGAAGATTTAATTTTTCAAAAAGGAAAAATATACAAACATAGACAATTATGCATTTTTGCACCCAATAGTGTAAAATACAACTTGTGGTGTAAATTTAAGCAGATATATTTAGCAGCTCCAGGGTGGCTTACCAAAATGATTTTGAGTAAGGTAAAATAAAAAAATATCACATGTGAACTAATACAACTGTAGAGCAGATATTAATCAGAGGAGGCCAATTTTCTCCAATTGAAGACAAAATACAAGTCTTATTACTGAGAAATTTCTCCAAGTAGTAATCCTTCTTAATGTCTGTAACTGTAACTGTAACATGAAAACAATTTTTTATTAACTCCAAGAGTCTGGAAAAGTGCCAGACTGATGAAGGAATGACTGATTAAAGCTGCTATAATGTAAGTGATAACAGCAAGTAACTCATTTCATGGATGTTCCATAACATTAAAGGTAATTATGAGCTAATGAAAAATATGAAGTGGCAAAAGATAAATAAAACCCTTGTGTCACATCCGTGGACTCACTGCGACCTACAAAAATGGCTGCCCTGGACTTACACTCCCAGCAACCACCTGCACTCCCTTGTTCCCAGTCACCATCCATTTGATTTGTGTTCAACTATATTTGATTAGCATATTCCTTTTAACACTGTGTAAAGGCATTTTTGGTTCTTTCTTTGTGAAGTACATGTCCAGTTCACTAGGGTGCTTGATGTTACCAAGCCTGCCTTTCTGCTTTTGATTATTCATTTTTTTACTAGTGTATTTTCTGCTCTTGACCACGTTTGTTGCCTAACACATCTGAATCAATTTGTACTGTTGTTTTTAGATTTGCTATTTCTAATTTTGTGAAATGTTCTCATCTTTTAAATCCTTCCTAATTTTTTTAAATGGTTTCTATTGTGTGTACTATTTCTAATTTTGTAATTTTTTATGTTGTGAACTGTTCCTAATTTTGCGAACTCTTCCTAATGTTGTGAACTGTTTCTTATTTTGTAATTTTTTTATGTTGTGAACTGTTCATAATTTTGTGAACTGTTCCTAATGTTTGTTACGGGACAGAAGGCACGGAGACAGAGAATGCAGTTCGACTGTTTATTAGGATCAAGCAGCAGAGTGAAATCGACGGAGATGTATAAGATAGGGATGACTGCGAGAGAGAGAAGGATACTGCCCTTTGATGGATGTTGAGGAGGAGTTGGATGGGATGGCAGGAACAGGCGCAGATCTGGAGACAGGAGACGAACACACAGACACACACAGGGAGACACGGGATATGGAGAAGCACAGAATGCGGAAGCGGAGAATACGTCTCGGCTTACGGAGTGAGTCCTTCAGTCTTGAACGAGACCAGACGGTGAGTGGTGTGTGTGGGTGTCCTTTATGTGGTATGGTGATTGGGATGGTGATTGTGTGCAGGTGTGTGTGATTAGAATTCTGGCGAGTGAGTGCGCTGTGATTGGTTCTCGTTGGAGCCTGGCATATCTGTGACATTACCCCCCTCCCTACGGCCTGCTCCTGAGGGCTGCGGGCCCCGACGTCATGGCGGTCTACCTCTTCCACAAGGGGCAGGTCTGTGGGGGTGCGCCGCGTGGAAGGTCTCCAGAAGGTTGGGGTCAAGGATGTCATTGCAAGGAACCCATGAGTGTTCCTCCGGGCTGTAGCCCTCCCAATCCACTAGATACTCGAGTTGACCGCCACGGTGCCGGTAGTCCAGGATCTCTGTCACCTCGTAGGCGGTTCCGTCGTCCAGTAGGAGTGGGAGGGGGGGGTTCAACTGCTCCGTCGCCAGGCTCTGTGGAGGGAGAAACAGAGGGATGGTGAGGTTTAAGGTGTGACACATGAAATGTGGGGTGAATGCGGTACCCTGGTGGTAGCTGGAGCTTGTACGTGACCGGGTTGATCTGCTTCAAAATGATGAAAGGGCCAATGAACCTGGGGCTCAGCTTGCGGCAGGGTAGACGTAGACGGATGTCCTTGGTCGACAGCCAGACCTTCTGTCCCGGTTGATAGGCAGGTGCGTCAGACCACCGAAGGTCGGCTGTCCGTCTACGCCGACGCAGGGCACGTTGCAGCTGATGGTGCACTGAGTCCCAGACTCTCTCGCTCTCGCGGAACCAGTGATCAACCGCCGGTACATCCGACGGCTCTCCTGACCAGCGGAACAGTGGTGGTTGGTAGCCGAGTACGCACTGGAAGGGAGTCAGGCCGGTGGAAGGTTGACGAAGAGAATTCTGTGCGTACTCGGCCCAACCCAGGTACTGGCTCCACGAGTTCTGGTGGCTGTAACAGAAGGTACGGAGGTAGTGGCTGATCTCCTGGATCTTTCTTTCCATCTGCCTGTTAGTTTGAGGGTGGTACCCAGATGATAGACTGACGACCACACCCAGGCGTGTGAAGAACGCTCTCCAGACTCTGGAGACGAACTGAGGACCTCGGTCAGAAACAATGTTCTCGGGAATGCCGAAGTACCGGAAGACGTGATTAAATATTAGTTCCGCTGTCTCCAGAGCTGTAGGGGATCCCTTTAACGGCAGTAGGCGGCACGACTTGGAGAATCTGTCGACTACCACGAGTATGCAGGTGTGATTTCTGGAAGTTGGAAGATCGTTGACGAAGTCGACCCCCAGGTGTGACCAGGGATGGCTGGGAACGGGCAGAGGAAGGAGCTTTCCTGATGGTAGATGGCATGGGTCCTTAGACATAGCACACTCTTCACACCCCTGCACATACCTTCTGACATCCACTGTCAAGTTGGGCCACCAGAAGCGACCTTTCAGCAGCAAGAAAGTTTTGTTGATGCCAGGGTGACCAGTACCAAGTGAGGTGTGGGCAGAGTGAATAAGTGCGGTGCGTCGTGCTCTGGGTATATACTGTGATCCAGGTGGGCAACCCGGCGGAGTGTTGGTGGAGGCATTGGCAGGCGGAAGGGTTTCCTCTGACCAGGTGATGAGACTGACAATTATTTTCTCTGGGAGGATCGGTTCGGGTGTCTCTGGGTTCTCTTCTGGAGCAAACGTCCGGGAGAGGGCATCCGCCTTGGTGTTCTTAGATCCGGGCCGATATGAGATGGTGAAGTTAAACCGGGTAAAGAAGAGGGCCCAGCGTGCCTGTTGGGGGTTGAGCCTCTTGGCAGCTCGAAGGTATTCCAAGTTCTTATGGTCTGTGAGAACTAGGAATGGATGTTTGGCTCCCTCTAGCCAGTGCCTACACTCCTTGAGGGCTAGTTTGACTGCCAGCAGTTCTCGATTCCCGATGTCATAGTTTCTCTCCGCCGGGTTGAGCTTACGGGAGAAGAAGGCGCATGGATGGAGGCAGCTCGGATTCCCCTACTGCTGAGACCACTCCTACTCCTGCTGCTCCTACTCCTGTCGTGGATGCATCCACCTCCACAATGAAGGGTTTGTTGGGGTCAGGATGAATCAGGAGAGGAGCGGTGGTGAATGCCTTCTTGAGGGTGTTGAATGCTTCCTCTGCAGGGCCCTAGACCAGGCTAGTGATTTGGGTTTGTTCCGAAGCAGGCTGGTTAGAGGGTTGGCAATGCTACTGTAATTCTGAATAAACCGCCTATAGAAATTCGCGAACCCGAGGAACCATTGAAGCTCCTTTACCGTAGCGGGTGCCGGCCAGTTTCTGATGGTGGTTATCTTCCCCTCGTCCATCTGGATGCCACTACTGCCGATCTTGTACCCAAGGAACTGCACTGAGGGTTGATGGAAGGAACACTTCTCCGCTTTGAGAAATAGTTGGAACTTCCTCAGGCGTTCTAGGACCTTCGCAACGTGATGGCGATGTTCGGCCAAGTTCCGGGAGTAGATCAGGATGTCGTCGATGTAGACTAGGACAAACCAGTGGAGAAACTCCCGGAGAACCTCATGGATGAAGTCCTGGAACACGGAGGGGGCGTTGGCGAGTCCGTAGGGCATAACTAGGTACTCATAGTGGCCGATGGGTGTGATGAAGGCGGTCTTCCACTCGTCCCCCTCGCGTATCCGGATGAGGTTGTACGCGCTGCGGAGGTCCAACTTGGTGAAGATAGTGGCACCTCGGAGGTGTTCCAGGGCCGCTGGGACGAGAGGAAGCGGGTATCTGAATTTCACTGTGATTCGGTTGAGAGCGCAGTAATCAATGCATGGCCATAGGCCTCCGTCCTTCTTGGCCATGAAGAAGAAGCTAGAAGCAGCAGAGGAAGTGGACGGATGGATGTAACCTTGAGCCAGGGCCTCCTTGATGTACTCCTCCATGGTCTTCTCCTCCGGGATGGACAGGGGATAGATTCTTCTCCCGGGCATTGGTTCACCCAGAAGCAGATCAAAAGCGCAGTCCCATGGCCGGTGGAGGCAGCTTAGATGCTCTCTTGGCGCAGAAAACGTCACTGAAGGGGGCGTAGCAGGTTGGGATCTCCAGGAGTCGGTTCACGAATGGGCTTTCTATGGAGGTGGCCTGGACATGGAGAGGAGTCGGGAGCAGGGAGTGCGAAAACAATCTGTCAGGAAAAGGTCAGGAAAACAATCTGGAAAGCAGGTGTCGCCCCACTTCAGGACTTTGCTGGTCCTCCAAGAGAGGATAGGGTTATGCTGCTCCAGCCATGGGCGCCCTAGAATGACATCAGTCGTGGACTCCTCCAGAACCAGTAAGGTGATCTCCTCCACGTGGAGCACGCTGACCTGAAGCAGTACAGGACCGGCGCTACGGCTGACCTGCCGGTGGCTTATGGGTTTTCCGGTGATGGACTGTATCTGGTACGGGGTCTCCATGGCCTTGGTCCGGAGCCCAAGCTGGCGGAAGAGGGTGCCCGAGATGAAGTTGCCCACTGACCCAGAATCGAGGAGGGTGACCACTGAAACAGAGGCATGAGTGGTAGAAAGCATCCCATGTGTGGTGAGTGGTTTCATTTTAGAAAGAAAAGGAAAGATGGTACTTACCATAGGACGTGGAGGACGAATGGGGCATGCAGGGATAGCATGTCCCGGGGCCCCACAGTACAGGCACAGGTTCTGGGTCAGCCTCCTCTGCCACTCAGCAGGGGTCAGATGGGACATCCCCAAGTGCATGGGCTCCGGAGCTGGTTCTGGAGGGCTGAAGGTTGCTGGTCGGTCGAGCCAGGTGTTGTGCGACGACTGGTCCTGGGGTTCATTGACACACAACTGCATACGGGCGGTGACACGGATGGAGAGTTGGATCAGCCTCTCCAGCCCTATGGCGTCCTCATACGCAGCGAGATGCAACCTCACCTGTGGATTCAGCCCCTGACGGTAGGTGGCGAGGAGAGCTTGCTCGTTCCAGCCGCTTTTAGCGGCCAGAGTCCTAAACTGGAGCACGTATTCCGGAACCGTCAGTTTGCCTTGTTGGAGTCTGCAGAGCTCTTCTCCAACTGATGAGTCCCAGGAGGGTTTCCTGAGCACCTCCTTGAAGTGTTCCACGAATCCAGCGTAGGACTGTGTTACAGGGGAATTCTGGGACCAGAGGGACTCGGCCCAGAGAAGAGCCTGGCCGCGCAGCTGTGAGATGACAAACGCCACCTTGGATCTCTCAGTAGGGTACAGGTGTGGTTGGATCTCCAGGACCAGGGAGCATTGCAGGATGTAAGTAAAGATGTGAGTAGGGCGCTGGTTGGGCCATGGGACTGACGTACAGTGGCGCAGAAGAAATGGTGATGGTGTTTGCGGAAGTAGTAGCGGGTGATGTTGGAGCGGGAGCCGGAAGCGCGGCGAGAGCCTGCCGCAAAGTTTCGACCAGATCGCGGAGTGGGTCTGGTGGACTGCTGCTTGAGTCCATGCTGTTCAGTCCGGTCTTCTGTTACGGGACAGAAGGCACGGAGACAGAGAATGCAGTTCGACTGTTTATTAGGATCAAGCAGCAGAGTGAAATCGACGGAGATGTATAAGATAGGGATGACTACGAGAGAGAGAAGGATACTGCCCTTTGATGGATGTTGAGGAGGAGTTGGATAGGATGGCAGGAACAGGCGCAGATCTGGAGACAGGAGACGAACACACAGACACACACAGGGAGACACGAGATATGGAGAAGCACAGAATGCGGAAGCGGAGAATACGTCTCGGCTTACGGAGTGAGTCCTTCAGTCTTGAACGAGACCAGACGGTGAGTGGTGTGTGGGTGTCCTTTATGTGGTATGGTGATTGGGATGGTGATTGCGTGCAGGTGTGTGTGATTAGAATTCTGGCGAGTGAGTGCGCTGTGATTGGTTCTCGTTGGAGCCTGGCGTGTCTGTGACAATGTTGTGAATTGTACCTAATTTTGTAAACTGTTTCCAGTTTTGCGAACTGTTCCTATTTTTGTAAACTGTTTCAAATTTTATAAACTGTTTCTAATTTTGCGAACTGTTCCTAATGCTGTGAACTGTTTCTTATTTTGTAATTGTTTATGTTTTGAACTGTTCCTAATTTTGTGAACTGTGCCTAATGTTCTGAATTGTTCCTAATTTTGTAAACTGTTTCTAATTTTGTGAACTCTTTCTAATGTTAACTTTCTTATTTTGTAATTTTTTATGTTGTGAACTGTTCCTATTTTTGTAAACTGTTTCAAATTTTATGAACTGTTTCTAATTTTGTAAATGGTTTCTAATTTTGTGAACTGTACCTAATTTTGTGAACTGTTTCTAATTTTGTAATTTTTTATGTTGTGAACTGTTCCCAAACATGTAAACTATTTCTATTTTTATGAACTGATTCTAATTTTTTTTAATGGGTTCAAATTTTGTGAACTGTTCCTAATTTTGTAAATGGTTTCTAATTTTGTGAGCTGTTCCTAACTGTTCCTAGTTTTGTGAACTGTTCTAATTAAAGGGACCTGCACTTGCATCTACTCTCCAAGTGTCCTTGCTGTTATTGAAAAATAATCGCCTTTATTTTGGTATGATTAACTTCACTTTATATCAGGTTGCATTAAACCACCACATTGTTTATTTTTATATAATAGCACAGTGGTAACATATTATTCCTTACATATGAATAGCCCACACAATGTGAAATATCTGTAGATATAATACAGAGAAGATATTTTTCAGCAACATATTCTAATGCTATAGCTCTGGGAACTGGTCACAGCTCTAAAGAAAAATGTTTTTATTACCACCTTTCATTGCAAATTGCCATTTACTCAGTGATTCTGTGCAAATCACCCACAAGACACCCACTAACTACAATAAATGTGCAGTTTATCCAACTGCACACTATCAAAAGATTACTCCTTGTTTGCAATTTCGTAATAAATAAAAGCTTAAAAGAGGTAGTTTGAAAATCATGACAGACAACATTTGATTTAATGTGCTGCTGCTTTAAAAACCTAGGTTCTACATTGCAGACCCAAAAGTATGAACCACACCTGCATGATAAAACACAATGTCTGGCTAAATTGTGAACATTTTTGAAATGCTTACAGCGTTGAATTAAGTGGACATTCCAGTAGATCAAGTCAGCAAAATAAACTGGAGATATATAGAATCTATAGGGTAGTGTGGGGCTAAAAGGCTCTCTGGAGTAAAACCAGTAGAAAACAATACATATTGCTGTGCTGCAGAACTCTCATATCTCCACAAATATGCCTTTACTCAGAGTCCGGGGTTTGTGTATTACATGAGGGTCTTAAATTTTTAGCAGCCTCCATATCATCATTCATATACTGACCTTAAGGGAGTTTTAACCCTGTGATCCTCTGTATTTGAACAATAAAAAAAGAAAAGAAGCACTTCGGAGACAAAACTGGTGGTGTTAATGTGTGAATAATGGTACATTTATTTCCTTTTTGTATATAGGCTACTCTATTAAATATTGGCACCTATAATAAAAAGAAATATATATATATATTATATATATATATATATATATATATATATATATATATATATATATATATATATATATATATATATATATATATAAAGAGTACAGAGTGCAGTTAGTGATAAGAGTGCATAGTGCAGTTTTGTATGTAAACATGTGACTAAATGTATGTGACTAATATTTTGGGCTCACTTCCGCCCTTTTACCACAGTACAACATGCCTGTAGGTAGATAGTTAATTCCTTCTGCAAAATATTGGTTTTAAAATTAATGGCACCAGCATAGTCACCAATTTACTGATGCTTCTTGTCAAAAATAGCTCTGTATGGGAGTAATATAAAGACAATATGTAATTCAAAGACAGTATGAAGTGCTGTAGAATGGATGTTGAGAGCTGGCCATAAGTGAGGGTTATTAGTTCTGCTGCTTTTAAAGGTCTAAGAATATGGTACCAATAAATTACAGGACAATTGCCGTTATAAGGCCAAATATGACATTCCAATAGACCATCCCTGTCCATGAGCCTCTATAGACAGTGAGATTGTGTGAGTGTGAGAGAGGGGTTGAGGAGGGAGAAATGGGAAGGGTATGTGTTTCTGGGGTACAGAGAGAAGGCACTGGCATGTGACTGGACTAATGGGAAGTTCAGTGAAGCATAAACTGATTCTCGCAGCTTGAAATCCTCTTTGTGCTTGGACTTTCTCCTACAGTAAAACACAATGACTGAGCTCATCTGGCATCCTGTAAAATATCAGCAATACCTGCTCACCACCATATTCCTTCTCTCAAGTGATACACAGTGACAGAGAGAGCGAGCAATATTTTTTACTCAAGCATAAAAAATAATTAAATGCCTGAATGGCAAATCTCTGTTATTCCAAATTCTAAGCTTATCCATTATATCTTGAGTAAGGTGAATACACCTTGTAACTTTTCCAATGTCACTCAAGTGCATGGTTTCTTACTGTAAAACAAGTTTCTGAAGATTTCTGTTATGGTCAACACATCAGTACTGTCTGCATGAATAATAAGGGGAATGTTCAGAGCCACTAAGCATTAAAGATACTCCACAAGCCTTTTTTCTGTTGTTACGCTCCTGTGGTCAAGCACTATCTACATCAGGAGCCTCTGGCTGACCTGACATAATCACTGTGTGAGCAGTGGGTCACCCACAGAAATACATGCTATGACATTTATTTGCAGGTAGAAACTGTATAGCAGTGTGTGTGTATGTGTGTGTGTGTCCTCAACAAAACTTACTGGCAGATAGTCTTGGCCTGTTCTGTAACACAGGCTGTGTTGTCTCTCTCTCTGCGGGCTCCAATGAATGAATGATGTTCCAACTGAGTCGCAGGCCATGTGAAATGAATGAGTCACAGTGTGGATTGAGAATTGCAGCTTGATCTGCACAATAATTAAAGATTATGGCTCCAGTTCTTAATGTTTGTTATTTGAACTTTGGTTTATGATAATTGTGTTCGAAGGAGCTTTACTCGACACTTAGCGATGAAACATACATCTGGGTTTGCATGCTCTGTTCAGGAAAATGAAAATAAATCTACAGGACTGTGAATGAGTAATAAAAAAAACCAAAACAAATAACATAAAACAGCTGTAAGGAGTTTGGGAACCACAGCCACGTTCACAGCAGCTTTGCAAGGAGATATGTATTAAGACAAATAGATCAGTTGTGTTTGTATGGGATGTAAAAATGCCCTATTGTTTGCTCAGTTTTCTTGTTATAGCTTACTCTTAAACCTCCCACTCATATAAGGCCTCTAAGACTATGCATTATTTTCAGTGATTTCAAATCTTGTGCTGGGGAAATTAAATAAACCCCACACTCAGGACTAACTAATGGTCCTTGATTCACGTCTATGGCAATCCCTCTACTACACTGTTGAATATGCCAGAAACTGAACAGCACTTTTGTATATCATATAATAACGCTGGAAATACATTGTAGTTAGTTTTTAAGACTAAAATATTGGTTAACATTTGGGTGTTTAATTCAATTCATTCATTGTCATTCATTGTCTACCGCTTATCCGATCTATTCTCGGGTCACGGGGAGCCTGTGCCTATCTCAGGCGTCTTCGGCATCAAGGCAGGATACACCCTGGACGGAGTGCCAACCCATCACAGGGCGCACACACATGCTCATTCACTCATGCAATCACATGCTACAGACAATTTAGAGATGCCAATCAACCTACAATGCATGTCTTTGGACTGGGGGAGGAAACCAGAGTACCTGGAGGAAACCCGGGGAGAACATGCAAACTCCACACACACATGGCGGAGGCAGGAATCGAACCCCCAACCCTGGAGGTGTGAGGCAAACGTGCTAGCCACCGTGCCCCACCAGTACAAAAAGTTCAAGATTAATATTAGACAAAAAGTTCAAGATTTACTTTAGAATTATATTTAAATTTATTTGTATTTATCCCTAATAAGCAAACCTGAGGTAACTGTGGTAAGGAAAAACCTTAGATGGTAAGAGGAAGAAACCTTAAGTGGAGCCAAACTCAAAAGGGAACCCATCCTCATCTGCTTAATACCAGAGAGTGTGAATTACCATAAACATCAGAGAGTGTGATTATGAATAATGTCCTTTCTACAGTCATATACAGTCAGTTGGAGTTGTGTAACCAGGAGCTCCTAAGCAACTCATAAATTAGCTCAACATCTGAATTCGTTATAGATTCAACAACAACTCCTCCATGCCGAAGCCTTCAAATGCTCAATGATGTAGATACAGCATATGTAGAATCTTATTTTGTTTATTGATTAGGAGGTTGTTGTCCTCAAGGTCCACATGGGGTTGGCATCTTCTCTTCAAATGTCATAGCTAATAAATGCACATGTATATATGCAATAATGAATACAGTAGTTATTTGGATACACTGGTATTATTTTATTTATTGGATGTTCTCACATGCCTACTTTATATTGTAAGTGGTACCTGATTTTTCATTCCCTCAGAGCTATATTTGTTCTGAACGGAGCTCTAATTAACACTGCAAACTCTAAAGTACCTCCGGTAAAAAGATGGTAAGAACCAAGACAAATCACACTCAGTTAAAGTAAAAAATGAACCAATATCTGACAGGTTTTAGGTATTAAATTAAGCATTATCCTGTAAACAGGATATTCAAATATACCCTCACCAAACACTTTATCAGGAATACCATACTAATCCTGGGTAATACTATTACTGACCTCTGTTTGCTCTCGGAACAGCTTCAGTGCTTCTTTGCGGCATGGATTCCACCAGGTATTGAGGAAATTCCTTTGGGATTCTGGTCCTATGTAGAAAACATTGGATTGGATTAGATAGCTGCTGCAGTTTTTAGCTGAACATTCATTTTGCAAATCTTCTGCTCTATCTCATTCCAAATGCTTTGTTGGAGGCCATTGAGGTACATTGAATTTGTGGGAGATGTCTTTAAAATAGGTCCCTTCTGACATCATTACACCAGAACCACCAGCCTGAACTGTTGACCCAATGTAGATCACATTCTCCCCCTTTCTGTTGTTTGACTTAAACATTACCCAAAGCATTTTGGTGTAGTAGAAGTAATATCAATTATTAAGTACAGGAACATGTTCAATATAAGGTAAGAAAACAATAAATAACATAATAAGCTGCTAAAAGTAATGCTATGCTGATAAGCAGAATGTTAATGTTGCCAGGGTGATTCATTTGGTGCACCATAATGTTGAATACCCTGAAGTGTTACCTAAGATTGTTAGTTTGAGTAAAAAGACCTCAAAAGATCTTTAATGAGCTAAAGGTAAAAGGCTACAGGCTGGAAGCAGAGTGAACAAGAAACTTTAAAGGTCAAATCTGATCCCCTATCCACTTAACCTGACCCCATGCTGATGTGGTGTTCATGTTCTCACCACACTTCAGTGTGTTTATTCATCATAATCACACATGCTCTTATATTGTGATCTGTAAAATAAGTCACACACCTGCAGTGATGGCAGGCTGCTCAGTGTCACACGCAGAGAGACACACATCCAGCTGCTTCAGAGCTCTCGTCTATCAGACCTTCTGTTAATCCTCACCGCTGGATGTTTTATATAAACATTTATAGAACAGGGCTGTTGGATGCTTGATTCTGTTTGGTCAAAAGGTGATTAATTTTCTATTGCTCTGAAAGTAGGCTTATATCAATTCTGATGCATTACTGTTTCTATGGTAACAACTTGCACAGAGACTTAAGTAAGTAAGGCAAGCTCCACATAAACAGATAAAAAAAATAGAGACGTCTGTAGAGCATTTATGGAAGAAGTTTCCAGTGTCATTAATACTGATAGCTGAGAGCTAATAACAAACTGAACAAATCAAATGTTAGGTTATGTGTTTGTCATCAGTGAAGCAAGATCACTTACATTTACTGAATTTGGCAGACACCCTTACCCTAAAATGTTTTACATTTAACTCATTTATACAACTGATCAGTTGAGGTTAAGGGTCTCACTCAATGGCCCAGCAATGACAGCTTGGCAATCTTTGATTTGAACTCACCACCTTCCAGTCTTTTATCCAACACCTTAACCACTGAGCTACCACTTCTGCATTAGCTAGTGAAACCTGCCTCTTTCTAAAGTCCTTAGCATTCCTTACAGTTGAAATGTATTTTAAACGGAATGATGAACATTCAAAATGTTGTACAGGATATTTCATTTTTATTAAAACTAACCTATCACATATCTTTATATAAATTAATAAACCATAACACGTGTTCTTAATACATATAATTGCAATCACTGGCAAATTGTTGTTTGTGTAAGAGAAATAACATGCTTTAATTGGAAAATAGTCAACTTTAGCAGAGTAATAGCAACACAATGCTTTGCCTTGGGTCACATTACATCAACCATCTGTTTGTTATATAATAACACCAAGCCAATTATATTCCTTACTTAGTCTTTAAGAGCATTAGTGAGTTCAGTGACATTACAGAGTTTAAGCCAGTGAACCAGTAGTGTTTAAGAGCCAGGGATTCGTTTACTTCTTGCTATCTACATGCTTTCCAGAGTACTTTTTCCTATCAGTCAGTAGACAGGAGTACCAAGTCCAAGCTGAGAGCTCTGAAGCTTGAGATTACTGGATGGCTAGACTGTTATGAGTGGACCGCTGTGAAATCCCAACAGTCCATAATGATCAGTTCACTTCCATAAACATGGTAAACATAGAGCACTTTTGCTGCAGGGGGCTTGCAACTGGAGTGCACTTTCTGTCTTTTCTCTTGTTCTCTTTCTTATATCACACTGAAATATGAGTGTGTACATGGATTTGGAGCATTTGATGCCTCTATATCTTCTAGCACTGCTCAACTGGACCATCTTTTAGGGTATGAGGTAGGTATACATCAAGACTCTTGTCTGTTCTGGCACCTAGGTGGTAGAATGAACTTCCCCTAGATGTCAGATCAGCTGAGTCACTGACTACCTACCTCTTCCTGAAATACTTAAACTAGTGTTAGCAGTGCTAAAAGATATACATGTAGTCCAAAGTAGCTATTAGTTCATACTCTACACTGATCAGCATGTTTGGTGGATCAAATCCATGTACACACTCATATTTCAGTGTATAATATAATATAAAAAAGAAAGAGAGTGCTTTAACTCTTCATTTGAAACTGTTCCCATCTGGTAAGATAGGATTCTGACTTTTGTGTACTATTTGTTTAACTTGGTTGGTTCTAGAGTTGTTATTTGAACTGTTACTGTATAGCTTGTTGATCTTTGCTTCTTAGCTGTCTCGGGTGATTAATCAAGAATAGTTTCGGTCTCCCTTAAGGTGTGCATTGTGGGCAGGGCTAACTAATTTATATTGAAGGTTTGCAGATTGCCTCATCAATACCTGTTAATTACTTAAATAGTAAGTATATTGTCATCTTTTCTTGTTCTCTTACATCCTTAATCTCACTTTTCATACTTTGACAAGACCACAGACATGTGCCTCAAACCGATTTCTGTTGTTACCTCTTACAGACGCAGGCATTCTCATCCACGAAGCAGAGGTCATGTTTCCAGCAACCTCATCTACCCTCCCCTGTTGTCTCAGTCTCAAACAGTGGTGGTAGGTGGGCTCTGAAACTGCCAATCTGCTGTAAGGAAGGCTGACTTCATCTCAGCTTTAGCCTCCCACTGTTCCTTTGGTTTTCTGGCACTAACTGAGACCTGGATATCACCACAGAACACTACTACACCGGCTGCTCTATCCTCTGCCTATACTTTCTCTCACTCACCACGAGAATCAGGCAGGGGTGATGGTACAGGTGTGCTGTTGTCACGGAGATGGTGTTCCTCACCTCTCCCCTTGTCTCATCTAACCATCTCTTCTTTTGAATTCCATGCAGTTTCAGTTACCTCTCCAATCAACCTCTTCATCATTGTCATCTACCGCCCCCCTGGTCCCCTAGGAGACTTCTTGGAAGAAATGGACACACTCCTCAGTGTCTTCCCTTCTGAAAGCACCTCTCTGATGGTTCTTGGAGATTTCAACCTCCCATCTGACAAGCTTCACTCTTCTGGCCTTCTGGCTCTTCTGAATTCATTCTCCTTGTCTTTCAACAGCTGCCCTCCCACACACAAAGAAGGAAACGTCCTGGATCTAGTATTCACTCATCCTTCTCCAGCTACAGAGATGACTGCTACCCCACTTCATATCTCCGATCATCACCTGGTATCCTTCACTATCACTCTCCCTGTCCTGCCTAAACGTAACTCCCAGCACCTCTCTCTCACCCGCTGAAACCTCCACTCTATCTCTCCTTCCTCTGTAGCTTCCTGCACTCTTTCATCTCTTCCTGACCATGAATCCTTTTCCTCCCTTCCCCTGGACTCAGCTACTGACACTTTGCTCTCCTCCCTTTCCTCAACCATGGACCTTCTCTGCCCTTTGTCCACTATACGCAAGAAGAATTCTTCTATTGCTCCTTGGCTGTCAGACGTGCTTCGCAACAATCGGAGAGAACTACGATCAGCAGTGAGGAAGTGGAAGAAATCTAAGCTCGACACAGACCTCATCTCTTATCGTACACTCCTGTCCAAATTCTCCTTGGATGTGACTCCTGCTAAGACCTCCTTCTACAAGGAAAAGCTTGAAACTTCTGCACAAGATCCCCGAAAGCTCCACAACATCTTCTCGTCACTACTCAACCCTCCGGCTCCACCTTCTCCATCCTCCCTGACCGCCGAAGATTTCACCACTTTTTACACAGAGAAGATTAAGAGGATCTGCCAGACCTTCACGTCTCTCCCAACTTCACCTACATCACACAGTCAGCACTCTGCTACTCCTTCACTGACGCAGCTCTCAACTGTAGCATCAGAAGAGGTTTTGCAAATTACTCGGTCTTGCAATCCTACCACCTGCCCACTGGATCCAATCCCTTCAGCTATGCTCCAGACCATCTCACTTGACCTCCTACCCTTCATCACCACAGTCATCAATGGATCCTTAACATCTCGTCATGTTCCAACTGTCTTTAAGAAAGCCAGGGTCATCCCCATCCTGAAGAAACCTGCTCTGGATCCCTCAGACATCAGCAACTACAGTCTGGTATCACTTCTCTCATTCCTTTCAAAAATTGTTGAACGCGTTGTTTGTAATCAGCTGTCTATCTCATGCAGAATAACCTCCATGACCCCAACCAGTCTGGCTTCAAAGCAACACATTCCACAGAGACTGCCCTTTTGGCAGTCACTGAGAAACTACATGCTGCTAGATCAGCCAAACTGTCTTCGGTCCTCATCCTCCTCGACCTGTCTGCAGCATTTGACACAGTAAACCACAAGACTCTCTTGTCCACCCTCAGGAGTCTTGGAATTTGTGGAACAGCATGGGAATGGTTTGCTTCCTACCTGGATGGTCACTCATATCAGGTAACATGGAAGGGATTGACATCTGCTCCACGCAGACTCTCTACTGGTGTCCCGCAAGGCTCAGTACTTGGTCCTCTCCTTTTCTCCCTCTATACTCACTCTCTTGGCAAAGTTATATCCTCACATGGATTTTTATACCACTGCTATGCCGATGACACCCAACTTATCTTCTCCTTCCCTCCCTCAGATACCACGGATTCTGCTCGGATCTCAGCATGTCTGGTGGACATTTCATCTTGGATGACTGCTCATCAGCTGAAACTCAATCCCAGCAAAACTGAGCTACTGATCATCCCAGGTGATCCATCCCCAGCCCAAGACCTTGCAATATCTATGAACAACTCCATGATTTCCCCTTCAGCCACTGCTCGCAACCTTGGGGTAACCATGGACAATCAACTATCCTTTTCCTCCTATGTCACTAATGTGACACGCTCATGTCGGTTTCTTCTGTACAACATCAGAAGGATTCGGCCATTTCTATCCACACAGGCTACTCAGGTGCTTGTTCAGTCTCTGGTCATTTCGAGATTGGACTACTGCAACTCTCTTCTGGCAGGTCTACCTCTGAATGCAATTCGCCCACTGCAAGTGATCCAAAATGCAGCTGCACGACTTGTTTTCAACCTGTCTAAGTTCTCCCACACCACCCCACTGCTGCGTTTCCTCCACTGGCTTCCGGTAGCTGCACGCATCAGATTCAAAACACTAATGCTTACCTACAAAGCCAAGAATGGACCAGCGCCATCTTACCTCAAAGCTCTCGTCACTCCTCGCACTGCACCTCGCTCACTCAGATCCACTAGCACTGCTCGACTGGTCCCACCATCTCTCAGGGAAAAAGGTAAGTATACATCTAGACTCTTCTCTGTTCTGGCACCGAGGTGGTGGAACAAACTTCCCCTAGGTATCCGTACGGCCGAGTCTCTGACGGTCTTCAAACGGCAACTGAAGACTTACCTCTTCCTGAAGTACTTAAACTAGCTCTTATTTTTCCCCGTTTATGTATTATGTTGCAAAGTTTAAAAAAATAAAAAACCAAAACAACAACTCAGTTTAGGCTAATGGTATCCCAAGTTTGTGTCCTATTGAACCAGTGTTAATGTATTCATTGACTGAGAACTAAAGCACTTTTGTACGTCGCTCTGAATAAGAGCATCTGCCAAATGCCAGAAATGTAAATGTAAATGTAAAAGCAAGAAAAAAGAGGGAAAGCGCACTCCAAAATACTTCTACTACTACTAATAATAATAATGTTAAAATGACTCTGCTTTTAATTTCAACAATTTTATTCAAAACCTTACAAAACATATGATGTTTATGTTTTATTCATTATATCAGTTACTCAGTAATCTACATGTGGTTTTTAGGTCATAAGGTGAATTTTTAGATCAGACAGCATCTGATGTGTATTTAATTTGTTGTGACATGAAATTTATTATTAAATGTTTTTATATTTTTATATATTCAGTTGGATGTTTTTGCACAGACATGCATGCATAAGATAGTGTAGAAATAGCATTATATAATAATGATGATGATGATAATAATAATATTTTTATGTATTATAATGCCTCATTTTTTAAATTACTCTCTCCTGCTTTTAAAGGAGTGTAAAGCACAGCTCTAGGAGTTTGCAAGTTTGCAATTCAGCTTGAATAACGAGATGGGAAGTGCACTTTAACTTTTACCAGGCTACTTTTATACATGCTTGAGTAAGGTATTTGTGATCTTTTACCACCACTGTACAGATAGTAAATCAGTGTGCATAGTTGATGCAACATTTTACATTAGGCCAGTGTTTATAGGCATTTACATAAGTGTTCACTGACAACTGATATAAATCTACATAAATATTTATTATTTTTTTTATAAATGTTTATATTCCAACATGCACCATCTGTCATAAAAAAATACTTTTCTGTGCTGTGACAGTTTTGAGGCTGACATTCTTTAGAACATCAAATGCCTTTGTAGGTAGGACATTTTTAGCATGTCAAAAATCATATAATGAAGATCATGACAAGCATCAAAGACCTCTGTCATTCTAGTGTCATGCCATTTCCATTAGTATTCAGTATTCCTGAGTCATGGGAAAAAACAAACAAACTTCATAACATGACATTCCAGAGCTGCTGTGAGATGCTCCTGAAAATTCTGTAATAGTAATTCACATGCTTTGTGTCAGGGGTGTCAGGTCCAAATTGGATATTTGGACATATACTGTACATCACATGACAGCTCAGATGAATCAAACATCATCACTCCCCAGCTTTAGGCATAAAAAGAAGTCAGAGTACATGGTGACAGCCAGCAAGCAACCAGATATATGAGAGAATATTATACTGTAAAAGGGAGAGGGTTTTCTGTTGTTTTTGAATAACTAGGTATTTATTTGTTCTCTAATTTTGTGGAAAGACAGTAAATGATAGTCAGTTGAGGAATTTGTATTGTTTTACATTTACATTTCTGGCATTTGTCAGACGCTGTTATCCAGAGTGATGCACAAGAGTGCTTTGAGGTCTCTATCAATGAATATATTAACACTGGTTCAATCGGTCACAGACTTGGGATAGGAATGGTAGGGTTTTTTTTTTGTTCTTTTATTTTGTCACAACAATATACAACAGTACATAAAACAAAGAGGTAAAATAAGAGCTAGTTTAAGTGTTTCTGGAAGAGGTAGGTCTTCATCCATCTTTTGAAGACGGTCAGTGACTCTGCTGTTTGGACATCTAGGGGAAATTCCACCTCCTCGGTGCCACAACAGAGACGAGTCTAGATGTATAACCTTTTACCTGGAGAGATGGTGGGACCAGTCCAGCAGTGCTAGTAGATTGGAGGGAGCATGGTGCAGTGCGAGGAGTAATAACAGCTGGTGCTGGTCCATTAGTAGGCAAGCATCAGTGTTTTGAATCTGGTGCATGCCAGAAGCCAGTGGAGGGAATGCAGCAGTGAGGTGGTGTGTTAGAACTTAGGTTGTTTAGCTAGAAAATTCACATCTGACTAGTGAAAATTCACATCTGGGACGTGTTTATGTCTTCCCCTGTATTGTTATATTCCTCATACTGTATAGCACAGTTATATTAGACCACAGTGAGTGAGATTGTAACTTAACCCATTTTGGCCTTTAGACTATTCCCATCATATTATATTATTAGTTAAAGAAAAAGATTGGTCTAACAAAACAAGATGCAGAATTTTTAGGAACCTAGTAGTGTAAAAATAATGCTTCGTGCATTTATGGTGCAAATTAGGCATTAAAATGCAAGTGACTACAAATACAAAAAGTCAGTTTGGTTGATTTTAGTTTTAACAGTGAAATAACCAACAAAAATATGATGGCCTCAAATTTTAGATTAAAATGGCAAAAGGAAAAGACATAAGTGACTGTAAAAAGAGGTTTGCTACAGAAGCTTCAGTCTTCAACCACAAAGATGATTTAACTGGCTGTGTTTCAATAACAACAGTGACTAAAATGACAGCAAATAGGTTTGGAAATATGGTCCAATGTGCACATTCATGACTGTGGTTTTATTGCACATGTGCAATATGTAGAGAAAAACTGAAGCCCAGCTGTTCAGAAAGTCATCAGGCTGTCAGTCAAAAACTACATAGAGAGGAATAATATAGTTGGGTTGCAGTGTATAAGACCCTCATTATAAAGACTAATGTGCAATTGCGAGTTCAGTGGTGCAAAAACCACAGGCACTAGTCTACAGAGAGGTGGAAATAAGTGATGTGGTCAGATGAGTCATCCTTCACTATATTCTCGACAAGTGGGCGAGTGCATGTCTGGAAAACACCAAGAGAGTGTACAGGATTAAATGCTTGACCCCTACAGTGAGGGGGATCTGTAACTGAACATGCTGGCATGGTTTGAGTCCACTTAGACAGCAGAATCGCTGCTAATCAATACACTGCTGTTGTTCTGATCGATCATTTGTATCATTTGATAAACCATTTCTGTCTTATAGAAGTGGTCTCTTCCAGCATGACTGAATGTTTTGATGAGGCTGAAATGATGTTAGTCATATGTTATGACCTTCACAGTTACTCAATTTTTTGAGACATGTTAGACAGTGTTCTCTATCAAACATCAAAACACCAACTGGTACTTCTAGAACAGATCAAGAGAGATGTATATGTGAATATATAGACTTAGTATTCAGTCTTTTTTTGGTAATTAACCATAAATAACCTTTGAGGGACAAAATGGACCATTTTAGAAAACCTATCAACTATAGTGAAAATAATGTTACCATCAGAGGGAGGCAGACCAGTGGTGAAATCTTGAGAACCCGTTGCTCGATGTCTAGCTTGGAGATGTTCAGACGGACAGAGTGGGACAGAAAATATTCAGGTTCGGGTTCATTTTCAGGAGGGTCGAGGCGTCTGGATAAAGCATTGGCTTTAATGTTCTTGGAACCAGGTTGGAAAGTAGAAATCAAATCGACTGAAAAACAGGGCCCAACAAGCTTGTCATTGGTCAAGTCTCTTGGCTGTCTTCAGATATTCCAGATTCTTGTGATCAGTCCAAACTATGAACGGGTGCTCTGCCCCCCTCGAGTGAATGGCGCCACTCCTCCAGTGCCAACTTGACTGCCAGTGATTGTAGCCCACATCATAATTACTTTCCGCAGGTGACAGTCAATGGGAGAAAAAGGCACATAGATGGACTTGATTATCCTCATCAGCTCACTGGTACAGCACCACACCCATGCCAAGGTCCAATGCATCCACCTCCACAAAAAATTGTTTACGGGAATCAGGCAGAGTCAGAATCGGGGCAGAACTGAAATGGTCCTTCAGTCTTGAGAAGGCGGCCTGTGCCTCGGGGTTTAAGATGAACAACTTCTTTGAAGAGGTGAGCTGATGGAGTGGGCTGGCAATAGAGCGGTAGCCATGGATGAATGGTCGATAGAAATTAGCGAAGTGCAAGAACTGCTGAAGAGCCTTTCGAGATTCAGGTACTGGCCAGTCCTTTACCACCTCCGCCTTGGCTGGATCCATCTGAATGTGGCCCACAGACACTATGAAGCCCAGAAAAGGGGGGGTAGTACTGGGTACCAGGTCAATAGCGCAGTTATACAGTCGATGAGGAGGAAGAGATGTAGCCCGTGCCTTACTGAAGACCTCCTTAAGATCCAGATAAACCTCTGGTACCTTGGAGAGATCTGGAAATATCTGCTCCTCCCATTCAGAGGGTCTTTTAGAGACAGTTGTGGCTGCAGAGAGACAAGTGCTAGAACAGATTAAGCCTCATGTGAGTATCCTGCCTGTTAGCCAGTCTACGTGAGGGTTATGTTGTTTGAGCCATGTAATACCAAGAACTACAGGAAGCTGGGGAGAGTTGATCACGAAAAACTGTATAGATTCCTTGTGGTTTTCTAGTGACATGGTGTGGGGTTCGGTTAACTGTGAACAGGGGTGAATAATGTGATTGTCTATGGCACGTACCTGTACGGGGATTTGCAAGTCCTGGAACTGGATGACCAGACATGTAGCAAAGTCGGAATCAATGAAGTTCGAGTCCGCCCCAGAGTCGCTGAAAGCAGATGTGGAATGAACTTGGCTGGAGAGCTGTAGGTGAACAGATGTGAGGGGTCGGGGTATTCTTCAATATTCGGCTCAACAGAGCACCCCAGCTCCTCTGCAAAATTACCGAATTGGGCGCAGGCTGCCGAGTCACTGTTCTACTCGGCTATTCCCCATTCATGAGCTGGACCAGACAGAAGAGATAACAAGACCCACCTTCGATTCATCAGTGGGAAAAGCAGATGGTTGAAGTTTGAACTGGATGCAGCACTCTGTGAGGAATGGAATGATCTGAGGGTCTGAGGGTCTCCAGAAAAACATTCAGGTGGACGAAGTGGTGGTTCCAGGTGAGGTGGCAAGTGGACTGACAGCGACACAGCAGAGGGTGGCTGTGAGGAAATTGAGAGAGAGAGAGGATATTAAACTGATCCACTAATGCCTTGATTTGATGACCAAATGTCTCAAACTGAAAAGAGTGTTCATTCAGAGTACCCTCAACCTTTGTTTTCCACCCTGGGTTATTTGAGGAGTCCATACTGGCCAGATTGTACTTTAACACATGAGCGGGGTTTTTGAGAACTCTTTGAAAACTCATTAACAACAACAGTAGTGAAATGAAAACAAAAGGTTTATTGAGTAAAAGGTTATAAAAAGAACTGTCTTTGGGGTAAGGGTTCTTCAGTGTGCAGGTTTTAACAGCAGCGGCCTGAACACAGGAGACAGAGGTTGGTGGAGGACTTTGGAACGTGGCTGAAACTCTGTCAAACAAATGATACTCACTTGTCTGTTTCTTGGTGAGTGAATCCAGAAACGGCAGTGAAGGCACGCTGTGGTTGAGGTCAGGTGAGTGAGTTCTGAGAGAATCCAAAATGGCAGATAGGTGGAAACTCCCAAAATAGTAGATAGGTAAGAGATATAATATGGTGGCTAGGGTAACAGACAGGCAGGCAGAATCGAGCAGGCAGACAGAATCAAGTCTAATACAGGTAGGGATCAGAGCCAGGTATCAGTCAGAACAGGCTTACAGGTATAATCAGGATCCAAGTCTTAATCCAGAAACAGTTCCAGGGACTATCAGGTACTCATGACAGGCAGAGATCAGGCAGAAGACAGGTCAGAAATGTAGCATGGATCAGAAGCTCACAGGAAAACAGGTCCCAGGTCCCAGGTCCCAGGTCCCAGGTCCCAGGTCCCAGGTCACTGGAAGGTGTTGGCTCTCTGGCACAAAGCACATTCTGACAGAGAACCAGGCCCAGAGTAGCTGCTTATATTGGAGAGAGAGAGATGCACAGGTAAAAGTCATCAGGTAATTAGTGCAACAGAGTGAGCAGAACAGGAGAGGGAGGGGGAGAGACAGTGCAGGTGAAAACCAGGAACTGGAGTAGCAGGATCTGTGTGAGGCAGTGGAGCAGGAATCATGACATTCCCAAAGTGACCCTGGGTACAATACAGGGGACCCTTGGGATGTAGTGCCAACCCATCACAGGATATAATCGCACACACACTTACACACAACAGACTATTAAGAGATGCCCATCAGTCTACAATTCTTGTCATTAGACTGGAGGAGAAAACCAGAGTACCAAGTGGAAACCCCCCAAAAACAGGAAAAACAGGGAGACCCAAGAGATGAAATACAAACATGCTAACCACTAAGCCATCATGCCCCCACTTGACGAACAGCAACCTGAGATAAGAACATGACATATTAAAAACTCAGTTAGTGCTTTGTGACTTCTTGTAATAGCTAACACTGTATTTTTCAATATAAAACGCTGCAGTATTAGTATAATGGGTATAATCAAACTCTGTGCTGTCACCCAGATGAGGACCCTTTTGCATCTCATTCCTCTCAGGGCTTTTTCTTCAGGGAGTTTTTCCTCATCACTGTCACCTCTGGATTCCTCGATAAGGATATATTTCAATTTAAAACACGTGACTTATATCCTGAATTTATATATTTCCATAAATCTGCATTGTGACAATGTCCATTGCTAAAAGTGTTATAGAAATAAAATGTAACTGAATTCATTAGTGATTTGTTCACCTCTAATGGCATATTGGCTCTAAAAGTGATAAGCTCCAGAAGTCACTTGACACTACAGAAACAGCAGGTTAAGAGTTATATACTAATCTGATGAACTTTTATTATTTGTCAATCCATTATCACTCCCAAAGCATCAAATATTGAAGTTTGGACAGAATCAGTAATCGTCACTGCATATACACTGAATAGTGCTTTTCTCTCCATGTTTTTGACTCACTTAGTGATCCTATTGTTATCAATGAAAGCTCGCTAGATTTATCTCTCTCTGACGCAAAAGGCAAACCATTTATTGGCTTTGTGGATGAACCTTGAGCTTCAAAGATCTGACATAAATAAATGAACAAAGCACAGTCCATAATAAATGCTTTAAAAAAACTTTAAACTTTGTAATCTTCTATTCGTGTTGTTAATCATGATATTTATCAGTAGGCAGCAGTTTATTACTTCATTCATTTTTGGTATGCTGTCATGTTGGTTAGAAAGCCTTTCTATGACTTTTGGAGAACTTTACTATGCCTACACCAGCAAATTAAATCCTATGACCTTCCTATATTGTCAAATCTGTATTTATTTTCATGCTTTATTTTTTATAAGTAATACAACACTGATAACACCAAGCGATTTGACCAGAATTGTACATTAAAGCCTAAGATATAAATATTAAAGCCTAGATATACAAATTACAGCCTAAGATATATTCAAGTGATGTTAATTGAACATAACAGATCAAACATCTTAGCCATGCTGAGTCAGAGTCATTCTAGAGAAATTAAGAATGAATGAGATGCTCAAGGCCGTGTGAAAGATTCCACACCTTTAATGCATTATGTAATTTGAAGAGTCAGGTTTGATATTGAAAGACATTTTATCCTTTTAAACCTCAAGGAATGTTTTCAATTCACAGGAAGAAATGAGTAGAGGAGTAGACTACTTTTCTATGCACATTTAACTCAGTGTGAAAAGAGACTTGGGAAAAAAGTGATGTAGGAAAAACCTGAATGTTAAACAAAAATAAGGTATGGTCAAGAGGGGAAAAAATAATTATTTTTTAAATTGGCACTATATTTTATTGACTTAATGTGCTCTCTTGGCAGTATTTTAACAGTAAGCAGATGGACTTGTTGATGTCTCTAGACAAATAACGTGTGTATAAGCCTTCATACTCAACACAAGCCTGATCTCATGTCTTTTAATACCCTGATATAAACAAATAACCTAGAGAGTTGAATCATATGCAGCATTTATTTTTCATCTGGTTTACAATAATATTCACTACTACACCATTTAAAATAACAGTGATTTACTGTAAGTCATCGTTGAGGGCCAACAAACTCATAAGCAAACCTGCTCAGATTTATATGTATTTCTATTCCTGATCTACGAAAATGGTAATTGGCTTTTTATGTACTCAGATCCAAAATTTGATTTGGTCACTTCTGAAGGAAAAGGGGCTTATAATGTCATTTACAGAGCCGAATAAAAAAAAAAGATGCTTTCTGAAGAAACTCTCTAGAAAATAATAGCAGCCACACTGTGCCTCATTTATCAAACTCATTTCAAATTAATGTATTCATTATTGCTCATGAAAATCTGGTTAGTTTCGAAGATTCGTTCATATCCTACAAGAGCTCTTGAAGAAAAGAAACTCTCCTGAGTAAGGTAAAAAATCCAAAATGTAACAAATAAATGACAAATAAAACTAGCTATTCATTTGCAACAAAGAAACTGTCATATACAAAGACAAAGACGTGGCTGATATGATGATACAGTATAATATATGATATAATGATATAATGTAAAGATGATATAATGTTGTCCAAATGAATGTTTATTATTTAATTTTCTGAACTGTAGGTTCTCTTTCTTCAAAAATGTGACTAGCAATTTATTGTAATTCTGTAAAAAATTTCTCTCTAAGTAGCATGACAAATTATATATAAATTTGAAGCAAACTTTATATCTGAGTAACATACTTTTATTCTCCGCCTCGGCAGCACTTAATTACACATTAATGCCTACTTGTCAGTTTGATGGAGCCAACAGCCTGTAATGTCCCTCAGCCTGATGCTCTCTTTCCTTAACTGTACATTTCAAAATCACATGTGTGAACCACACACACACACGCTTATCCTTAAACCATTATAAGCAGTATTATTTTGTGTGTATAATTATCTAGTTTTTTTTATTATTATTTATTACAATAAACTTTCTCAGGACTACTTAAAAGAAAAGATTTTCACTTTCTATCAGGCCAGAGAAACAGGCTGACTCAGAGGATGACTCAGAACAGATGTCTCTTGGTATCAGGTCTGAAAGTGATAGATACTGAAGTTTGAGGGCACTAGAGACTGACAGAAGGGCAGTTCAATGTGTCTGATATAATCCAGACAGAATGAGGTAAAACTGATGGACTTAAGACTGTTACAATACTATATCAAAGAGCCTGATTGATTTAGCGTGATGCATGATCAATAGCAGAGTCAGAGGAGACATTCTCAGGCCTCCAATCAACAGTCCACACTTCCTCTTGTATCCAAGCAACAACATCTCAAAGCCTCAAAGCGGAGGAACGCTAGGAGCATCATCAGATCAGGTTGTTCAGGTCGATAGGAAAAGGGGTGTGCTTGTGTTTTAGAAATGTCATTTGATGACCTGAGATCTGGCCCTCACTGGGTCTCTGCGACACCAACATTCAAGCTGTCAGAATGACAGATCAATGTGTAGATAAGCGAGAATACAAGAGGGACAAGAGTGTTGCTGTTCTACAGGTTAACACGCATTTGCTGAACAATGGTCGACATGGCACAGGAGCATTCTCCAAAATGACCTTATCATTGAAGCTGTAGTCATCACTTATTATAATGCATTATAATACTTTATCAGTGAGTACTCTGATCAGAAACTCTCATGTGACTAATTCTAATAGCTATGTGGATTGATGTACATGTTGTCAGCCTGAATTACTCAGATACCTAATAAAGATAATTAATTATCATATGCAATCAGATAAATTGCACTCAGTTATACAAATTGGAACATAATACGGAAATTATATTTGCATGCGTTGATTGTTTTCAATAGCTGCTCCATGCTTGGATAGAGAGATTCTTGGAATAGGCTAAATTTTGTCTTGTTCTAACAGAAACTGGCTCCTACAAAATCTAGTACTTGCTCTTCCCTCGTGCTCATTTGCATACGTAATCTCTACACCTGAAGTGAATTTCAGGCTTGTTTGTTATTCAGTAAGATTCAGTGTTTTCAGGAAATGCATACCTGATCACTTTTAAGATACAAGGACAGAATTTAAATAAGCGTGCAAATTATTCGGATTTAATATATGGTATACTCTTGATTTCAAGTCACAGAAACAGTCTGAGACAAAATATAATACGTGCATCTTCCGGTGTACGAATGTGTATCTTCCTGTGAATATTTCTGAAGTGCTTAATAATAAACATAAATCAGCCTTAATAAATACCACTGATGGTGCAAAATGAAGTGATTTGCATAAACACCATTTTGTACTTTTGCAGCTTGAGATAGGAGTGCTTCAAATGCATATCCATTAATACAAACATGCCCATTAAATTGTACAACACATACTATTTATACACAGCTTTTAAGAAGATAAAATAGCAATTATCTTCAGAGAATGTTCGAAAATCATTTGGGGTTTATTTTTGTGTGTTTATTTGTTATAACTGTTTTTTTTAAGTGCAAACCTTGCACTGTTTGACATTTTTCCGCAGAATGCAATAAATGCAAGTGACTAATCTCCATTACCTTCTTATGACTACTTTATAAAAACAATTATTATTTTAGAATAATGGGCCATTAAGTGTCCGTCCTTTAAACCCATTACAAATCAAATCAATGCTATTGCCTCCCTGCTGTCGCTGTGCCACTGTTTCCATCAGATCTGTAAAAACAAATGCTAAAATATACCCTTTTATAAAGAACTATTATGAAGCCAGTTACTGTGAAAAGGCTGTTTGGCCTTTGATATCTGTCTATTTAAGCTCCAAAGTAGCACTGGCCCATCATGGCCTGCTGAGATTAGAATGGACAGAGAGAGGAAGAGCACAGCATGGGGTAGCGGAAGGAGAAAGAGAGAGAGGGAGGGACAGGGGGAAAAGAGAGAGAGGGAGGGGCAGGGGGAAAGGAGAGAGAGGGAGGGGCAGGGGGAAAAGAGAGAGAGGGAGGGGCAGGGGGAAAAGAGAAGAGAAGAGAAGAGAAGACAGGCCTCAGACAGCTCTTCTTTTCCAGTCCAAAATGGAAGCTGGCACACGTAACCCTAGAGAGTGGAGCATGGCCAGGACACAGGCTTTTCTCAGTCGTAATGAACTAATCCCATTTTAAAAGGGGGATGGAGTGATTATCCCCGGGTCTGCTGAAGAAAGAAGACTGTATGAAAAGGATCAGTGGGATCAAAAGGTGACCTCTATGGGATGCAGGCCACCCTTTAGACCTCAGTAATGAGTAGTGATCACACACATGCCCAGCCAATCTCCACAGCAACTGCAGCCAGTTTAATTACATCAACCCCAAACATTTGATTCAGATCAGTGCGATTTCTGGGTGACACTGAGGAATCAAACAACTACTAAGATGTTTTTCCTAATTCCTGCCTTTATTCCTGCCTCCACTTTTACCTCCTACAACCTGAAATGGTTTCGCATTTACATACATGATCTCAGTTATCAAACTGGATACAAACAAATTTCTCATTTGCAGGAGCACTTTCACAAAAAATGTTTTATTCATGAAAATCCAGGTAGTTAAAAAACAAAAATTAAATAAAAGAATATAGAGCAAGAGCTTCGGAGTTTGTGTAAATGTATGTATAAGGAGACTCAGTAACCTAAACCTCGATTACTAGGCTTCAGATTGTATAATTGGCATGAGCTACTGCAAATCTACTGTAAATATATTCAGATCATGTTTAGTTTATGGGCCTTATTTATTCCAAATTCAGCCACAACTTGAATAAAAATGTTATGAAAGCAGGGCAAAACAAATACATTTGAATATATTTTTGCATTACACATCTTTCTAGATGGTATTAAAAATGGGTATTTATTATGTTACATCTTTCACACCATGCTTAAGTGATTCTTTTTCACAGGTTGGTCATGATTTTTTTATTTTTAGCTCACACTAAGTTTTGTGGGTGATATGAAATCAGCTTGATTGGGTAGAATTGGATTCAATACCCGCATTGATGTTAAAATGGGCGACATGAAGGACAGCACACATTTAGCAGTTGTGTACTGAAATTTCATAAAGACATACAACAAATCAAAATATCAGTCAGAGAAATCATTTGTTTTTATTTCTGACTAGACAAAATCAGTATTTGTGCTACTTTTCTAGGATTGTCGTAAAGGATACAGAGGACTAGTTTTTCCTTTTTGATTGTTTACTGATTTTTTTGTGGGCCTTTTTGAGTTGATTTAAACACATTTACTGAGGAGTTACTCTTGGAAGTTGGAACAAAGTCTGGCTTATACATGTTTTTTTCTTAACCAATACCATATTTGTTGCATTTCCATTATTTTAACCTGGCATTTTACTTTTTGTCACAATTTCATCTATATTTTGAACACTCTGAGGAAATAGGGAATGTCATTCACGCTTATTCCTCCTCTATGCTCTGTTACATTTATAATAAAGAATGGCAATTGACTGAAAAAAACAGTTCCAGCAAACATCCAGATACTCTGTGTTTACAAGAAAATATATTACCAAGCAGATCAATGTCTGGAAAAAAAACATGTAATGTCTGTTTTCATTATTGTTATGATTTACTGAACAGATTCTTCACTTGATCTTGAGCAATTTCAGTGTCTGAGTGGATTTCCTCACACCCTCCTAAAACATGCTGGTAGGTGGATTGGCTACACTAAACTTCCCCTGGGTGTGAATGTGTGTGTGTGTCCATGGGGCCATGTAATGGACTGGCATCTTTTACAGTGTGTACCGAGCTCCATGCTCTGTGGTCCTGGGATAGGCTCCGGATCACCACGGCCCTGCCCTGGATAAAGCACTGACTGGAGATGAATGAATCAAAAAGTAACTGTGACATCTACTGCTATTATATACGTTCTCAGAGTACTATACGGTATCTTTTCGTCTTGCTGGAGAGAAATCCTTTTGATATCTTTTGTACCTTTAATGTATACAGTGGATATAAAACTTCTACACACTGCTGTTTTTGTAAAAAAATGAAACCAAGATAAATCATATAAAACTTTTTTCCATCTTTATTGTGATAGCAACACATTCAAATGAAAAACAAATAGGAACATTTTAGGGGGAGACAAATTATGAAAAAAAATAAAACTATAAGCTTTATGAAATGTTGTACACAACCTTTTATAATGAGGTATGTGACTCAGTGTTCTCAGAATTAAACTAATTAATCCTATTAACTAGAAAAAAAGATCAGCAGTTTCTGTAGGATTTTTGACATCTTATTGGTTTTAACTGACCGTTAAAGCCTGTCAGGAACTACAACGCATGTATAGGATTAAATTGTTGAAAGGTATCAATCAGGGGAGAAGGAAATTTCCTAAAAAATATTAGATGTACCATGGAACACTGTGAAGGCCATCAACAACAAGAGAAGAAAATAGCATACCGCAGTGACATTCACTAAAAATAGGCTGTCCCCCCAAAACTTATGAAAGGACAAAACATGTTCTTATCTGCGAAATGGCCAAGTGACAACATACAGCAACATTAAATGTGCTGCTGGAACATCTGTCAAGTATCTCTGCATGTAACAGTTCTCTCTTTTATTCTATACTTGTCATGTCTGGGCCGGGGGATAGGATGACTAAATGGAAGCCCATTGAAACAAACAAACAAACAAACAAATAAAAAACCTCTTAAAATCATCCAAACCATGTGTAAAAATGACTTATGGTCTAAAGCGAACAAGGTAAAACTATTTGGGTATAATTCTAAAAGATATATGTGGTGCAAAAACAAGACAGCATATCAACCAAACAACATATACACATGTTGAAGCATGGTGGTGGCAGCATCATGTTATAAGGCTGTTTCTCTTCAGCTGGGGCTGAGGCTCTATGGAGCATTCCAAATACCAATCTATTTTAATACAAAACCTGCAGAATTCTATTACACAGCTGAAGATGAAGAGAAATACCACCTTCCTGCACAATGCTTGGGCTCTGCTTCTATCTTGTCATTGGACTATTATATGATTTTATAGGATTTTCTGTCTTCATATTCTGTGTTAAATGCAATTTAATTTGTTTCTTATTTTTTGTAAATATGACTTTGTTGATCTCATGTTGTAAATATGGATTTTCCTGTTTAATGCCTCCTGCCTGTTTTTTTTTTACCTTTGTTATGAACATAATGATCTTGGATTTTTAAGATAAATCATGCTGAGTGTATGCACATGCTAACTGCTTTCAATAGCCACACATTACATCAGATTTGCTGTCATTAACATTATCAATAAAAAAACCTAAAAAACTCCCATTCATCATGACCCTTCTCCAGGAGATCAAATGTTAAGATTTGCACAGTCAGACTACGATCAGTCACAATGTGCTTATTGTAGTTATTCCAAAAAACAACTCCTTTTACATGCTCTGAGAGTTCCACAAAGCAAACAGAGCTCCAAAGCCTGTTTCCTTAGGACACTATTATTTCTTTCATCCACAGCACTCACTGTGAAGCATCACTGAGCAAGAATCACCTTCACCCATCTCCTTCAGGCTTCAAAGCAAATAAAAAAGACAAGGTCATAACTTTGTTGTTTTTAAAATCACAGAGAATATCTTCGAAAGCTACAATAAATCACATTTCCCAACATGCCTCTTGCTATGCTGTTAAATACGTGTATCCTTTAAAAAAATCCTGTCTTCCTTGCTGACTCACTATGCATTTAGATTAACAAAACAAAAACTACAGAAGCGATTAGTGTTTGTTATTTTCCAAGACTGAGTAAGTCCCTGAGTAAATCTCAGTGGAGGTCCACCAGTCAGAATTATAAAGCAGCTCACGGTGAGGTGAGAAATCTTCTTAGCAAACACACATTATGCATATCAACTCTGATTCTGACTGTTTCTCTTTTAAATAGGCTCATAAGTCCCCATTTAAAGCGGAACAACCAGAGTCAGAGATAACATGAATAATGTTGTCTGAGGAGTATTTATTAACTAGGTTTTGTACCTCATGGCATGCTGCTTTGGCTTTGTATTCATCTAAAGAATGCAGAAGTAAACACTGATAGTTAACACCACACAGTGAGAATCTAATATGGAAATGATACACTCTGGTATTTGGAATTAACTGTGGATTTTAGAATAGTTTTTTATGCTTGACATCCTTTCTGATAACAAGTCAAGCTTGACTGTCTGATTACATATATATCTGCTTTATTTCATCCTTAACTACATGTTCTGTTCAATGTAAACACTTTCAAAACTAATGGAGTGCTATTTGAGGACCATACACAAAACACTGTGAATTAATTAATCATATGAATCATCTACACTTCTACAGATCCCTGGAGAGTTTTTTTTTTCCCCAAGCATACAATGTACTTATTCTTGTATGCTTTGGACCATCCGGTGAAACGCTCAATAATTATATTAATGGTGCAGATACAGATCCTTGTGCTTTTCAGTTCTCCAAGGAAGCTATTTTGTAATCTCCCTTATGTCTATTTTCAGACAACTACAGTACATGATATTTGTGTGTGCGTGTATGTGTGTGTATATATGCATTACCAGCTTTATAGCATATATAGACAGAAGATATTCCCATAAGATACTTGAATTATTTCGCACTGAGCACATTAATTAAATAATACTTTTTTTTTTTTTTATTGGAATTGATTTCAATTATTATTAACACATGACATAAATCAAGATTCAATTCAGAATTAGAGATAATAAATAAATGTCCAACTAGTTTATAATTGCCCCAAAAAGTACAAGTCAATCAAAGAGTTTTAAAAAATCAACATGAAAGCAAGACATTATTAATGAAGAATATTTCCATATTAGACTAATTATATTCCATTTCTCAGCACTAAGCTATAGAAAGTTATTATATTTCCAGATCACAGAGAATCTACTTGTACCATTTCCCATAAGATATCTCTGAAATCACAGCTTTTTATGTAATGTGCCAAATTCTTTAATATTACGAATAAAATATTTACAGATGTCATGCTATTTTAATGTCAAAGATCTTTGTGTGATATTCTGTTTAATGGATTTCCCACTCATTTGTTCATTATTGTTATTGTTTATAAATCACACATTTATTGATCATTATGTTTGCCACCAAATAATTAACTCCAGGGATATTCACGCTTGAGATAGTCATAATAAATCCGGTGTAAACAGAATGCTGGGTTATCTTGTTTCACACTGCTCATACGTTAACCGAGGTTAATGTTCTTATTTGCATATTTGCAGGGGCAAAAACCATGATTGGATAAATATAGCATGCAGCCGGTTTAAATAACGGCTTGTCTCTTGTCTAGTTGCTAAGCGTCTAGCTGTAACATTTTAATACTGCACTGTTTCACATCGTACTCATTTGGCACCACAACGTGGGGTTAACAGCACAAAAGTGGTGTTCATAACCCCGGGTAAAATGCTGTGCTAACCCCACTTCTAAATTACAAGTATGAAGTGTTTCTCTACCCTGGGTTAAAAGCAGAGTTTAGAATGATGATAACCTGGGGTTAAACACAGTGTGAAAAGCGTTTATGAGTGAAAAAATGGTGGTTTCTGAAACTGTATTGTGCATGGAAAATTCAAGAGATACTGTAAAAACAAACTCAACTGTCTGTATTTTAAGGGGTTTGCAACTTAACTGATAGGGGAAAAAAATGTAACTGAAACTTATTGGTACTAAAACATATCAATTGATTAAAAAATAATAATCAAAAATTAAAAAAAAAATAAAGCAAATACATAAATGTTAATGAGTAAAATTATGAGTTAACATTGATTAACATAAACCAAAACTTTAACTGAACAATTTGTGGTTATTAACTGTTAAAATTAAGACCTGAAACATTAAAACTGGGGGCCTGGAGTTCAGTACACTGTCAATAATTATGAACATGCTGTAAGTTCATTTATTCATATATTGTTTGTCATGGATTGAATAAACATGCTAGTGCAAGTGAATTGTGATATAGAATCAATTAATACTTATTAGTTTTATTATTTGTTATTAATTTTGACCTTTGTGGTTTGTTAATGTTAACTAAAGCAAAAAATAATGTTAGTTACAGGAATCTGATTGTATATTGTTACCATATATAGTAAGAATATAACCAACCAAAACCAGCATAGCACATCAGCAGCCAAAAAAAGATCATTTCTGCAGTTCTTAGACTAAAAACACTGATCCCTAGACAAAAGGCATAAAGGCAGTATAGTCGTGATATATGCTCTTTTAAATGTGTCAGTTCAGCCCCACTGCCTTTGCTAAAAAAAGTAGCATTTAGTGCCACAGGGAGGCCATTGGTTTTTGGATGCCATGGAGATGGCTGGCACTCTGCCCGTGCCAAGCAGCGAGATCATTCATTCACTTCCTGTGGTCTGCCTTCCCTCGAGACAGCCAGCAAGAGAGGAGAAATGTGAGGTATATTAATGCACATTTTGGTGGACACTCTTAGGCTAATGTCCTTCCTGGCACTGGGACAACTTGGAACGGCATGCAACAAACTTAGAAAACTGCTGATCTCTCCTGACAAGCACTGAATGCCAACACAATGTATCATGAAAAGGAAAGAAAACACAAACACCGCTATAGTTTTATTCCCCATTAACAAATATGTGATGGTGGCTGTATTATATAACTGTAAAATAGAGAAACCAGGAAGGAAATCTTTGCAATGAAATCTTTATATAATGACAAAATGTGATGATATAAATATATTAACCAGGGAAATGTTTATAGGGCATTGTGAATACAGCACAAGCCATTCATAATAACTGATACATGTACAGTACATTGATATTATAAAGGCTTATTGCAAAAAAATTTCTGACATGAAAAAAAAACTTTATACTGGCATAATTTACATTTTAAACAACTAATGCTGGAATAAGCTTTTATAAATGTCTAAGTAGGTTTATGTGAATTGTTATAAAGCATTTATGTAGATAGGTACCATGTCAAGACTACCCAAAATGTCAAATAATTTCAGGTCAGAAAGTAGAAGTGGGCTATTTATTGCAGAAATGTCAGTACTTTAAATCTAAGGCAAAAGGATGTCAGACACATTTATTTTAAATTGTCACTGAAAGTTTTTACAATGATAATTTCCTCCTAATTGTACAAGAATGGCGTTGACACATCCACTTTGACAATTTGAAGGAATTAGACATAAGTACTATCCATGACTCATCAAGTACATGTAGCATCACGCATCACTGAAGAAGCTCAAACCCTATGCAACAAAAGTGAATGCACAGCATGTACTTGTGTATCACTACGTCATCACGAGTCATGCCTTCAGACTAGTAATATCAGATATTTCATGATAAACAATATTTAACTGACCATGATGAACAACTTTAACACAAAGTGTCCATGTATTTCACCAGGAACTATAAGGTTTGGGGGCAAGGGGTTAATTTGGGAGCGCTACTTCTTTAACTGAGAGCTCTACTACTTTAATGAGAACTCTTTTGTTAATTGGTGCCAAATTGTGAGAAAAGAGATTCTCATTGACAAATGGGTAACAAATTAAAGGAGAAAAACAACACATGCCTAAGTAATGTGTTGTGCCACCATGAGTCAGTGTGTCTGAGCATAGCTTCTAAAAGTCTCTGGAAGTGTACTAGACCGATGGGCAAATTCTTTCAAAAGAAATAGTAGTAGTAGTAGTAGTAGTAGTAATATTAGTAGTAGTAGTAGTAGTAGTAGTACCAGTAAGTCATGCTATTATTGATATTTACAGTCAAATTGTATTACCTCAGCTTAGCTTCTAATATAACTTGCTGTTCACATAAACTAAAGAAGTGGGCGAGGCTCCACTCTATCAGATTGATCCTGATTGGTGGTCCATATTCCAGAGGATGCTGATGTAAATCATATCTACTGTATGATTTAATTCTTCTGTCCCTAATCTGACTTCACAATGCTGAATACAAACAACTGTACTCAGGGTTGCCAGGTTCCAGCCTAATTTCTAGCCCAACTACAAAATTGGGCATTAAAAATTCGCCCCAAAAAACCCCAAATCAAAACAAAACCATGAAACTAGCCCAAAAGATTTCACGAAAAAAGCAAGACACATTTCTGATTAGCATTATCTTCAGTATATTGTTATGTAATCACATAGTATAGAATATAATCCATACTATATAATCCATTTTGGCGTATTTCTTAAAAATAGCATAAATGGTTTGAAATAGAAAAAATGGCAAATGGTCTGCAGTTACATTTTGGCCTTGTTTGTCTCTGTCTGTGGAATAATTAAATGCAGTGATTATTTTGACTGACACAAATTTTGAAATTACCCACAGCACCAAAAAAAACCCCAAACAAACAATTTTTTTTTTTACCAGAATCTTTAAAAAGTACCTGAATTAAAATGTCATATTTCAAACACTTTTCCCTCTACATGATTAAGTAGTTTCTTGTTCAGCATGTGGCAGTTGTATGCAGGTGTGAAGCAGGCTGTTGGTTATGTATTTACAGTGGTAAATTAACAGGGACTGCAAGCAGGAGCAAACTGCAGAGAACAAATGAAGGCCCATGTATTATTCACAGCTCAGTTGTAATGGGTCGAAGGCACAATTAAGATGTGATTGCATGGACGAATGACCTAGGCCAGTGGTGCATGTGTAATTTTCTGTATGCATATGTATTTCTGGGTGCTGGGTGCTAGAAACGAGGTGAAGATTATATAAACGATGTTCATTAATCATTCACTGCATCCTCAAGTTTAATCTGGTGCTTCGTGACGCATCAGGCTTAATTGGTATTCTGCAGCAAAGTGAGTGACAGCCAATCTCATTTGATGATCCAATTACTTGCATGCGGTCACTCTACATCCTGTTCTAATTGCCCTCCTGATGCAAAAAGATAAGCCACTGCCAAGCATGGACAGCGCTGGTGTGCCTCTGTTTGTTTCTCTGATAAATAAACAAAGTGATATGATCACAGGGCTTGGCTCAAGGTTTGACATGACACTAGTCATGTAAACAATCAGGATAATTAACTTTGATAGCCGTCCCTTTATCAAATGTCCCTTTTCATTTTATGTTAGGCATCATGTTAGAAGTTGCATCCTACACAAACTCTCTGTGAGTGAATGTCTGAAGTAAATGGCTCTTTAATCCTTTACTGATGTTGTAATTGGCCAGGAAAAAAAATGGATGGTGCCCCTGGCCCCAATAAACCAACCCCACCCTCACCCCACACAAAAGGCAATAAAAAACATCACAAGATCGGTAAACAAAACAAAATAAAAGCAAATCAGAAAATGCAAGGGAAAAAGAAAAGAAATGCCCTTTACCACTATCTAAAATGAAATTATTACCACTCTCTCTACTTTCACTACCACCTATCTCCCTCAACAGCTGCAGACAGAGTACACATTCCCTTGTTCACAATGCCCACATACACTTCTAATTGCAAATGTATGTCTTTATGGGTTTTTTTTTTTCCTTGCACTATATGTAATTTATGGTTTGGCATTTTCTTTATGCTCTGTTTAAATTATGTAGGAATTTGCTGGGGGAGTCACAGAGTAAAAATTTAATTGTACTGTTGTCTTACATATAACAAACTCTTGAATCTTGAATCTTATTAAACAACGTGATCTTTGCTGATAGGACATGTCATATGACTATCACAATCTCTTATCTAATTAGTCTAGCGAAAATGATTGAATGTAAAGATAATTATGTTATTACAGTGAAGAGTAATTATTTCTTCTGAATCACTGGCTTCCTTTAGGAAAAAGCATCAGCAGATTCATTTAGGCTCATATTTACTGTAAACATCCTCTGTCTGTCAATTTTCTGTGGTCTTGCAGACTGATGAATGCTGTAGCCAATCAGCAGCAAGTATGTGACGTTCGGTAAGGATCAACCCTTTCTCTGAGTGCATGTGTTTTTGAATTTTTTTTCAGGTGTTTTTTGAGTCACCATGATAAAAAGGTTCCTGGAAATGCTACTTGTGTACAAAACACCTTTTTGACCCAACATCACCTTGTTTTTAAAACAAAGCATTGTGGAAATATTTCACTTTCACAGCCATGTCATGATGCCTCATGATACCCACATCCATGACACCAAGCATCACTTCACTACCCAAAAACTTGGAACTAAGGTTTTTATGAAAATAAAATCAGCTTTTGTACCTTAAATGGAAAGTCATGTTAGATTCATAGAAAAAAAAGGATTTTGAATTTCTGAAGCTGCTCCTCTAGAAACATTGCACTATCCTATCCTTATCGTCCTCTTTTAATTCAACTATAAATTCAATTAAAGTTTGGACCTCCCTCCCATCCTTCACGGATGACCCTCAGCAGTGTTGTATGACCCAGTGATTCACACACTTCGTGACTCTGTGTACGTTTGCACAGTGAATGAGGAGGCAGGAGAGGAAAACAAAAGAAGCGAGAGGGAGGGAGAGAGATCTATGAGTTCAACAGCACAGTAAAAGCTTAGTTTAAGGTCGTCAACTCTTCATACTACGCAAGGCCTGTAGAGCGATTTTAATGATAAATGTCCTCTGCAGTCTATTAGTCATAAGCAAAGTACAACCAAGAGTCCCATAACCCCATCACAAATATAAATCCGTTTTTGCCTAGAAACATTATTAGTAGCTGCACAGAGGCCATTTTCTGTCAGACTCCAAGGTGATACAAAAACGCCACCGCATTGCTCCTCCACCCTTCTGAGAGCGTTAGGAATACCCGTTCTCTAATCCAGCTTTAGCGTAGATCATATTTATACATTTCAGTACTTTTCACAAATAGCTGGAGGGGGAACAGTTAGTGAAACCCACAGTGACTGTGGAATCTTCTGTTTTATTCTGAACTCTGGATGGAAGTCTCTTTCTCACAGTCTCGTATAATCAATTTACAGTGTCAATAAAAAGACTTTCTAATCATTCCCAAGGCATCGGAATTTACACAGCACAGAGTGCAATGGAAACATTTTTCTTTTGTAATTGACTCCCCTCCTTGAAGCTTTCTCTTGTGCAGAAGTGAAGTAAAAAAAAATAAAAAAAATTCTCCATCAAGAGAAAAGCTCAGAGAAGCAAAGACTCTTTTCACAGGTAGGTTTAAAGATGCCAAGTGTAATTTGTATTCGTGTCTGTTACCTAGCGTGCAGATGTGAACTTCATATTTCGCTAAGAAATTTAGCCCTGAAGCCATTAAAGCTGAGCAGAGTAATGTATGGCGGGTTGATCGCAATTACTAATGGGGTTTAACACATCTCTGAGAAGAGGAGTCAAATGAAGACGTTCGAAGGAGAGCGTGCATTTAGACCTGTTCACACAGAGAGAATCAACAATAGGAAATTGACTCACACACACACACACATACAAAGGGGCATTAAGGTGGTGTGATACCAAGCCGAGGTGATAATGGGACACAACGGCGAGTGTTTAAAAGGTGTTTCCCCTCACGTCATCTTAACAGGTATTCAGGTATTTTACAACTTTGTCTTTTTTTTGTAGTATTTCTCTTCCTCTCTCTCATTCATGCCTCCGGGGACTTTATGAAGAAGAATGTATTTTAATAATCAGCAGAGTTACATTACTTACAGGCTCGTTCTGCTCTTCAAGAACACCACAGTGTATTCCTTGAGTGTTTTTTGGTCTCCATCTTCAACAAGCCTGGAGTGCCATTGTGTTAAATCCCATCACAATAGCTTTTTTTGTGCTAACATCCATGCTAAATGCAAATTAAACTATAAGTATATTAACATGGGATTTATTTTCCAACGATGGCAACACCACAGAGAGAATGGCTGTATGTCTAATTACTATGGCTAAAAGAAAATAAAATAGGGTTAAGATATTCTGTACTTTTTTATGCAACAGTAGCTCCACACCTGATAGGATCGGCTTTAGCATTGACTTTGATGAACAGATACACTCAAACCTGACAACTATCTTCAAATCCTACCTGAGAGGGCTTTTATGTACTCTTCCTTGACTTCTTTTTGACTTTTCCTCAGGGATAGGAGTCAGAGATTATCACATCTAGAATGGCATTACTGGACCTTTATGCACTCACACACGCATACACGGTAACTTAAACTAACTTTAAGAGCGAGAAGAAAGGCTGATAGTTTACATTCCATTCCATTGGAAGTACCGCTTATCCGATCTATTCTCGGGTTACGGGAAGCCTGTGCCTATCTCAGGCGTCATCAGGCATCAAGGCAGGATACACCCTGGATGGAGTGCCAACCTATCACAGGGCACACACACAATCACACACTACGGGCAATTTAGAGACTCCAATCAGCCTAGAAGCATGTCTTTGCACCTGGAGGAAACCCACCAAGCACGGGGAGAACATGCAAACTCCACACACACAGTGAGCGGGACCGAGACTCGAACCCAGGAGGTGTGAGTCGAACATGCTAACCACTAAGCCACCAAATATATTATTTCTGTTTCCCAACAAAATGCAAGTTCATTACTTACACTAAACTTAAATAAGTTTCTAATTACTAGATTTGAATGACGTAGAGTGAGTGTGATTCACACAGTATTAGCTTAAAGCAATTACAGTGTGAAATCTCAGGAGGATGTTGGTGCTGATGGGGACTACTGTATAACTATGGTATTTAATTTAAGCAATTAAAACCTTTATGGTAGAATAACGTAGTGGAAATACGTCTGTTGCAAAACACCAGCATTGTGGATTTGATTCTTACATTCAAATCATGTGAGATGAATTAAAACTAATTACTTTACTCAGTTCAATCATGCGGAACAGATGTGTACATTTGAATTAAATAAATTCAAGCTTATTTTTTAAGTGTGTCAACCAATCCTCGTAATAACATTGGCTAAATGACATGAAATAGCTTTATGGCAGTTCCAATAAAAGTAATTAAAATAACATAACAGATTAGTAAGAAAAACAACAAATCTATGCTTTTATTCTAATCGTCTGAATAAATCTTTATGCTCAGACTGTAGCTTGCTAGAACCAGAAAAGTACAGTCTAATTGGTTAATCCTGTCTCCCATCATAGCCAATAAATCCTTAAATCTTTTTAAAATTCCATACATTATAGGACACATTCTCTTGATGTTTGGGTTGTTAAATGTGGAATGGAACAATGACTTTGTTGACCTTTTATGAACGTTGTTATGATAATTGTTATAAATAAAGAGCCTAGGTTATTGGTGTTAATTAACAGAATAGATAATAGTAATATGTTAAAAAATAAATAGTCTATGTCTATTGTCCTGCTGGACACCAGTTATGGAGTTGGAGACCAAGAAAAAAGCCCATGGAGGCTTTAATATTTAATAAAACCAAGATAAAAACCCTTCATGCACATGGAGGCTTTAATATTTCCATTAATTCTCTCGCAGTCTAAAAGCTGAAATCTCTCCATATTCAGCTCTACAAGCACTAGACATGTCTAGTGTCCATTTATCTGAGATGCTGCACCGAACAGCTTATTAGTGTCTCAATGCCACATTAATGTATTTATGTCCTTTTTTTCTACTGTGATTTTGATGTACCATTAACAATGCCTTGTTTAAACAGGTTCAACATTTATATTCCCTAAATCTTCTTCACAAGCCCGGCTTTGAATACCAATGGACAAATTACTTGTAAATGTAACCTTAATCAAATATTCATGACACTTAATGGACCATGTTTATTAGACAAAGCTGATTGTGATTACCCATCAAATGCTCATCTAATAATGAAAAACATTTGCGCAATAGAAGACTATTAAAAACGCATATCAGTCAGCAACACATCAGTCAGATTAAAATAATAATAATAATAATAATAATAATAATAATAATAATAATAATAATAAGGTAGATGGATTGAACGCTCTAAATTGCTCTCAGAATGTGTGTGGGTGTATGTGAGAGTGTGTGTGGGTGTGTTCCTGCCTTACACAAGGTTCCCAGGATAATTACCAGAGCCTTTGTGACTATGATCAGGACATTAGCAGTTACTGAAGGTGAATGGAAATTAATATAGTGTCCACTATACAAGGTCACTGGTGAATTTCGGAAATAGAAAAGTATTCTGGAAAACGTCATGACCTGAAATCACATCATCAGAAATGTATTAATGTTTTGTAATATTCTGTAAAATCTATTAATATGTTCATGGTAGAGAAATTTTCCAAATATCCAAAGAAATTAAATGGACAAATTAAAGGAAAAAAAGATATGTCTGTGGAACTGTAACTGAGGAATGAACATCATTCTTCTGAAAGATATTCCATCATTTGGAAAGAGTTTATTAGTCAGATAGTTCTGTCTGTAATCACAGGTATTAATGTGCTTATACTGATAGCAACAATATACACAGGGACATGTATAGACAATTGTATAGGGTGCACAGTCTATGTAAACAGATGAAAGAAAAACGTCTAAGGTAAAGCGGTATCTAGCTTAGCTGACACAGGAAGGTCTTCAGGATGGAAGTATTTGTCTTTTTTGGGTTCCTGGTAACATGATATGCTGCATTTGTTTTGTCTTATTAACTTAGAGAGAGAGAGAGAGAGAGAGAGAGAGAGAGAGAGAGAGAGAGAGAGAGAGAGAGGATCTACTGTTTTTAGCTGCTGTAATGTAAGTGATAACAGGAACTAGTTTCTCTACATTAAAATGTAACTGTAAATGAATTTAAAAGTATCACCTTATTTTTTTGTAATTTAAAAAATCATAAGTGTTGTGATAGAAGAAAAATAGAACACTTCGGATGTGATGTTATTCTCCTTTCTTTAACGTCATACAGTATTTTCCTCTGAAACTATACAGTATTTGAATTTTGTTGACCACCGAAAATTTGTTCTTTTCTACTCATTTCTACAATTTGACATATTAATGTCAAAATAGAATAAAAGCAGCATTAGTGTCTCACGGTGGAAATATATAGAGATGCTGTAAATATAAAGGAAATGATGTGCATGGGGTTTTGGTACAACTGGAGTTCATTCATTCATTGAATACCGCTTATCCGACTCAACACAGGAGCCTGTGCCTATCTCAGGCATCAACAGAGTGCCAAGCCATCACAGGGCACACACACACACACACTCTTGCAATCACACACACACTACAGACAATTTAGAGATGCCACTCAACCTACAATGCATGTCTTTGGACCAGGGGAGGAAACCAAAGTACCCAGAGGAAACCCCCATGCAAACTCCACACACACGGCAGAGGCGGGAATCGAACCCCCAACCCTGTAGGTGTGAGGTAAACGTGCTAACCACCAAGCCCCCCTTACAACTGGAGTTATAACAGTGAACTCTCCCTCAAATATACCTTCAATGACCAAATTATAAGGAACCCCAGTAATTTATCTTATCAGTTACCATTATAAAACTGGATAACATTGCAGTGGAGCTGCTATTCTGTTCACAATTGACACAATATTAATTATATTACTGAACCCTTCCTGGCAGTTTGAAAAAGTCTGTCTATTTTGCTTTGAGTTCTTTCATTAACAAGTTGTGTCCACTTTCATATCTACTGATTAATTGGTTATTTGTGCTGTTGTTTTTGTGTTTTATCCTGACAACCGTTAGTTAACTCTGAAGATCCTAGGAGATTAACTGAAATTTTCTGAAATACTCAAACCTGATGTTTGTTCCAGATGCTCTTGACTGATGCCTGCATGCCTTTATGCACAGAGCTAATGCCTTATGATACATTGATTAGATATTTGCATGAATGAACAGATGTACAGGGGTTCCTAATAAGTTGTTCAGTGTGCACAAACACCAAATATTTATTTAATTCCATTCTTCATATTTTCTTATCTAAATTATATTAGAAATATCTAAATTTATTCATGTTTAGTGCTTTTACAAAGCACTGTATACACGGATGCACACATTACAATTAAACATGTGGATTTGTGCTTCAGGACATTTCAGTACTCAGTCCCTGTTTTCCAGAACAATGCGCGAGTAAACAAGCAGAGGCTTAGGAAGCACAAAACCTCTCCAACATAATTGATTTTTAAATAGAGAGGGGAGAGCGGGGCTTCATTCAAATTACCTGCTTATTCATGTCCTCCATTCTGAAATAACTTAATCCACTATTCTCGCTGCAGATTAGAAAACATTTCCTTCAATTAAAAGCTGATTGTACAGCAAAAACGCAAGGCACATGGGTACACCCTTTTTGCTTTGTGTCAAGCTCCGGGTCGATGGAGCGCTGGGTCGATGAACCATTCGACAAGCTTCTTAAAATAAGCCTGATCATTTCTGATACAAGAAAGAGATAGAACGGTGTATGGTACGACGATCATTATAAGCTAATGCTTTTTATCTATACTGTAATTATCGACAGAGTTAAAGTGATAATTTTCATCATTATCGAAAAAACCTCTGTAACTAAAACCAATCCTTTTACAGTTCATTGCTGACGGAGCAGCAGCGGATCCTATGAAAGTCTCCTTGCTAAGCAGCACAGCTCCACTCCTGTACATCAACAGCATGTTTATGAGTGTGTGAATCAACAGTATCTCTATGTCAGCAGCCCATAAACCATCCATAGCACCACCACCTCCGGATGCTCCAACCAAATTTTGAGTCGTGATAACACAGGCCACAAATGCCAGACTTGCTCTGACTAAAGTTTGAATCAGAGGCCTGGAGATGGAGATAAAGAAAAGAACAAGGCAGTCACTCAATCAGACATTGAATTCAACAATACAGTAAAGTAAGTTTTCAGTACAGCACTGTTACATTGTTCGCATTTCTAGCTTTGTGTTACTGTACAATGCAGTCATTGTTATAACAGCTGATCGAGCCCATGACACAAGCTCTGAAGTGGAAATATCATTTTGTCAAATGTAAGTGGCCTTATAATGTATTTAGTTGTGGAAATTGTAGCCTGTTTTAGGAGGCATTAAGCCAATTGCTGAAAAGCTAACATGTGCAAACACATTTCATGTACATTTTGCTGTCACACATTCAGAGATGCGCACAACAATTGCAGGGAACAGTTTGCACGCTAATACAAGTATCCACTTCCCCCCTGCTGAGTACATGCTCTCCATTCCTATTGTGTTTACCTATTAGGCTTAAGGACATTGCTGGAGTCTTAATGCATCTGTTTTTCAAGAATAAATTTATTGCATTATAAGAATGTTGTGGGGGAAAATATTACACACACACACACACACACACACACACACACACACACACACACACACACAAAGGCAGATACAAAGCTGCAGTCATGACTTCTATTTTTGTGAAATAGGAGTCTGTAATACTTTACAGGCTTAATGGAGCATTTCCTCTAAATATCAAACATGGTGAAAAGAAAGGTTATAACCCTTCATTCAAAAAAAGGCAGAAAGAAAAAAAATAAATAACATTTTTTGTGTAATCTGTTGAACAATCAGCCTCATGGGCATGAATAGATTTATTTTTTAATCATTTGCACACATTTACCAAAGAAATTTGGTATTCATGAAAGACATTTTTGAAGAAAAATAAAGCAAAAAAAAAAAACGTTGGGATCTTACTCGTGCTCCTGAATGTATGTAAACTTAAGGAAAACTGACTATTTTAAATCTTGATTGATTTCAAAAGAGTCTCTGCATTTTAATATACTCATTTTGGGATTTAAATCGATATTTATTTCAATTACACACAAATGTAACCTTCTGAACTCTCATTTCATATTAAAGGAATTAAAGAAATATTACACGTAAAATAGAGAGCGAGCACATGCATTTTAAGACGTCTTGTCTTAAATTTCATTTGATTCTGATGGACCCCAGCTGTATAAACAGAGGGTGAGATGGTCTGTGCATGTGCTAGCCATAAATCAAGGCGGTGCTAATGACAGAACTGACTTAAGGGCCCGTCCCATTCCTGTACACGTCTAACTTTTGTCTGTGATTAGATTTCTTGTTACTGGCACGTTTCCAAGAGATAAGTGACTGATCTGGTTTGTCTCACTGCAACATGTTGTTTACTCCCTAGTGCGCTGCGTACCAACATCAGGCATGTTTCTGAATACAGAGTGCTTTCCTCCTGGAGCCCTAAATGAAGACTCTGGTGAGGATGGGGTTACTGCATGTCAGCACTTGTAACAACTTGGCAGAGGTTTTACGCCGGATGCCCTTCCTGACGAAACCCTCCCATTTTTCCAGGCGACGCTATCGGTCAGTAAAATCGCGTACCACCAGACTCCTTCCAGACACCATTATACAACTAAACCCTAGCTGATGGAGACAATAATCACTATACTCAACACTTACAGCATTCAAATACTAGATGTGCAATAAACTCTCTTCTTGCCAATAGTTATATATTCTATATACATACAATAGCAACTGTGTAAGCAACGGTGCAAAGTAAGCAGATATGTACATTGTATGTCTATTTACATTTATATCTGTTTACACCTTCATTTGTATCTATTCACACTTTTTGTATCATCTGTTTACGTTATATGTGTGTGTGAATGTGTGCACCTTTTAAATGAGAGAGCCTTAATTTCATTGTGCAGCTGTACATTGACAATAAAATTTTCTATTCCATTCTATTCTGTTGTAGAGTTGTTGCAACATCCTCTTCCACTTTAAACTTAGGATTCTGCTTTTCTAAAACAGCAGCATCGAGGACTTTCAGGTGCTGTGACTCTACCGAGTACACTGCAAAATAATTTTTTTTTATTCTCATAGACGTGAGTCAGAAGTACTCCCACGTCTGCTTTAGAAGTCATTTTGTGCTTTCCGCTCTGTGAGCTTTGCCTTTTCTGGACTTTTGTGGGAGTCACTAATGCAAATCAGCTCTGCCATGCACGCATCAGGTAATTTCTGGGTGATCACCATTTATCAGCATGCACATGTGAATAGGAAGAAATTCAACAAGATTATGAAATGCAGCCCACTGTGTGCTTAGTCAATCTCCTTTTAGTTTCCTCCAAAGGAATTCTGGGGAAGAAAAAGGATGATAGAGTAAATAATCATTACAGACCATGTGCCTTCTAAATTCCGGCTGATGATGAATGTGTGAGCAAAGCAGGCTAAAAAAAAATCAGACCAACCAAAGGAAAATCAAATCTAGACATTGTTACACTTGTGTAATTACCTGTTATTACGGACCTTGAAGGAATCTATAGTCTGAGCAAGAAAGAAATCAGCCCCAGTCTAGCTTTTTTGTGGGTTTCTTACAACTATATGTGGTGCTATTGGTCTTGTTTACATGATATAATATCCATAATAATCTGCTAGACGTATGTTAACAGCAAATATACTGATGTTTGTTTGTTTCTTTCTATCTTGTTCTATTTATTCATTCATTCATTGTCTACCGTTTATCCGATCTATACTCAGGTCACGGGGAGCCTGTGCCTATCTCAGGCGTCATTGGGCATCAAGGCAGGATACACCCTGGACGGAGTGCCAACCCATCGCAGGGCACACACACTCTCTCATTCACACACTACGGACAATTTAGAGATGCCAATCAACCTACAATGCATGTCTTTGGACCTGCATGGGGAGAACATGCAAACTCCACACACACACATGGCGGAGGCAGGAATCAAACCCCCAACCCTGGAGGTGTGAGGCAAACATGCTAACCACTAAGCCACCGTGCCCCCCCGTTCTATTTATTTATTTATTTATTTATTTATTTATTTATTTATTTGTTTATTTATTTATTTATCTATCCATTTATCCTGAGCCTCTTTTGTTCAAACCAAAGATTACAATTCGAACTCTTTTTCCCAGAGGCCAAAAAATGGAATTTGTGCTTGTCTTGTTATGCACATGTTCAGCATTGAATTTCTTTGTCATGTCACACTCCACAGTGGTGGTTAATGGCCCATATGAAAATAGAAATTCAGGGCTTAAAGTTCCTTTTTACCTAGCTTACTAGAGGCAATATTTTCATAGATTATTAGGTGAAATTATTTCTTCTCTTTAACGCTAATTGTCATGACAAGTTTTCAATATTGAACTTAAGTATATATGTTATAGGTAAGACGAAACTTAAAGTAATATATTGTCCTGACTACTTGTGAGGTGAAACAAGGCTTATCTTAAGATGAGTTTTGTCATGTGTTTAAGACAGCAGGTAAACTTTTGCTTCTAAGTTTAAACATCTTGAAATGTTTTACAGTATATTATAGATATTCACATATTCAACCGTTTTCTGCTCTCTGGGATGCCCCAAGTGGTTGTTAATAGGCCTCTAAAATTTGCTATCGAAAATTGGTATCTTCAACCACCAAAATTCTGTGTAAGCTTATCCCAAAAGCGGGGGAAAACATCTCATGCTGAAAACCAGCAGTGTCCTGACTAATTTTACATCAGACTTAAATAATCATTTGTTTATACTGATTGAACATGTCTGATAAGTCGATTTCCATTCTGCTGGCTGAATGGATAGGCACTGTACTAGTAAAAAGAGTTAATGCCTTGATGCCTTTATGTCATGTCATATTACAGCTTGTCTCCTTGATTTTCTAAAAAAAAAAAAAAAAGAAAAAAAAACTCCTGATCTGTAAAAAGGAATTTGTTTTGGTTCCAGATATGCAGCTCATTAACTGATTTCACTAATTAGGTTCCCTTCTTTGTTAAGGTGAGCTCATTAGTGAAATCTGCTGGTGTTGTGCAGCATAGGAAAAATGCCAGCTAGCTGTGACCCATGATGGATTAAGCTGTGTATCAGAGTATCTATGTCCTATACTCAATCCACCCCTGACCCAAAGTCTTAATAAAGCACTACCTCATGTTGAGTACGTATCGATAGGAAGGAAGGCGGACCGATATTCAAACCAGAGCCTCTTTTTGATAGAGCGTGTTGTCAGTATTGATGCAGCAAAAAACAGTTGCTCTCTCTAACCTTTGGGAAAAAGAAAAAAAGTCAGGCTGATTGCCAATACAGAGCAAATCAATACCACTGTCGACACATCGAATTTTCTGACATCCCACAGGGACCGAAATGTGATTGACTACTTAAACTGAAACGTGACAGTTCAAGTGGCATGATCATTCAGGTGCTAACTAGCTGCTTCCTCTAGGCCACATGCAAAAAACGTGAAATGACTTTCCAGACGATCTCACTGCCTGAGAATGGCTCTCCTGTTAATTTCTCCACAGCGCTGAGAAATTGCGTGGTGAATGGATTGTAACAGTCTAGTTATTGAAATCAATAGCAATAACTGCAATCCCTCATTTTCAGAATGGCTCTCAAGCCAGTCAATGGATACCAAATTACACTTTGTCTATAGCACATCATTTCCATTTGAGAGATGGCGATCAGGATTTCATTAAATCCAAAGAGAAAAAAGAAATCAATGTCCAAGTATATGGCTCATTATGCTCATAAGCTTTAGGATCTATGAGACTATACTGTAATACACATACAGAAATGTGTCTAAAGGCAGAATTAAAACAATGTTATGTTTATTTTTATACTGGACATCACATAAAATAAAGAGAGGCAAGATGACCTCACTTATTGTATGTGGGATAGATTAATACATTCATAAATGTAACGTTTATTCTGAATTTCTATATTTTTAATATTCCTGTAAAACTATTTTGTGGCAGTGTACATTGTTAAAAGCAACACACAATTAAAATAAAATTAAATTGAACTTGTGTGAGCTCATAATCCTTGATGCCTTGATAGACATGGAGAGAAAATATATGAACATATGCAAATGAAGATATGAAACTCTATGTAGGTTTCTTCTGGGTTCTGGATTTAGTGGACTGGTGATGTATTAGACTTGCTTTTACCTTCGTACGCTATTGTTCAGAGTGTCACTTGTGCAGGTCGCTATTTGTCCATGTGGTGCAATACTAACATTTATAGTAGGGGCAGTATATCACCATGTGGCACGGTGTCCACAACTGGCACAAAAGTTTTTTTTTGCATTTGGACAAATAAACTCAAATGGTGATCATGAATTTACTGCATCCCCAAGCACAGACCACCTGATCCAGATTTATTATATAGAACTATTGTAAGTTTTGAACATTTCTAATATCAGTAATATACATATGCGTGAGGTGAAGTAACAAAAAAAACTAAAGGAATATTTTTTGCACTGACTTACCAGTCTAACAGGAAGTGATACATTATGAAAAGAAAATGATTCGGGTCAGCCTGGTGTGATTCACGACGATGCAAAGTGGAGGAACCGTGCTTATACATGCTGCATGATTTTGCGCATACAGAAGCAGAGGCAATGCGAGCAGCATTGTTTAGACGCTCTCTGTGTATCTTATGTACATCTGGAAGATTTTAAAATGACATCAAGTAGCTTGCATGTTAGCGCCAAAACATCCATTTGGTTTCAAAGTCTAACTGTAAAATGTTTGGAAATTCCTTTTCACTGTGATGTTAAACAGACTGATGAGGCTGACATCATGAAAGCTGTCATGAACTGTGTCTTGAAATAAAAATTCTAATGTTAGATTCCGAAGTATTTAATAATCTAGAAAATCCAGAAGACTGGTAAGTAAATCAGACCATTTAATATTACACATTAATTTTTTAAAAATTCAAACACTAACTGTAATAGGAAACCTGGTTAGTATTAGTACTCACTGGTGATACAGAGTAGTACATAAAATAAGTATGCAATTTGAGACACAATGGTAATTTGTAAGTGGAAGTAAATTCATCTCTTGAATTAAACTCTTGCCAGCATTTCAAGGCAGACATTTGGACACAAAATCTGCATTAGACATTTCTAATATTAATGTATAAAATAAAGAAGAAATGAGTTTCAGTTGTGACCCCATTTGTAAATCCAGTGACTCCATGTGGAGTTGTAATCACTAGCGTGGCTCTCCTAGGCTAAGCAAACTAGATCTCTGTCTCAAATCGCATACTTATGTACTCTTTTAGACAGTTATTCTGTCCTAAAACTAAGCAGTTTTCCTATCACGTTTAGTGATTTTGCATTTTAAAAACCTCTCCTTTGAAATCGAGACTTAGCTCATGACAACAATCACAACAACAGCAGAAAGTTTTAACATTTACATTACATTACATTTCTGGCATTTGACAGACGCCCTTATCCAGAGCAACGTATATCTAATTTTTTATACAACTGAGCAATTAAGGGTTAAAGGCCTTGCTCAAGGGCTCAGCAGTAGCAGCTTGGTGGACCTGGGAGTCAAACTCACAACCTTCTGATCAGTAGTCCAACGCCTAAACCACTAAGTTACCACATCCAATCCAATTTCACAGAGCTCATCAGTATGTTAGACATCACCGTACATGAAATTTCCAAACATTTTACCTTTCTGCATGGAAACCATGTTTTGGCTCTGAAATACCATTCAGTGAATGTTGCTCTTAATCCTCACGCAGGTGGGTATGGGAACAATACCACTAGTTTTGCTGCAGTTTCTATACCCTCACCTCAAGTCTCAAGTATAAACCAGTCCTAATTAAGAATGATTGTGTGAATGAGTGTGTTCACGCTCTGTAATTGATGGGTATCTGATTAAAGGTGCATTTCTACCTCGTACCCAATGTTCCCAAAGATTGAATCCAGATCCAACATATCTGTGCTCAGGATAAAGCATTTGCTGAAGATGAAAGAATGAATCAACATCCAGTATAAAGGGTTGAATCATCACATCTTTGCTGTGTCTAAGCCTTATAGAAATTGAGAATTAGACACTGTTACTGTTATAACTGAAAGGCTTTTATAGATCTTTCAAAAAGTGGCCACTATTCTGGTGAGCTAAAGATAAAAATTACACAAAAGGTCAAAATAGCAACTAAAGACTACTGGAGAGATCCAAAAGGCAAAAATGACTCAACTTGACAAAGATGTTCTATATGCACAGCATTAGAAAACACAACCAGGAGCAGAGGTGAACTCAGTTTACACATTTCCACTTTACACATTTAATCCCTCGCTGATTAACTGATATGTTAAATCTGATGTGTTAAATGCAGCTGAAGGAGTAAACTTTTCCCGGTTTCCTAAAACACATGGCAGTAATGATGAAGTGTAGGATTTTACTAAACCTGCCAGATTATATGAAATGATTGTATTGATTTAGTTTATTTTAATGAATTGAATGTAAAAGAAAGTACATAAATTAATCTGCCATGTAAACATGTTAATAATCCATTCTGGCACATATGAATATGCAATAGTGTTTATGTCATTGTAGATTTACTTAGCTAACATTTCAGGCCTTGTATTTTCCATGTAGAAGAAGTTATAGAAACAAATAGTAACAATAGAGTTAAAATAATATTTTGGAGTGTAGAGATTAAGGGGGAGGGCATGTGTAAGCGAGAGCAAGAAGCAAGACATGTGTGACTACAAAGACACAAGAGGAATTTTATTCTAAACCGAACAAACAAATGAAAAAGTCAATTTGGAAGGCTTAAACACGCAGTAAGAAATTTATGATCAGCTTATGAACAGGCTGGATAGAAACAGGAAGTATTATGTATGAGGTGATGATGGAAATAATAGAGAACAGGTGTCAGGACCCGAAGACAGCAAAGCTCTGGGATTGAGCTAGCAACTAGGCATCCATGAGCAGTGTAAGGATGCGGTTATGTTGACTTAATAGAAAAAGTGAGAGCCAGATGTCCAAATGCCCCTCAGTACTTCTGCATCTACCATTTTGTGGCATTTGAGAAAGATAAAAGAAGAAACAAGCATGAAATCCATCCTGAATGACACAGCAAACAAAGAAGAGGAAACTCCTCAATAGGCCCCCTGTTGTAACTGGAAGTGACAGGCTAGTCGAAGATAAGAGCGAAACAAGATATGAGGCTTTTATTCGCATCCAGTCACAGAGATGCTGTGTGCTGCTCTCGTACTACCCCAGCAAGCCCATATCAAAGATCTCATCAGCACTAATCAAATGATTGAGCACACAGATATATGGTACAATCCAGCAAAAGTATAGGGACATTTGTAAAGGTTAGAGGAGCAGCAGCGTGGTTTCATTGATATTGATGAAGGTGGAATTGTGTCAGAACGTAAGGAGAGGTTTGCCGAGGGAATATCATTCATCCCAGCACCCTGTTATACACACACTGAATGAGGTGCCAACCTGTGCCATTCAAAAAGCCATTTCTGTCCACCCTGCTCTATTGTCCTCTGACAGAAAGAGGGGGAGGGAAATGGAAAATGTGTGTGTATGTGAGAGAGAGACAGAGAGATGGAGACTGAAAAAGAGAGACAGACAGAGAGAGAGAAGGGGACACCAGGAATAGGAGTACAGGAGGAGGGGTGGACATTCGTCAGAAGAGCTTTTTGTCATTTGAAATGGCATAGCTGCCTTCTTCAGCCAGGGCATTAACAAAACCGGAAAATTTATTCACATGCTGTCAAATATACTGTAAAACAATGCTCAAATATTAGTAACAATGCACACATTTCTGCTTATATTAAACAGATTTATCACAATCTCATGACAGATACACGTAGATTCATGACACTGGGATGGCAATTTTTGTCTCAGACAAAAGTGATTTAGATTCCGAGTTTGGTTTTGCTGGTTGATGTGTCACCATTGTGTTACTCTGGCATAAGAAATACCCCAAGCTACAAAATCAGTACAGATCACTTGACTCAACAGTCAGTAAAACAATTTTACTAAAGCTCTCTAAAGGTTTATGTCCTAAGAAAAGGCACATGCAGATGAAGCTATGAATACTGCCAGTTTGATACAGTCCTGTAGTGCTACATTATCCTTCCAACATATAATGACAGCTCAATATTTCTGCATTCAGCTTACTGCGAGTCTGATGAACATATTTGAGCAGAACAGTAGGGATCCTATCATCTATATTGCTCTCTCCATGTGCAATTTTAAAGTAGTGGCAGAACTGCTTAGCGTAGCATAATGAGAATCAAGAAATGCTAGCTCTTCTGAAAAGAAAGGAAACAGAAGCTCTAACAGCCCAACAGCTGGGTCGTTAGCACGTTGCTCGCTGTTTATTGCATTAACATATGAAACACACAAATATAGTTTATTCTAGGCATCCGAGAGCCTCACACACACCTCACTCCAGTGCACATGGTAATGAAGGGAAAAAGAAAAGACAAGCTCGAGCATCACATCAGCATTCAGTGAAACGCAGACCGATTTCAGAAAGTCTTGATCGAATTGCTTTTTATTAAGTTATGCATATCGTGCTTTGTGTATTTGTTTAGCTGATTCAAATATTTCTGTTCGTGCTTCAGGTTAGTTTGAGGCAACTAGATTAGATACTTTAATTCACACTCCAATGCTGCTAGGAAGATCTGAAAGAGTCTGGCTCACCATCTCTAGACTTACTGCTGTATATTCTGCTACACTACAGGTTTTTAAAGACCTCCAAGATAAAAATAAAATATAATAATGTACCAAAAATTTATACTGAATACATGGATGTCTATTATTACATCATGACATCATTTCTTTCTTGAAAAGTAACATTTACTTCAGAAACACACAGAAACCTTCCAGGATATTTGGCAACCTCCTTAAAGACAATTAAATACAATTGAATAAAATAAGCTCTAGAGCTTTTCATACTGTTCTAAACCCTGCTTTTAACCCCAGGTAGAGGAACACTTCACACTTGTGATTTGTGTTTTTATGAAACTCTGCTATGAAGTAGGATTAGCAATGCTTTTGCAACCCTGAACTGCGGTGCCAAAACATAAAAACATGGATCCATTTATTGTGCATATAATTGACATCTTGTGTAGTGTGAGGCTATAACCAGATTTTACACAAAATGTAAGTCGTAAATAAAACTATGACCTCTATGACCTCTGCTAGTTATGCAAACCTTAACCTTAAGCATAACATTGGCCCTTATCTCAATCTTAGTCACTTGTAACTCTTCCATGCTTTATCTAATGCATTTACATTTTTATTTCTGGTGAAAATAGAGCCTGTTGAAGAATTCTCCCCAATACAAGCCTGTTGCTGAAATGACCACTGGGTTACCCTTTAGTGGTTATTCAGGCAGGGAATTTGGGATGAAGCCTAGCAAGATATACAACTTTCAACAACAAATTTTACGTTTCTCATCTCCTATTTTGGCATTTCCAAACCTTTTGGTTTAATGTCTGAAGCCCTTTCCCAGCTGCTCTCGTCCATAATAATATGATCAGCGGCCTGTACCCAAATCCTAATTGCACGCATTGGAACGATCTTGTATCTGTTTTCTGTGCAGTCTCCAATTATTCTCCTGGTCATGGCTAGTTGCTCTAGGATAGTGAACAAAGAGGGTCCTGAAATATCACGCACTTCAGTCATTTAGTGAGTGCTTTCACATTCAATGGGTTGGCACACCTGCAGGAGAAACTTTGAAAAATTACCTGCAGTTGCTCAGTAGCACCATCTGTTGCACAGAATAGATGGAGGGCAACTTTAATAGTGATTTGTTTTTGATTAACCGTTTCAGCTCGGCTTGCTCGTAAACCCACCATTGGTAGTTATTAACTTTGAGCTACAACAGTGCTGTTGAATGCTCAGATCTGATTGGTCAGTGTGAGGTTTGTATTACTTCACTCTTTCTAATGTGTTGTTTATTCTATACTAACAACACACACAGGGACTTCTATTGCAGATGCACCACATGAGCAGTTTTGTAAAAACCTTTAAAATCTTGTTGTTTCTTGCTAACATGACAAGCTGCATTTTTTGTCCAAATAACTTTTGGACAAATAAAAGTAAAAATAGTAAAATAAAAACAAGAAGCTGATCTTGGAACAACTGTTTAGAGCTGCTTTAACATAAGCGATAACAGGAACTAACATATTTTGTTGATGTTCCACAACATTACTAACAAATAAAATGTGCATTGAAAAATCTTAATATCTCCAAATTGTTGTTGTATAAAAGAAATAAAACACATTGCTTTATTTTTTCTTTTACAGTAACAGTATCTCTATATCATTTTTTCCCTATAACATTATTCCTTGTGTTTTATTCCTCACTTAGTAGGTGAACTACATTACATCCTACTAATCAAAATGGCTCCTAGGCAGCACAGACAAAAGCCATTGCTACACTAGTCATACATAATTATCTCTCTAATCACTGTAATCTAATCCCATGACTTATTTTTCATTAATGACAAACAATTAGGAAACATTAGGAATATTATTAAAAATAATTAAAATGTGTTTAATGCAATGTAGAACAATTTAAAAGCACAAATGACTGAATACCTTACGACTAAGACGATACGTGTATCCTCCTCTTTTTTAAACGATCTGCACAGTAATATCTATATACTTTAAATTATGAGTGTATATTTTACACAACATATTTACTTACTAAACTGTGCATAATACGCTAATCAACTTCACGCATGGTGAAAATGTGTTATTGAGTAATTGTTTGGTGTGCAGAAATGAGTAAGCCATATGGGTAATGGAAAAATGTTAATACATAAGGGCACACTGTTTGATTGGCACTGGCACTTTGTATCATACAGAAACTCATTTAGATTCTTGGTGGGCTTGTGAAAATTTTGTGCACAGTATGGGACCAGAGGAAAAGAGCCAGACAATTCACAATGTATTCATAAAACAGATGCTTTGGCAAATGGATGCAATCTAAAAATTGCCACTTAGTGTCCGTCACTGGCACTCGCCACTGTCCTCTTTCATTCCCTCGGCTCTCCTACTGATACGTGCATGTGAGAAAGTCCATCAGCATGGCCGAGTTGTTATGATTAAGGAAGCAGTGTGCCTGTTGAATTATGCATATGCAATAGAGTCAGAGATCACTGAGCTAACTGTCAATGACAGCTATGAATACCTGGGAAGAGGCCAGAGACCATCTGACATACACACTCTCTTCTTCTTGTCCCCTGTCTCTCTCTCTCTTTCACTCTCTGTCATGAGTGCATCACAGAGACTTACTGTATACGTTTCCTCTAAGACCATCAAGTTCCAACAGTTTTACAACTGTTCCCAAGTCACACCTGCATCCTTTGCAGACAGACAGTTTCCCTCGACAAACACATACACTTTCTCTTCCATTTCCAACATTTTACATAACACAGCCTCTACACTCAAGGAAAAAAAAAAGGTCTGTCTTGGAAACATTTAAAGCTCCATGTAAAATACGACAGCTGAGTGTTTCCCAATCAGAAAATGTTCTGATTAAAATGATTTAGGAAATTAATTTAATTTAACACTCTTGAACAGAATGAACTAAAAACAGGAAGATAATGGCAGCCTAATCCAGTAAAGCCGGCAAGATGATAATGTTGATTTATTTTTTATTATCAGTGTAGATTAACAGCGATCCCTGATTTATAGTGAATCATAAGTAAGGAATAAAAGATGACAGGCTGTGAAATAATCGAAAAATAATCAACGATGGGATGATAGGATTATTTTCCCGATAGCAGCATGTGGCAAAGTGTTTCATTTGCATCTCTTCTTCTGCAAAGAGTTTTTTTGATAAAGTACTTTTTGATAAAGTAGATACAACATATTTATTTTTATTTATTTATAGCTTCATTTAATGTTGACACAAAGCAAGTTAGTTCCGGTTGTCACTTACATTACAGCAGCTATATACACTCGTTCCCTCACCATCTTTTTCCCTTCTCTCTGAGGGTGATAAGACCAAAACGCACAGCCTGTCATTATACCATCCACAAAAAACTTCACCATATCAACACTTAAACACATTTTTGAATTCATTTATGTAGAATATCCACACAAGTCCCTGTGTAACTTGCAAAATGATAACAAATTAGAACAAAGACATTTAAAAAAAAACTATGATATACATTGCAGCTGAAACACTCTCAGTGCTGAATGACAGACACTTAAGGTTTTTTTTTAATAAAAAAAAATATGCCCTGACCAATCAGACTTGGAAACAACATAATCAATTTCTTCTACTGTGTCTGAGCTACAGCTTGCTGAATGAGAGATTAACTGAAAAACTTAAATAAATACCATACTTGACATGAAAACCAGCTTTATATCACTGTTACTGGAATGGGAAATTTTAAAGGAAGAAGTTCTGAACTTCTGTGTACATGACAAGAAGTTGTTTGTGAGCAGAGATTGTTTGTGCGAATTGTTAGAGGGTCAGAATGCACTGGAGATGAGATGACTGAGAATCAGCGTAGGCAGACCTGGTAAGGTTGTCCTGATCAGTCTCTATAATTACATTTACATTTGTGGCAGACGCCTTTATCCAGAGCGACTTACATTTTATCTCATTTTATACAATTAAGCAATTGAGGGTTAAGGGACCAGCAGTGGCAGCTTGGTGGACCTGGAATACAAACTCACAACTGTCTGATCCGTAGTCCAACACCTAAACCACTAAGCTACCACATCCCTCATTATAGCCACTGAGTGACGGTGTTTATCTTTCTTTGTTTCTATGTTTGAATCATATTTCTAAAAACTCTGGGCCCTTCCTCTCTGTGATTTCTCAGAGAGCGTTGGGTTCTGTTGAGCAGCAGTTCAAATAAATTGTAAATCTTTTACTCCTGCCCATGTCTACCAGTGTGCTATTTAATAGTCAACACCAAATCACCTTTAGACCAGAGTAAAGAATTCAACAGTGGTATATCATTAAATTACATCACATAGCACATATTTACATTTACATATACTAAACTGACTAGTACATTTACAATTGAATCAGAATAACTGTGAGCAATTTAGGGTTAAAGGCCACTTTCTTGCTCAAGGACACAAGGATATGTCTCTACATACACCTATATAACTATATATCTACATATGCAATCGCAACTATTTCAGGTAGAGAAATAAATGTGCATTTGTTACATAAAGCATATTTTCCATTTAAGTTGGTCTCAAGTGAAATGTGATTTTTTTATGAATAGAGAGAATGAGGGAGATGAGGTTTAAATGAAAGGTTAACCTTTCAAGTGTAAGATCATTTTGTTTTCATTCAATCATTGAAATAAGAAATCTATTATTAGGCCTTGAAAAAAAAAAACTCTGTATAATAAAAATGCGATTCAGTTGTCACATGACCAAGATAAAAAATATCTTTTTGTCCATTTATTCATCCATTGTCTACCGCTTATCCGAACTATACTCGGGTCACGGGGAGCCTGTGCCTCAGGCGTCATTGGGCATCAAGGCAGGATACACCCTGGACGGAGTGCCAACCCATCGCAGGGCACAAACACACACACTCTCATTCACTCACGCAATCACACACTACGGACAATTTAGAGATGCCAATCAACCTACCACGCATGTCTTTGGACTGGGGGAGGAAACCGGAGCACCCAGAGGAAACCCCCGAGGCACGGGGAGAACATGCAAACTCCACACACACATGGCGGAGGCGGGAATTGAAACCCAACCCTGGAGGTGTGATGCAAATGTGCTAACCATTAAGCCACCGTGCCCCCCTCTTTTTGTCCAATCGTAATATATTTCCCAGGAATTTTAATGACACATTGAGTAATCAGCTGATTGGTTGAGAGCACTATATTAAAATAAAAGCTAATAATGTTCGAGAGTAAAACTCCCAGGACAGTGAGAGGAGTGTCCTGGAGTGATGTAATGGCTTTAAGAGCTATCACAGTGCTAAAATGCTTTCCAGTGGCTGCCTCAGGGAGGAGCCATATATGATCATTATGGGCTGAAAACTCATTCAGCTGATAATCATAAAGCTTTGTTTGCATGTTTGTATGTGGAAGACAGAGCATGAACGCTGCGGGCCATCTGGAGGATCAAAGAGCTTTTTTTCCTACTGGCCGCATCCCTCATTCTGTCTTCCTCTCCTTCATTCTGTTTCTCTTTCTCTCTCTCCTCCAAACCCATGTGTCACTGTCCCTGTAATTCTTCCATGCCCAGATCTCTGACAAGGAGAAGTTTGTACAGAAGATAACCAAACCCAGGTCAAACACTCACCTTGCTGACACGCTAATTGAACCTCAATAAAATTATGTTATTAAATTCCCTTTTAGTGCCAAACTGTGGTGGCATGGGAATGCTATAGGAGAGAGAGAGAGAGAGAGAGAGAGAGAGAGAGAGAGAGAGAGAGAGAGAGAGAGAGAGAGAGAGAGCACTCACAGGCACTTAAGAAATGTGCCACTTTCAGATAAAGCTTCCTTTATACAACACACAGCACTGATGAATGCAGAAGCCTAATTAGTCAAAATGGAATCAACACAGGCCAGGCTGGAATACAAAATGGGGTTTGTGTGTGTGTGTGTGTGTGTGTGTGTGTGTGTGTGTGTGTGTGTGTGTGTGTTCATGTTTAAATGTTAGCCAGGAAAGGATCCATTTTCAGTTACAGAATACATTAACAATCTATATCTATTTAACCAAAAACCAAGCATAATTTTTGATTTAATCAGCTGCCACTGCTAAATGCAAATGTATTTCATGCTAATTTCAATTAAGCTCCAAACTATTTTCAGTAATCACCTTTGAATGTCATTTGGAGTCATTTCACATTATTAAATGAGCTCCTTTAAAAGTTTTCAACATGATATTTTGAAGATATTAAGCTGATACACTTTGTATAAAATTTTAAATATAATTTCAGACATTACCACAATATTATACTTAAAATCAGAGCAATAGTTCAATCCATTTTGCTTCCTTAAATTTCTATGCAACATTCTTTCTGAGCAAAGAATTATTGGATTGCTTTTGATGAGATTCTTTCTTTCTTTCTTTCTTTCTTTCTTTCTTTCTTTCTTTCTTTCTTTCTTTCTTTCTTTCTTTCTTTCTTTATTTCTATCTTTCTTTCTTTCTTCCTTTCTTTCTTTCTTTCTTTCTTTCTTTCTTTCTTTCTTTCTTTCTTTCTTTCTCTCAACTACTTTATCTCTGTCAGCATTGTAATGGATCCAGAGCCAGTCTCAGGCCATGAGGCAGTAAGATTTATATCCAGATTACTGTAAAGCTCCTTGTGACAATGTTCATTGTTAAAAGCAGTACATAAATAAAAACTGAACTGAGCTGAAATGAATACACCCTGCAAACAACTCCAGTCTAATCACAGGACACCAAACGCACGCTTATTCACACACCTAGAAGAAATTTAACATAGCCAAACTGCCTACTAGTATGTTTTTATGTTGTTGAGAGCAAACCCACCTAGACACAGGGAGAAAATGTTAATTGAAACCCAAAGCTTTGAGAATGCTAGCTTTCTAATTTTACAATAATTGTTTCTTTTCTAAGGCCAGCACCCAGACCTCATTCATCTAACAATATACACACCTTTCTGATTAGCTTCAGTGTAATTACTGAATAATAAACAGTAGTTACTTAATTATATGCTTTTAACTGACTAAGAAGGTGTTAATACCTGAATACACCTGCTTTCTGATTCTTTATTCTTTATTTTTATTCTTTAGTAATCACACTACACTGCATTGATTCTAATACTTTTAAATATATATATACATTTAATGGTTTTTAATGATAGTTTAGAGTCCGCAATTAGATCACCATTTTATGTCATGAGATGTTTAATTTTTCTGTGATTAATTTCAGAAGGACATACATTCTGACCTCAAAACAGAAGTTGCTGGAACTTGCTGAAGTGCCGGAATACAAATTTTATCATTTTATCAGCGAGAGACCTTGAAGTAGTTTAATAATATTTATATTCTGTACATGTTTGTCCTTTTTAATAGAGAGCTGGATTTGAATGCTTTATTCTGAACTGCTGGTGAGCAAATAGCTTGTAACTGTATACTTAATCAGAAAAAATTGAAACACCACAAATTGAGTGTCACATAGTTGACATTCATGTATTTGCTTAATGAATTTGATTGTAATAAAACGCTTTAAAAGGTTATTAATGAAAATGATTTGCTTTAAAGCAATCACTAGGCATCATAGTTGATACACAAAAGATATTTTTTGAAAGCAGTAAATATAGGTAAACTCAGTGATATTAAAAAAAAATAATAATTATATAACGTTTTATACATTCATATCCTAACTTCATGCTAACATTCATGTGGTGTGTCAACTACTGAAACTCCCCGAAGCCATTTTATCTTCCTCACGCTCATAAATACATGCCAGGTTTCACTGTAGTTCCTGAATAATACATAGAAGATAAAAAGGTCAGTTAGTCTTTGTAATTAATGTATTAACTAATTAATTAATGTGTTAATCTAGATCTAGAAGGAACCTTAAACGAGTAAACTATGTATAATTTGCATACAAAATAGTTTATTACCAAACCTTCAAGTGCTACCGGCTTTTGTTTAAGAAATGCTGTAGCGCTTAATGAATTCATTCATTCATCTTCATTAGAGGGCACCACACACGCACACACACACACACACACACACACACACATACATATCTAGAGGCATTTTATCTCCCGTGCAGGGACAATCACTGAAAATCAATACAAAGTTCTTCAGACTGATCACCTTGATGTCATGATAAAGCAGTTCTATCCTGATGGGAGTGGCTCCTTCCACAATGTCCCCACCCCCTTCTCCAAATTCTGATGGGGATGAGAATGATGTAAATCATATGTTATGGCTCTCACACTCACCAGCTCTTCACCTAATTGGCATGTAAGGGTGATTTCAGAGTGATGTGACAGACAGCATTTTCCAATACCATCATCAAAACACCAGTTGAGGGAATAGCTTTTAAAAGAGCGATGCTCATTACTCCTGTATAGTTCTGGAGACTTCTATGCATAAAACATTTTTAAGCCATTGTGATAAAATATTTATTAACACACCGTTATTTTCTATTCATTTTTCATTTAAATTGTCATGGGTCTGCATGTGAAAATAATTCAAACCTGAGCAGAGGTTTCATCCCTTAAAAAATGCATTTTCATAGCATATATTTTTACAGGATGTTTACAGGCAGTGCCAGTGGGCTTAAATTGGTTAATTATGAGCAGATAATCTGCATTAATAGCATGAGACAAGCATGAGATCATATCTCTCAATCATTAATTATGTTTTTGTAAATAATGTTTATCAAAATGAAATGCTAAACCCCAAGTCTCTCTCTCTCTCACTCATGGTGACTCAACCACTCCACACTGGCAATGTGCAAAAGGTGGAAATGGGGGTGCAGTTACCATAGTAACAAGGTATGCTAACCAGGACCCTCGTAGGATGAGTGGATATTAGAGAATGGCTTGGAGCGAGTCGTCCACACCTGCATAACAGTGGTTAAGCACCACTGAGAGAAGAGGGACTTGAATAGCAGCCCTTTTAGAAGACTCATACTTGAAATGTCTGCACGCTAACATGTACAAAATCACTGAACGACAAGCCATAACAACGTTGAATATTTCTACATACAATTAATTCATTCTGAAGCTTTCATGCTGAATCCATGATAAATACTTCTTATGTATTTATGGCCAGTGTCACACCTGTTAGTATGTATGAAATGTAAATGGATACTTTTTGTTTCCTCATTCATTTTGTTCAGTTTTACTCTATACATAAATAAATGAAGAAAAAACAATAACTGAGGGGCATGTATAGCTAAAAATTTACTTAACATTTACTTAAAAATCTTTTGGACAGGTGTCAAATGTGTAAAACAAATCTCCAAAATCACCCTTGGATAGAGAGCACAGAGCTGCAGCTAACAAATTACTAGATAATTATACAAACTATTGTCTATTAAATCCACCATTTTCTTTTTTTTACTTTTTGCTTGTCTTAAATCTCCAAAACTCTGCATTTATTCAGTGTTACAGAACTGCTCTGTCCTTTGGAACAGTTTGCACCTCATGGCTCAGTTTAACAGCACACATTAAAAAAAGAAAAAAAAAAAACCTGGCCAAAATCCCAAAATATGGTATGTTGGTTCATTTCCCACAGTTGGGTTGATTCAGAGTCAAATCGTTTTCTCACTGTAATCAAAAAGCACTCGCTTAGAACTGGACGTTGTTCAGACGTTTTTAGATCACTTGTTTTGCTCCACACCTGAGTATGACTTCTGTGTCCTGATCTTCACAAAGGAATGACACAACAGGGGAAAACAACCTACACCAAGAAAAAACCTACACCAAGATAAGTTACACCAACAAAAAACCTACACCAAGAAAAAACACATATAAAAATCTACACAAAGAAAAACCTACACCAACAAAAATCTACACCAACAAAAAACTACACAAACAAAAATCTACACCAAAAAAAAAATCGACACCAACTAAAACCTACACCGAGAAAAAAAACTACACAAAAAATTTTACCAAGAAAACAACTACACCAAAACAACCTACCCCATCAAAAACCTTCACCAACAAAAACCTGCTCCAAGAAAAAACCTACACAAACACAAACTTACACCAAGAAAAAACTACAGAAAAAACTTACACTAAAAAAACGACCCCAAGGGTAGGTTCAAACAGACGTTTACACCGTCTAGGTGTTACGGGTGGCAGGGCTGAGGTTGAACCACTAGGGGGATCTCAGCAGGGGTTTGTCATGTCTTGTCTGTTTTTGTTTATGTTTGTTTTTGGCCATGTGCGTGTTTAAGCCCCGCCCTAGCCTAATGTGTGTTCCTACCCCTGCGCACCTGTCCCCAATGTGTCATGATTGTTCCCTGATTATGTTCTCTATTTCTAGTCCTGTCTTTGTCTTCATTAGTGGCTAGTCCTCGTTCGTGTGTAGGCCGATGTAGTGTCGCGGTTTTCTGTTTCATGTTCATGTCTCGTGCTTTATGTTTAATAAAACCCCGATTTTCACGTTAAGCTTCGCATTGGGTCTGTTATATCCAGCCGGACGCTACCGGCCGTAACACTAGGTTCAAAGGCTAGGTTCAAACACACGATTAACACTTAACACCCTCTCTCTCATAAAAAATATGTATGCAAATTATCCGTAGGACCTTCCATACGATGGTACAATCATACGAATCATACAGTGCATAGGAACTCATCCACTCTTCACTTGAACATAATTTAACCACTCTCACTGCTACCACTATGCTATTTGAACAAGATTGAAGTGTACTAACTAATTTTACCTATTTTTCAAAAGATATGTAACAGCTCACTATATGCATAAAGTGCCTGCTTTTCACAGCATAGAATTAGACTTACTGGGCTCATGAAATAATCTTAATTTTCAACTGATAACACAGTCAGGCTTGTAAGTCATGTGATAACATGGCATGATATGAAAAAAAAAGGCATGTATTTAAAAAAAATGCGGGTAATCTCGGTAGTCTGCAACCTAAAGATGTCTTGAAAACATTACTTGTTTCTATGTGGTTTGCAACCCAGTTGTGTTTTATTTTTCTGTGAGACTGGCTTGGAAAGTACACTTATCAGTACTTATCAAACTTCAGCTATGTGGAATTGGAGAATCCCTCAGGTTTAATATTCATGGTCTCTTGAACAGAGTAGATCTAATTGGACTCAGTAGACAGGGTTGTTATGAAAAGAGTAGGCTTTAACTCTAAGCTCATTTTTCTCTCACACCCACAGGCAGATCAATGCATTAATCAGTAAAAATTAGTCCTAACCAAAGCAAGGGCTCTTGATATTAAGTAGTAATTGCGTTAAGGAGTTGCAATGGGAACATTGGTCCTGATGGTTGGGATGATGGCAGTTTGAGGGCGGTTTCCTGTCAGGGACAATCACTAAATAGTGCTCAGACTGGCTGGGGTGCGGAACAACCCCACATTCATCATCCTCACACACTGTCGCACAAATGTGACCATGCCTTCTGTCTCACTCAGATTTACAATATGCCAAAAGATTAAAAGTTTGAAACTTTCGAAAAAGTAAAATGGGTGTATCCTTCGCACCATATCCCATCTGTCATATAAACATAGGCTAAGCTTTTGAGCTCCTCTTCAGGGCCACCAGAGTAGCGGAAGATGTGGGATAGATGCCAGCTTTGGAGTGGGCAGAGCAGCACATGGCACCTTACACTGTCCAACATTACCTTCTGCTGAGAATCAGAGAGAGGAGGAGAGAGTCAGAGAGAGGAGGAGAGAGTTCCTTCAGTTTTGCCCTCATCCTTATTCCCATCCTCTAGCAATTCTAATCCGTTCATTGCCTTCGCTCATTGATAAATAAAAAGAGAGATGACTGATTTAGCGGGATCATCACAATGTATTCCCCAATTCTCAGAACGGTCATTGATTTTGCAATTTCACATAACAGCAAGTTTAGCTTGTTTGAGTGCGCTGGTATAATGCACACACTCCTCATAGTGCACACTGCTATGTTGCAGCATCATGACATATTCACCTGAACCACTAGCTGTAGTTAACAGCAACAAATCCCTGTGGTGTAGCTGCTCAACATCATTTCAATGTGACAAAAAGATTTCTTTTACTTTGCTGTGGTGTGGCATCTACGTAAGATATTTATGACAACCAGCAGCATCCTAAAAAAGCAATAATTGTTATAGAAATTATATTGTCAAATTGCCTTAGTTGCATATATTATTGATTTAAGGATTATTATTATGCCATTTGTTTTACACGATATAACCAAAAGTTTGTGATTACCTAATCATTACACCCATGTGCTTTTTGAACATCCCAGTCCATATTTAGTTCTCCTTTGCTGTTACAATAAGCTCCACTCTTCTGGGAAGGCTTTCCACTCAATTTTAGAGCATGGCCGGGGGATTTGTGATCATTGAGCCACAAGAGCTTTAGTGTGATCAGACACTTATGTCATGTGAGGAGGTCTGAGGTGTAGTCGACACTGCATTTCATTCCAAAGGTGTTCAGTGGGGTTGAGATCAGGGATCTGTGCAAGTGTCAAGGTGTTCCATTTCGTTCCATTTTCGTTCTGGTCTTCATGGTTTGCTTTGTGCACCAGAACACTGTCATGCTGGAACAGGGTTAATTCCAGTGACAGAAAATCCTAGGAAGATAATCAACAATGGGTGGTAAGTGGTGGCCTGACCTGAAGTGGAGTTGCTTCTAAAAGTCATTTTATTATAACAGTCATGTGATATTCCTCTGCATAACCAGTAACTACAATTATTTATTTTTTTTAAATTATAGCATGATTGATACACCATTCTTTTCAACCATGTATAATTACAATTAACCTTGCTGAATTTGTGTAGAACAAGTTAGCTTATATTATAGTTTACATCATAGCAGCCTCAGAAAATAGAAAATAAGACTGGAACCGAAAAACAGAAGCTTATCTGTTTCTATTACAAAGTGCTGACAGTGGAGACTCCATCAATAACAAATGTCTCCAAACAAAAAGCATATAAGAATATAAATAATTCAGCATATAAATAATTATACATTTTTCTTTGTTTAATAACAGTATATTTTATTATTATTATTATTATTATTATTATTATTATTATTATTATTATTATTATAGGTTTTTTGGGGGCATCCACCCTAGTTCATATGAGCTTTTACTTTCAGAAAAATAATGTATTCGACTGAGAGCATTAATATTTCAACAGCTGTGTAGTATATAAAATTTACAAAAGCAGACTTTCATTTCATAATCTGAAAGCTATAAGCCTTTATAAAGGTTTATGTAGTTTTATATGATTTGAAATAAAGGTTACATAAGTGTCTTGTAACCCAATTAATTTTTAAGTAAAAGCTATGAAACAAATTAGGATTCAAACACTAATTTACATTCCTGACTCTGAAGGCTCACAGGAGAAAATGTCACTGACTTTTTGATTCATCTTGGTTTTATATCATTCGTGTAATATGCAAAAAAAAAAGACAGATAAAAAAAATATATCACACCATATATAGCTTTGATTTTCACTCTTATATGATCAGTCATAAGCTAAAACGTTTCTTAAGGAGGCCAAAACACAGAGTCTGCATGTCCTGAATGTAAGCTGTAGTGCTCTGTGTGTGCGTGTGTGTATGTGAAAATGTGTTACCCTGGCTTCTGAGAGGGGAAGAGCACACATGTAATGGACCGTGACCGGAAATCGATTCCTTTTTTCCCCTTACACCCCCTCCCAGTGAGACTGCGCAATCATTTTAACCGCAGGGATTTAAAGAGGTCTATGGGTCTCATGCTCGAACACAATGCTAGCAATGAGTTATCAGGTTAAGCAGCTCTGTCAGGCAAGAGTTAAATCATGATCTGACACTTACTCACAAGCTGTTACTAAAACATCACACCAGCAGTGAGGCTTCAGAAGCAAACTGAAGACTCGCGATGAGCTTTCAGAATGGGGTCAGTCCCGAACCTTTGGCCCCTGCACTTCGTCAGTGTCAAAATATTGATAGAAGAATGACATAAGCCAAGGGTCATTCAGATCTTGGGAATTCATATTTCATTGTAAGCAAACATTAATCTTGCAGCATTGTTGTTGAAGTTCTCAGGAGGCTACAGTTCAGCAACAAAAGCTTTGTTTTTCACTCCACAAACAACCTCCAATGGCAGGAGGTACCTACAAAAAAAAAGCTACACAGCACATAGAGATCTCTCACTTCCTACGTCTCCTCAGTACTCGTCGCTATCTCTCCTCTTCACCCGTTCACCACTACACACAATAGCAACAATAACTCTCCCTACTTATACCTTAAAAACGCCTCCTCTCTATAAACATCCCACACACAGGAGTACAAAAACAAGCAAGAATTCTAATCCTTGTAATAGGACCATAGTGTGAAGTATTAATAGGGAATTTCACTACATGATTTAAAGCATCGTGAGTCTATCATGCTAGTCTTTCTCAGAACAACACATCACACAGATTTTCACTGATTTTCAGTCCCAGCCTTGTTTTTGGCTACAAGCAATACCACAACATTGGGACAAGGCCATGTGGCTAACCTGAAGCTATAGCCAAAAATATGGCAAGCAACATTTTGGATCTGAACCTGTCCAGAGGACACATTTCAAATATGGAACTCAAAAGCATATTGCACTGACATTGCAAGCTCAAAATATAAAAAAAAAGTTTTTATTATCATCGTATAAATCCATGAGTAGCTCATATCTACAGTCATAGTTTATACCTAATTTTAAAAAAGAACTAATCCCAAAGTAAATATAACATGTAGCTAAAGTATAGTGGCTTTTTAGCAGCAAAAGCACTGCTACTGTATTAAGTTAATGTGAGGAGAAGTAAAAATAATAATCAAGAAATAACTCGCAGTACATCTCAGCGAGTTGTTTGAATGAAAAACCTCTTGTGTAATTACTTTACAACTAATCTAAAAACATTTTTAATTAGGAATGCATTTTTGAGCACTTATTATATGTTAACTAACCATGTGAGCTACAAATTGAACACCAGCTCTATCATCAACAATATATATATAAATGGTAAATTTCAGTGGCAAGTTAAATGTTGCTGAGCTTTCAGTAACTTGCGAGATTCATTAGATAGCTAGTTCATGTTGATTTACATATCATTCTAGCTAAAGACTCAGATAGAAAAGATACCCCTTACAAATTATCCTGAGCACTTTATCCAAGAGTTGTAGCAGCACTTGGATATAATTTAACATACCAGGCAAATGCAAATCAGCCTCGGAGTCACTCATTAGCTCTCTCGGTTAGCTAATGGCTTACCTGTACATGTTTTCAGAGGGTGTATATTGAGTTGTGAAGTGCTGGTATCTCCACAGGTTTTGGCTTGCATAATTTGCAGATCATTATCATGCTGATAAATTGGGCCAGGGATACTCATCTGTCTTCACTGTCTCAGACATTGCTGATTCTGTTTGGTGCTGAAGATTAGACTTTCAGCAGCTTTAATTTGAGCAGTTTTATTTAAAATCTGCACACACACACATTCTTATTTTAAATGCATTACAATTTTTTATTCTGTAACACATTTAACAGACTGTCATCCTATTGTGAATGAACACTACACCACTCTTGCCAGAATAAGGACCCCTGAGCTTATAGTGTACTCAAGTACTGTAACAAGATGTACTTGTAATTCTACCCCTGCGTGCAGCTTACTCCGAACATGAAGAACGACATATCCAACACAATTAACAAGTATCTGAGATCATTTTATTTGCTAGGAAATAAAAAATTAAATGGCTGACTTGGATATGAAAAATACACTTGCAAGTGCTCCTGAATCTCTCGGGAGTTCATTTGATCAATAAAGAAGAGCCACTTTACGTTCAATGTCAAAGTCAATACACTATATTGCCACTTTATTTTATCCATGTGGGTGAGGGCTGTTGCCATGGTCACCTAGATATGGCCATACCCCCTGACATTTCATTGCCATTCATGCATATTCCTAATGTAGCAATTAGTGTTTGGTGTAAAAAATATTTATTATGTTGAGTACATAAAGGCCTACATAAAGGTTTTCTTTTTTTTTTTGTTTTTTTTTTTAATGGAGAGAACCTTTCAATGTCTAAATTCTCAAGGTGAAACATATTCCCTTTTGCCTGAAATCAGATGACTGAAATGAAGGTTATTATAAGGGATACATTAGAATGACTGATAATTACGCACCCATGGGCATTTTTAATTAACAATATGTTGCATGTTGTGTTTCTCCTTCTCTGCCTCCCAGACTGTTGGTTTTGTGAGACTGTCTCCTCTAATTCCGAGTTCAAATAAAAATGCAAATATATTAAAAAGGATTATGAAATAAAGTTTTATTCAGAATGTATTTGCACGGTAGTTCAATTGAGCACAATTCGATTACCACTCTAATATAATATTTTTATTTTGTTGCCTTTCTCAACCATGGAGTGATAGATCGATTCCTATTAGACTGCTATATTTTCAGAACTCAATCGCTATTCGTCCAGAAGCTGCCTAGAGTATCTGAGAACACTTAATAAACGGCAGGCTGTTATTGACTTCAATTTAGAGAAAGCTGCTGAATGTTTTTCTTCCATAGAGGCCTGGAGTACCTCCGGGAAATTCAGAATTGCCATAGGAAACATATTACCACAGGTCAGAACCTCCAGTTTAAAGGATTTATTGCCAAGCCCCTAATCATATTTCACCAATCTCTGCTCCCTTCACTCTCTCTTCTTTGGGGTTGAGTACAGCACTGATAGTCTTTCCATGTCAATATACTTTAGTCTTTCTCCAAGCTTCAGAAGCATGCTTTCAATTACAACATTTGGGACACAGAATCCTCACTACACCACTGTCACGTCTTAATTGAAAATGTACTTGATATTGCTATGTGTTGGGCCATGCGGCGTTTCCGTTTATGACTGATCAGTCTACCCTCTAATGCATTTACTGGGTACTACAGGTGCTAAAACGAGTAACAAGCATGATGGAATATGTCCCTATTTTCAGCAGAAAAGCTTGTATTCCTTCTCATCTTAACCCTCCTGGAAGAGAGCCATATTTCAAGTGCACTTAATTTAGAAGACAAGTAGCAATCACTCTCGATTACTTTGTTAAATCTCATAGGAACAGGCTGAGTGCACAGAAAATTTCCCCTGTGCATGAAAGAAAGAAAAAATACAGCATGTTTTACAGATACATCTTAGTTTGAACCTAAAAGTATAACAGAACTGCCTTCTTTCACATAACAAGTCTGCCTTACAGCCAAATGAGTCCATAAATCTTTAATACTGAATGTTATTGCTATTAGCACTGCATCTTTATGAGTTGGGCGATATAAACTTTTGCAGTTTTTATGATAGAAAGACTGTGGTGCAGCCATATTCAGCACAGCAGGACGCTTATCAACAGCAGCTCTGGCCTCCTTCTGTCAATGCTTAATTAATTTACTTGACAACTCCTTAATGGTTTCCAAAAGAAAACTCAAAATGCTGATTATGATTATCCAAAAAAAGGGATTTTTTTTGTCTGGAACCATTCAGCTGTTGCTATCTGCTTTGGTTAAAAGTCAGTCAATTCAGGGTCTCGTGCATCTCTTTACCAAACATCAAACACTGACAAAGTCTCTTTTTAGTGCTAACTGTTGGCACAGCAACGCGAGGATAATGAATTCAGACGTGATTGGAATGTTAATTCTGCCAGGCCCATCACAGTCCCATATGTAAATGTAGCATTTTCAAATGATGGAGGTTTTGTATGTATAAAGAATCCTTAAAAATGGCGAAGTTCATTATTTTGATAAAGAATTACCCTCTTCTCATTGACTGACATAGTCAAACAATGCAAAGCACAGTGTCTGAAACTATGTGACTGGCAAGAACACACACTCTTTCAGAATTAAAATGAGTCACAAATCAGCCTTCAGTGCTTTCCAATTTGCACAGCCCAGCTAGAGCGAGGGCTACAGCTCATCTCTGATTGGCACTGTAGCCTTAGATTTCAGCTGCTGCTCCTCTGTTGGGATTACAGTTCACTACACCGTAGATCATAGCCCCAACACTAGCATCGGCATTGCACTATTTCTAATAGGGACTGAAAATACTTGTATGTCGTAAGTTTAATGAGTTGGGTGACCACGGTGTAAATTCAAGGACATCATCTACAAGACATTATTGATGAAGCATCTCTGCTGACCCCATAGTTATTATATGTCTATTTCAAAGCTGTGGGGATTAATTAGAATAAGGCCAAAGTTGGACTGTCAACCAGCCTAAATCTTCTATACTATGGCAAAATGCCAGATGGCAAAATGCCAGAGGAGGTCGACAAATAATTAAGGTCATTAGTCTATAAAGGAGAAGAACAACCGAAGCTGTAGCACAAACATCAAACAAGGGAGGAATCATCAGTTCTGACACACAAAATCAATCACAATGAAAATAAGGATCATAAATATAATAAGCCAAGATTTAGCGCTCAGATACAAAAGACAAATTTGGCAGGTCTAGGTGAAGAAATGGAGAGTATATTTTGCTAAATAATTGACAAAATCATGCAGAATGATTCCGTCACAAATTGGTGGCAGGTGGATTTAAATATCTCGCTTAATCTTTATTCAAATCAAATCAGCAGGCAGAATTGTGGTCAAAGCATAGGCAAAGTTCAAATGATTAGACAGACAGTACAATACAGGCAATCATGATCAAAAACACTGGTGCAATTAGAAAGGTGTTTGCTCTATCATCAGGTGATTGCAGGTTTCAATCCTAATGTTGTCACCCGTGGCTGGATATCTACAAAATTGTATGTGATTTCTGGGTGGGACAGCTGGCATACTTCTCCTGCCTTGTCAAACACAGAGACATTAGCTAATCGTGGGTGTCTGTGAATCTGTTTATGCAGATGAGGGCAGATAGAGCTTACCTCTGAGCGTATTACGCTGCCTGTGACACATGGTGCGTTTGGTATTTGGAGTTATGATAGAGGTGAGCTTGCTTTCTGGCATCTGACCAATAAAAGAAAGCTCAAGATCAAAATCAGGAAAACAAAGTAACACTCAAGATTGCAGGATGTCAAAAGCTTTCAAAGAACAGAGATGAATGAGCTATTTGAATACACTGATTAAATTGAGGCTAAACAAGAAACAGCTGTCCCAATGTTCAGGTGAGAATGAGAGCTGTAAAGTCCGTGCAGACCTGGACAAAGAACAGTGACACTAAACAACCAAACATGACAGATAGCAAATTGACAAGGGTACCCTGTTCTACACTTATATGTTTAGCTCATTAAGAAATAAAAAATGGATGCGCAAACACTTCTGTAATTTCCAAGATTAACTGGAAAAGCTTTCACGATTTAGTCTGAGACCTTTGTAGCTCATTATAAAACAGACAGGTCTGATTGGAGGGCAGCAGGAAGAACCCGAGCCGAGACTCACCTTTCCAACTTCCACTTCAGTACACTGTGCGATGATGAGGGTCGATGAGGGCAAGCAAGATCAGACAGCTACTAAATCAAACCCTTCCCCCACCCAAAAAAATTTCTTTGCAAAATAGGACTTCGTTATTAAAGGCTCCATCGATCCAGGAGCGCCCAAAAGCCTAAGAGCAGCATTTTGCTAATATGCTATGCTAAGCACAGATGATCCCAAAGCCAAGTCTTTTTCTCTCTCATACATTCACTCACTGTCTCTCCTTGATTACCTAATCACACTCCTTTACTGTAACACTGAACATGCATTATGATCAGCACTCTGCAGTAATCACAGTAATGAAGGGTGTATTAGTAGACTAGCATGAAATGGTATGGAGAGCTGAAACTGTTATCTCAACTGTGCTGACTTTTCTGGCATCACTGTTTCCCCCTGCAGCCTACTGTGTCTCACTAACACCCTTCACTGTGACCGCTAAACACAGCAGCCCTGAAACTAGGTCACGGGGTGCCACAAATTTAATCTGCGCAGCCAGAGGACCAGGGGATGTAGGCCAGGGAAAAGTGCAGTATTGACACAGGCCATTTCACTCTTTCACTGTCCTCCATCTTCCACCCCCTAGGGTGCACTCATTCGCCACCCACAAACCAGGTCAACAAACCAAATCGGGCTCTCAAGCACAGACCCCACACATACTGTACAAAAACCGCAAAGAGACCTTGATCATCAAATACAGCCTTTAGGGTCATTGGCTTTTTGCAGATCCAACATTTTAGCAGCACATATCCTGGTTTGTTGTGCAGAAAATCATAGCTACATATTATGAACCACAAATGAGCTTGTTAATGGCTTTGTGTTATAATCAATGACTGTAATGTCCTTCTGTGTGGATTTTTATATATTATGTGCTACATTATCAAATCACAGGTCTTTCAGTATAATCTTCCAATATGGTTTCCATCTGGTTTTCTAGAAATGGTTCAGCTCGCTCTATAAGAGTGAATGTTTATCCCTTTGACCTTTTCATGCAGATGACCTCTATAATGACATTAGCACTAGAGTTGGCACCAGGGATATCAATTACCTTCACTGCTGGACCATTAAACTTGAGGCTAAACCAATCGCCTTACGCCGTCTTAGACCCCAGCTGTGCTAATTTATACAGTTTCTTAATGCACAAAGCCTGCCCAGCTCCTGGCTCCTGACTAAAGTGCCCTAAGTATCTCTTTAACTTGAAAGAGACAATTAGTAGCTTAATACTCTTTACAAAGAACCATTTTGTCCTGTTAGTTCAGCGAAGAGAAGGCAACACTTGTGCAAAGTCTCTCTGGTGATCCATCAGGTCAATTGGCTGGTTGTTACAAATGGAGCACGACAGAACAGTGCAGTGTAAAAAGAACTTGTAGTACAACCCAGTTCTTTAAATTCTCTATTAAAGAGTTAACCTTTGGACATTTACACAATGATACAGTAACATAATAATGAAGTATATCCCATATGCAGGACTGTATACGGTATAACAGTGCAGGAGTGGATACTGATCAACTCAGCTGGCTTCCTAAAGTGTTTGTACCTCTTAGAATGCAGGGCGTCTCTTGGGTAATGTCACTGTGCACTTAGTGACACTGAACATAACACAGGAACAGCTGACAGAGGGCCAGCAGAACAGTTCATCATCTGAAACTGTCATCAAGGTATGCAGAGGTAGAGTCAAGAGCTAAGAGGCTTAAGGTTAGATCAACAAACGTGAATGATTTAATTAATAAATAATAGTCTGTTTACATCGAAATGTGTCACCATGACAACAAATGTCAAAGATAAATAAAAATACTTTCAATTTTTTTTTTTTTTAAAGATTTTTCCCCGAACCTGCACTTCCTAGTCATCCAGGCTTTTAGCAAGCATCATTCTCAGTGATGTCATAAGTACCACAAAGCTCCGACCTTATTGCCATTCAAATTAGAGACATACAATGAAAACAATTTTCAGCATACAGGAACATTTGGCACAGCATACTCAGCTGTACAGTGTGTTTCTCTGCTTGATTTGCAAAACAGTGTCTTCGAACAGAGAGTGAAGGTGAGGGAGAAAGAAACCATTAACTATACTGTGGAAAAAAACAAGGGTGTGAAGAACTCTAAAACTACATTCAAATGCCATCTAATCCTGTGAGATGAGCTACTTCATGTCTCCTCTGCCTCTTTCTCTCTATCTCTAGCTGCTTCTTCCTTTCATAGCATTTCTTATGACCTCTTGAATTTACCTTAAAGGACAGGCACTAAACAGTACAGTTCATGTAGCGTGTGTCTTTTCGTCAGAACGGCCAACCCCACAGACATTTGAAACATGTATCTCGTGTGGAGATCGGTCCGTGTTGATGTGTGTATAAAAGGGGCTTATTACATGCATTAAATGGTTTGCATTTATTTTAGTTCATTTCAATGTAACTGATTGATTTGATTAGGTGTAATTTAAATGATATTATTTTTCTTTAACCTATATTACTGCAGGATATTTGTGAAGAGACAGTCCTTGCATTTCCATGTTACATTTAATGGTTTGGAAACCCTCTCAGGGGGGTTAGGGGATTGAGAGGGGTGGGGGGTGTTAGATGAGCCCCCATTGCAGTAGTGTTGTTTTATCTTAGTCAATGCAGTCCCAATAGAGCTTACTACAGAAGGAGAATGAGGATGTATGTTTGAGAGAGAGAGAGAGAGAGAGAGAGAGAGAGAGAGAGAGAGAGAGAGAGAGAGAGAGAGAGAGAGAGAGAACCAAGAGAGCAGAGTGTGTGGGTGTGTGTATGTATGTGTGTGTGTGTGTGTATGTGATAAAGACAGAAACTGACGGCAGTTATAATACAAAAAGAAATGCAAAATATGCATATTGAAAAAAAAAGAAAGTACATATGGTGAAAAAAACTAAAGAGGTACAACATGAACAAAGAGTAAGAAAGGAAGAGTTGGAGAGTCTCACCAATGTCCGCAAGAGAGAGAGAGAGAGAGAGAGAGAGAGAGAGAGAGAGAGAGCGCAGAAGAAAGAGAGGAGGGGGTGGATGTGTTAATACACAGGAACACTGCATCAAACCAGTGCACTGCTCTGAGCGGGATGCGTCAGCAGTACATTCACGTTTCCATTGAAGGACAAAAGGAGGAGGTAGAACACAGAGGTTTGACTGCCTGCAACCCTGTCACATAAAGGGAAAAAGCGCAAGAGGATCCTGAATGCTGGAGATACGGTGAGGACCGTTGCTGCCACCACTGTCGCCGTAGACAGTCTTCTCCTCCGGGTGCATGTGTGCGCGTGAATCTCTCTCTCCGTCTCACTCTCACTCGCTCTCTCTCTCTCTATTTCTCTTTCTCTCTCTTCCTCTCTCTCTGTCTCTCTCTTCTGCAGACCGCCAGGCAGTCCACAGCTCACAGACAGAGCAGGCAAACTGCCACAACTTACTACCTCAGGAAGCAGGAATAAAAGAATACCGCAAGATCTTTACCGGAGCGAAGAAGTACGGAATCCTGTTCAAGGCAAGCACTCTGAAATCGACAGCATGTCACACAGCAAGATAAATTCCTCCTTTTTCTGACACTGAAGTGAGTGAGTGAGAGAGAGCATGAGAAAGAGAGAGAGAGCAAGAACACACAATCGCTAGAGAGAGCTTCACTGCTGCGATGCTGCTGCCCCCCTTCCTCCCCCTTCCTGCTTGCGCACCACCACCCCCGAGCCCCCCTCCAGAGAAACTGACGGATTATTGCTAACTGTGCACGCGGCAGTCTGCAGCTGCTACGGCAACGAGCAGGAGAATAGCGAGTTGAAAAAAGCAAGACGGAATGACCGCAATGTGCGTCCGTTGGCGTTTTTTGTATTCGTCAGTGAACTGCTAATCGACAGGACAAGTGTCGATGGGGGATGAACAACAGTGTGTTAGTCTATAACAGGCAGGACGGAATATCTGTAAAAGACTTGGGATTCCAGTCCCAACACTATTGCTTTTTCTTCTTCTTTTTCTGCGCTACTTGCAGTTTGGAAATGGAGTCTTGTGAAAAATGTTCAGCTGTATGCAGCGTCGGCTTCCAAGGACAATCAATGGGGGAGCTGAGAGGAGATCTTTTTCAGTCTGACTGGATCCGTGCACCTGCTTAGCTCAATGGGCCTTACCTCTTGAATCAGTTTATTTAAACGTTGCATCCCTCTGGAATTCAAAGGAGCCATTTTGGCACATCTATTCACAGTCCAGTTTACTTTCTTTTTGAAAAATGTTGTACTGATCTTATTGAACATTGTCAGTGTTATGCAAATTAAAAAGGGACATTCAACGGAGAACTAATGATGTAAGTACACTCTTTTTAAACTTGTTTCTTCTTCTTTCATATTCCACCGTAATTTCTTTATTCTATAATCATTTGCCATGTCTCTTCCCCTCCCCTCTCTCTGTCTTTCTCTTTAACGGGCACAATACAGTACCATACTGCACTGTCAATGGAAAACAGAAGCAGTGTCTTGCTCAAGCCAGGGTAGGGCCACTGTTCTCCGTTCCCGAGCCGAATCCCCACATGATGTTGAATTATGAATGCGCCACATCATGAGTCTCTTGTGGCAGGTAACTGTGCACTGGAACGCAGCCCTGCTCTGTGCAGTCTACCTCATGGTGCGAGCGTGGAGTGTGTGCGCCACCCCCACCGGACCGCAGAACTGCCCAGCTGTATGCTCCTGCAGTAACCAGTTCAGCAAGGTGGTGTGTACCAGGCGTGGCCTGGTCCGAGTGCCCCCTGGCATTCCCACTAATACACGGCACCTCAACCTCATGGAGAACAGCATTGAGGTAATCCATGCTGACACCTTTCGACACCTCCACCATCTGGAAGTGCTGCAGCTTGGCAGGAACTCCATCCGGCAGATTGAGGTGGGGGCCTTCAATGGTCTCACCAATCTTAACACCTTGGAGCTCTTTGACAACCGGTTGACTGTAATCCCAAGTGGCGCTTTTGAGTACTTGTCTAAGCTGCGGGAATTATGGCTCAGGAACAACCCTATTGAAAGCATACCGTCTTATGCATTCAACCGTGTCCCCTCCCTCATGCGGCTGGATTTAGGAGAACTGAAAAAACTGGAGTATATCTCTGAGGGTGCTTTCGAAGGATTATACAACTTGAAATACCTAAACCTTGGAATGTGTAATCTGCGGGAGATGCCTGTCCTCACCCCATTGGTGGGGCTGGAGGAACTAGAGATGTCAGAAAACTACTTTCCGGACATCAAACCTGGATCCTTTAGGGGTCTGAAATCCCTGAAAAAGCTCTGGATTATGAACTCCAAAATCACCACCATGGAGAGAAATGCATTTGATGATGTCACAGCCTTGGTTGAACTCAACCTGGCCCATAATAACCTTAGCTCTTTACCCCATGACCTTTTTGCACCCTTGAGTTACCTGGTAGAGCTGCACTTGCACCATAACCCATGGCGGTGTGACTGTGATGTGGTGTGGCTGGCTTGGTGGCTAAGAGAGTACATCCCTACCAACTCCACGTGTTGTGGCCGCTGCCATAGCCCTGCCCACCTGCGAGGACGCTACCTAGTGGAGGTGGACCAGACTACGTTTCAGTGCTCTGCTCCTTTCATCCTGGATGCTCCACGGGACCTTAACATATCTGCAGAGCGAGTAGCTGAGTTCAAGTGTCGCACAGCTCCGATGTCATCTGTCAGATGGCTTCTACCCAATGGAACAGTTCTGACCCATGGCTCCAATCACCCGAGGATATATGTTCTCAATGACGGAACTTTAAATTTTTCCAATGTTCTGCCATCTGACACAGGTGTGTACACCTGCATGGTGACAAACATGGCTGGAAACTCCAATGCTTCGGCTTACCTGAATGTGAGCGCAGCCGAGCTGAACACTTCTGAGCACTTAAGCTATTTCACCACAGTCACTGTGGAAATAGTGGAGTCGATATCAGAGGAGGTGATTAAACCGAAGACGGTCACGGCCTCACCCTCCGTCTTCCAGCCTGTGTTTATCTCAACTCCAACTGTGCTACTGCAGACACCAAGACAGGTTAGCGTGCCAACTATCCGAGGAACAGTGCGCCCACCTGCCAGCTTAGACGAGGCAATGAAGACTACAAAGATCATCATTGGCTGCTTTGTTGCCATAACGCTGCTTGCTGCGATCATGCTAATTGCGTTCTACAAGCTCCGTAAACGACACCAACAGAGGAGCACGGTGGCAGCTGCCAGGACTGCAGAGATTGTTCAGATGGAGGAGAATGTTCCTCCTAACACATCGGGAACAACTTTACCAGGAGAGGGTGGGATGGTGCTAGCAAGTCTGAGAGATCGTAACAACACCTACAAATCCAGCTACAGCACCTACAAACCAGCACACTCTGCTCCCTGGACAGAGAACAGCATTAGCAATTCTCTACATCGCCCTCGACCCACAATCAGCACCATCCAGGAACCCTACATGATTAAAACTCACACCAAGGAGAAGGTACAGGAAACACAGATCTAACATTCCTATAACCTTCTCCTCCTTCTACCCTTTTTTTCTGTTCCTCATGAAAACATGCAATAGAATGCACAAAGGAAAGACAGTGATTACTTTTGTACCCAGTGCAAAAATGAGACTGTTTTTCTTGTACATGCTTATATATAAATATATGAATATAAATATATAAATTAATCCACTATGGGGTGATAAGACAAGCAGATTATATATATATATTAAAAAAAAAAAAAGGAAAAATGAATTTAAAACTATTTTCTAATGTGTAACTTCTATTTAAGACGGAATAATGAAGATAATGACATTACACTGCAGATGCGAAACAGATTTGTTTGAGAAGTCTGTGGTTTTTAGACCATGCTAGATAATAATCCAGTAACATTTCTACATATCTGTCCCCAAAATAATATTTACAAGTTTCTCTTGTAAGAGCACCAAGAATTTGTAATGTGCCAAATGTTATACATGAAATTTGGGTTGAAGAATTATATGACAAAACAATGCAAGACATAGTTGCAAAAAAAAAAGAAAAGAAAAAAAAAATATAAAAAAAGAAAAAAGTTCTCCTGAGTCTGCTGAGTCTCAGTAGCTATCAGCCAAATGGTTTTGGTCTCTTATGTGCTTTTTTCAGTGAGTGCTTTTGCAGTTTAACTTCATATTTAAGGAGAATCCCCAGTGATGAACAAACACCTACAGTGTTTTCATAAGTGTTCCTGGATACAAATCAACATTGATTCTTCATTCACTACTGGGGATTTTTCTATGCAGTTTGTTTTGTTTTGTATTGAACCTGTGTCTCAGCAAGAAGCAGTGAGGTGATTTGATTCCTGCTTTTTTCCCTCCTTAATTCCCCTTAAGCCTCTTTAGGATTTTTTCGGGGGGGATTTGACAAATTTACCAACAGTAGCTCTGACCATTATCCTCTCTGTAACTGGTCCCAATTCTTTTAAGATCTCAAATGCTTTCTTAAGACTTGAGCAGCTTTTAGGGCTAAAATATAGTTAAAAATGTTACAACAGTTGCCTCAGATTAGTAGTGTAAGGGCTGAACAGGACGTTTATTTGCAACACTGCAGAGATAGTTGCAATGTCACGATGGTTTGTTGCAAGCTGTTAACATTATCATGACTGCTTACGATATATCTAATTTTTTTCTTTATCGAGAAAGGGTATACAAAAGAATGTGTGACTTCTAGGCTGTCCTCAATGGTGATCATTCAAACAGTGAATTTTATTTGTCCTTATTTTAAGCAACACTATTTTTATGAGGAGTCTTCAGAGGTTACAACAATAAAACATTTGGTTTGTATTTCTCTAAAGATAACTCTTTGCTCTTGCCTTTTTTTCCCACACAGTGGTAGAAGTTTGAGAATTGTAATGGAAAGACAAACCCCTCTCTGTCAGATATCATTTTTTGGGAATGCGCCAGATTTGCGTCTGCAGGTCCTGTGCACAGAATTTTCATGGCACATTTTGCTTCTCCTTCTTCTGTGGCAAAAACGGCTTGCTGGGAAGATTCTAATCTTTGCCAAAACGACGATAGCATATGGTCCCATCTATTAAGAGTGAATACTACATTCATGACACAAAGGTGCAGCACTGACATTAAAAAAATGTAGTCTGCTTTTCGGACACAATAAATACAATGCAATAGGCAGACTTTTGCTAGGATCCTATTTCCCCGTCATTATGGCACTTAGAGCTCAGGTAACACAACTCCATTTGAAGCACTGGACTAATAAGGCTAAGTGCGGCTTTTAATATCATCCATTATTGATCTTGTTAACCTGTGCACATAGAAAATTAGGTATGGAGTGCATGTGTGTGTTACATCAAGAAAGTGTATGTGAATGACATTCAGTGCCGTTTTATGACTCCCTTTTACAGTGTAGTCTTGTAAACTCAACAATGCATATCATTTTTTTTTTCAACAGCGAAACTTCTATTACTCTAGAATACTTTGAATGCCTCCTTGGGCTATTTGTTTTTTTCTTTTGTTTGTTTGTTTGTTTGTTTGTGTTTTTCCTTTAGTGAGTGACCTTTAATATGATTACAGTGGCTTACGTTCATATTATGCTGCCTCGGCATTTCAGGCAGATTCTTTACAACATTCTATGTTGACTCTCTGTATATGCCGAATATTAAAACATTTCTTCTGATGCCATGCAACATAGAGTCTGTTTTAGGCTTGAATGGGTGCTAAAGTGCTATTACGCTGTACATTTTTAGCATGGATGGGAAAGGGGAGAGGGTGCAGTCTGTAATCAGGGGCAGAATGTCTTCCAAAGCTGAGCTGCAGTAACCCAACATTAGTGTACACACACACACACACACACACACACACAGCAATTTATTGCCGTCTCAGGATACTCAGGCCCTCACACCCCTTATATAATGCTGCATCACACACATCACACACAAACAGCTACACACCAGGCTAATTAACCAGTCTTGCAGTTTTTACGTTATTTACAAGAAAATGGTGCAGCATATAGTCTGTGGCTGATGAGGCTTGTAAATTTAATTTGTAACATCACGAGGATTTGTTCTGCATAAGTTGATTTTACTTTCTCTTAACACTAGAAACAATAGAACCAAGCTCCAGGAAGAAGTTTCTTTTTTTTTTTACTGGACAGTTTATTCCAGTTTAAAGCAAGACACTCTAGGTGAATAGGGGGGAAAAGCACAGTAATCACAGTTGTTTTTTTGCTGGTTCATTGCTGAATATTTTTTTTATGCTGTTCAAATTAAATATTTATTTCTCCATGAAAAGGCTCTCAAGAGTAAACAAAAGTCTTTCAGAGAAAGGTTTGTTGGAAAAATCATTTCTTTATTGTTTAATCAAGAATATAGCATGCACTGTGTTACCAGTTTTGAGTCTACAATCTAAAGTAGTAGAGTACTCACAAGTACTCTTGTGGTTAGAGACTGGAACGAAAAGTTCAAATTTCCTGATTGCAGGTCATCTCAGATTTTCCAATTCATCTTAGATTCTGAATATAAAACAAAACAAAACAATGTAGCTTGTTTTTCTAAACTGGTAAGCATGGTTTATGAAAAGAATTGACATGTATATTATAATGACACATACATTGACATATACATCAGCGTACAAGCTCGTCAGAAATATATGACAGGACATAATCTGCATCCCTCTTCTATGTTGATGAGCTGGAAATAGTTGGAATGGTGGATGCATATTCCTATTTTTATTCTATTTCATCCAAGCAAACTGAGAAATAATTCCCATGACCAAAACTGTCATTTTTTCCTGTAGTGTCTTACCCTGAGTCTAAATATTTGAGTGACATGTGCTTGTAGCTTCCACACAACAACATGGCGTTTGCCTCGTGCAATCCATCCCTTTTAAGCTCAACAGGAACTACCCAGATAGCAAAGTAAACGTCTGCACGCTTTTGACACCCATCATTATAATGCATGTCATACACAAAAAGGTGAAGTGGACCCCGAAATTCAATAGCACATGAACAGAGATTCTAATTTGGTTGCGAATAGGCTTAATTTGACGGTTCTGTCAGATCTTTAATGGGCATAGTCTGTGTGCGTGTGCTTCTATTGTCCTGTGCGACATCAGCTTGTGTCATTAGGCTTATCTTTTTGCTTGCATTCTTCCTCTCCTTTTTTATGATGCTAATTGACTTACCATCATTGACTTTCCGTGTCAACACTACTGCAGCAAGGGGCTCACTTTAAGGATGTGCGTGCTGAGGAAGGAGGCTACTATTTGATGGCCTCTCCATGGGAAACTTATCACTGGCACAATTATCCTGACAGATTCGAGAATTGCTTTTTCTTCCTTCTTTTGCAGCCTGATATGTTGGTTTTCTGCAGTCTGATAGATAATCATGAGGAGCGAGATGGAGTAGGGTGGAGAGGAGCACACAACAGATGTTTATCAGTTAATGAAGTGTCTAGGTTGGGCCGGGGTGGTCTTTTTCTCTATTTGTTGTGGACACTCTGACCGCCATCTTGGCCAGAACAGCAATCTGATTTGATATGTTCCAAGAACTGGCGACTGACAGAGACGTACTGTAGGTAAAATACAAAAATAGGATATCTCATGTTTTATTCAGTCATACCCAGAGTTCCATATTGTCATTTCAGTGATACTTAAATATGCATAATACATTGGTGTGACCATTAGGAAGTATATTGGTTACTTATGATTGAAGTTCATTAATTTAATAGCCTTGAACAGGATTCATGTGATTGGTTAAGAACTCATCATGACCAGTATTACTGATGCTCAATGTATGCAATAAGTAAATTAAATTAAGTGCTGTAATTATATTTTATTAATGTAATTTGTTTTGCTTTATTGGCAGTCAAAAGTACTGGGACTGATAGCATGTCAAGGCAATTTACAGTCAATATGACTAATATGAAATTTCCATGAAAGGGTTGAAGTCTTTCCAGACTGAGCAGTTAAACATATTTCACCAGCTTTTATGTTCAAGCAGAAATCTAGACAAGATTTGTGATCATTTTTCTCCATATTTTTCTAACAGAGATGTTTTTTTTTCCATTGAAAATACCAATGTTATTCCCTTTCTATTTCTTTTTTATACAAACCAGCAACCAAAAACAAATTTACATTTTTGTGATAAAAAAAAACAACAAAACAAAACAAAAAAAACCAGCACAAATAGCAAAATTCTTTCTAATATAATTTCAAGACTGAGCAGGTTTGGATGGATGGAGCCATGTGCTCTGACAGACGAGACAAATGAAAATGTCTTTCAAATTTCATTTCAGAGAAAATGAAACATGTTTAATTTTATGTGATGTGGTTATAGCAGTATTCACTTGGTGCAGGTATTACATTATGTGTTACACTAGAGACCAGCCATATGAGATGTCCTAATTTTACCCGTCAGCGCTTGCTCACAAGTGTACACTGTGTGGACAAAATCAGGACTCTGAAGTAGATCAGGTTTTAATAGCTATAGCAGCAGTTTTGTTTGATATTGACTAACATTTTGAGTAATATTAAATCGTTTCTGATTCATGGCATCAAAAACGTTCACTGCAGACATTTAAAAAATGACTAATCGCAAGAAGCCGTATTTATTTATTTTATTTATTCTTTTTTTTCCCCATTTAAACCTCAGCTGAATTAAGCTTATATGCTTAAAAGTAAGAGAGAGAGTGAGTGAGCAAGAGAGAGAGAGAGAGAGAGATAGAGAGAGATAGTGTCCTCAGAAGGACAGGAATATCTGACATTTTTGACATTCACAGTCCCTGATGTCCCAAAAAAAAAAAAACACAATAGTGTCTTCCATTGTATATATATATATATATATATATATATACATATATATATATATATATATTTTATATTTTTTTTTTAAAATTTTTTTTTTGAGGTTAACCAAATTGTGTGTGCTTGTGTTGCATTATTTTTATTTTTTATTTTCTATTTTTATATCACATAGCACATGATGTCCATTATATATTTCTTTTCTTTAAATTAAAACAAATATCACATTGAGTTCCCAGTTAATTAGTTACTTGATCATTATATCTAATCATTAACTACAACATTCTATTTTATTATACAAGCCAATCCAGTAACAAATAAACTGTCATCCCAGTGTACTGCATGAAACTGACCACTGTTCTGAAACACCATTCAAGCTAATCTAAACATTAATGCATGACTGCTAGACTGGGAATGACATGATTTCCCTTAGCAGCCCAGCACAAAGCAATGAGATGCAGTGTCAGTACAGTGTTAACTCAATATCCATGATTTATCTAAAAATAAATGTAAGAACATTTCACACATATTAATTTGTAATTGAATCCTTGGGGCCTGTCTGAATGTTTGTTACCACTGGCAACATTTTTTGCACAATAACCTCATTAAGCCCAATATTCAGAGAAAAATAATGCCATGATTATGCAGGACATGTTATGACATGGAGACGATTAATATTTCTATTTCTATGCCAAGATTAAACGTCTATTTAGAACAAGTAAACTTTTTAAAATGTTGTACAGCCAGGGAAAAAATGGGAAGACATTTTGATTGTTAATGATGATCAGTTGCCAGTTAATTAGTCTTTATGCAAGTATATATAATAATTAATTGCCAACTTGGTGTATATATGTACAGTAAATAATATGCTGTGATCATTCCAGTCAAGCGGAACTTAACCAAATGGACTCCTTGCATTCAGTTATGATTAGATGCTCATTCATTTGACATTATTTACATTCCTTAGTGCAGTGAGACAGCAAGTTTTGCTTCATTTGTCTCTAATGGGACATCACAAAGAGTCACCATTTTCTGAAAGAAATATATTAAATATATATATGTATAACATCTGTAGACAGCTGATTTCAAATCAGACAGCTTTTTAATCAACTGCAGCATCTAAAGCCAGTGTGATTTCAGGAGAGAGTGGGCTAAACGTACGTCACCATTTCACTATTCATACCAAGATTTCTAAGCCAGGATTAAACATTTATTTAGAATGACTGAACAGACAGATAACCAGAACCACTCGTGGTTTAAAAATAAATAAATAAATAAAAAAGAACAGTGCCATTGCTCTTTAAATGGAATGGCTAACATACATAATATTTAATATTTATAGACTTTGCACTGTATGGAGTGAGATAGACTGACATTATGAGTAAAAAAAAAAAAAAACAATGTTCCCAACAGCACATGCTACTTTGCAGTAAACACTGTGATATTATGTTTGCTTAGAGTCAGGTAAGGATTGAAGAAACGGATGCAAGTGCAGTATGAAGTTTTATTTAAGAACCTGGCAGACAAATCCAAAACACCATCCAGAAAAGTAATCCCTAAACAGGAAGAGGTCAGGAGATCAGCAAACATCAACAATAGAGCAAAAACCAGAATTACAGACAAGCAGCAAACATGGTGAGAACCAGATAAACAATAGAAGGAGATACCTGCGCTTGATATTCAAGTATGCACACACTTCAAAGTGAATAATTGTGAGGCATTTAAATAGGGTGTGGTGGTTGTGTACAGGTGTGTGTGTGATTAGTAATCAGGTGATTGTGAAAGCAAAAAGGTCTGTGGTTGTTGAGGAGTGCAGTCTTGGGCAGCCGTGTTGTGGAAAACATAACTATTTGTGAATGATGGATGTAACCCAACACTTAGGTGATCATTTCTTTAAGACTTTCTCTTTGCAAGTGTACTTACACGAACATCATTGGCGTCATCTTTGGGAGCACCTGGAGACCCGATGGCAAAAATACAGTCAATACGAGTTTAGTGAAAGAACCAGAAACACAGGTGATAATGAATGATCTCACTGAACACTTATGAAAGATGAGAGATTTTGGAGTAACTGAGGGAATATCTTTCGAGTGAATAGTGATCATTCCTAAAGTACAGTTCCACTGACTTGAACGTTGAAGTTGTACTAGTTCAAGCCCAACATCTTACTAAGACTATTATTTTATTCCCCTTTAATTTCTCATTAATGTGACCTACTGTACAAAGTAATCTCAGATCCAATATTTTTTAAATACATTTTGTCTTAGATGTTTCAGGGGGGCACGGTGGCTTGGTGGTTAGCACGTTTGCCTCACACCTCCCGGGTTGGGAGTTCGATTCCCACCTACACCGTGTGTGTGGAGTTTGCATGTTTTTCCCTGTGCCTCTGAGGTTTCCTCCGGGTACTCTGGTTTCCTCCCCCGGTCCAAAGGCATGTATTGTAGGTTGATTGGCACCTCTAAATTGTCTGTAGTGAGTGAATGAGAGTGTGTGTGTGTGCCCTGCGATGGGTTGGCACTTCGTCCAGGGTGTATCCTGCCTTGACGCCTGAGATATCCCCCCAACGACGCCTGAGATAGGCACAGGCTACCCGTGACCTGAGAATAGATCGGATAAGCGGTAGACAATGAATGACTGTTTGTTTCGTGTCTTCTGTCTTCTTAGTGTGAAAGAACACACTAAACATCATGAAAGGAAGTAACTTTTTTTAAACAAAGACAGAAGCTAATACCTACAGCATGAAATGTAAAGGAAAGTTAGGACAAATCTTTTGATTTGATTTATAAAAGCCATTGCATTCATATTATCAAATCTGCTCACTGTAGAATTGCAAAGGACATTTTTTATAAAGGCAGAAAAAAAATGTACTCTGATCGCAAGAAGGGTTTTTGTAGCATTTATTTTTTAATCTAAGCTTTTATGAATGAAGGCTTTATATCTGGAATTGTGATGTAAGAGTTCAAAACTGTGGGCATTTTTTTTTTGGCATTTTTTGGAGGGCCAGTGATTTGGCTGGTCCCTACAAACAAATAAATAGTAAAACAAAAAGCCCAAAGATTTTCTTTTGGTTATAAAAGCTAAGGTTGAGGCCAAATTATTGTAAGCATCGGGAATTATTAATTAATTGTAATTATCTGCAATAATTATGTCAACAGAAGGTCCTCATATGGATAGCAAAACCAGGTCTGTAGTGAGTTAGACGTTTATTAGTTAGCTAGGAATAATAATGAAGTATAAAACAGCAATTTGTTATTGTATTATGCAATCCAATCTAGTGGATAATAATCAGAGACAGAAACTCCACCCTAAAATTCATAAAAGCAATACACAGGAGGACATGAAATGCACAGGAAAATCACAACAATTATTGATTTGCTTCAGGACTGTATTATTTATTTTTTAAAATTATTTTTCAATTTTGTTTCACAGAACTCACGGCGTATTAGATGTTCTGAGGTATACTGATAATAAATTAATCCTCTATAATTCCCCATCTCCTTTAATTTTATTAAAAGGCTCCACATAGGGCTAATTGATACATTAATCACCTGCTTCCAAAATCTGTTGTTCACGATAAAGCCTAGAATCTTGTTGTGAAACTGTCTGATCCAGCTTAATCATCCCTTACCATCTGGCCGATGCACCCTTGGCATTTGTAACAATTTACTTAAGCTAACCAATCTGGAATTTCAGAAAGCTGCTATATAATAAAAGCTGAGCTTCACTCAAGAACGGTGGATTATCACTTTCAAGGGTAGAAGTAATTTGTTTAAGGTCAACCTACATGTAATTTAGTGAAGACTGGTCATGATTTTGTATGGGAGAGATAAACAACTCTACTACCTATCAGAAATTGCTGTTACTATTATGAAATCAGGATAGCAGGATGGCAGGGTCTCTGCATCGGTTTATAGGAATATGCTCACTGAAAAACGTGATTGTTTCTTTTTGAATGAAGTGTTTTGAATCTGTAATCATGATGTTTCCTGTGGAAAAAAAAGCACAGTAAACAGGAAAAGCTGTTAGCTCATTCTGGAAACGACACAAAAAGTATAGTTCTCTCTGTTTCACACTTTCTGTAATACTTTGTACTTTGATTGAAGAAACTAGAAATAAATAGACTAAGCAAACAATCTCCAAAGAAATATATAAAAAAAACAGTTATTAAGGATTTATTACCCACAACTGTATTGCACTTGAGCCTCCTCAATCAGTGCCGATGATGTGTTATGGATGTGCCAGAAAAGTGGGCTTAAATAAATTAGTCCCAGTGCAGACTCAAATCTAGAGGGCTTTGCACTAAATGTAATTACTTGACACCGCTGTCAGCAATACATTGTGTAAATCTACAACCTGTGTTAGAAAAAAAATAGTCTTAGCTTCTGTGTAATTTTATTTATAACCAGTGGTGGTGCTGTTGTTTTGGTATTTTTGGTGGTTTGACCATGTTACGGCCGGTAGTGTCCGGCAGGATATAACAGACCCAAACGCGAAGCTTGACACGGACGGGTGGTTTATTAAGCATAAAACATAAACAAACATAAACCCATGACACTACATTCGGCCTACATACAAACGAGAACTAGCAACCAAAGCAGACACAGACAGGACTATAAATAGGAAACATAATCATGGAAACATTAGGTACAGGTGAACATTAATCATGACACAATAGGACAGGGCGGGGCTTAACTACGACACATGGCCGAACATAAACAAAACCACACATGACAGGACAAACCACTGCTGAGAGCCCCCTAGTGGTCCAACCTCAGCCCCGCTACCCGTAACAGACCAATGTAAGAATTAATACATTTTAAGACATTTGGTAGCTTCAAACAAATAAGCAATAACACACAACAGACCACAATAATATACAAAAATAATCCATGCCAGGATAACTCTTAGCTCAGGATAATTTTTAGTAAATACACAAACTGGAGAGTCTTATTCCACTAATTGACCAGAAATTTTTCAGTGATTACAATGTATAATTATTTATGAACTGCACTTCATGCTTTTTAACAATTTATAGATAGATTTAATGTTGCGGAACATCCTCGAGACAAACTAATTCCCGTTATTGCTTACAATATAGCAAAGATAACCCGTTGTTCTTTTACTGGAATCTCTTTCCTATGCTCTCTCTTAAAAAATAAACAAATAAGTAAATAAAAATAATGCAGCTTGTCATTTTACTAGGAAACCAGAAAGTTTAAACTCTTCTGTCCAGAATACTTCGGTGTACTAGGAAACTTTGCAAACTTCCATAAATTTTAGAAAACTCTAACACTTGAGATTCCTTCCATAAATGCTTCATACACTGTATAGTAAAAAGGTTTATGGACACCTGGCAATCACACTCAGATATGCTTGTAGAACATTCCAGATTTTCATTCCAGATGTAATTCATCTTTGCTGATAATAAGGTCCACTTTTCTGAGAAGGTTTTCCACTAGATGTTGTAGTTTGTCTGTGGGGGTTTGTGATCATTCAGCTACAAGAGCATTAGTGAGCTCAGACACTGATGCTGTAAGAGTGAGGAGGTCTGGGGTTCAGTCATTGTTTCAGTTCATCCAAAAGTTGTTCAGTCAGAGTCAGGTCTCTGTGCAGGACACTCCATTTATTCCACTCCAACCTTCTCAATCTCTGTCTTCATGGAGCTCTCTTTGTGCCCAAGGGCAATGCCGTGCTGAAACAGATCTGAACCTCTTATTTCCAGTGAAAGGAAATTGTAATTCTACATCATACAAAGACATTCTATACAGTTGTGTGCTTCCAAATTTGTGGTAACAGTTTGGATAAGAACCACATGGGTGTGATGGTCAGGTTTCCACACACTTTTGGCCTTGTAAATATCTCCTACCAGAAACATTTGCTACAACAAAACATTTTTAAAATCGAGTAATTATATGGAAAACAAAATGTAGGTAGCTCTTAGAATTTGTGAAGTGTCCACCATACAATTGCATGTAAATGAGCTAGGGTCTGAGCCCTGCTTTTATAAACAAAGATTTTTATACAAAAAAAAATTTTAATCAGATTAAAGAATTCAGCTATTAGGTAATTTAAAAATGTTAGGCATTTATTCATAGAATAAGTGTAGAAGAGAGTCCAGTTAGATCATTTATCCCACCTGTCCCTGAGTTATGCCATTTTCCAGTGAAGTTACTATAGACATAGCACAAAAACATTGTGATCTAGGCAAAGACAACACAAATTCATCAGAAGTCTGCACTGGTCTCAGTACTATCGCTAATGAGTGGAAGTGTATTTCATCATTACTCACAATACACAAGCCAGGCCTTATCAGAAAGAAACACTTGCTCTGAATGGAAACAAGGTCAATACCTGCAGTATCTCCTTTAGTGCGCAGATGAGTAGTGAATACATTTCAATGCTTCATGAGTGTCTACGATTAGCTAGGGGCAGCTTTAGGGTGATGGAATATTTTAAAGGAGTGATTCTCCTCACCGAGTCTGTCTTGCTGTATGACTCAGCTCTCATGCTTCATCAGCCTTTGCCACTTCTTCAATATGTATGTGTGTGTGTGAGTGTGTGTGTGTGTGGTTCCTCCTCAACCTGATCTCCGTTCATCATTTTCGTCTTCAGTCTTTTGGCATTCCTAACGTGATTTCTCACTTTTACTGGTTGTATACTGCAGCGGGTTGGAGTCAGGGAGAAGTGGTAGAAGGAGACACTGCAGAGACAGGGACAGAGCTGATGTCATTATACCGCAAGGATAATATACTGTAGCTCTGAGCGAGCTTTACTGCTGCTTGTACCCACAGCACCCAAATCCCAGAGCCTATAGAAAAGCCATACAATCTTTGCACTAGGTAAGGTTTTCACATGCAATCTGTGCATTCACATATTACTCGCATTATTTGATTCACATGTCCAGTTCCTGTGTATGGTGAGATGCACCGTCATGCATTTTTCTGTAATTATTCCATAAAAAAGAGCTCAAAAATCAATTCACCACACACTTCATATGCTGGAAGAATATCATTATTTTTATATGTTGTTTTTTTAAAGTAAACCTTAAAAACAGAAAGACTTGAACTGCACCAGATCATAACAGGTAAGGATTAAAACATTGAAGGATACACTATTAGAGAAAAATGATGGCAGGCTGATATCATGTGACATGACATAAACGGAATAATTTTACTACCATAAACTCTTTTTTTTTTACCATAACAGTATGTCCTGAATTGTTTTATTCCTTTTAAACCACAGCAGTTTCCTAGTGATTGCAAAACCTACCTTATTAATCAGTCATGTTGTTTTTACCATTTATGTAAAAGTTAAGAGATAAAGAAGCGAGTGCAGGCAGGTCAGAATGGGTGGAGAAAGGTGTCGGGAGTTCTGTGTGATAGAAAAATAGGGGAAGGGGAAGGGGAAGGGGAAGGTGTACAGGACAGTGGTGAGACCGGCCATGCTGTATGGTTTAGAGACAGTGTCACTGAGGAAGAGACAGGAGTCAGAACTGAAGCTGTTCAGGTTCTCTTTGGGAGTGACCAGGTTGGACAGGATTAGGAATGAGTACATCAGAGGGACAGCTCATGTTGAAATCTATTCTTACTAATCTAAAATGTTCCATACGGAGAGAAGATGTTCATGTATGATGTAATGCTGCAAGGCGAAATATATATGAGGTGGTCAGAGGGTGCAAATCAAAAGGCCAATCCTCTGCACTGTTATATGGGGGCCATTTATGGAATATTGACTTGTGTGTGTGTGTGTGTGTGTGTGTGTGTGTGTGTTAGTATCTCTTTAGTTTTCAGATAAACAGACAAAGACAAGCATTCAGTTCTGTATGAAAGCCTGAAAGCATCCACCATCCACTGCCTCAGAGAACATCATCAGATCAAACCATTAATCTAGAGAGGGGGTGGTGGGAAAAGGTGAGAGAGGTACAGACAGGAGATACAGACAAGGAGAGGGGAGATACAGCAAGAGGGACAAAATGAGAGAGACAGAGTGGACAGAGAGAGAGAGAGAGAGAGAGAGAGAGAGAGAGAGAAACACAGACAGTGACAGAGAGAAAGAGGCAAAGAGGGGGGATGAGAGAGATAGACAGAGAAAGATGGAAAGAGGAAAAAAATGATTAAGAGAAAGACAGACAAAAGGAGTCAGAAAGAGGGAAGAGGCACAGTCAGAGATAGGCAGAATGAGAGACGTAGAGATACAGAAAGAAAGAGAGAGAGACATAGAGATAGAGGCACAGAGCAAAATACTGGGGAGACACCAGCTCATGTTGGACGTTTGGGGGACAAAGTTAGGGAGGCCAGATTAAGATGGGTTGGACATGTTCAGAGGAGGGACAGTGAGTATATTGGTAGGAGAATGTTGGACATGGAGCTGCCAGGCAGGAGGCAAAGAGGAAGGCCAAAGAGGAGGTATATAGATGTTATAAATGAGGATATGAAGCTAGTGGGTGCAAGTGTTGAGGATGCAGAAGATAGGGATAGGTGGAGAGAGATGATTCGCTGTGGCGACCCCTGAAAGGAAAAGCCGAAAGAAGAAGAAGAAGAGTTTATGTAAAAGTTGATATTTATGTTCTTCAGACAATTTCCTGTTATTGCATACAAATAAAATAAAAAAACAACTGCTTGACATGTTCCTGATAAGATGTTTGTCCAGAAAACTCTCCTTTGGCAGCCAAAAGTACTAATGCCTCTGGAGATTCCTTCTATAAATGTTAAACAAACATCCCCTTGATGATTAAACATTTTTTCCTTTGTTAACAGCATTTGTTATCAGTATATTGTTAGGTGCAGATTATGTGGAGCATTTGCCTGAGCACTTGCCTTATGTGGAGCAAGTTCCTATGAATCAGCTGTTACTTCAACATAAACCTTTCATTTGTCTTGAGCTGCTGTTATAGAAAATGAATCAACATCTTATGACCAGAACTGAGAATTCTGTATCACTGTGATGAGAAACAGTGTTAGTGTTTGCATCATTTTGCAATAGAAATGACTTTATCCAGTCAGATGAGCGATGGCCTGGGAAAGCTTGTCTGATTGGCTGTCTTATAAACTATATTCCTCTGTAACTTTAATCTTTTCATATCGCTGAAAATGTCAGGTTCGCTGCTTTAATGCCATTTAAATGATCCACTTTGCAGATTGATTTTCTACACAGTAGCAATTGCCTTTAAAGATGTTTAGTGGAAGAACAGTTCTGGACTGAAAGTAATGACAGAACTCTGGAAAGCAGACTGAAAGATTCAGCACTGACTTAAACAGCATTTGGACCTTTGCTTGTACTTTCAGACTAATCTAAAATGTTCCATACAGAGAGAAGATGTTCATGTATGCTGTAATGCTGCAAGGCGAAATATATATCAGATGGTCAGAGGGTGCAAATCAAAAGGCCAATCCTCTGCACTGTTATATGGGGGCCATTTATGGAATATCGACCTGTGTGTGTGTGTGTGTGTGTGTGTGTGTGTGTGTGTGTGTGTGTTAGTATCTCTTTAGTTTTCAGATAAACAGACAAAGACAAGCATTCAGTTCTGTATGAAAGCCTGAAAGCATCCACCATCCACTACCTCAGAGAACATCATCAGATCAAACCATTAATCTAGAGAGGGGGTGGTGGGAAAAGGTGAGAGAGATACAGACAGGAGATACAGACAAGGAGAGGGGAGATACAGCAGGAGGGACAAAATGAGAGAGACAGAGTGGACAGAGAGAGAGAGAGAGAGAGAGAGAGAGAGAGATAGAGAGAGAGAGAGAGACACAGACAGCGACAGAGAAAGAGGTAGATAGGGGGGATGAGAGAGATAGACAGAGAAAGATGGAAAGAGAAAAAAAAGACTAAGAGAAAGACACAGACAAAAGGAGTTAGAAAGAGAGAAGAGGCACAGTGAGAGATAGGCAGAATGAGAGACGTAGAGATACAGAAAGAAAGAGAGAGAAAGAGACATAGCGATAGAGGCACAGAGCAAAATACTGGGGAGACAGAACGATAGGGAGCAAAATACTGAAGGAGACAGAACGAGAGAAAAAAGAGCGAGAGGGTGAGTGAGATTAAGAGAGAGAAGATGAGAGAGATGGACAGAAAAAAGATGGAGAGTGAAGGAGTACAAAAGAAAGGCACAGAGAGAGATACTGTACAGATAGGCAGAATGAGTGGCATATATATATATATATATAAAGAGAGAGAGAGAGAGAGAGAGAGAGAGAGAGAGAGAGAGAGAGAGAGAGAGAGCGGGAGAGAGAGAGAGAGCGGGAGAGAGAGGGAGAGCGGGAGAGAGAGGGAGAGCGGGAGAGAGAGGGAGAGAGAGAGACAGCGGGAGAGAGAGGGGATGAAAGGCTGAGATGGGGGCACAGAGAGAGTTGATGAGTGAGATAGACAGAAAAAGATGGAGAAAGAGGAAGGACAAAAAGAAAGGTACAGAGAGACACATGTAGAGAGAGGCACAGAGAGAGAGAGAAAGGATGAGAGACCGCTATGAACAGAGAGGCAGACAGAATAAGGAGAGAGAGAGAGAGAGAGAGAGAGAGAGAGAGAGAGAGAGAGAGAGGTGGGAGCGGAGTAGAAGAGGATTACATGAAGACAGTGAACACAAGGGAAGCCGGTCTCTGCTGCAATCCCCATATCCTCTGAGCATTCACGATTCAAATAATGGTGTTCTTCTCTGACACTTAATAGTCTTACAATCAATACAAAAAAGGAAAATAAATAAATAAATAAAGTGCAAACAGCAAATATGCTGGGATTGCAGAGTAAGCGTATTGAAATCCCAAAAGTGCGTTTCCTTGTGTTGAGCTGACAGGATTGAAACAGTGAAACCGACAAACTCATTTAGCCTAATCCCCACATTCAGAGGCCCAGGAGAGCGATACGCTCAGAGACTCAGCACACAACCCACTGACAAACAGCACACAGTGCTCAGCCTCACCACTGCACCCCAAACCTGATTCAATCAACATGACCTCCTTCTAAAACTGTTTACTTTACTCATCGCAAATGATCTAAAGGTGAAAGAGAGAAAGAAAACGGTTGGAAAAGTAGAAATAGAGAACAACAAGAACACTACAAAAGAAGTTCCAAATGTATTAGCTGAATTAAAAATGGGTGAAAATGTTACTGCTGCAGAGACTGAAGTGTCGCTTTGAGCAGCACAAACTCCTACAACTTGCAGAAAAGCATATGAATATCACATTTAAATCATTATTTAAATCTTATGTGCAATTTATTGATTTATGATTCATTTATTTTCTTGCGTGGTTACACACTACTCATTTATTTCCACGTGAATTTTTATCGATTAACTTTTCACACATTTTTTTTTGTATTTTCAAACATGATTCATTTAATTTCAAAGTATTTTTAAATTCGATTCACTTATTTTCACAGTTCTTTTATTGATTCATATATGCTCACAGTTTCTAACTGATTCAATTTTTCTCACAATTTTTTTTATTAATTTATTTCTGCATTTTGACTCATTTATTTTCACACTTTTTAACTGATTCACTTAATTTTAGTTTTTTATTGATTCATTTATTTTCACATTTTTAAATATTTAAAATATATTTTCATACTTTTAAGTATTTTATTAATTGATTCATTTAGGTATTTACACTATTTTTACCCGATTTTACACCTGACTCTTTCAATCTTTTCATCATACTTTTTTACACATGGTTCACTTATTTTTACATATGATTTTTACCTGACTCATATTTTTACATGTGCTTTTTTATGAGACATTTATTGTTACATGTGATTTTTTTATTTGATTCATAAATTTTTATCCAGATGAATTTTTAATACACATGAGTAATTTCATTTTACACATGATTGTTTTGACTCATTTACATGTTTTTTTTTTGTTTTTTTTCTACATATAACTCTTTCTACACAATAAATTCTACTTGTGATTTTTGCACATGGTTAATTTATTTTCATGTGATGAGATAAATTTTTTTCACGTATGATTTTTACACAACCCATTTGCCTTCATGTGTGATTGTTACATTTGATTAATCTGTTATCAGATAATTTCATTTATTTACTTTCTTAACAACATATCGTCACAAGAAAGATTAAACATCTTTCTCCTGATTAGATTATATTCACATGTGCTATATTGTTCATATGATGTCAGGTTTACTTGGATGTACTTGGATTTACAAAACCCACAACAGCTATTCTACTAGTATATTTAGTATATTTTAGTACTATTTAGTATATACACAGTACACGTAGTTATCTATCAGCTATAATGCATTAATTGCTAGGCAGAAGTTTAATACGTCAGCACATTAATAATTCATAATGAACTTTTTCATAACATCTTGTTAAACTATTTTTTTTTTTTACATCAGGCCATTTCCTGGTGAAGGTTCATCAGCAGCCAGCACACGTTTCCTCAAGGCAGTGTTTGATGCTAAGGCTATATTTGCAATTAGTCTTGATCCCTTTGGGAACTACTTGACTAAAGACCTGAATGGCATTTACCATGGCAGAGAGCTGTCCTTTACCTTTCAGTTAATGAATTCATAGACATCTTGATTCATATGTTTTCAACCATATTACTATACCTTAAAAAAACACACCAGTAAACTGTATATGTACATTTGATAATTGACAGTGACACAAGATGGAGACCGCTGTCTAGTTCAATCCATAAGTCTCCAGTCTAGTCCTCAGAGACCTGCACCATTTTTGACTTGTTTTTACTTAGGGTCTCTGCAGATCGTATTGAGAACGTCTTGTCATTTCATCCTCAGAAAATCAAACCGGCGTGTTTGCTGAACCTGAGTACAACACCTTCAATATGTTGTAGGAATCCTCTCATTGCCTGAAGGAATAAAATAGCCAGACATTTGAAACTTTGCCCTCCAGTAAAGCCCCTGGTGCAAACAATCGATCCAGCATCCCAGGTTGTTTATAGAGACTTATGATCTACAGCAAACACTGCGGTGAACGCTAGAGAGAGAAACACAACATTACCAACACAACAACTAGCTAAAATGAAGTAGAGATGTAATATTTTTATGCACAGTCTTTGAGAAAAGATGTAAACAACATAATGAATTGTGTGTGTGTGTTATAATTCACTGGATAGTTCAAATCAGGCCTGGATATGTAGTCAGGTCTCTATCAGCTATTAACCCCCAACTGATAAACTTCCATTAAATAACCATCATCTTAATAGATGTAAACAAAATCTGTTGGCTCTGTACATATGAAAAAAAATGTGCATTGCAAATCTTCAGGGTTGAGATTCAGTAGCATTCTTCTTGGTATTTGGAATGAGTCATTTGCTGGCAATTTAGCGCCTCTCTTCTGGCAGCCTTGAAGATTTCCAATCAAACACAACATTTAATCACATTTGTTATCTCACGCAGGGTACAAAGTTGAGGATTAAATGAATATGATCATCTTTAAAAAGTCTGTTTCAAATACAGTGGATAGCATAGTCCAAGCAAAAGCTTTTGCTCATTTATTATTAGAAGCTTGCTGACAGCATTTATTATTTTTCTGGGAAATAATTGCTTATAAGGGCTTAACATTTCTCTCATTTCAGAGAGAGGATAATTATTTTGTGCAATAGTCATGAATATCTTCTACATAGTTGATTTACACAGGGCTGGATAAATCAGAAGAAAAAAAAAGTGCTCCCCTGTCCTCTGTTTTGGCTGGCCAGAAATCTAACTGGCTAGCTAAAAAGTGGTAGTTAGTTTGTTACTTTAATAAATTAACACAGACTAAAAGAAATAAATGCCCAGTTCAGCTATAAAACACTATCTGTGCTCTTGACTGGCTCCCTTAATGCCAGTGCTGCTGCCTATAAGCAATGATTCCCTCTCTATGTCCCTTTTATTATCCTGTCTAACTCTCTGGACAATAGCCTCTGCGCTCCACAGCACCACCATATAGACTACCATAGCCCTTTTACTGTTCCTTTCACAGCAGCAGCACGGTTCTTTCTATCTCCACATCCAAGCATGTTTAACAGAGCAAGACTTCATACTTGCTCAGAAGCGGCAGCACCGTAGCAAATCTAGTCCTCCAAGACCAAACCTATACCCTCTAAATCCATCATTTAAAACTGCTAAATCCATTCGGAGATTTGTCATGACTGAAATGAGCATATGGTTATTAATCTTTTCTAACAAGTTTCTAATGTAGCATATCGTGTTTGTGTATTTAATAAAACATCAACAAGTTGCTTCTTAGTGCTGGAACTGGGAGATACTATAGTCATTTGTGGCTGTGGGTCAAAGAGGGCAAAACTGGCCAGTTTTCTGAATGAAAGGTATGTGGAAGGGGGTAGTCGGCTTCTGATATAACATGAGCAGCAGATGAAAAGGAATCAGTGGCTGGCTTTAGGGTTCTTAAAGGATGCATGTGCCCAAAAAATTGAAATAAAAAATGTTAGAAAATCACCCAAAATTATTTGAATCTGACTAGCATTGCTTTTCTGTTGCAAAAACCACAACGTGACTGGATGAAGTATTAGAAGTCTATTGATGCTTCAACCTGGTTGTGGCAGTGATTCCATATACTGGTGTATTCCTTATAAAAAATAAAGTAAATAATGTAAAATACCCTTCTACTGCAGTTTAGACCTTAGCAGGTGCAGCAGCTGGTGTAATATGAAAGTATGATCCACCTTTGCAGCAATGAGGTGCGTCATAACTTCTTGATGCACAGTAACTTTAATCATAGCTACATACCGAATGGAAAAATATATGTATTTGTTTTAAGTCAATAAAGAGTAGGGTTGGCTTTCTACCTGTCTGCTGGAAACTATAAATAAAAAAACTAATAGCCCAGACATAAAATCTTCTTATCCTAAGCACCCAGACTAGTGATTTGTCCACCTCTGATGCCGCACTGATACAAAGTCAAAAAGCAATGACTTTGCAACCAAATCCTTTTTTATCCTCATGATATACTGCAATTTTAAAGAAAGTAAGCTAAATCTGCTCAGGGGTGGTTCTGGAGTCCACAGTGGACAAGAATGATGAGCAGACCAGCACTAATCTCATGCCATGTTTCATTTCACATGTTGCTATGAATTATTCAAGAGTGGATTACTCCATCACTCACAACCTAGCTGTCTGTTTCTCTCGTCTCATTAGAAAGCCCACATGATCAGTCTGGTGCTTCGTCTTGCAGCTCAGGCCTCCGCTGTCTCAGGCCTTCATCAGCTCAAAACACCCACTGCACGTGAATCTGCACATAATCTCATAAAAATCAGTGTGCCAGGTCTTGTGTTAGGACGTAATAATAATTAGACACAACTACTGTATTAGAATAATGTAAAGGATATTTTGGATAAGTTTCATTTGCTTCATTTGGAATAAATCTGTGCTGACACTTCTGGCACAAAGTGCATCTTTTAAGGAGAAATTTACTGAAGTAGATAGTCTCCCACACAGTTAGTAACGGGTGCCAAGGGAACTGATTCTATCAGTTTCCAAAACAAAATAAATACATGGCTTATTTTTTAGTTATTTTTTGTGGCACACCAACATGTTTGCAGAGTTCCTGAACAAGTGTTATGTTTAGAGAATTCCTTAGTTTGGTACAGTACCATGTACACACACTGATAATCAGCAAATTGTTTTTACCTGTTTAGACAAAACTCCCAACACAACACAGCAGGCATATGCTTCAACATGGGCAGTTCTGACAGTGGTGGCTCAATGGTTACTGACCGGCTCAGGGTCTCTGGTCGGCAGGTCAGAGGTTTAAACCTCAGCACTGCCAAGCTGTCACTGGTAAGCCCTTGAACAAGACCCTTAACCCTTTCTGCTCCAATGGTGCTGTATCATGGATGATGTGGTACTCTGACCTCAACTTCCTAAGCTGGGATATGCAAAGAAAAATATTTTACTATGATAAAATGTTGAAACCAGTGTTCCATCAAGTAGGTCCAAAATGATGTTTCTGGTGCTCCCACCACCAGGTTTTACAGTTCAGATGACCTTTTAGTATTGTTTTCCAATGCTTTTCTTGTGGCTTCCTCTGTGTTGTCCTGCCATTTTCAGCACTAAAACCTCATCCCACATACTCTGCAGCCTGGACTGTGGATGACTAATGAATGTGTTCAATAAGGACAGGAAAACTAATTATGACTGATGAAGAACGGACCACATTTTATGAGTAGTGCAATTAATTTCAATTGGTACACAAAGCTTTTTCTTGCAGCTGTAAATAATAATTACCAAATCTTTATAACATCCTAGCACATAGATAGTTTTGCATTTATACAATAGAATTTTATGCCTCGGAGTATCTGCTACTTTTATAAATATTAATATAAAACATTGCTGCAGAAATTTCACACAGAAAGATCCATCTCACTCCGCTAGATTTTAGCATATTTATGAATCATCGGTCAAGTGACACTAGACACTATTTACCCAAATGCTGAAGTCGTCCTTCAAAGCTAGTTTACTAGCTTAAGGAGGAAATATTTGCTGTCTACTTCCTTCTGTCTGTCTCTGTCCAGTCTGTCTATCTATCTATCTGTCTTATCTCCTTGCTATGAAAGACCTTCAGGGTATCAGTAATGGATCTGCTATGTGTTCCCTGCACGTTTAAAACATCAGTTTACCTGTATAAAGAAGAAGATAGTGCCATGAGTTGTGTGCTTGTGTGTGTCACTGTAGAGAGGGATCACAAACCGATTTCAAGGACAAGCAGGCATTAGCAAATCGGTGTAACAACATACTTGATAAAGCTCATATATACGTATGTCATATATATGTATATATATATATATATATATATATATATATATATATATATATATATATATATATATGTGTGTGTATAAATGACAAATATACACAACTATTTATTTTTTATTGCAGATAATTGTTTGTGTGGCTAGTTATGTGCAAAAACAACAATAGATGCAATAAAGGTCTACTCTGAAACTAGGAGGTTTCACTGGTAGCTCATTTCATTCTGAAACATTTGTGTGTTATATATATTTTATATTATTTTGATGTTTACCCTCTTAAAAGCTTTTAAGTTCCAGTTAACTTAACTGTCATCTTAATAATTACCATGGAAATAAACATCAATATTTAAATGAATAGCACATGCATTAAGCTAAGATAGATGTTTTAAGGAAATGAACAGAATTAAAATCCCAAAATACTGTTTTGATATCCCAAAATTATGTTTTTGATATCAGAATACAGGAATAAAATATACATCATCCCGATAATTGAAGAAAACCCTGAAGAAAATAGAAATAAGGTTATAAATGGACATTAAATATCTTCATTGTCATCTGAGTAGACTGTATTCATTTCAGCCTGCTGATTTTTAATAAGATTTATTTTTGGAGACATTGTCATTTTCCGGCAAAGTTTTACCAGGTACGAGTCGGAAAGAACCACGCATCTGAATCTGTTAACTATCTGTTATTATCCTGAAAAGGATAAGTGCTCTTTGAATTAGTTTCCTCATTCAATGAGGATTCATCTTCATTTCATCTCAGGGAGGTTTTTCTTGCGACTGTGGCCTCTGGGTTGTTCATGTGGAATCAAAATCTGCATTTCTGTAAAGCTGCTTTATTACAGTGTGTTATATGGTCGGTTACTAAGACATAAATTGATTTCGAAATGCAGTTTAATCTCCTAGTCCTCTCGTCTCTTTTTTTCCATCCTTCTGTATTATACAGAATTTCGTTTATTTATTTCTTTTTTTTTAATCCGTTTGTGTATTTGTATTCAATAGTCCTATTCTGAAGCTGTTTGAACCTTGACTTACTAATATAGCATACTGTACATTTAATCACTGCATGAACAGACCTGCCAACACAGAAGAGCGATAATGTGTAGTGCCCTGTGTAGTGCCACTCGACTGTTTTAGATGCAGACACTAGAACATTTTACAGCATTTACTAAGAAAGTGTGCAACATTTTTTAAGCTTTTCTGGTGTCCACATCTTAACTAAAACAAACAAGCAGCAGCATATTTCCCCAAGCACCTGATGGTTGCCATAAAGCCCTGCACATAAGTGCACTCCAGTTTCAACCATGATAGACTTGACCATGCTGCTGAAAGTGCCATTTTTTTTTTTCCTTCCTCTTTTTGTATCCATTTTCAGGCAAAATATGAAAATATATCTTATATCCATCCATATTGAATATAGTTAACCAATATTTATTTATATATATATATATATATATATATATATATATATATATATATATATATATATATATATATATAAAGTGTGTGTGTATGTATACCTACACCGATCAGCCATAACATCATGACCACCTGCCTAATATTGTGTTAGACCCCCTTTTGCTGCCAAAACAGCCCTGACCTGCCGAGGCATGGACTCCACTAGATTCCTGAAGGTGTGCTGTGGCACCAAGATGTTAGCAGCAATTTTTTATTATTTTTATTTTTTTATTTTGTAGCATTCCCAAATATGGCATTAGAGTTTATCTTGGGAAAAGTGTGATTGAGATGGAACGCTGTGTGAAGTGATTAAGGAGTTTGTAATGAGCGCAAACTGCAGTAAAATGTGTTTAGTACTAATGGCTCAGAAAAAATACAACTGAGCTTTGGATATTGAGAAATGTGTGCCACTGTGCAATAACAACATTTAAACAATTATAAGAGACTGTAAATGATAAAGATGCACACATCTTCGGTATAACCGCACTCTTCCCGGTTCTTATTAAATGATGGCGAGGAGCCAGTGACAGCAGGGTATTCGGTGTAGGAAACATCCCAGAGGACTGCTGTGAGTGTGTGACTGATCTCGCAGATCTGCAGAGTCAGCATGTTCCAGATGTTCCACAGCTGCCTGATGTTCCACCGCAATGCCCCACTGTGCCATGAATGCCTATTTATGACTTGTCTGTGCATCTTTGTCATGGTTATTACCCTGTTAAAATAGTACGGAGTGAATGTGATCTGGGTGATAAGATCAGATTTTTACAATAAAGCTTCCAGGGAATCCAGTGTTTGAATGAATGTATCGCAACTTGAATGACCATGAGCATTGTGCATATATCACCCAGTAGATGACAGTGAAAGACTTGTCACAGCTCGCATCTGAAAAACACATCAAATTTGCTAGCTAGAATATAAATAGGTAAATAATCTCTCTGACTAGGACGCTGTAACCTCTTTATGCTTTGACTCACAACAAGATATAAAGCTCTCCCAGGAGGATGGCCAGCTGGTGGCAAATGGGAAAGAAAAAAAACAACCTCAGAACATTTGGCCATATTGTGCGTTAAGAAGAGTCCATAAACATATAGGCAGGGTATGAAAAAATCAATTTTATCTGTTTACTATCCATGAAATCATTGTCTTGGTTTGATGAAATGTTTTTGTCATGAAATCCTCAAGGGATTGATGCAAACACATATACACACACCCACATACACATATTTAAAAAGCAAATGTCAAATGTAACATCTGATATGATAGATATAAATGGTTAAATAATTTTTCTGACTAGGACACTACAACCTCTTATGCTTTAATTCACAGCAAGATATGAAGCTCTCCCAGGAGGATGGCCAGCTGGTGACAATGAAAAAAAAATCCCTCAGCACATTTGGCCATGTTGTGTGTTAAGAACAGCCCATAAACATATAAGCAATGATATACAAAAAAATAAATTTCAAGCATTTACAGTCCATGAAATGACGGTCATGTTTTGGTCGAGTGTTTTTGTCCCCTTCCTGCTTCTTGATTCAGGTCACATCCTGAGCATAAAGTAGATTTATAACATGGAGAAACAAGCAAGTGTTATGAATATGCATGCATACTTTTTGTTCATTGCCCAAACACTCACTTATCAATCTAAATCTTGGAAAAACTTCATCTGGTCTGATGAATCTAAATTTCTGCTGTAGATTATGAAGTTGGGATTTGCCATAAACATGGGCTAAAATGTGCCCTGTGTCAACAGTTCAAGCAAATAGTGTTGGTGCAACAATGAGAATTTCTTATTGCCACACACTGAAGCCTTTAATACCAGTAGACCATTGCTTAAATACCAAAGACCATCCAAGTGCTTTTGCTGAACATAACTTAACCATCATACAACGGTTACTTCCAGTAGGGTAATGTGGCATGCCACAAAGCACGACATCTCAAACTGCTTCCCATGAACATGACAAGTTCAGTGTACTTAAGTGGATTCCCCAGTCACCAGATCTGAGTGCAATAGAATACCTTTGCCTAGTAGAAGAACAGGAGATTCACAGCATGAATGTGGAGCTGACAATTCTGCAGCAATTATCTGATGCAATTGTGTCAACATGGCCCCAAGTCTTAAAGGAATCTTTTCAGCACCCTGTGGGATACATGCTATGAAGAAGGCTGTTCTGAGAGCAGAATACATCCTAGCCAGTATCACTACATACACTCTACATACATATACCACTCCCTCCAGGATTTGGCAGAGTTTTTTGTGAATGTTACAGCCAAAATATTTCTTTAGGTGCTTCTCAATTTGCGATGCAACTTGCAAGGGGTTTTTTTGTTTTGTTTTTTTCAAGGGAACTACATGAGTGGGGGGCTTAGTGGTTAGCACGTTTGCCTCACACCTCCAGGGTTGGGGGTTCAATTCCCGCCTCCGCCGTGTGTGTGTAGTTTGCATGTTCTCCCCGTCCCTCTCGGGGGTTTCCTCCCCCAGTCCAAAGACATGCGTGGTAGGTTGATTGGCATCTCTAAATTCCATGAGAAATGAATGAGAGTTTGTGTGTGTGTGCCCTGCGATGGGTTGGCACTCCGTCCAGGGTGTATCCTGCCTTGATGCCCAATGACGCCTGAGATAGGCACAGGCTCCCCGTGACCCGACAATAGTTCGGATAAGCAGTAGACAATGAATGAATGAACTACATGAGTTGATGGAAGTGCAAGTGTGTGATTCTTCTTTCAAACTACCATCAGTGAAGACACATATGTAATTACTTTCTATGAAAGTTGCAATCATATTTTATGCACATAAATTGAAAAGGACTTTGGGATAATATGCATTCTGATGATGTCACACAACATGTCTTGTTTACCACTGAGTTGGCTTGATATTGTGTTTAAAATTCATGAAATCTTTGACTGACACATTCACACAATCCATCCTCATACACACAATCCTCATGCACCTCATGTAAACCCCATATACACACAATTCAACCTCATACACTATTCTCATGGACCTCATTTAAACCCCATATACACACAATTCAACCTCATACACACAATTCTCATGAACCTCATGTAAACCTCATATACACACAATTCAACCTCATACATAATTCTCATGGACCTCATGTAAACCCCATATACACACAGTTCAACCTCATACACACAATTCTCATGGACCTCATGTAAACCCCATATACACACAATTCAACTGCCCCACATGCACACACATACCTACTAATTTGTATTTGCATATTATATATTATATTGGGTTTATATGAAGTGCATGGGGTGATTAACTTTGACGTTTAACACAGATTGCTGCCCCAGACAGATAAATTATCCCCCACACACATACACACGTGTAATAACTTTCCTCCCCCAACCCTGCCCTTGTCACTGTTCTCTTCTTTAGTTATTCCATTGTCCTACATGTTCCTGCTTACTTCCTCCGTCATAGGTGGGTAAGTGTGAAATTGAGAAATGTCACCTGTGTCCAAGTCACTCTTTCACACAGCCATAGGAGGTGTTAACATACTTTCAACAGCAGCTTGACATGTTAATACCTCTTTTTTTCTTTTGTTTTTTTTTTCAGATTTTTTGTGCTGGATTAATTCACAAATTATGGCACAACTAGACAAAATTGCAAAATAATATTTCATTTTTCTAAACACTGCTTAACATATCGGTGATATGTGTTGAATCATTTTTCACATTTTTCACTGGTATTTTTAAATAGACAGCTCCATTCTGGTTCATCACTAGGCAACAACTTGCATAAATGATCCATCTGGGCTTGAATTTTCATGCGTTTTGCCTATATCATGATCACATCATAAAATATTACAGCAGAAGCATCACTTCTGTTGAAGGAAAAGAAATATTAGGTCTTGCTTAAGTACTTTCTTACTGCATTTATATTATGGTAATGCAGTGATTTATTGGGTTTCTGAAAAATTAATTAATTAATGGCATTTCTCCTCTCCTTCATTTCTGCCTTCCTTCCAGTTTCTTTTCCTTTTTTTTCTTTCTCTAACTTTTACTTCCTTCTTTCCTTTTTTATTCTGTCTTTAAATATGCATTCCTTCCTTCCTTCCTTCCTTCCTTCCTTCCTTCCTTCCTCCCTCCATGTACATCCATTTCTTTCTTTCTTTCTTTCTTTCTTTCTTTCTTTCTTTCTTTCTTTCTTTCTTTCTTTCTTTCTTTCTTTCTTTCTTTCTTTCTTTTTCTTTCATTCTTTCTTTCTTTCTTTTTTTTTTCTTTCTTTCTTTCTTGTCCACTGAGAGACACTAGAGACACTACTGTCTGTGTATAACTGACAAATGTTAGAGTGACTAGCTCATGCTCTTCCCTGGTCAAACATAAACCTCAGTACTTTGTGTTAATTCCCCAATAAAAATGGCCCCTGAGACTTTTCACTGGACTTCTCATTGTTTATGGGTTTTGTGTACTGGCCTTCACAGCATTAGAGACTCAAAGTCTTTTCCATCAGAGTACCAAAGGCCATGCAATCTGGACAGTTCCAGCTCACTTTAAGGCATTTACAGCTCCAGTAATGGCAGTTACATGTGACAAGCAGGTGGATCATAAATGTTAGGTCTATAACATTTGGAAACATTAATTCTTCTAATCTGCAAACATAGACTCTTTATAAACGTCACATAATTTATAAACGTTATAAACGTTATATTTATAAACCTTTATAAACCTTTATTTATAACCTTATATTTATAAACCTATATAAACATTATATAACGTTATATAAACAACATATAATGAATATTCTTCTCACTGTATGTTCACAATTGCAGGCAAAAAGTCACTCATGTAGTAGCTTGTAGATTATCTCTTGATGGTGGTATGTATTGACCATGGTTGTTGTCTTAAAGACGAAAATACAAGTGAATTAATTAATTAATATTAGATTGTGTAGTTGTGGCAGATCAGCAAAACAAGCTAGTGACACTAGGTATGCCCACTTCCCAGATATACAAACGATATCCAGTACATATTTTAATACTTTTTTTTTTGTAGCGTCTCAGTGTAGGGGTTAGCATGTTTACTTCGCACCTCCAGGATCAGTGGTGTGATTCCTGCCTCTTCCCTTTGTTTATGGAGTGTGCATGTTTTCCCCATGCTTCAGGGGTTTGCTAGAGGTACCTCAGTTTCCTCCATGAGTACAAACACATGCATTCTTGGCTGTTTGGCATCTCTAAATTAGTTTGTACTGTAGTGGGTAAAAGAATGAGTGTATGCATTTGTGTGGTTGGCACACTGTCCAGATTGTCCTCCAGTTTGTGCCCTGACTTCTTTTTGAAAGGCTCCAGCATTACAGAAAATGGATGGATGTCTCAATATATATTTAATGAAAAGGACAAACAAAAAAATCAATTGAAAAGGACAAAAGAAAATCAATTATTGAGCATAAGAAATGAAACATGAAGTCAAACTAGGAAATAACGTTCTGAGTGGGGAATTAAGAAAAAAAAAACTCACTTTGCCACACCATATATATGTATAACATAAAGGACATAGAATTGAGAAAATTGTTGCTTACTTCTGTGGCACAGATATCACAGCCCTGTATCATGCAAGTATAATAAAAAACTGGACATACCACCTATGTGAACAGAAGTAGATGCAATCAGACAAATAACAACTGACCTCCCACACATGTACACACTCCCTTGTGTTATGACCTCTACACCTTACAACCAGCATGTTTATGCATTACCACTGCACAAACTCACACTAAGCATCATCTACCCCTTTCCTCACAGTGGCATATTGTGTACAGCGCTTACATTAACCCCAGAAAAAAAGAATAAACATCTTGCAGTCCATTCAATGTCACTGTCTCCTTCACTGCCAGATTCTTGCTAGCCATCCTCTGAATTATTCACGCTGCCACTTCCATCACCATTGCTCTCCACATCACCATACCCTGTTTATCACTGCCACAGTCTGCCAGATGCCCCATCATCATTACAGCAGACAGGAGAACAAGAGGCAGTACGAGTGTAAAGAACAGCAGAGACAACCATTAAAGATGTTACAAAGAAAGAATTTGTTCTTAATGTCTAATAAAACTAGGAAGAAAGGAAGATGAATGACAAAGGCAGTTGCTGCTACAATTAAGTTTTGCGACTCTGCGTTTGAAGCAGTGGTTGTGTATGCAGTAAATGCAGGTGTCTTTTTGACAATTCCTGCAGTCTTTTGTTCATTTCTCACTACAGGAGGAATGTTTGACTGAGATATCCCAAGAATCACACTCGCATTACATGCTCCATAGCCCTGAGCTGATGGACCATTATATAAAGCTAGCAATTTGAGGCATATCTATGTAAGCCTGTTTGTGTGGGATCCTTTTTATACACACACACACACACACACACACACACACACACACACACACACACACACACAATTGTATTAGAATTCAAGGAGTTTTCATTTAGCTTGGTTTTTTCATCTTCTTCAAATGAACCTAGAAAAAGACTGAAGTTTCAAGCTTTCATGTAATATCAAAAAGAAACAATCTGATTGGTTGTCTATGTGACTGCATTGCCAATAATGCCATAAAAGGTAAAGATGTGTAAGCAATTTTACAACTTTTTTACTGCACTTGACCTTCAGATATAACTGTAGAATTATAAATAAGTTTACATTCCATGCACATTTCAGTGTCTCTGTTCACATCTAATCCTTGATTGAGGCTGATCCCAAATGTTGAATTTGAATGTAAATCAATTTTTATAATCCACCCATCCATTCATTTTCTATACCTGCTTATCCTACTATGGAGTCATAGGGAACCTGAAGCCTATTCCTGGAGACTACGGGCACAAGGCAGGGTACACCCTGGACAGGATGCCAGTCTATCTCAGGGCCCAATCACACACACATGCTACGGACAATTTAGAGATGCCAGTCAACCTACAATGCATGTCTTTGGACTGGGGGAGGAAACCGGAGTACGCAGAGGAAACCCCCAAGGCACGGGGAGCACATGCAAACTCCACACACACATCGTGGAGGTGGAAATCGAACCCCCAACCCTGGAGGTGTGAGGCAAACGTGCTAGCCACCAAGCCACCGTGCTCCCCTCAATTTTTGTAATCATTCATTTCAAATTGTTTGGAATATACTTGATTAAAGTAGCAAGCTAGCTGTCTGTAGTAAACCGTCAGGGCAACATTAACTTTCTAAAACCTAACACACTAAAAAAAATGCTTGCACTTACCTTTAAGTACATAAAATATGTAGTGGTCTAGGAAAACCCTGCATGTGGTGAAATTCTTCTATATGTAGTTCTAAAACCAAAAGACTTCCCAAAACTGCGTTCTCTTTTGAATTGATCTCAATCACTAGTAAAGTTCTAGCATTTTAAAATAAAAAACAAATCCAAAATCAATATCCAAACAATAAACTGAATTGGGCAAAGCAGGTCAGACAATGGCAAAAGAGCAAAAGGCAAAAAAGTCTTAAAAGCACTGCTCAGAACTTACAAGAATATAGGGCAAAGTGTAAAGCTTTGCATCTACAAAAAGGCTAGACAGGAAGTGGCCGGCATAACCAAATGAAAAGAAAAAGTTTCAAAACTCAAGTGCTCTCTGGTGATTTGGAGGGGAAACATTAGCGCTTGATGTTAATATTACATATAGTTCCACACTCATATCCAACTAAATCAACTAGCTGCACATTTTCAATGGATTATATATGTTGTTTAGATCAAAAATTCCAAATCAACAAAATTATGGTGCCATTGTATGACTATCTATTGAAAATGTAATCTACTCTCTATCTGAATTTAATCTATTTTTACTTTTCTTGCCAAACAAATTCAGCATTCAGCATTAAAATAATCAATAGTGATTTTTAGTGAAATCTTTCTTATTTAACTGAAACAGACATATCCACAGCTAGGGTTGTAAAAGATGGGTCTCTGGTCAATAACTTTGTCTGAACCACTTATAGCTTAGTGTGCAAGGTGTTTGACTACTGATCAGAAGGTTGTTAATTTGAATCCCAAGTCCACCAAGCTGCCAGTGCTGGGCCCTTGAGCATGGCCCTTAACTCTCAATTGCTTAGTTGTATTAAATGAGATAAAATGTAAGTTGCTCTTGAAAAGAGTGTCTGCCAAATACCATAAACATCACACTGTAATCTGTTAGGATAAACAGTAAATTGCTTGGACTATACATCAATAGTGTGTTGTGTTTAAAATGTACCAATGCACTTTTCTTCTCTCATTATAGTAAGGCTTGTAATTATCATTATGACTCTCATATGGTAATGTCTCTGAGAAAAATGCAAGCTTAAGGGCCCCCAATGTTCAATTTTATGTTCACACCTTAAAAATCTTTCTCTCATCTTCTCACACTGGGAGATAGAAGGTAAGAAGAAGCAAATCAAAGAACAATATATTGTGTTAAATGTGAGACTGTGGTGTGGTTGTGTTTTATTTTATTGCAAAAGTTCAAAATGTTATTTCCATTCCTATAAAAAAATATTTGCTTTCAAGTCAGCATTATTAACTTGCTTACACAGTTTTTTTCTCACTGTAATCACAATAATGTGATTACCAGTCTTAGTTATTATCAGATAGCTAACTAGTTTAACTTCTTAACTTGATTCAATCTACTGCTATTATTATTTTTGGTAATAAACATTAAATAAAAACTACTGACAATGCCAGGAACTGTTGTAAACCTTTCTGGGTGATCAGAAGATGACTAAAGAATCAAGAGACTAAGAGCCATGGTATAATCAAAGAGATAGATGTATATTGCATGAGCGAGTTTATTGTGCACAGAGAGAGAGCCTGGGCAATCTATAGTCCGATCATAATTTGAAAACAGTTGACTTTTATACTGAGGGTGTAGTATTCTCAAGATCATTAAGTGTATTCAAGGCCATCTAGTTCAAGGCTGAAATAAGAGACATGAACAATGGCAAAAACATCACACTGGAACAAAGATCAAACACTATGAGTAAACAAAAAAAATCACATTAACTTGATTAAATCATGTATCTTTCATCACATAATCATATAATCATGGAAAGAAATGGAAATGTGTATGAATAAATTCCACACTTTTAACTTATGAGGAAAAAAATCAATGAACAATTAATAGGACAGGAGCAACAGTAAAATGGAATTTAAAAAGAGCCATGCTTTTATTTGTTGTTACATTAGGGATGAACGCTAACTGTGTGTGTGGAGTTTGCATGTTCTCCCCGTGCTTGGTGGGTTTCGTCCGGGTGCTCCGGTTTCCTCCCACAGTCCAAAGACATACTTCTAGGATGATTGGAGTCTCTAAATTGCCCGTAGTGTGTGATTGTGTGATTGAATGAGTGTGTGTGTGTGTTTGTGTGCCCTGCGATGGGTTGGCACTCCGTCCAGAGTGTATTCTGCCTTGATGCCCAATGACGCCTGAGATAAAGGCTCCCTGTGACCTGATGATAGATCAGATAAGTAGTACAGACACTGGAATGGAATGGAATCAGGGATGAATTGAATTGAAAATAAATTCATTGCTATGCCAAATTCTAAATTGAGTGTTGATATGTTTCAGAAATTGAACTCTCTGTATAAGATTCACATAAATCTTTACGTTCCATTTAATTCAACCCAAAATGATGTGCATGCTTTGAGCGAGGTTTGTCCATGTACATGTCATGTATAATTATTAAATGATTTCTGTCTCAGCCAAACATCATCCAAGTGTAATTATTAAAAGAACACAAAAAGAAGAGCTTTTCACAACAGTAAAGTTTTTCAGTATTTCATATTTGTCCAATAGTCAGGGGCAAAGGAGTTATTCTTGTTGAAAAAATCAAATGAACACTTATACTGCTTTTACTCATCTTCTATTCAGACCATCATTTAAGTCCACTGTTTGTGAACACAAGAATTAACAAGATTTTTGCAAACCAATTTGTTATTGTGTGTGTTCAATATCCTTGTTGGATTTCTGGAGAATATTCAAGGTTAAAATGTACTGAGATCAATCCACTATCTGAGATCAATCCTTAATCTGCTTCAATCTGTTGGCATGGATGTTTTCTGCTCTGATTGAGCTATCAGAAGAAGAATGAGAAAAAGCCTTTATTTTTGTCACATACTGTATACATTACAGCACAGTGAAGCTCTTACTTCATATATCCCAGCTTTGGAAGTTGGGGTCAGAGCACAGGGTCAGCCATAATGCAGCGCCTCTGGATCGGAGAGGGTTAAGGGCCTTGCTCAGGGGTCCAACTACCTTGAACCCTGACCTTTCAATCAACAGCCCAGAGACTTAATCACTTGAGCTACCACTGCCCTGCATCACACTATTAGGCTTCATGTAATAGACATGAAAACAAGTTAGGTCAGAATAACAAGTTCAAACACACAAGTTCAACACATTATGCACTGGGGATTGTAGAAGATCTGGATCTGTTTTAAAATGCTAATCTGGTGCTTCATTAAGCACACCTCCAATAAGAGTAAAGTACTCTTAACACTTAGTTAATGCAGAGCCGATTGGACTAACATGTCTCTGCACATTCCCCATTCTCCATGGGTATGAGCAAGCCATTAAGATCTGTACTGTTGTTACACAGCGGGATGTTCTGGTAGGAAGGATTGCGACGCTTTCAAGCTTCTCCTGCACACAGGTAAGAGTGTGGAACCTTCATGCACACCCCTGCTTTTAATGTTCACACCTTAAAAATCTTTCTCCCAGCTTCGCACACTCACACTTAAATGAGTCCTCACTGAAGTTTTGCTTCACACTGATACTTTATGCTTGCTGCCATCCCAACAATAAAAAAACAAAAAAAAAACATGCAGATCTCCACAGGATATTTCTAATCTGCCATTTCAGCTCAGCTGGGCCACTATGTTAATATGCACTGAGGTTCATAAATGCCTCTCTGTAAGGTACAAAGAAATGAATCACAGAACAATATAATGTGAGATTGCAGTGGAGTTTTTTTTAGATATGTTTTATTTTTATTTCAAAAGTTAAAAACTTAAAATATATTTGCTTTTTAGTCATTATTATTATTATTATTATTATTATTATTATTATTATTATTAGAAGTAATAGTAGTAGTAGTAGTAGTAGTAGTAGTAGTATTGTTGTTATTTTATCAAGATTTTTACAACCCCTCTGTTTTTTACCTCTGTTATTGTGTATATGTTCAATATCCTTGTTGGATATCTTCAGAATATTAAATGTTAAAATGTACTGAGATCAATCTGCTTCCTATAGCTTCCTCTATCTGTTGTTAATCTGTCTTTTTTCTTTTCTGACTAAACTATCAGTCAGGTTATTAACTGACTATTACACTGCATGTAAGCAATTTCTTAATCCATGGGATGTTAAATTGAAATACAGCATAGCACCTTTTCTCTCACAACTTGCAATTCAAGGCTTCTTTAACTTTCTATAACAAATTAAACTGCAATTAAAAATTTAATCTGCAATTAAAAAATGTAAATCTTCACATATTTTCTTTCTAAAAAGACTAGTTTTTCTACCGGTCCTCTATTTTTATCTTGTTTGTTTCCTGAGCTATCACCTGATTGATCAGGAGATAAGAAAGAAAGTGTTAAAAAGAAAGCGTTTAAAACTTTTGAAAGCGTTCCAGTATGACAAAAGAAATGCCAAAAGCATTGTTTTTAGAAAATCGCCTATTTGGTCCACCTTATGACCACTTCCCATAGGAATACATGTAAAACATGCGCTGGTGGTTGAGAAAAGTGTGAATGCACCCTTAGTCACACAAGTAGTCCCAGGCTCCCAATATGACTTGATGAAACGCTACACCTGCCTCACACCTACACACACTCCCAGATAAGATGAAAATCTAAAGCTTTTATCTGAGGATATCTATGGATATATTTCACTGTCTCTTTGTCTTTTTTTTCTACATGTACAATACATAACATCACCCTCTTACAAATCTAAGACATCACTTAAATGGTTTCATCAAGTGGGCTGTAATTTGCATAACAAGATAATAAGATACATTGCTCTCATATTCCAGGCACCCTTTTGTAAGGGCTCCAGCTTTATAGCAGCTCTGATATTACCCAATGAGGCAGTTTTAACCTGGCTGATTTATGTACATGTGCTGTAAGGGTGAAAGAAACCTAATACAGCACAGCCCTTGACATGACCACCTCTTCAGCAAGCAATTCCACACAGCTTTAGTGCTGCTCTTTACGGGAATAACTGCTACATAAACTACATAAATCCACTGATTTGCCACCATTTGGATTTCAGATAAACACCATGGTGTGTGGGCAGCAGAAGAACACTACACCTGGAGAACAAATTGCTTCAGGCTCACAAACAAATCTGTACATGTGCAAGAGACTGAATGCTGCCATTATTAATAAAATTAAACCAGAAAGAAATTGTCTCCATCAATCTTTTAATCCAGATCTCTGTTGCTTTTATATAACATTTAAACAATGTTTGTATTATGCTAAGAATATATGACTCTTCATAGTGTTCTGAGTCTTATTTTATGTTTGTGCTCAATGATATGAAATTAGGAAACAGGTTCTACGAATACACAATGCCTTAAAGGTACTTTCTGCAATTTTAGAACAGCCAAGTGCTGATTTGATGCACGAGCCACAGAAACCTGATGATGAAACATATGTAAATCTTAGTTGCACTGTGCATCTTAAAGGAATTGCTCAAAACAAAACAGCAGGGATGTAACTCAAACTCATTATTCAATACAAATTCATTATTCAGACTAAACAGTGTTGTTGTCCTTCACCAGCTCCCTGTTTGAGGTCGCCACAGCAGATCATCCGATCCGCATATCTGATTTTTGGTGCAGGTTTTACGCCCGAATGCCCTTCCTGATGCAGACCTCCCATTTTATCCATGCTTGGGACTGGCACTGGAGAGTTAACCCCTCAGTGGATAGGTTGATTTCCTGCTGGCCACGCCATTGAGAGCACAGAATCCTGCTGCTGAATTAACCATTCAGACAAAAAAGTTACTGGTTGAGAATAGAGGTGTGTATCTGAACTGGGATCTTGATAAATGCAAAAAAAAAAGTCACACAAACGTGAGTGTCACAAATGCCGGAGGCGCCGGTTTAAATGGATCAGACCCAACGCGGAGATAGACAACAGACAGGGGTTTATTCAAAAGAAGAACATACATCCACACAGATGTTACACTCAGACGCTACATCAAGACGTTACATACGGACGAGGACTAGCCCGGAACACAAACAGAAAGCCACTATAAATAAGGAACATAATCATTGACACATTAGGAACAGGTGAACGAAGGAGGGAACACATTAGGAAGAGGCGTGGCTAAAACTAACACATGACATAAACACAACCCCGGCTGAAGGCCCCCTAGTGGTCCTACGGGGGACCTTGCCCACCGTAACAGTACCCAACCCCCCCCACACACGGCGCGGCTCCCGACATGCCAACCCTTCCCCATAGTCTGAAAGAGTTTTTTGGTCCAGTGAAACCCGGAAAGGAGCAAAGAACACGGAGAGGCAAGTGGGGGAGGAGCGAGGAGCACAGTGAGGCAAGTGGGGGAGGAGCGAGGAGCAAGGCGAGGTAAGTGGAGGGAGCGAGGAGCAAGATGAGGCAAGTAAGGGGAGCGATGGGCACGGCGGTAAGTCCAGAGGGTCCCAAGCGACGTCCACAGCCAAGCAGCAGAGCCGAGCAACGTCCACCGACAAGCAGCAGAGCCGAGCGATGTCCACCGACAAGCAGCAGAGCCGAACGATGTCCACCGACGAGCAGCAGAGCCGAGCGACGACCTCAGCCCGGCTGGGCTGAAAACCCCCAAAGGGAGGGAGGGAGGGAGGTGTGGCCGGTAACCTCCGACGACGACGAGAAGTGAGGCGGCGTCCTCCATGGAGAACCAGAACTGGAGCGATGTCCCCCACGGAAACAGAGGCAGAGCGAGTCCCGGTGAAGACGAGGAGTGAAAAAAAAATCAGTCTAGGAGTATCCTCCGCCGACGGAAGTGAGGCGATGTCCTCCACGGAGAAACAGAAGTGGAGCGACGTCCCCCACAGGAAACAGAAGCGGAGTGATGCCCGGCGAAGACGAAGACAAAAAAAATCAGACTGGGAACATCCTCCGCCGACGGAAGTGAGGCGGCGTCCTCCACGGAGAAACGGAAGTGGAGCGACGCCCCCCACAGGAAACAGAAGCGGAGCGATGAACCCGTACAAAAAAAAAGGAACAAAAAAATTTTCAGGCTGGAAACCCCACCAGAACAGGAAACAGGTTCATAGGAAACAAAAAAAACCAATTACTCCAGAAAAAGGACAACAAAAACAAAAACAAGGGCAGCCGGTAATCTCCTCCGCCAACGGAAGTGAGACGGCGTCCTCCACGGAGAAACGGAAGTGGAGCAACGTCCCCCACAGTAACAGAAGCGGAGTGAGTACCGGCGAAAAAGAAAAAAAAATCAGGCTAAAAACATCCCCCGCTGACGAGGAATGGGGTGGCATCCTCCACGGAAACCCGGAAGTGGAGCGGCGTCCCCCACATGAACAGACGCGGAGTGATGTACCGGAGAAAAAAGAAAATCAAACAGGAAACATCCCAGGAGCGGAAGAAGTCCTCGCATACATCATCCCGCGGGGTCTGTACTGTTTTGGCTAGTCCTTCTGTCACAACGCCGGTCGTGCCGGTTTAGATGGATCAGACCCAACGCGGAGATAGACGACAGACAGGGGTTTATTCAAAAGAAGAACATACATCCACACAGACGTTACACTCAGACGCTACATCAAGACGTTACATACGGACGAGGACTAGCCCCGAACACAAACAGGAAGCCACTATAAATAAGGAACATAATCATTGACACATTAGGAACAGGTGAACGAAGGCGGGAACACATTAGGAAGAGGCGTGGCTAAAACTAACACATGACATAAACACAAGCCCTGCTGAAGGCCCCCTAGTGGTCCTACGGGGGACCTTGCCCACCGTAACAGTGAGATTTGTGCTTTCATTTGGCCATAGGAAAACAGGTAGATATGGAGCACACAGAACACTGAAAGAACATGAGCATATGTGAGAAAGCATTCAATCATTCATTTAGTTCGTGATGCATCTCTAGGATCAACTGAAGTGGTGTAGCTGAGGTTGAGGAACTGTCAGAGCCAGAATTCACAGACCATTTCTCCATCTTCTTTTCAGTTTTTCCAGAAGTAGAGATTTTCTATTTCTTCAAACAAATAAACAAACAAACAAAATCCTTCTGGTTTAAGCCAAGCTCACTTAAGATTTAATTTCTAATTCAGATACAGATATGGATATTGGGAAACTTAAACACACACAAACACAAGTAATCTCACTGTGTTTAAACCTTTATGTGAGTTTGATTATTTGTTTTGGGACACCAGGGAATATGGTTTATGTCCTTACCAAAGGCCACACATCTCTGAAAAACTGTTCACTTCCTTTCATTGAACAAATGACCCTATATTGATTAAGTATTGATCTTAGCTTTCATAATATATCTGAATCCACAGTAGAATTACAGAGTGTGCCTGAAACCCTAATATTGATCCTAGCTTTCTCTTTTTACCCACGTATACAAAGATATAACACTGGCGTGATGCGTGACACACACACACACACACGCACACACACACACACACACACACACACACACACACACACACACACAAAACACTTCTGTACACCGTTGCCAATAGTTCTAACACAACTGCTTCCATTCATCATGTATTCAATAATTAGAGAGTTGGGTTGAAAGCAGTGTTAAATAGGGAAATGCTATTAAGTGTAGGCTAATGGGTTTCTAGGAATTCAACATTGCTGCCCTGACAGCTAGTTATATCCCACTTGTAAAATGTGTCTATTATTGTTTTAATGTGCCTTCTAACTGCCTCACAATTTATCCCCTCTGCCCGTCCATCTTCCATCCTCTGAATATTTACTGGACACATTATTAGAAATGATGGTCACTACTCACCTATCTTTTTTTTTTTTTTTTTTTTTTTTTTTTTTTAATAGATGGAGTATCTGCTTTTGAACTGAACAAGGAAGTTTGGGAAATCTATGTTTTCAGTCTCACTAAAGCTTCTGTAGGCCATACAATAAATACCATAATGGTTGACTGACTCTTCAGAGACACTTCTACATTCCATATCTCTACAGGCCATGTGAATAGGGTTTCTACTGGTGCACAGAAAAGGGCTATCAGCATTTAAAGTGGCTTTGCATAGAGTACTGAGGAAAGAGGCCATTATTCCTTGTAGTTTTCTTGACACCATGTGGCTGACTCCAATCTACATCGGTGGGAGTCAAATTTGCAGACGACGTGGCTCTAGCTTAGGACGAACAGGAGCCAGTAATTTACATTCTTTAATGCCATGGCGTTATGCTCACTACACAATCACGGAATGGGATGTCTGAAATAAGCAGTTTAGCATAACATGCCTATCAGCACAGGATTTGGAAACTGAATGAATTGCATGAATCTCAAATGGATATCCATTCTCTATATTGCGGCTGTTGCTTTAGTGCTTGATCTTACGTATGTCCTGATTTGCTGTATAATCAGTATAATCAGTAGATCAGTGGACTGTCTCATGCCTTAAAGAACATTTACATTTAAGATTTACAGTAAAATTTAGATCAATACACTGGCAGTAGAGTTTCTCTAATGTCACCACACAAGTTTTGATATAAACCTTTAATAAATAATCCAGCATCACTTTATAAAAGATTTACGCATGGCCTATGAATATCACATGAATGTCCTATGTAGATACCCTCCAAACAAAGCATTAATCAATTCTCTAATCTGGTTTCTAATGCAGTATAGACAAGTGTGTCTGTAATGAAAATTTATTGACAATTACACTAATGCATATGTAATAAAATACGATAAAATAAAAAAGCTTTTACCTGGCATATATAGTAAGTGTGTTGCATGGCTCAAAACATTTGCCATGGGTTACAATGTTACTGTTTGTTGCAGAAGATGGAAAAAGACTGTGTGTGTGCATGTGTGTGTGTGTGAGAGAGAGAGAGCGAGAGAGAGAAAGAGAGAGCACTTAATGAGAGTTGTTCCTCCTTCCACATGCTTGATACTGATAGGTTCAACAAGCTAGTCAATCCAGGTCTATGCTGCAGCTCAGCGTGACTGGAGTCTTCGGAGTTTGCAGTTCAGCACTGCAGAGATGGCCAGACTTAACTGAAAGGATATAATTCACTTCCAGTAGGCTTGGCAGGCCCTCGTCCCCTGCACGCTGACACATTGCTGAATTACTAGTACACAGAGTCCTGGTGGCATGAACACAAGGTGTACACTGCAGTATATAGAATATTTTGAAGCGTTGCCTGTTTTAGATTTACATTTTCAATCGATGAAAACATTCACAACATTAAATAAAGTACAATCATTGAAACATAATAGTGATAGTGGTTGGGTAATCTATTCATACTCTTGCTATGAATTCGATTTCAACAAAATTAAACACTGCTGCGACTTACAAGCAGGCAGTAACACCTTCCTTTGGGAATGATGAGACGAGAAGCAGACTTGGGACAATGCAAACGGATTCTTTATATTCTTTATCTTTACTTTTACTTTTCAGTGACTATTTTATATGCACCATCACACACAGCTGTCTACTGCTAAGCCCTCTCTCTATCTCTTTCTCGCTCTCTTCTTCTCTCTCTCTCGTCTATTACAGGATGGCCTGAAGGCTCACAGAGCTACACATTAGTAAACTCTGTCTAATAAGACACAGGTGAGAATCATTACACATTACCTGGCGGTTCTAGCGGTCTTCTTCTGTGTCTACAGCCGATGCTTGACCATGCCCCCACTGCCATAGAAGCCTGTCTGATCCATGGGACATTTCTTAATCTCCTGTTAGCTAGCTGTGCTGTCAATCATGTAGCTCTCTGTAGCCCTAGATTTCTTTCTGAATCTTGTAGTCTCCAATACAGGATATGAACTTCCCAGTTGATACTGTGATTTCTTTACCCTGGACTGAATCAGAAAGTAGATGAATAGCTGTAAGTTTGCATTTTCAGCACCAGTCAATTGTATATAATATGTGTTTGGGAGATTCCATATACTGGAAAGTTTCTTTCCACCACTCAGTCCCTGAATTCAGTGTCGCAACCTAAGGGGAAGCCAAAGGGTTCCCATACAACAGACCTTAAAGACTTGGGTGAAGCTTTTTTGTATGTTAGCGTATTCATTTTTGGAAAGAAGCAGCTTGTAAATCCCTATAGCTCCTCCTAATTCAACATAAAGAGGAAGCTACTTTTTCAGAGATGGGAGCGTGAGCATGATTGGGTTTAAATTCTTATTACAACTCATGCAATACAGTATACTTTATTATGCTGTGTGTAGAATGTCTTGTTTGATATGCTGACATGTTGAATAGAGGGCCTTGTTCTGAAAAAGTGAAATGTTGTATCATTATAGCCTTATGCATCAGGAACTGTCACAGATACACTGAAAAAATAATTCATGGATCAATGGATTTAAATTACGAGCAGAATTTCAACTTAAGTGAAATATGTAAGTTTAAAAAAAGAAAAAAATATACATATTTTAGTTGAGCACAGTTTATTTGTCTACACAGGAAGAAAGGAAGAAAATGAAACAGCCAGATAAAGCATAAAGCGTGTAAAGCTTGATATAAAAACTCTTACAACTGCCTTACATAAAACTTGCATAAATACTATATGGATCAGATGCATGACTTTCAACAGGCTCAACAGACACGCACACATAAACTCGACTTCATACAGAAACCCACACAGTGTCTTTGAGCCAGGCCAGTTCAGGCCACATTCCCTTACTGCACTGCCTCAGAGGAGTGTCATTGATATTCTGCAACGCGGCTCACCATGTTCAGGAACTCACAGGCTGCCTATAAAAAGTGCATTATAAGGAGTTGGCACCAGACAGGACACAGAGGCACTTAAACCAGACACATACGCATACACATACGCATACACATACGCATACACATATACACATGCCTCCACACACATACACACACCGCTCTGATACAGCCCATCCAATCTGAGAACCAGAGTTTGGCTCTTTCAGGTATGAAGTTATTCTCAACTCTGGATGATGATAAAGAGATATACAGAGTCTCTACAGCGCTGTGATATACCAGCATATTTTTTCCATATGAGCAAGAGGGCAAAAAGATTACTTATCTTTAGCAACATGCACCGATTTATCAGAGAGAAGACTTTATTTTTTTTATTTTTTTTTAGGCTATATATCATCTAGAGGAACATCCTTCTTCTGCATTCAAGTATCTGATCCTATGACCCTTTCATTCCTCTTCAAATATTAAGGCATACTTAACAGCACAAAGCAAGTGCATGCTGTTGTAGGAGAATGTGGTGTGAACCAGACAACCCAAAGCTGATTATTTTCCTCTAACAGTATTTATAACACAAAGGTTTTATTTCTTGTATACAGAAATCTGCCGCTGATTATAATGTTTCATGAATTAACAAACATTGCAATATTTATGATTTATGTGGCATGTCTGTTTCCTATTATCACTTACAATATAGCAGTTACAGTATAAACCATCCTGTTTTTTCACTTTCTTGAGCCTAATAAATAAATAAATAAATAGGAATACTGACACTGGATGCTGCTTCCATAATTGTTAAATTAACATATGCTTACAGAAAATAATGAATGATTACATTTCATTATTTTGTTAAATAAATTAAATGGAATAAAAAGTTTGGGAATGGTGGCTTCCAATATTGTCAGGACAGGTGAGATCTGTCATGCACAATGGCTCAGAGAGAGTGTGGTGGTTCTAGCAAAGCATCAATGTTTTAAATGTGGGCAGCTACAGGAAGCCACTGGATGGAGTGTAGCAAGTGATCTGGGTGAAATTGGAACGGTTGAGAGCAAGTCATGCAGCTGCAATCTGGATCAGATGCAAAAGTTGGATGGCGCATACAGGTAGACCTGCCAGGAGCGTGTTGCAGTAGTCCAGTCTTGAAATGAAAAGTGACTGGACAAGCAGATGACTGTCATCTGTGGATAGTAATTGTTGGATGCTCCTATTATTGTAGGGGAAAAACCATCATAAGTGAGTCAGCTTAGAAGAAGGACAGCTGGTTGTCAATGGTTACCTCAAGGTTACATGTAGTGACAGATGGAGAGATCTGGGAGTTGTCCAGAGAGATCACAAAATCTTGACATGTGGATTAATCTCCAAAGATATACAGAGGCTCAGTTTTGCTGGGTTTAGATTCAGCAGGTAAGCTGATATCTATGATGAGATTTCTGGAAGATATGCTGAAATCCTTAGAGAAATATGAATGTATGAGTGAGGAAGAGTGGAAGGGAGGAGCTGGATGAGTTGAGTGTCATCAGCATTGTAATGATATGAAAACCATTAAAAAACCAATTTGAGGACATGATTAATGATGAGATTTGATATAGAGAAAAAGCATGAAGAGGACTCATCACTGAGCCTTGTGGAACACCAGTGGAGTGTCCATGATATCCGATATGACCTGTTGTATGAGGCAGCAGCATTTAGCAATTTAGCATAGTCAGTTCACTGTGAAGCACGTTGTCTGGAAAGCTGGCGAAAGCTGGAGATCCCCCACACAAGGAAGAACATGTGGAACTCCACACAATCAGTATTCTGAGCTGTGCTGATATTCACTATAACAGCACAGTTGGTAATGTGCTTCTGCTTTTATACACCAGTTCTATAAACAAGATATTAATATCAAGTAAATGATATTTCAGACAAAATATGGCCAAATATTTTGTTTCATTTTTGCACGTCAATGAAAAACATTCTCAAAAAAGACACGGGATAGAGCATAGAATGACTGACAGCCCATTGTAAGTAGAGTAATGATTTAAATGTAACAAACCATTGCTAAAATTGACATTTTATGTAGCAAACACAGACAGGTGGAGTGATACAAACAAAGTGCTGTTATACTAAACTTCAGCTTGTCCGATCAAATTAGACAACAGCTAACTTATGTAATTATATGGTGGTATATCAGAAGTCAAAAATCATGCTCATTTATGACAAAACTGTATCAGGTCACCTTGACATCAAAAATATCTGTATCAGGTCATCATAAATGACGGCTGGCGAATTTATTAGTGAAAAATAGTATTGCTGTAACACAAATACAATCAGAGTACACATATAGTGTGTACATATACATATAGTGTGCTCTAAACAGAAAGAAATACAGATATGAATAGCAGAAGGACTAGTTTTAAAGAAAGGTAGCTAGAAAGGTTCACAGGGCATCTGATTGACACCAGAGCTATGCACCAGGACTGGGATATGGCACGATGCAACAAAAACGTTAAATGAGTAGGCAAGAGGATTCATGTAGGTGTGAATGAACTGTCAAAAAAAACATGCTAATTTACATCAACACAATGATTTTACTGCATTCATTCATCTTTAGTAACACACTGGTTAGGGCTGTAGTAGTTTATATTTTGTTACTAGTTTGTTTCGAATTTGGGAAATAAAACTAAATTTGTTAAAAAATATAAAAAATAAACAAAAAAGATCTGCATGTGTGGGATTAAAAACAATAAATAAATAAACAAACAAATACATAAATATATGAATGGTGTGGCTGAGGTTGAGGAGCTGTCAGAGATATAACACACAGACTTCTGGAGTTTTTCAACTTCTAGTTTAAATCCAAATAATATTACAGATATGTATATACTGTAAATTCAAATATTCAGTGCACTAAACAGATACCCAGAGTGGCATTAAGCAAACATACACTCCATAAAGACAGATGAAATTAGAAAGAGAGAGAGAGAGAGAGAGAGAGAGAGAGAGAGAGAGAGAGAGAGAGAGAGAGAGAGAGAGAGAGCTGATTGGTGTTGGATTGATGTTACTATTTCCTTTATACCTGACATCAAGTTCCTCAAGGATATCCAGTTACTCGAACATCTTATTGTTGAATTGTGGAATTGGATTTTAGTGTCTGCAGAAAGTCCTGTGTACAATCAAAAACCTACATGCCCCCCACAAGGGTCAGTTTGAATAATAAACAAACAAAAAATCATGTGTATTTGGCAGGCACCCTTATCCAGAGCATCTTACATTTATCTTGTTTATACAAAGGAACAGCTGAGAGTTAAAGGATTCGAAGGGCCCAGCAATAGCAGTGTTGTCAGGAGTAGCTGGACAGTTCCCTGCCAGCGCCCTCCCCGGGCCTGAATCCTGGAAGCCTGTTTGTCTGTGTGATTCCCTGCTGATTGTTCTCCTTCCTGTGTGTGTCACCTGTTCCCCATTACCCTGATGTGTTTCCCTATAAAAGGGAACCTGGTGTAGTTGTGTGGTGTGGGTCAATGTTTCTTGTATAGCTGTCCCGTGGGTGTTATGTTAGTTTTGGGATTTGTTGTATGTTGTAACCACGAGTCTATTGTGATGTTCGTCTTTCCCCTGTCTCGTGTTTATATAAATAAAGCAGTGCTTCACTGTATCCTGCGCTTGGGTCTGCTTTCTCACGGTGTGCTGCAGCACGCCACACCACGGAGGTCCGGGTTCGAGCCCCGCATAGGGCAAGTGGCGGCTGGGCGTGACAAGTGTAGCAGTACTAGGAGTTGAACCCACAACCTTCTAAGCAGTAGTCTAGCATCTTAGCCAATGAGTTAACTGTATACTATACACACACATGTGCATTCATACCATGGGGCTGTACAGTATACTTAATTTACCTAGAGGCATGTTTTTGGGAGGTGGGAGGAAACTGGAAAACATCTAAAACACCACAGTAATCTAAGCTTAGATAAAGTACGGAGCGCAGTTAAATAAATAAACTGAATCTAGTGTTTAGGTAGTGGTTAATGTTTGCACTTTCAATGACTTCTTTCGCTTAAATTCAAATTCATGAAATTTGACACCAGCATTCTTGTTCAATTGAATTTGTACAAATCTGCACAAATAGATTCCAAAGTACCAATAAATATGACAAGATTTATTTGACTTTGTCTTGAAAGGTAAAGATTATTTGATTGCTAGATACATAACATATTTAGCTGCTATTCAAGGAAATAGCTTAATGTATCAGGCATTACTCACTCTGTAAATGCACTGAGATTTCTTGCATCTTATTACCTGCATCCATTAAGAAGGCCATTCAGTCCTCATCAGTGGTTCTGTAAATCCATGCATTTTTTTATTATTCTGAATTTGAGGCTAACTTGGAAAAAAGCAGATTGGTGAAGAGCTTTTAGCTTCTTTTTTTTCTGAAAAGCATTTAGCCTCGGGTCCTTCTCTCTCTCAGTAATTGATTCCAAGAGAAGAGGGGTGCTTCCGATTTAAAGCACATGCTGCTTCTTCTTTCTCTCTGCTGAAAGCCGGTCTGATGAGGAACAGCATCAGGGCTTGGCATGTAATGGCAACGACCTGCTCTCATCTTCTGGAGATGCTGCAGGGCAAAGAGGATGGAGCGATGAGACACGGGAGGGATCAGAGCTACTAAACCTGCAACCTCTCCTTCAGGACGGCTGATCATTTCAGTCACAGTTGGGCATCCTCCCGCTCCAGTGTGATACCAAATTACGTGCACGCAAAGCGAAATCAAAGCGCACATAAAAGCCCTGTAATGTGCTGTGACTCTTGGGCTTTCTCTCGGCTCGATGAGATTTAAATCGATTCCGAACACCCTCTCCGAAATGTCGGTTTAAGGACATTTTAGATAATTACACAGCTGTGCCTTAGCAATGAAAAATCCATCCCCCGTTCCTTAAAAGGTTTTTGCCGCAAATCTCAACGCAGCCACTGAACCATTTTGTCACTGGCTTAATCTAAAATGGACTGGTAAATGGAAAAGACTGTCTTTATTTATGCTGATATTGTAACTTCTTTGCATGTGTAACTGTTATGTGTATGATAATGGCAAGAGAGCTGCTTGTTTCCAAGCATGCTGGGATAAATGTGCTGATTGTAAAAGAGTTAGGAAAGATAGCTCCGAGAAATCTAAAAGGACATCTCAGTGCCTTGAATGGCATTATACAGCATTTCCCCTGTTTTTAGCTCCTTATAACAGTTTTTTTTTAGATTATTAGATAGCCTTGTCTCCAAATATAATGAGAATATTTAACTGGTGGGAAGGCTTATTGTGTGGTTAGATAACATAACATCTTAACTCTGTCCATCTGTTCCACTTTCTCCTCTCCCAAACAAAGGAAGCACTTCTTTTTTTCAAAACACCTCATGTGGGTGATATACAAACACTGAAATAATACAAGGCTGACACCGTACACACAACTAAATAAGATTTTGCAAACAATCTCAAGTTCAGTCACATGACTAATGTGTTGTTCTTGTGTTTAAACTTTAAAAACGTGCCATATTTCCCCAGTGGTCTGTAGTATTAAAAATAAATTCAAGACACAGCAAAGGTGTCCAGTATGCAAGGCTAGAAGTATCATCTTTGTTATTTACAGATGTAAAAGGGCCACCAACACACAATCAAACATGTTTCTATTGAGTGGGCTGAAAAGGGCAACTCAGTTTGAGGCCATGGTTCTCTCACTGGAAAGAGTTGGAAACAGTGCTCCCTTCAGGTGAGAGGTGAGGTCTGGTGGAAGACTTTGAATATCTTGAGATTATGTATCTTGGGAAAGTGGACCTCTGACACAAGGGTAGGAAGAAAATCCATACCACCAAGTCCAAGGTCATGGTTCTGTCATGAAACAGAGTGGGATGCTTCCTTGAGGAGAGCGACCTTGCCCCTGAAGGTTTGTTGAGCTTACTCTCTGTGACAGGTTAAGGAACTTGGCAATCTAGGTGAATCTCACAGTAGAGCTGCTGCTACTTTAAATTAAGAGAAATTTGTTGATGTGGTTTAGGCACCTCATAAGAATATTCTAGTGTAGGTTCCCTAGAGCTCTATCAGGCATGTTCTCTTAAACAGAGACTCTGGAGCAGACACAAGACCCACTGAAAAAAACTATATTCCATGTCAGACTTGTTTTTGCAATTTTGAGGTGTTTTTGCACATAACAATTTAATACTACCACCAACTGTTGCTATTGTATGTGTACATATGTTTACAAAAACCCTCTTATTGTTCACAGGCCCTTTTATTTGCACAATGGTCAATACAGACTGTACACTGGTCAGTGCTATTTTATGCAACTGTCCTTTAGTGTTTTGTATTGTCCCTCTGAACTGTCTTCTGTCTTTTGTCTTGCACTGTTTGCACTAAGTTACACACTATGCACTTTATGTGACTACAACAACTTAGTTATGTGTTGTTTTATGTAGCACCATGGTCCTGGAGGAACATTGTTCCATTTCATTATATACTGCATCAACTATATATGACTCTTGACTTCTTGACTTGACTTGGAATATCTGTGAAACCCCAGTAGGACCAAGAATTTGCAGCAGGAATAGAGAGCTGACTGACCTTCTCAGTTGCTGGTACCATGATCTCAATTCAAAAAAGCTGAATGAAATGTATGGTAGGTATACATTAAATAAAAAAAATACATCAATATGTAAAGTGGTAAAGTGTTACCTCATTTTTTAGTATAACAATTTCACTAGTGAGAATTCAACATGTGTCTATCTTCCACAATTAAAACTGATTTTCCCCTAATTTGGTGTCCTGGCAAAACCACCAGACAGCTCGCCAGAATGATATGACATCTACCAACCAGAGAGGGTATATTCTAGTTTGTGCTTCCGTCAAAACACATGAAGCTAGCCAACACATAACTTTTAACCACTGTGAAAGATGCCTCAAAGGGCAGCATCGAACTTTCAGAGAAAAACGATATCTGCCGTCTTCTTCATACATGAGCTCGCTGTCTAGTGTCGAGTAGCATTGCTGTGATTGACAGGGGAGACAGAGCATCCCATCCTTCCCACCCTGTGAGCATGGCCAATTTTTGCCCCTTTGGCACTTGATCTTAAAGCTAACCTCATCTTAAAAACTTGCCGGTTGGTTCCTTCAGAGTTAATGCAAAATCTGGTGAAATGATCTAAGCCATTTAGGCTCATTAATGTTAAATGTCTTAATTGATCTGGAAATAATTAGGCAAGGCATCACATTCATCAGTGCAGTAAATTATGTGTGAACAATCTGAATATATTTGAAATGTTAAAGCAATCAAGGTCAAGAGGCATTAAAAAGGCTATATTTCAGAAGCTTCTAGTCACCAACCAGTATATGTCTTCTACAACAAATGGAGTGAATAAAAGGAAAGTCCCGTCATACAAGAGAGTACAGGACTGTCAAGTCAAGGTTGATTAAATCGGGACAGTTCTGTGGTTTTAAAAGCTGGTGTATTATATTAAATCAACATTCAGAACATACCCATTAGAACGCAGAGAGGAAAGTGCTGACATTGTTGGAAAGAACAGCTGGAAGAGAATAAAGAGAGAGAGAGAGAGAGAAAGAGAGAGAGAGAGAGAGACAGAGACAGAGAGAGAGAAAGAGAGAGAGAGAAAGTAAGAGATAGAAGAGTCTTAACAAAAAAAGAGAGTTGAAGATGCTAATACTCTAAACTTCAATAACCTTTTAAGCTCTTTTCAAATTAGGTCTTTGGCCTGTATTCAGAGTTGAATTAAGCGCATGTAAAGTTAATATCAAACACTTAATACCAAAATTGTGCATACAAGAATTATCTCTTAACTGAAGTGCTGCTCAGACAGTTTTGTGCAGGGGTGGAGTTTGTTCAAAATAGAGGCGGGTTTCATTTATTCTCTAAAATTCACTTTTTAGCCACTTAACTGAGGAGGTTGAGTTATCCCAATATTTCATACTCTAATTTAATGTTAGGATATAAATAATGTACATGCCCTGAGCTTAGTAAATATTATGCACTTTCTGGAGTTCTGAATGTTGAGTATTTCTAGATCATGAAGCAAAAAAACTGGACTTTCTCAATTGGTCTTGCTTTGTTTATGTTATTAAGACTTTGGTATCAGTTGCTATGCTATCGGCTGGTATACATCAGTAATATAATGTGGGCGGATGCCCAAATGGTAAATTGAAAAAGTTTGCAAATTAACATGAAGATCATGACTATTCATGACAGTTAACCTCAGAGTTATACTGTATGTTTATTTTTATCTTAAATATCTAATATCGGTTCGGAGTAACTTTGTATCTTTGACTTGCTTTTTTACAGTATTTCACACTGTGTTATTCAGTCATCCATTCATCTTCAGAAACCACTTTATCCTGCTCAGGTTTGCAGTGGAGTTGGAGAATATTCAAGGAAAACTGTGAAGGTAGGAGCATGCTCTGAATGGGATTCAAGTCCATACAGGGCACCATGCGCACATACACACCCACATTCACACATTCGTTCACAGCTATTAGCAATTTAATGTAGCCAGTCCACCCACTGGCATGTGTCAGGTTGTAAGAAACATGATGAGAACATGCACAGAAATTCATAGAAGCTTGAGATTAGGAACACACCAGGGACCCTGGAGCTATGGGGTGGCAATGCTACCATGTTGCAGAATTTTGAACATACAATAAGTTTGTATGTCATAAACACATGACTATGCAGTATATTGTTCCTATCTCTGGCTATACATAGAGACAACGGCAAATATAAAAACACCATATTTTCTGAGACACCAGGTTTCTTATATCAGCCCACATCCCACTGTTTTACACCTTTCACTAACAGTTTACAGCCTTACAATTATAATAAAGCCCTGAAAAGAAAGGCTCAGAAAGCATTAACAAGATTCATAAGTGTATTTATCTGGTGTCATGTGCTTGATATATGTCTTGTTAAAGTACTCTAGTATAACTCACAAAAAAGCATGTCATGATCAGAGTACAAATGTGAAGCACAGCAGGTGTAATAAATAAATACAGGGGCTCTGATTGATTTATACCAACAACAGAGACAGTTGTTCATGATCAAGGTCATCAGCAGTGGCTGGCAGACCTGGTGGCTGCATCACAAGGTAATGGATCCATGCCACAGCAGTGTAAATACTGATCGCCTAACACTTTTCTCTACTGACACATGACACTGACAATAGCTGACTAGAATTAGTGGCTCTAACAGGTTTAACTCTTTATGGCACGACATTAGAGATATATGAGCTTGGAAAGCTGCATTAATGGTATTTGTAATCTGAACCAAGTCTATGCTAGTAGCCTTCAGGTGTGGAAAACACTTGAATAATTGAACTAGTTTTTACTCTTTAGATTTCTATTTAGATATTAAAAGTGTGTATGTACATTATGAATCCATAAGGTTTCTTCTTCTTTCATCCAGCCAATAACTGTATGTTATACATCAGTAGAATGGACTCTTGTGCATTTTATTTGTGATCATTTACAGTGCCAGTTCTTTTTTAAATTGCATCACTTTGACTTTCACTTCATTTTATTTTTTGCTAAAAATGCTTCATTAAAGAAAGAGACTTTTAATCAAGACAGTTTGACACATTATATATACTTTTGCTTAAATTCTCAGAGTTTGTTCCAACCCTCTAACACGACCATGACTACCACTAGTAAATACCTTCACTGTACCTCAATTTGGGTCTGTGGAACAATTTTTATAATGATTTTTATCTGCCTCTTGGAACCAGGTGCAAATTAGCTCTGTGCATGTTGCTCAGAGCTATTTTGCTATTATTTCCAAGATACATGATTTTCCCTCAGATTTGGGCCCTGTCTTGAATGGTGTACTTGCGATCCTTGTTTATGCATGCCTGCAAAGTCTACAATGCTGTACCACGTCCCATTTCCATTTTGTCTCATTTCCATTTTGGCCTTCAAAAGAGTGCTCTCCCCTTTGGCATGTCTCTCACTGAAGCAGACTCAGCCTTGCTTTCTTCCAATAATGAGTGAAGGCCAGTCACAGTGGACGAGCAGGAAACAACAAGGGAGATCGAAGGAGAAAAATATCTTCAATTAAAATTTAAAGTCCTAACATATCTCTCCCTAAAAAATTTAACTTGTCATCAAGCACCATTAGGATTAAAACTTGACTGATTAATCTATTTATAGATAAAAGTTTATGTTACTGAACTGCCGGTTCCTTTTTATCTCCGTAATATTTGTTCATTTGGCCATTTCACAGTGGTTTTTAAAGTGCAATTTGTGCTTCATGCAGAGTGCATTTAGTAGGCAGGCCCAGGCACCGTTGTGTGATGAGCGATTAAATGTCAAATACATTGTGAGAACATCTTGTGGCCACATCCAGTCAAAATTGAAGCTTCCAACTAAATACTCTATATTAAGTCATTTACAAAACCTTGTCTTTCTATAAAAGATTTTTTTTTTTTTTGTATTTTTATATAATTAAAAAAAACAATGTGGTGTAGTTAGGTACATTCTAAATGAAAATGTATTCAAATAGCCAGAGATCATGTAGTAATAAACAGGTACTGTAATATAATAGCTCAGTGAGGTGACTTTTATTATACATTCCCATTCATTCATTCATTCATTCATTCATTCATTCATTGTCTACCGCTTATCTGATCTATTCTTGGGTCACGGGGAGCCTGTGCCTCTCTCAGGCATCATTGGGCATCAAGGCAGGATATACCCTGGACGGAGTGCCAACCCATCGCAGGGCACACACACACTCTCATTCACTCATGCAATCACACACTACGGACAATTTAGAGATGCCAATCAACCTACCACGCATGTCTTTGGACTGGGGGAGGAAACCGGAGCAAACCCCGAGGCACGGGGAGAACATGCAAACTCCACACACACACGGCGGAGGCGGGAATCGAACCCCCAACCCTGGAGGTGTGAAGCAAACATGCTAACCACTAAGCCACTGTGCCCCCCCCAATTCCCATTCAAAAAATCTTTAAATTATATGTTAAAGTTTGGGACAGTTGGATCAGGGAATCTATGACGATGTTACCTCTCAACATAATTCTCAGAAGAAAAATTTTCTGTATATTCTTTAAGTTAAGAATTTATCTTATTTCTTAAGATTAAGTTAGTGGTCAGATTCATACAATGTTTGAGTTATAACCTCAGTGGGTCACTTTGAACACAGCTGCTTGTTTCGTGTGTTTCCATGCTTGTTAGAGTTCATTCCTTCATTCTGGAGAGTAAAGGGATACTGCTGCCACCCTGTTGAGTTTATCTTCCTCATAAATGATGCATTAGTTGAATGGCCATTCTCTGGTTCTTTAGTGAGACCATTTCGGTGAAGGCCACAGGCTTTTTCCCAATCTCAATCAGCCTCTTTTAATTTGCCTGCTAATTAGCAGCCATCTGTGGGCCGTCACAGTCAGGATGTATGGGTCTTGGGCAAATTGGGGAGAGGAAGCAAGGGACTGTGACAGGGTTAGCTGCAGGCTAGTACCCTGCATTTACTGACTCATTTAACTAACACAAAGACAGGACTTTGTGGTGCAGTGCCTTACCATAAGATACTAATGATGATCCAAAAAGTTAGCACAGAAGGATAATGGTACCACTTTTTATGAAGGTCATGTTAATAATGAACTAGGAACACATTTGTATAATTTTATAATGCATTGTTGTTCTATGCATTATTAATAAAAAACATTACACTTTATAGCTATCTTTATTGTGTCTTATAAATAATAAATGTGCATATGTGTGTGTGTGTGTGTGTGTGTGTTATATCACAAATACCAAAGAATCCCATCTGACCATGACTTGAAAATGATTTAGAATGATTTTAAAAGTTATTATTATCAAAACGGTTTTATTTATTTGTTTGTTGGTTTTTTACATTTACAATATATCTCACTCTTACTTATGGCTCAATAATGCAACTTATAAACTATTATATTTAGTTTTCTATGTTAGTAATCTACAATCGGAAACGAAATATATAAAAATTCAGTCACTTGGTTTTAGAAATAATCTGTGCGGGTGTTATAATGTGTCATAAACACATTATAATGTGATATAAACACGGCTTACAGTGCATGAACTGCACTGAACTGTTAATTTATAACTGCACCATAAATATTGCAATTTACTATAATACATTTCCAAAAAAGAACTATGTATGCATGTATTCATAGATCATTCTACATAAAGCATGGCCTTCACAGAAAATGTTACCAGCATAATGTTTCCTGTTCCAATCTGTCAGAGTCCTAGCAGCTTAGACTGCATTTATCATTATATGCTTTAATACAAATTCTGTATAAAACATGTCACTGAATGATTGCCAGTAGATTGATGCCTCACATTGTGTACACATAAATGTCAATATGTTGGTGAATAGAATTAGGAAATGAGTAAGAATAAACTTGAAATAATGCTGGGAAATGACTGATTCTTGTTTTCTTCAGATAAAGCCTGCACTCCTATTCACCATGGTCAAGATAATAGCACTTCAACTTGTTTTTGAAAAACTTGTTTTCTACAGTACTGAATAATAACGTGGAAAAAATAAACAGATTCAAAAACACCATTAGACCAAAGTGACAGGCACATAAACAGTCCTAGAATTTTTTTTCTTTTATTAAGAATTCATTTGTTTGTTCGTTCGTTCGTTCATTCGTTCATTCATTTGTTCATCTAGTCCTAGATTTTTTTTTTTTTTTTTATTAAGAGTTTGTTCGTTCTTTCATTTGTTCCTTCATTCTTTTGTCTGCAGTAAGCACCTGGATAGACTCATGATCAATTTGGACCATATACTGGAATCACTGGGGACAAGGCAGCAGAATTAATGACAGTCCATCACAACTCATTGTGAACATCCACATCCACACCTATGGGCAATTTACCATTGCCAGTCAATCTATCTGCAAGTGTTTGGAAAGTGGGAGCAAACCTGCAAACCCAGGGTAAACCCACATGAAAACAGGGAGTATCAAACCATGGAGAATCAAATCAGCTGAGAGGCATCAATGCAGGATTAATTATATATTAATATATATTAATATAACTGTAAGAAGACCTAGCAATTATCTATTCAGAAATCTAACTATAAGACATTATCGTGTAAGATATGATACATGTTACAGGTACAGCTGCTGCCTCAAATCTCCAGCATCCCAGATTCAGTAGTAGAGTTGGGTTACTGTCTCTGTGTAGTTTCTCTGCATGTTCCTCTCATGACTGTGAGGGTTTCCTTCAGGTTCTCTCCCAAAATACATTAGTAGTTTGGTTGGCAAAGATAAATTGCCCCTAGTGAATAAGTGTGTGGATACATGTGCACATGATCTTTATTATAGACTGACATCTCATCCAGGGTGTATTATTGCCTCATGCATCATGCTCCCAGTATTGGCTCTGGGTCCACTGTGATCCTGAGCAGGATTGGTCACTGGTTAATGAACAAGAGTGAGTGAATATTCCTAGCCAACAAATGCCACATGTGCAAATGGGAAGCTAATGTACCAGCTCCTTACAATACAAGCTACAAGTTGATTCCCAAATGGCTTGTTAGTGGACATATTGTGCCCTACATATAGCAGAAAAAAATCCAGTGTTTCATACACTCTGGAGTGCACATATTGTGAGTGAGGAGCCATCTGGGAGTTGAATTCAATTCAATTCAAACAGTAAATTTATCATTGATTAGCCTGCAAGCAGTATTAACATGGTTTTATAGATTCCAGCAGCCCATGACTTTACCAGGCATAAGGTACATGCATACATGAACACACTAAGCATGTTTTTTTTCTGACTTGCAGTCTATCTAATATGGTACCATATTTCAAGTTTATTCCATATACATAGCTGCTAGCAATGAGGTAATAATAAATATATAGATTTAAATAAAATTTCAATGTTTATATTCTGCCACATGGTGATATGGAAATGGCTTTAGTGCTAATATAGTGTTGAATAGTAGGTACCATGTTTCAGGATTAGATTTGTAAGTTAATGTGGACCAGATGAAATGTTAGCATGCTGTATGGCATAAGGATTCACTCACCCATGATCCTTAGTGCAATGACAATTAGGCAAAACAGTGTTTCCACTTGACATACAATTTGAGTTTGTTAATATTGCAATACATGTGATAAATTAAACCCTTGGGCTGACTTTGAATGAGTCTCTGGCCTGCTTTGCTCACACCTACACAATGAAATCACTACAATTTCTCCCTTTTTACACATTGAGCATAGTGCAGAAAAATTCCTTTACCAGAAAGTATTGCATAAATGGAAGAAAGATGGAAGCTCATTCTTGTATCAGTATTCTTATCTTGATGTAAGACTTACACATACGGCATAAGCTTTTTGTAAAGGATGGAGCCACTATTAGAGAACTGATAGTGATACTGTATAGCTGCACAAATAGTCACAGATAAAATACAGACCAATTTATGGCAATAATAATTGGTGCATTGTGGAACAGTGAGCAGTTTTGGCACTTTTGGAGAACATAATATTCTCTCAACAAAGGAGTGAGTGGGAGAGGAGGAAGATCACATCACCAAAAATACTGTGCCTGTAGAACAAAATGTTCATGTGGTGGATAAAACTTTTTATTATTTGAAAAATATTTGTATTTTATGAAAATATAAAAAGATCATGATGGGGCTATGAAATATTAGAGTAATTTTGAAATGCCATTGTATATTATTTCATTCAGAAAGTAGAGCATATTTAAGCACATGGTGTTCAGAGGCACGTAGTAGGTTGTTATTTGTAATTGGACAGTATTTTTAAAAAAAAAAATGCCTGTCAACCACTGAATAGAAAATCACTTCCTGAGTCTTCAGGTCATGCAAATGATTCATTCAAGAGTCTACAGCTGCCCTTTGGATAAATGAAGACTTTCTCCAGCTTGCATGCTTATAGACAGTTACATGCATGGAAAAGGTCCATTTTGGTTGAAAAAAGGAAATAGACAGTGATAATAATTCTTCATTGCCTTCTTCTTGAAGTTAAACATAGCCCTGAGCCTTGTTCGTGATTTCCTCCTTTATAATAAGCTGCAGTGACGGTAAATTGATCTATATTTCTAAATCAGGATTTTATATTTACCATGTGCTCTATGTCGATGTTTATCCTGAAAATATATCTATCTGTATTCTGTTCATATATGAGAAACACGCTTAAAGCAATGCTAAACCTAAAAATATTAGTGTTGCTAATAGCGAAATAAAACAGCATGGGGCCTCTTAGCAACAAGAAGAAAATCGTGCTGTTCCTTATTAAGATCCATTCTTTTTTCATCCACATTTGCATTTCTGGTTTCAACTAAGGGAAAGCCCTGAATAATACAATAGACTCAAATTTATTCTGCCACACGCAGGCAGCAGAAGCTAGTAACGTCAGCATTCGCAAGGAGAGAAGATGAGACTATAAGTGGTAGAATATAGTTTGATTGTATCTCTTGGCAGAAGTGGCACAAGTGAAACATTTATTCCTTGTCATCAGGTTTTGTTACACAACCGCAGGGGAAACAGAAACATGCTTTCTATAAAGATTCTTATATACGGACACTATATACAGAGTGTTGTTGCCAGCCAATTTTGTGGTGAAGTATTGAATTATGGATGAATGCATGCATCATTTATTATCAAAGATTCTCTGTAAAAAGGCATCAATAAAGCAGATCCAATAACCAGTTGCAATAAACCCTGCCATAAATGCTTGTCTTCCACATTACACCCCCTAATCAGTCTCAGGGCAGCTGCAGAATCCTCATGCCAGAGTAACACTGCTGCAACTTACCATCCTTTTGTTTCAATTTGACCCCACTTACAGAAAATGTCCATTTTTTCACTCTGTGCATGCTGTGGTTGTGTTGAATTAGTATGCCAAACGGATAGCAACTTCTCTTCAAATTTAAGTGGGCAGTAGTGGTGCAGTAAGCTATGACTCATATACCGTAAACTGGTAGACAACTGGAGGTTTCCTAGATTTAAAACATAAATGATGCAAAAGTGCTGCATATAAGATTATTTTTATGCAGGTTTTCCCCTGAGATATTGCCACAGTCCATGGTAGGGGTCAGAGAATAGGAAGACAAAGCTAGCAGAGCATGACCTTAGGATCATATGGTGCTATCTGTTATCCTGTCTACACTCAGATAGTGTCAAAAAAAACAAAAAAACAGATACCATATCTGAGATGGTGCTATTCCCTATTCACTATAAACAAAGATTTAGAGTTATCCTGCATCTTCTATGATACATTGTTTGAACAGTAACCTCTTGCAATACACTGTGGGAATTTTTTATCTAAACCAATTAAAAATAGAGAAACTGGGAAAACAATGGAATACTACACAGTATATATTTATACAACAACATTGTTGAATTCTCGATTCCAGCAGCTGGATCCTGTGCTCTCAGATCTCTGGCCTGGGTCAATTCCCAGGCAGAGACCTGACCCATCCACTGAGGGGTTTACTCTCAGTGCCGGTCCCAAGCCCGGATAAAATGGGAGGGTTGCATCAGGAAGGACATCCGGCATAAAAATCTGTGCCAAAATCAAATATGCGGATTGGATGATCTGCTGTTGCGACCCCTAACAGGGATCTGCTGAAGAACAACAACAACATCTCTGTTGAATACTTGATTCTGTTAGTCAGAAGGTTTTGAATTATTTTCTTAAAGTATAGTAAAGTACAAACCCGATTCCAAAAAAGTTGGGACACTGTACAAATTGTGAATAAAAACAAAATGCAATGATGTGGAAGTTTCAAATTTCAATATTTTATTCAGAATACAACATAGATGACATATCAAATGTTTAAACTGAGAAAATGGATCATTTTAAGGGAAAAATAAGTTGATTTTAAATTTCATGGCATCAACACATCTCAAAAAAGTTGGGACAAGGCCATGTTTACCACTGTGTGGCATCCCCTCTTCTTTTTATAACAGTCTGCAAATGTCTGGGGACTGAGGAGACAAGTTGCTCAAGTTTAGGAATAGGAATGTTGTCCCATTCTTGTCTAATACAGGCTTCTAGTTGTTCAACTGTCTTAGATCTTCTTTGTTGCATCTTCCTCTTTATGATGCATCAAATGTTTTCTATGGGTGAAAGATCTGGACTGCAGGCTGGCCATTTCAGGACCCGGATCCTTCTTCTACGTAGCCATGATGTTGTAATTGATGCAGTATGTGGTCTGGCATTGTCATGTTGGAAAATGCAAGGTCTTCCCTGAAAGAGACGACGTCTGGATGGGAGCATATGTTGTTCTAGAACTTGGATATTGTTACGAACAGAACAGGGACTGAGACGTGGATGCACTTAATATGGATTTATTGAGAAACCTGAGCAGAGAGAGAGGAGATCAGCAGATCAAGCGTGCAGGTAAATCCCAGTGATGAATCTCGGGCTGCGGGAAACAATGCGGGCAGAAATCTCTAATGAATGAGAGAAGCGGTTAGCCGTAGAGTCCGTAACGTGAAGCATAACATTAAGGTATGTGGTAACGATACCGGACAGGGACAGAGTGAGCTGTGGTGCTATATATAGTGTGGTGGTGAAGGTGATCATGAATGTCAGGTGAGACTAATTAGAACTCAGGGGAGGGAGTGCGCTGTGACTGGGTGTGTGCAGAGCCTGGCGTGTCTGTAACAGATATACCTTTCAGCATTGATGATGCCTTTCCAGATGTGTAAGCTGCCCATGCCACACACACTCATGCAACCCCATACCATCAGAGATGCAGACTTCTGAACTGAGCGCTGATAACAACTTGGGCTGTCCTTGCCCTCTTTAGTCCGGATGACATGGCGTCCCAGTTTTCCAAAAAGAGCTTCAAATTTTGATTCGTCTGACCACAGAACAGTTTCCACTTTGCCACAGTCCATTTTAAATGAGCCTTGGCCCAGAGAAAACGCCTGCGTTTCTGGATCATGTTTAAATATGGCTTCTTTTTTGACCTATAGAATTTTAGCCAGCAACGGCGAATGGCACGGGGGATTGTGTTCACCAACAATGTTTTCTGGAAGTATTCCTGAGCCCATGTTGTGTTTTCCATTACAGTAGCATTCCTGTATGTGATGCAGTGCCGTCTAAGGGCCCGAAGATCACGGGCATCCAGTATGGTTTTCTGGCCTTGACCCTTACGCACAGAGATTGTTCCAGATTCTCTGAATCTTTGGATGATATTATGCACTGTAGATGATGATAACTTCAAACTCTTTGCAATTTTTCTCTGAGAAACTCCTTTCTGATATTGCTCCACTATTTTTCGCCGCAGCATTGGGGGAATTGGTGATCCTCTGCCCATCTTGACTTCTGAGAGACACTGCCACTCTGAGAGGTTCTTTTTATACCCAATCATGTTGCCAATTGACCTAATAAGTTGCAAATTGGTCCTCCAGCTGTTCCTTATGTGTACATTTAACTTTTCCGGCCTCTTATTGCTACCTGTCCCAACTTTTTTGGAATGTGTAGCTTTCATGAAATCTAAAATGAGCCAATATTTGGCATGACATGTCAAAATGTCTCACTTTCAACATTTGAAATGATATCTATATTCTATTGTGAATAAAATATACGTTTATGAGATTTGTAAATTATTGCATTCCTTTTTTATTCACAATTTGTACAGTGTCCCAACTTTTTTGGAATTGGGTTTGGATATGTCATTTCACTTCTATAGTAACAACTTAATTCAAAAACAAATGAAGAACTGAAAATATTGATAGACCTTTTAGCATTTTGGAAGGGGTTTTTGGTGTCAGTGCTTTGTAAAGTCAATGTTAAAGGTTTAATAGTGTCTTAAAGTTTTCATAGATAGGAAAACATTTAGGATTGAAGTGGATTCTCTGTAACATAGCTGCATTTTATTTAAATAACCTTACATTAAAGAAAATCACTGGTTATAGTTTATTATTTAAGCTGAAATCAGGCATATAAACATACAAATAAATACTTCAAATTATTGTCAAATTGTTGTAAATACAACACTACTGCTGGGACATGGGGGGGACACGGTGGCTTAGTGGTTAGCACGTTTGCCTCACACCTCCAGGGTTTGGGTTTTGATTCCCACCTCTGCTGTGTGTGTGTGTGGAGTTTGCATTTTCTCCCCATGCCTCGGGGGTTTCCTCCGGTTTCCTCCCCCGGTCCAAAGACATGCATTGTAGGTTGATTGGCATCTCTAAATTGTCCATAGTGTGTGAGTGAATGAGTGTGTGTGTGTGTGTGCCCTGCGATGGGTTGGCACTCCTTCCAGGGTGTATCCTTGATACCCAATGATGCCTGAGATACCCTGATGACCCGAGAATAGATCAGATAAGCGGTAGACAATAAATGAATGAATGGTGGGACATGCTATTATTGTTAACAAACTGCTCTGGGCTTAATTATACCACCTCTATCACTGATTACTTTCCTATAACAGCACAGTACATACTATACACCCTGTACTAAGTAATGTAGTACTTGGACAGTAGTTACTCTAACCTTTTGCATTAACAGAAATAATTTCTACATATCATAGTGACAAAACAGCCTCCAGACGAACAACTGAATATTTTTTCCCTTAATTTGCTTTTTAGCATGTAGCCATTCTTGAGAAGTGCAGTGAACCTTTAGCAAATCTAAAACCGCAGCAGTCTTTGACAGCTCTCTTTTGCGCCATCAGTGGTTTTATTGCATAATCCAGGTACAAATGGTGGTGGTGGCAATCAACACATAGCACATTCAATTGCTTGGGGACTCCAGAGAATGGGCCCAAAGTGGATGGCTAAATAAACCTTTTTTTTTTTTTTTTTTTTCACACATAAGCAATATCATAGCTAGTTGCCAATTAGTTTTCTCGTATTATTTTTTTAAGAACAAGATCATGAATCATACCCAAGCAGTGTTTAAAAAATTAAATATATAGAGCTTGGAGATTATAATAATAATTTCGTGAAGCCATTACCAGTATGACTGACATTACTTAAAATGTAGCAATGCAGCAGTACAGTATAAGATCAAATACTTACATTTTCCTGGTGTGCCTTAAACAGTATGTAAATGTTTTCAAGGACCCCAGAAATGAGAAAGATTGTCATTGTGAATACACTACGCACTAAAATTATGCAAAACATACTATTTGAGATGGATTCATATGCTAACACTGGGTAGAAGATAAGAAAAAAGGAAGCTAGCAGGACATTATCATTCAACATAATTATCTTGGGTTGCTAGTGATTTCTTTCCCCATTTCTGTTTCCATATTTTTCATTGTGTCTTTAATTAATGGCAGCATGGCATCCTGAATTGTTTTGTAACCTGTTTCAAGTGCTCAGTGACCCAGCTGTGATTTAAATAAAGGTTTACAAAACTCAGGGTTATTCATGTTAGGTAAGGTTCGTTATTTCCTGTCTTATACACTATGCATTGATTATCTGCTGAGAAAACATAAGGTGCTTTAATCTCCATCTCCCTTTAGGTACCTGCAGAAAGTACATTAAAATCTAAATCTTTAAATCAACATTGAATTATTTTGCTTCTGGAACACAGTCATATGCAACAACAAAAAAGCTATTTTTTACCGTTTGTGTAACACAAACTAGGATTTTCATCACTAAGCCCAAGTATTGCAGCCTACACTTTTTTAAGTGGTGTAAATCCATGCAAATTCATTCAAGTCAATTTATCCTCACAGCAGAGGATTGTATTGGTATCTGCCTTTGTGACAGCAATTAAATACGAACACACATGATTAACTAAAGCTTCTTTAATATATTCCTAGTGGTAAACTTATTTTTTTTTTAGAGAAATTGCACAAGCCTGTCTCTTTGGTAGTAATTTGTGGCTTTATGTCTTTTTTTTTATGAGTTCACCTTCTTGCTCAGGCTTGTGAAGGTTACTGTCATAATGTGTTTCATTACAGGTCATCATTCAGTTGTAATCAGCACCTTAATATAATAGACTCCAGGTGAATATAACAGATGGAGAAATGTAGTCTGATTACTTTCCATTACCTGCTTGCTTTATTTTTTCTTCCAATTTCTCATTCAGTGCTGGCTGTGCGAGTGAATTTTGCCTATTTATTTCCATGGTGGAAGAAGTTTATTGCTTGAACATTTGTCCTCAGTTTTGCTTAACACATTAAAATGTAATGTAATTTTGCATGTAATAAGCTCAATTTTGAAATCGTCTATATTAAACCGTGTATTTTTTAGCGCTGTTGAAATTCTGTTATAGTATATAGCGTAGCACTCATGATGATTGAATGAATAGCACATGTTTAATAATCGTGGTTAAATATTCATAATTTTGTCCTAATCTTTTAACCTTAATGGCAGACAGCCTGAATACACCACCTTTATCAGTCTGACTTTGTTCATTAATTTATTCATTCATTCATTCTAGGGATGTAACCAAAAATAAATGAGTTATTTGGTATGAACAAAAACAAATAAATAAACACAGATTGAGATATTTTTACATCATCATTTCATCTTTAGTAAGCACTTTATCCAGGTTAGGGTTGTGGAGGATCTAGAGTTAATCCCCCTTACACTAGGAGCAAGGCAGGAATACAATCTGAATTGGAAGCAAAGTCTTTTGCACATGTTCTTCACACCTTGAGCCAATTTAAAGCCACCAATCCACTTACTGGCATGTTTTTGGGAGGTAGGAGGAAACCAGAGAACCAAGAGGAAACCCATAGGGATACAGGGAGAACACAAACATTAAGCCAAGCTCAAGATTGAACTTGGAGCTGCGAGATGGCAGTGCGACCCACTGCACCACTGTTCTGCCCTGTTTGACTTGTGTTGAGTTTCAGGTTTTAGTGTTGCAGGAAGACAGGTGCCTTGAGACTGCAGATGAATGTGCACAAATCTTCCATTAACCTCCCACCCATCGTTCAAACTTCCAATGCCATAATCAAACTTGCCACAAATACAAAACATCTCACTTAGCTCCATCAATGAAGTGGAAACATTCATCTAAACCAGCAAATTAGCATCTAAATAGTAAACATCTGCGAGCGGGTTTCATAGGGGCAAAGCTTATTTCTATCATGAGCCCATTTTCTAACTTTTTAAGCATGCTTGTATAAGAAAAAGAGAGAGATACAATGAGAGTGAGAGAGAGAGAGAGAGAGAGAGAGAGAGAGAGAGAGAGAGAGAGAGAGTATAACACATTAGACATTAGACATTTAAAATGCACTCTTTCTAATAAGGAGTCCTCTCTAGGAAGGGAGAGAAGTCTCACTGTAATGTCATCTGACTGAAAAGGCATTAAAGGTCTGGGTTGGCCCCTGAATGCTGTTCAGTGAAATCTAGTCGGTCAGTGAAACTTCTGATTTGCCGATTACATTAGTGCTGAGTTAGCGAACATAGCTGTTTGCTGGACATAAAGTAAAAGTGTAGTGCTTTCATCTGGGATTTTCTTCCATTTAGATGTGTTTTGAAATTTCCAGAAGATAGATTAAATGTATGCATTTCATTTTGTAACATCCAGCCTGGACATTTTTTCTGCAGAACACCAGAGGATTCCCTCTGCTGAATTTTGTGTCACTTCTTTATTTATCCTGTTTCTGCATTAAACACTATAAAAAGCATATAGACTTTTCATTAGCCGCAAACCTGTGCAGTTTACAAGACACCCTTTTAAATTTTGAGCCGTGGTTGTTTGGGACTATTTTTTTGTTTATGACCTTATCTTACCTTGCCATATTTTTGCCATTTCAAAGCCCCTTGACTTTGATGCTTCATCTGATGTCTGATATTTTGACCCTGGCCTTTCCTCTGACTACATATTAACTTGTCTCGACATTAGAATATTTTTTCTACTCACCTGGACTGTCCTGCACATGCATTCTTACACTGCCTTTCTTAAATAATTATTTATTTGCAATTTTCACCAGAGTGCCATTGATGATCTGGTTTTCTGTAGTGCAGTAGGTAGAGTAATACTCTCATATAATGTAGGTTGTAGGTGTAGAGAAGTGGTTAGGGTGTGGACCACTGATCAGAAGGTTGTGAATTAAAATCCCAGGACCCCCAAGCTGCTGCTGGGCCCCTGAGCAAGGCTCTTAACCCTCAATTGCATGGTTGTATAAATAAGTTAAAGGTATGTTGGTGTTACGGGTAGCAGGGCTGAGGGTGACCACTAGGGGGCCCTCAGTAGGGGTTGTAACCATTTCCTGTTTATGTTTAAAATTGATTTGGCCATCTGTGTCTGTTTTAGCCCTGGCCCCTCTGACCTTTTAATTTTTGTTGTTTTTTCCCCTTCCCTGGACCCGTCCCCAATGTATCATGATTGTTCCCTGATTATGTTTCCTATTTATACCTGTCTTTGTCTGTTTTAGTTTCTAGGGGAGTTCTTTATAAAGTAGGAGTGTGGTGTAGAGGTTTTTTTTATGTACCATGTCTCGAAGGTTCATGTTAAAATAACCCCCTATATGTTCCCCCGGAAGGCCCTTCCCCCAATTGGGTTGTTAAATCCAGCCGGAACCCCGGGTAAAAGTTGGTCTAGATAAGAGTGTCTGCTAAATGCCATAAATATAAATGATGAGTTCTTCATTCTGATTGGTCAGAAGATGTTGATTTCTTTCATACAACAGCAGCTTGGTCCATAGTTCAAGTTTTTTGTAGTAACAACTGACCCGGAGACTTATATGGAGGACTCTCCATATAAACAGAAAAATAAAAGTGTAACAGCTGATGAAATTTTCTGCTGCTATTTACTATTTATTTTTTTGCATTTTCCTTTGGGAAAGGGGTCTCCAGTGTTAGTGCTTTGTAATAGATGCAGTAACACAGATACAATCAGGATGAAGAACTTTTCACAGATACAATCAGGATGAAGAACTGTTTCTCACTATCTTGAATAGTATGAAAAGATATCAGAATCAAGCATTCATCAGCAGTGTAGTCCATTCATATATTGTTGAAATATTTCTTTAGAAAGGCAGCTATTTGTGTACATTAATAAAAAAAAAGTCCTTCTGTTGCAGCATGAGGTAAAATAGTGTTGAAAATAATCGGTGAAAAAAGAAAAGATTTCTGGATTGTCATTACTTAGGCCATAGATATTTGCTGTAGTGATGTAATTGTTGTTAATGGACACCATGATGATAATGGGCTCAGTGCCTCAATGCTCTTATGAACAAGTGATCTTTATTTTGCATTATAGAGACTCCTCTATGTCTTAGTTTCTAATTTGCTAAAAAATATTTAATTGAAATTTGCAGTTAAAAATGTTTATTTTCTTCTTCTGACAATTAAGTCAAATGGAAAACAATTATTGATTCAACTCCAGGGTGAAAAGAAAGAAAAGAAAAAGAATGAGAAAAAAAAGGTTATGAAAATAATTGTTACAGTACAGAAGGCGCAGAGACAGAGGATCACAGTCAGTGAGTTTATTAGACACAAGCAGGAGAATGTTAACGCAGGTGATGAATGATGCAGTGATAAAGAACATATGGAGAATGGAGAACGATACTGTCCTTTATAACTTGCCAGTGGGTTATGGTTTGAGATCGCTGGAGTAGACGTGGAGCTGGAGACAGTAGACAATCACACACACGAAGGAGAGACACGAGGTAACAGGGGAACACTGGAGACAGACAGGTAGCAAAAGCGAGTCCTTGAGGTAAGCTTTCGAGAAGAGTCCTTAGTTGCAAATGAGACCGGACGGTGAGTGAGGTGTGTGTCTTATGTGTGAGGTGATTGCAGCGGTGATTGAGGGCAGGTGTGTGTGATTAGTATTAGGGAGAGGGAGTGCGCTGTGATTGGTTTGTGTTAGAGCCTGGCGTGTCTGTGACAGTACCCCCCTCCCCACCGCCCGCTCCTGAGGGCCGCGGACCCCGACATCATGGTGGTCTTCCTCTTCCACGAGGGGCAGGTCTGTTGGGATGCGCCGAGTGGAAGGTTTCCAGTAGATTTGGATCGAGTATGTCGTTGCGTGGTACCCATGAGCGTTCCTCAGGACCATAGCCTTCCCAGTCTACCAGTTACTCGAGCTGACCACCACGGCGCCGGGAGTTCATAATCTCTCTCACCCTGTAGGCAGCTCCATTGTCCAGTAGGAATGGGAGGGTGGGTTCCGCTGCATCACTGCCAGGCTCTGTGGAGGGAGAAACAGAGGGATGGTGAGGCTTAAGAAGGGACACATGGAATGTAGGGTGAATGCAATACTCAGGTGGGAGTTGGAGTTTGTAGGTGACCAGGTTGATCTGCTTAAGGATGATGAATGGGCCAATGAACCTGGGACCCAGCTTACGGCATGGTTGGTGTAGACGGATGTCCCTGGTAGACAGCCAGACCTTCTGCCCAGTTTGATAGACGGGTGCTTCGGCGCGACGAAGGTCGGCTGTCCGTCTACGCCGACACAGGGCACGTTGTAGCTGGTGATGCGTTGAGTCCCAGACCCTCTCGCTCTCTCGGAACCAGTAGTCGACCGCTGGTACATTCGATGGTTCCCCTGACCAGGGGAACAGTGGGGGTTGGTAGCTGAGTACGCACTGGAAAGGTGTCAGGCCGGTGGATGGTTGGCGTAGGGAGTTTTGTGCGTACTTGGCCTAACCCAGGTACTGGCTCCAAGAGTCCTGGTGGCCATGACAGAAGGTACGGAGGTAACGACCGATCTCCTGGATCTTCCTCTCCATCTGGCCGTTAGTCTGAGGATGGTATCCCGACGACAGGCTGACGGCCACACCTAGGCGTGAGAAGAAAGCTTTCCAAACTCTTGAGATGAACTGAGGTCCTCGGTCGGAGACAATGTCCTCAGGGATGCCGAAGTAGCGGAAGATGTGGTTGAACATCAGCTCAGCAGTCTCCATAGCGGTGGTTCAAAGGAATCAGATGGCAAGATTTAGAGAACCTGTCTACTACCACAAATATGCATGTACAGTACTTGGAAACAGGAAGATCCATAATGAAATACACCCCTAGGTGTGACCATGGACAGTTGGGAACGGGCAGAGGAAGGAGTTTGCCGGATGGTAGGTGGAGTGGGCTCTTGGACATGGCGCAATCCCTACATCCCTGCACGTACCTTCTGACATCCGATGCCATATTGGGCTACCAGAAGTGATCTTTTAGCAATGAGAGGGTTTTGTTGACCCCCAGGTGGCCAGTGCCAAGTGATGTATGGGCAGAGTGAATGAGTGGGGTGCGCCGTGCTCTGGTGATGTATTGCAAGCCTGGCGGGCAACCCGACGGAGTGTTGGTGGAGGCATTGGTAGGTGGAAGGGTCTCCTCAGACACAGGCAATGGGGTTGACAATTACCTTTTCCAGAAGGATGGTCTCAGGCACCTCTGTGTTCTCCTCCGGAGTGAAAAGTCGGGAGAGGGCATCCGCCTTGGTGTTTTTGGATCCAGGTCTGTATGAGATGGTAAAATCAAAGCAGGTGAAGAAAAGGGCCCAGCGGGCTTGTCGTGGATTGAGTCTCTTGGCGGCTCAAAGGTATTCTAGGTTTTTGTGATCTGTGAGCACCAAGAACGGATGTCTGGCTCCCTCCAGCCAATGCCTCCACTCCTTGAGGGCCAGCTTCACAGCTAACAGTTCTCGGTTGCCGATGTCGTAGTTCACCTCCGCCAGATTGAGCTTGCGGGAGAAGAAGGCGCATGGATGGAGGCGGCTCGGGTTCCCCTGCTGCTGAGATAGGACCGCTCCTACTCCGGTTGTAGAGGCATCCACTTCCACGATGAAAGGCCTGTCGGAATCAGGGTGGACCAGCAGAGGAGCGGTGGTGAAGGCTTCTTTTAAGGTGTTGAACGCTTCTTCTGCAGACGAGGTCCAGGGCAGAGACTTGGGTTTATTTCTTAGGAGACTGGTGAGAGGATTGGCGATGGAACTGTAGTTCCGGATGAATCGTCTGTAGAAGTTAGCAAAGATGAGGAAACGTTGGAGTTCTTTCACGGTAGTGGGTGTTGGCCAGTCCCTGATAGCTGCCACCTTCCCCTCGTCCATCCCGATGCCACTTCTATCGATGTTGCAACCAAGGAACTGCACTGAGGGTTGATGGAAGGAGCACTTTTCGGCCTTGAGGAATAGCTAGAACTCCCTCAGGGGCTTCAGGACCTCCGCAATGTGGTGGTGATGTTCGGCCAGGTTCCGGGAGTAAATCAGGATATCATCGATGTAGACCAGGACGAACCTGTGGAGAAACTCCCGGAGCACCTCATGTATGATGTCCTGGAATACGGAGGGGGCGTTGACAAGGCCATAGGGCATGACCAGGTATTCGTAGTGGCCTGTGGGCGTGACAAAGGCAGTCTTCCACTCATCCCCCTCGCATATCCGGATGAGGTTGTACGTGCTGCGGAGGTCCAACTTGGTGAAAACAGTGGCACCACGGAGATGTTCCAGGGCCGCTGGAACGAGAGGAAGTGGGTACCTGAACTTAACGGTTATCTGGTTGAGAGCTCTGTAGTCAATACATGGCCGTAGGCCTCTGTCCTTTTTTGCCACGAAGAAGAAGCTGGACGCAGCAGGGGAAGTTGATGGGCGGATGTAGCCTTGAGCCAGGGCCTCCTTGATGTACTCCTCCATGGTCTTCTCCTCCGGGATGGACAGGGGATAAATCTTTCCCCTGGGCACTGGCTCACCCGGAAGCAGATTGATGGCGCAGTCCCATGGCTGGTGTGGAGGCAGCTTTGAGGCTCTCTTTGGGCAGAAAACATTGCTGAAGGGGGCATAACAGGCCGGGATATCCATGGATCGGTTCTCTAATGGGCTCTCGATGGAAGTAGCCTGGACAAGAAGATGATTCGGGTTTGGAGAACGTGGACCAGGGAGTTCGGGAAAACAATACGGAAAACAGGTGTCGCCCCACTTCAGGACTTTGCCGGTCTTCCAGGAGAGGATGGGATCATGCTGCTCCAACCACAGATGCCCTAAAATCATGTCAGCGGTAGATTCCTCCAGAACCAATAACGCGATCTCCCCCACATGAAGTACACCGATCTGGAGTAGTAATGGGCCGACACACCAGCTTACAGGTCTTCCAGTTATGGATTGGATCTGTACGCAGTATGCAGTAGACATGGCCGTGGTCCTGAGCCTGAGCTGATGGCAGAGGGCACCGGAGATGAAGTTGCCCGCTGACCCAGAATCGAGGAGGGCGACAACTGTAATGGAGACATGAGCAACAGTAAGCGTTCCAATCGTGGTGAGTGGTTTCATCTTAGGGATAGGAGGGAAGATGGTACTCACCATGGGACGAGGAGGACGAATGGGGCATGCGGAGATTGCATGCCCCGGAGCACCACAGTACAAACATAGGTTCTGGGTCAGCCTTCTCTGCCATTCAGCGGGAGTCAGACAGGATGACCCCAAGTGCATGGGTTCAGGGGCTGGTCCTGGAGGGCTGACGGAGTCTGGCCGGCAGAGGGTGGTGGTGAGCGGCGCCTGGCCCTGGTGCTCCTCGAGACACGACTGCATACGGGTGGCGAAACGGATGGAGAGTTGGATAAACCTTTCTAGCCCGATGGAGTCCTCATATGCATCGAGATGCAACCGCACTTGTGGATCCAGTCCTTGACAATAGGAGGTGAGCAGCGCTTGTTCGTTCCAACCACTCTTTGTGGCAAGTGTTCTAAATTGGAGAGCATACTCATTAATGGACATTTTGCCTTGCTTTAAATTATAAAGTTCCTCACCGATCGAAGAGTCCCAGGAGGGTTTTCCAAACACCTCTTTGAAATGGTCGACGAAACTGGAGTAGGACTGGACAGCTGGAACTGGCACACAGCAGTGTAGAAGGAGTGGTGACGGTGTTCACGGAGGTAGTGGTAGGTGGAGCTGGCGTGGGTGCTGGGTGCACGGTGAGTGCTTGATGTAAGGCAGCGACCAGGTCTTGGAGTGGGTCAGATTGATTCATGCTTGCATCCATGCTGTAGGGTCCGGTCTTCTGTTACAGTACAGAAGGCGCGGAGACAGAGGATCACAGTCAGTGAGTTTATTAGACACAAGCAGGAGAATGTTAACGCAGGTGATGAATGATGCAGTGATATAGAACGTATGGAGAATGGAGAATGATACTGTCCTTTATAACTTGCCGGTGGGTTATGGTTTGAGATCGCTGGAGTAGACGGGGAGCTGGAGACAGTAGACAATCACACACACACGAAGGAGAGACACGAGGTAACGGGGGAACACTGGAGACAGACAGGTAGCGAAGAGAGTCCTTGAGGTAAGCTTTCGGGAAGAGTCCTTAGTTGCGAACGAGACCGTACGGTGATTGATGTGTGTGAGTGTCTTTTATGTGTGAGGTGATTGCAGCGGTGATTGAGTGCAGGTGTGCGTGATTAGTATTCGGGAGAGGGAGTGTGCTGTGATTGGTTTGTGTTGGAGCCTAGCGTGTCTGTGACAATAATCTAGTGGTATTTGTGGTTAATTACCTTAATCTCACAGTGAAATATGATAACATGAAACCTTAACTGAATTACTGTACAGTTGTGATAAGAAAATAAAACCCTTAGATATTTTTTCCCCTTAAATAAAATGCCACAATTATTGGCATAGGACCTGGTTCCAGTCAGTTCCAGCAGTGTCTAAAGAGCTCCAGGCGCTCATATTTGTGGCTAGATGAAAGACAAGGCTTTCTTCTGGCATGCCTTCCAAATAGTGTGTTGGCATGGAGGTGGTGTCTAATTGCAGATTTGAAGATTTGGAGACAACCCAGATTACTACCATCTTCTGCAAATCTTCAAATGCAATCCTTGGAGACATTTGTGTGTCTCTAACAATCATCTGAACAGCATCTAGGGGCAAAATACATTTCCAGATAGGTTCATTACAGCTCTTGTTGTTTTAAAACATTTAGATTTTTTTTGCCTTAACTGCAGATATGGTCATTTTCAGGAATGCAGCTATTTTTATAGCAATTGATTTTTATTATAAAAGCCAACATCTTTTATCATTTGTGTGTTTTATGAGTTGCAAAATCTTGGAATCACTGACTTACTATGACTTAAGGTCATACTTACTGCATGACCTTGCTTGTTGTTGTAAGGGAGTACATAATAAATGATTGTTCACAAACTAGGTGCATACAATACATTGATCACCAAATCCTATTTATTTATTTATTTATTTTTTTTTTTATTTTTGTCGAAATAAATGCCATAGCTGGCTGTCATGATGGTGTCACTATTTTGCATTAAAACAAGAAAAAAAAAATGTTGATTAAATATTTTAATATTTCATCAATTAAATAAAATTAAATACAAATGCTCTAACAACTATTTCACTATAACATGCAAAAACAAAACAAATTGTTATAGAAGTAGTATTTCTGTACTTATATTACTTATATTTCGCCCTTGGATTTCCGCACAAATAGATGGATGATAAACTGGATTTGGAGATCTACAGCATATGAGAGCAGAATAATTTGAGTGCCTCTTCAGTCTCTTAATGCATCTTTCTCAAAATTGTACTTGTAAGTAGTTGCAGAACTTGCAGAGCAGTTCTACACTATATGAGTCATTGCAGAGAAAAAAAAATGGACAACGCATACATACTGCCTGACTGGTTGATGCAGGAGCTAGGGGGTGAAGCTGCTCAGTGCCAAAATGAGTTGTTAAATAGATTATAGTTATAGCTATAGTTGTGCAGTGTGCACTGGGTTTAAACCAGTACATTGTTGTTCCATTTAACTGGTGACATATCAGACATTTTCAATCAGTATAAATTCTGATATAAAATCAGTCAAGACACTGTTGGCTTTCAGTGTGAGAAGTTTTTACCTTTGTTTGGATAATCTTACACAGAATTTTTGTATATTTTAAATACTTATGAAGAAGTATATAAATTTTAAATACTTATGAACATGCACTTGTGGCATTTCAGGGAGCAGAAATGAAAAAAAAAAAAAAACAACTAACCTATATATGTATTATATCATCTATGAAATTTTTTCCCTTGCAGGCTAGGCAAAACCAGAAATACTTATGAAAAACTACAAATCCTTAAAACCACTCAACACGGGAATCCCAGAACAGGAAGAAATCACTTTCTGATCTATGGAAAAAAGAGTTAAAGAAATTTGGCACTGAAACATGAAGTCATAGATGATCAATTAAGAGTCAATAAAATACATCAATTCATTAGAATTTTAGGGGTGCCAATAATTGTGACTTTTTTTTTTTATAAAGTTTTATTTTATATCTTAATAAAAAACATTTCATATAAAGGTTAGATTTCTTTCTCTCATATTTCCAGTGTGACCTTAAGCTAATTAACCACAAAGACGTTTTGCCATAACCTTTATTACCCATCTTTGCTGAGCGCCCTGATCCTTCAGCAGCTCACTGTATATTCCTGGAATTTAATAGCTTACTATGTTCTTTTTGCAGCTGATAAAGTTGGCACATATGTGAAAGCCAGGAACATTTTGTCTCACCTCTACACCTACAGACCTGGTTAAGTCAATGGGCCATGTACATAGAGAGAAAGAAGATGTGCATGAAGAGCGCTGGGTTTGTAAATGTTATAGCTTTATGCGGGAATACAGTTAAGCACCACCTTAAAGTCATAAAACAGCAGGGTAATAATGGAGTTGCTGCTACATGTTGATAGCTTTTTATTACTCTAACATTGCTTAGTCAAAGCAGGGCCATTAATTTCCCTAATAATATCTCAGTGACGTTTTGGAAAACATATTTCAAAAATCTCATTGTATACAAATACAATTACAGCAATGCCAGCCTACTCCCTCTTATTGGTAGCCCATTGGCTTGAGACGGAGAAAAATATATCACTTTTCTTTCCCTACATTATTGATTTATGGAAAATAATGGTACACTATTTTACAAACTGAATGAAAGAGAGGAAAGAAATGATCCATTCCAGTTTTATGTATCGAGCACTTGACCTCGAGGATTTCGCTGAAAGAGTCTGTCATCTGTAAACGGTCTTGTTATCATTAAGTTGTGATGTTCATTAAGCTGCCTCGTAAGGGGATGTAAAATGGATTCATTTCTTTTAGGAATGCATACATGGCACGGATCCACTTATAAAGGCTCTTATGCAAATGAGCCACTGCCGTCTCCCGTTCAGCTGCAGGCCTGCAATCTGATTCACTATGAAAACATATGTAAAATCAAAATGATCAAATGGGAAACTCAAATACGCAATCAAAGATTTAGTAATCGGTGATTGAATAATTCTGACCATGTCCATACCACACTCACACACAGCTAGCTTTGCTGTGCTTTCATCAGCTCATCTGCTTTAACAGCAGTGGCAAAAACAGCTTCAATAGCTTGATTGACTCTGGCAGTATTTTTCAAATTTATCCATTACACGTTCCAGTGTCTTTTGCGCTTGCATGATCAATAGATCAAAAAGATGCAGACATTTCACACATCTTATACGAAGCATGTGTTAGTCTTCACTCTTCCAAAAAGCTTTCAAGTCTGGTTACAAAGTAAAACAAAAAAAAAAACAAAAAAAACAAAGGTGAAATGAGATACAAATAAAAATGCTATCATTTATAATTAACTGGCAACCTTCTTTTAGTTTGAGCCAATTGTAATTTCAGTCAGGGCCTGATACCTCAGGCAAATCACTAAACACAAAAAAGCATTCTCAGGAATTAAGGCCTCATGGAGCACAATTCCAGCATGGTGGCTTAACCTGGCACAGTCAATTCTCTTCCTCAGTCAATTCTCTTAACACGCACACAGTCAGGTGCTCTCAGTAGGAGTCTCAAAACTGATTTCCTTTTAGTTGCATCAGTCTATAACCAGAAGCCATGTGTGACAGCACAGCTTGCAAGGAGAGAGCAGGAACTAGATCTACAATTAGAATTACATAATTAAAGAGCCAAAAAATCAGGTCAAATCCATATCTGTGCACAGGGGAATCCCTGACTAGGTCAGTCCCTAGGTACATCTCTACAGTAGACACATGAAAGATTACACTAAGGAAAGTATTGCAGAAGGACCTGGGCATCTCTGGTGAATTGAAGCATTATGACTGAACTGTAATTACACAAGACTGCGTCAGATTCTGTTCATTATAGAAATGACTTCCTGGGTTGGCAGTATTTAATAGAAATCAAGAGAGAAAGACAGGAATGAATGAAGAAGGAACCTGTTGTGTCAATGAACAAGTTAAGACAGCGTGAGGCTGCGTGTCCAATGCTCGTAAATTCATCACCTCGGTCCCATTCGTGCGTGACAGATTGCAGGATAGTGAGTGAGAATTTCAGCACAAAAAGCTGACTCGGATACAGTTGGGAAAATTACCATAAAAGTGACCAACCAGATAAAATACAGCTCTCTATTGTGAATAGAACTAAGCTCTGTCTGGAAGACATGGATGAAAATGTTTTCCAAAATGTAATTAAATTCACAGACAGAAATATAAGAAAATCATGCTTTATTTGAGCAGGAATGCAAGGCAAAAAATAAATAAGCAACATTTCCTATGAAACGTCACACAAATATTTGATTCAGAATGACTTTTAGAAGTACATTTATGAGAGTAGCCTATTTGAATGAAAAGATTATTAATAGAAATGCACAATGTCATGATTGACAGGTTCATTCATATCCTGCATTGTAAAGAGAAACACTTTTCACATAGCAAGACACTGATGAAGATAGCAGAGTGAGATATTCTTGCTGCAGAAAGTGTACTCTTAGTCTTTTTGTTTCCAAATAATGGACCCATCATGTAGCCATCTTCCTAGATAACATCAGTTATGATTAGGGATACAAAAATATATTTCCTTTTAAGACTAACTCTTTTTGGTACTAATTCTGTAATAATAAATAAGTAACCTATTTACTATGAAGCTCTGTTTATGTTGGATGCTAACTGTTTATTTGTGCTGCTAGAAATGAACTCCCCCTTCTGAGTTTTATTTTTTCAGTTATTATGTCACTTAAACTCTATATTTAAAAGACAGCGAGGCCGACGTGAGTGTGCAGAGTAGTCATTAAAATGAGTGAGTTGCACCTTGACTCTCAAACAAAGTGTAGATTCTGACAAGCAAACGTGCACGGCTCAGTGCTCAGTGCTCGTAAAACTGAACTGCATTCTCATACGTGTGACAGTTTCTCTGCACGCTCACTTCACTGCTCCGTATCTAATTGCTGCAAGTTCAAATTTATATAGTACCTTTCTCAAACCCTATGTCACTTTTTTTGGAATAAAGTAAGAGAAAAACAGAAAATAATGAGGGGAAAAAAATCAATCAAACAGAAAGAGTGAATAGCAGATAGTGAGACTGATGCAGATTAAGTGGCGTAATGTTTTATTAGATAAGTTCACGGCTCTTGATATTTTCGCCGTGAATGTTTTGCATTCAGCTTTGCTTTGCTTTCATGATTTATTGGGAAATACGTCTATATTGCTTGCATTTTATTTCATTTGTTAAGCAGTGCCAAAACAATCTTAGTACCATGTGGTATCAAAGTGTATGTTTCTGAATAAATAAGCACACTGATACTGATACCAGTATTAATATCCATGCATCCGATTTATGATCATTACTGCCCCACTGGCTGAGAAGGACAAAGTGATTTATTGTATGAGTGAATAATCTCTTCAGCACTATCCACAGGGATCCAGTCTGTGGATTTTCTCTTCATGGAGGTGGATTTCTCCTGAACCAGCACAGTGAGACATGTCATATCGAAGTAAGAACTCGACTCAGCACAGCCTCTGCTGAATGCAGTAACTGGCGTCATCATAATGAAAACTTGCCACACTAGAACAAAGTTGCTGAAAGGTTTGCTAGGCTATGCTTTATTCTATGCTGATAACACTCCAAGACCATTTTGTTATTGAGTATCAAAGACTTGCAGAAAGCACCCCAGGATTTACTCTTTGCCTGCTTATGTGAGATGTCTGCTACTGCTGAGCCATGTGCACTTCGGTCAAAACAGAGCAAGCAATGAGTCATCTGGAGACTGCGTCTAGGTCGGAAATGGACTCTTCGCTTCAAATATACTGCTTTGTACTTGATGTTTATTTATTTGTTTATTCGTTTCCCTCTCTTCACCCCATTTTCACTCAGATCGTGACTGCACTGACAAAAGGACTCGTCTGTGGAAGTTGCCGTCGATTTGCAGGCATGCTGGTTGCCGAGGAAACGGATTTGAAGTTGCACATAACCGGTGGCGTCTTCTCTGCACTGCAGCAAGGATCACATATCACAGGGTAAGAGAGCACGACACGGGCCTATTCACACCAGCAACAGGATGCCTAAAAGTAGAGTATTAGTGGGAAAACAAATCACTGTGTCAGAAGACCGTTGAATGAGAAAATGGGAATAATAGATGGAGAAAGAGATCAGGGCAAAAACAGACAGTTGAGAAGAAAAATACCTATCAAGCTCATATAACTTCATCAAGAAGCACTAAAGGAAAGAACATGTAACATGTCTCAAGTGGTATGCTTATTTCTATGGGGTCCTGAAAAAATTTTCTAGCATATTTGTGAAAACTGGGCGGCATTGTATCCTCTGTCCTGTGTGTGGGTGGAGTTTGCAGGTTCTCCCCGTGCTTTGGGGTTTCCTCCTGGTACTTTGGTTTCCTCCTCTAGTCCAAATACATGCATTGTAGGCTTATCAGCATCTCTAAATTGTCTGTAGTAGCTGGGTGATTGTGTCCATAGTGTGTGTATGATTGTGTCTGTAGTATGTGCGCATTGGCAGCCCGTCCAGAGTGTCCCGTCCAGAGTGTGCTAATTGTGTTAGCATGTTTGCCTTACACCTCCAGGGCTGGAGGTTTGATTCCTGATTTCACCGTGTATGTGGAGTGCCTTGGAGCTTTCCTCCAGGCACTTCGATGTCCTCCTCTTGTCCAAAAACATGTCTTGTAGCCTGACTGGCAATTCAACATTGTAAATAATGTGCGCATATGTGTGTGAGTGTGTTTGGATTGTGCCTTTCGATAGACTACATATATATATATAAATACAGTGTATATATCCCTGGAATTCCATGAATATCATAATAAAGATAATAACCCAGATTTAATGTTATCCTGAGCTGACAAGACAAGACATAGCACTAGAATTAGAATTAGCATTAAAAAGACTAAACCTTCCTTTACATTTGTAACCCTATGAAAAAAATGACATTAGTGCCACTTTTTCAAACAGTTCTGTGTATATTATGGGGGAAGGAGTAATCAGCATAATTCACATCAGTCTCTTGTGTTTCAGCACTGGCAGCATTTGACAAACAGGAGTCTCCTCACTGCTGATCACTGTACATTTAGTGAAAGAAGGTGCAAGAAAATGCTGATTAATTCAGTGAGTCCTGTTTTTTCCATTAGATTTTCACATTCTGAATCAGATCACTCAAACACACGCATTCTGACCACTTCTTTGTCTACAGTTTAAGTGACAGCACATGTGCTTCATGGAGAATTTGGCAGCTGATATCTTCAAAAGGAATCAATAAGAAATATTCCTGTTTCACAGTGGCATGTAGCCAACAACATGATAAAAGCATTGCATGATTGCTGTGGGGAAAAAAAGGGAAGAACAGAAACATTTTTCAACATTATTTTGATGAAATATGCTAGTTTGATTCAAGAAGAGGCGTTGACACATGTTATGGACACAAAAACACAACTTTGGTCAAATAATTTTTTTAAAAACATTTTTGGCTGTTTGCCCAAGGCCTAGGTAGCAACATCTGATTGTTTTTTCTTGAAGATCATCAAATTTTTCAGCCCTCTGCCCTATATAAAATAAACACATCATTTAATTAAAATGACACATATTTTATCTAATTTAATATTGCAAAGGTAGCAAAAGACAGGCCATGGCCTAGACATCATGCTTCATCTTTTGAAGTGATAGAGGATATTATTGAGAATTTACCCCATTGTTTACTCAACCTCATGCCTGTCAACCACAAGTCTTCATTTTTATTCACAGGCAGTAAGCTATTACAGTGAGGTGTCATCTTCTCCAAAAATAATGCAAGTTTATTAGAAATGCCAAATGCATCTATTCAATTCATATGCAGACAACTCTCACATATTCAAGCCATCTCATGAGGCATGTCAGCATGTCTGAACCATACTGTGGTTGTATACATGGAACTGACATGGTTATTTTACAGAAATATCACAGCTAATGGCAATTAATTAATTCTAGGTAATAAATTAAAACTGGTAAGCATAGCTATAGCTGTCAATGAGCTATAGCTGTGAATGAGCTATTCATAAATAACATAAACCCACAATGGAAAGAGTTGCATGGTATTAAAGTGATATTGTTTCAACCACATTTCTAGCCATGTAACAAATATCAGACTAAGCACATATTGATGTCTCTATGAAATTCAATTCAATTTGAATAAAATTATATTTGTATATTTCTATCTCATGAAGATCTGTGAATATCTAACATGAGTTTTTTTTTCTATTATAGACTTCACTGATAGAACTTTCTCATTTGATTTCCATTTACCTCATTCCTATTAGGAAGCAATGGAGCCAATCAGTCAGGAATGAATTAGAAAAAGAAGTGTAAGGTTGTTAGTGGCTGGAGCAGGACTCGGATATGGCTTACACAGACAACTGTGAATGGAAAAAATGAAAAAATTGTGTAGAACTGGAAAAAAAAGAAATTAGAAACATAAACTTTCCTGCTTAGTTTCCTGAATGCACACTAGATTTTAGTCTAGAGTTCCCTTTCACAGACTAATTTTGGCAGTCTGTGTCACCCCCACCCCCAACTCAGTGATAAAACATTGCACGCCCCCGCAGCAAACCCCTCGTGTAGTGTGAGCGGCTCAGCAATGTGATTTTCTCAGTCTGTGAGCTTACGCAGATGCTCCAATATTTCCAAGCATGGTTGAAATTCTTGACACTAAATCTTGCAGTGTGAGCAGCTCTAAGACAAGAACAGTGCTGAGAAACAGGCAGTGATAGGCAGAAAAGAAATCAAATTCATATGTTGCCATGTGCAGCAAATGACTGAAGCCAGTTCTATCATCCATTTATTTTGTTTAGAAGCACAATAATCTTGCTCTTTATAAGAAATTATTTTTTGAACAGCAAATTTAACAAGCAAGACATGATTCCTGGGGACACACATTCTAAATGTGGCCAAGGTATTTTGCATTATATCTCTAGTTCTCTTTGCATGAAAAGATAGTCCTTGCTGCTTACATCTTTCCAACCAAACCACAATCCATATCTTATTTTATGTTTATCTTTTTTCTTTAGAAACAACCCACCCAGCATAGCCATCTGTTCAGACTTCATCTTGAAAGTTACATAATTAACAACTCTTATTCATGGCAAAGTGGGATTTGGTAATCAGGCGTTCTTCACCAAGGATCTCTCCAGGTGAAAGACATGAGCCTCGTCCGTAATCGCTTGTGCAGTTTGCACACTACTATGTCCACAAAACAACAGATTACAAGTGATAAAAATCGTGTGGTGTGAGCAGTACAGCGGTTCTGCGATTAGGAAAGTCATGTACTCTCCACTAAGGGTCTTCTATGAGAAAGCTAAAAGCATATAACATTTTTTAAAGGAAAAATATATGTGGCTGGAGTTACACTGCTTTTTCTAGCTGACACAGAGAGACAGAAAGGGCACACTTGACAACCAAGCTGTCCTACAAGCAGCCAGGGAGAATAAATCCCCAGAGGTCTTTGGTAAGGACATGTGTGGTTCCAGGGGAAACAGCATGATAGTGAAAATTATTCCATTTGGTCTGCTGACACCTTGACCTGCATGAGTTTTTTCTCTGTATGGCCATAAGCTTTTACTGCTATGATACTGTATATTTCAATGCAAACTTTAAACTCTGAGTTGTGGATAATGTTACAAATATGACTGGACATTTGATTTATTTTCTGTTAGAAAGGTATTGTAGACTATATAGTGGTGTCAAATGTATGATTTTCTCTCAGGATACAGGTAATTATTCTGATAATATGTCATGGTTCATTTTTTATTCATGTATTTCTCCAGTCACAGGAAAATATTCATCCAGCCATCCATCCATCACGCCAATGTTCATCCATCCATTGCTCCAATTTTGATCCATTCATCTGTACATCCATCCATCCATCCATCCACCTGCTTGGGTAATGCGTAACACCTTATTTGAATGAAGCTGCGTTCTGTCTTTATAACATGTTATTCAGCATATCAATTAAACAACAATGGAGTATTTATTTTAGTCAAAACCCATGAAGAGAAAAAATCCCCCATATTTAAAAACATCACAACCCATGGAAATAATATAATTTCCATCAAATTAAAGTGGTAACAATCACATTTGATGGTAACATTTAACATGTATCTTTTATGCAGCACTCTATTCATAACAATAATTCACAGTTATCTCTTTCACTTAGAAGACAATGACTGAACACTGAAGAATGAACACTTCTCTTTCTCTATCTTCAGGTTTGTTTTTAAAAGCTTTCTTCAAGGTGTGATAAGAGCTTGTGATTCAGAACTGACCTTTGGCTTATAGTGTCTGGGTTTTCAGTGGACAGAGAGATAGAGAGTGTGAAAGAAGGAGATAGAGAAAGAGAAAGCAAGAGCCAGTATGCTATCAACAATTCTTTTGAGGATTTCTTTTGACCTTTAAAGTCATCAGCACCTGAGACCCTCTAATGAAGCACCTTAAATATTGCCAGATACACACATAACCGTCACTACAGCAACACAGAATACCAGCTACTAGCTTTTTTTTTCCTTTATAAGAAAATGAATGCTTCTCCTTAAGCCAAATAATATATTCAAATAATTCTAATTATAACATAATTAAATTTTATATTAAAATAATTCTAACAATTTACCATGTTTAAAATAAAAATTAATTGACATAATATACAACATAGTTGTATTTATTTCAAATCACATCAGGATCACCGAAACATTACTTACATTGACTGTGTTAATTAACTGCAACTGTATCAGTAATATAATTATTAATAATCACTTCATTTATACAGTGCGAAAATATGCTGATTGTGATATTCAGAAAAAACAGACACCACATATTTTGCAATAAATTAGTTACTTTCTTTATACCAATTATAACAATCATGCATCATCTGGTCTTTGTCATCAGCTTTCCATTTTCTGTCCATTTTTTTTTTTTACCCATGATAGCATCAGATTTCGGTTCTTGGCCGTGATGGGAATGCAAACTGATAAGTTCATGGTTTGATGTGTTGTGCATTCTGGGATGCGTTTCTGTTCACCGTGGTTGTAGACAATGATTGAGTTACCACAGCCTTACTGTTAGTTCTGAACAGTTTGACCATCCTCTTCAGATCTCTCTCATCTGGAAAAATGTTTCTGCCAACACACCTGGATGTTTTATTTTGTTCACCATTCTGTCTAAAAAACTGATATTGTTGTACTTCAAAATCTCAGAAAATTTGCAGTTTCTAAAGATTTCTTAAACCAACCCATCTGGCACAAACAACAAGCCTAAAATCACTAAAATCATTAGTCATTAATCATTTCCTCCATTCTGATATTTGATGTAAAATATTAACTGTAGTTCTTACCCAGATTTTAAAGGTGCACATGTGTGTGTTTTAAGTAAAGTTATGCAAATGATATGCACTTGCCCTGTTGCGATAATAAACAAATTGAAATAAAGAAATGAATTCACCTGATTATACAATAGGAAACCATTTTAAATACATTGATCTACTGTGTAATTAAATGGACAATGTTTCTCAGTCATGTTCCTCCTAAATGTTTTAACAGCAAAGATTTGCCACTGTTCACTGCAATTTTCCTGGGCTTAGATAATGGTTAGGTAGCACTAACAGTGAGTTGCAGTGTACCCCAGAGTCAAGCACATTGTGCTGTGTAAAATGTCATAGCTTGGCATCTCTAGTATCTAGCATCCAGTCACACTGTGTGACTAAACATAGAAATTCACGTCGATATACAGTATATTCCTTTTCCTGCTGAAATCTAATTTGAGAGCATTTACCCTCTGTTTGGCCTTTGTATACATTAGGATATGAAGTATGTATGTACTACATTACATTTTCCTATGTGCTATTTTGCAGTGGTGATACTATTTATATCTAATGTGCTTTTTGGCCTTGAGTTACATTGTGGTGCAGGAGGTGCTTGGATATTTACTGTTCTGTAGATATATTTGTTTATCCTGGAATGTTTTGGATTAATAATTGACAGAATGCATATTTATAACAAAAGTGTCATTGTAAATAGAATTTAAAAATAATTTAGTAAATTTTAATAAACTGAAATAATGCAGATTTACATTGCTAAGAAGGGCCAACGTTTAATCATCTAAACAACAATACAATCCAAGGTTTAGGTAAATCCATGCTGTTTTCTTACCTTTTAAGAATTTTAGGAAAGTAATGGATAGCTAATATTGAGTGTGTAGTAGCAGATAAATATCAGTAGATGTTTTCCAGTGAAATCAAATACAAATACAATCACTGGATGTTGGAAATACTTCCATCATAGTTCTCAACTATTCTCTTTGGCAGTTAAATCATTTATCTGATCTCTTCGGCAATATCTACAGAAATAGTAGATCTACTAAGGTTTTCTGTCATTCTGATAATTCTACTAATGGTCATGACCAGTAATAAACAGGATTTACAATTTGTCCAAATGAAGTAACAAATGTTCCTTAATGTATTGTAATCTTTTATATCAGACAGCAAAAGCTGAGCATTTCCCCCAAAATTATTTATCATTTCCTATACTGCAAAGAAATAATGAGATGAAAATCATAAATGTTCAAATGATCAAGTGCCTCAAAATTAACCACAGTGATGTAAACAACAAGCTAACCATCTGGTGTTTTTTTTCACCAATCTGGGTACAATATACGCTTTAAGGTTAAATCTGGCTCTATATAAAATAATTGGATCTAAATATACATTCATCTTCTAGTACACTATGGACATATGTTTCACAATGGAATCTTTCAGAAACATATTGTAGTGTTTCTTACAGCTGTCATATTTTTTTTAGGTAAACACTTATGTACATATGATCGTTTTTGTGGTATAATTTCTACTATAATCAGGGCCAAGAGGAAAGATACAAATCAGTTTCTTTTACATTACTGTGTCTATGTCAGTTTCTAACCAGTTTGCTTTAGATTGTAGTAGTTCCTGACATTGCTTTGTAATGTATTCTTAGCAAATTCCATTTAAACCAGCAATTTCCTCAACAACAACTTATTGAGTTTTATTAAGTATAGAACCAGTAGTTTCTAAATGTGAAACCATGGAAGGGTCTGTGAGCTTTAAAAGGTTAATATCTGACAAAAATGTATTTACAATCAGAACAATGGGAATTTTCCATCTGACTCATGCCTATGTTGCAACATAGTATTTCACTGATCTGAAAAAAAAAGCTGGAAACTGTCCACCATGTTTTTTTCTCTCTTCGTTTATTAAGTTGGAGAATTTAATATAAACAAGAAAGCAGCTAAAAAATCCTGAAAGTATTTATTTACAACTTTTACTTTGGCTGAAATCTCAAATTGAAATCTTTCACGTTAATGCCCAACCAATCTTAAAGGATAAGATTGCAAATAAACAGTGATTTACTGAGTGTTGCTGCATCTGCATTCACTTATTCTGCAAGAAAACATAAAGTTTTGTATTGTAACCAATTGCTCTATTATACACTACTCCCAAAATAAACAGATTAATGAATTTCTAGAATTTGTGTATGTTGAATTTGTTTCACAACACTTATTATTAGCAGGTTAACTTATTTGTCTGTTTTAATGACCATGCATTAAATCATGGCATTGGGAAGAAAAGAACTGACTAATCGTGCGTAAATCTTGGAATAGAATGGAATTAATTATAAAATGTGGAGCTCCTTCTCCTCAGACAAGGCACACAACATCTTTCACTGACTTTCACTACTGAATAAGGACACAATATATATATATATATATATATATATATATATATATATATATATATATATATATATATATATATATATATATATATAACCTAACCCTAACCCTAACCCAGCCCTGACTTGTCAAGGCATGGACTGTACTAGATCCCTGAAGGTGTGCTGCGGTATCTGGCACCAAGATGTTAGCAGCAGATCCTTTAAGTCTTGTATGTTGCAAAGTGGGGCCTCCATGGATCAAACTTGTTTGTCCAGCACCTCTCACAGATGCTCAATTGGATTGAGATCTGGAGAATTTGGAGGCCAAGTCAACACCTCAAACTCATTGTTGTGCTCATCAAACCATTCCTGAACCATTTTTGCTTTGTGGCAGCATGCATTATCCTGCTGAAAGAGGCCACAGCCATCAGGGAAAACCATTTCCTTGAAAGGGTTTAAATGGTCTGCAACAATGCTTAGGTAGGTGGTACGTGTCAAAATAACATCTACATGGATGGCAGGACCCAAGGTTTTCTAGCAGAACAATGCCCAAAGCATGACACTGCCTCTGCCAGTTTGCCTTCTTTACATAGTGCATCCTGGTGCATCCCAGGTAAGCAACACACACGCACCTGGCCATCCACGTGATGTAAAAGAAAATGTGATTCATCAGACCAGGCCACCTTGTTCCATTACTCCGTGATTCTTCATAATTGAGTACATTAGGTACGAGAGAGATACTCTTATTTATATTGTTATACAATGTACTCACAATTCGACGTTTTTAACCACGGATCCAAGCTGGCCGTGTGAGATCCTGAGGGAGGACAAAGGACGTGACCCAAAGCGGCGGCCCCGGGAGAAACGAGCTGGCGTAAGGAACAGGCTGAGAGCCCGTGCACACCACACACCTCTGCCTAGCATCCTGCTCGCCAATGTCCAGTCGCTGGAAAACAAGCTCAATGACCTCAGGGCCAGGGTAAATTTCCAGAGAGACATTCTGGACTGCAATCTCCTCTGCTTCACCGAGACATGGCTGAACCCAGCGGTGCCGGACCACGCCATCCAGCCGGCCGAGTTCTTCTCCGTTCACCGCATGGACAGAACACTGGAATCGGGGAAGTCAAGGGGAGGTGGCGTGTGCTTAATGGTGAACACTAGCTGGTGCAACAGTGCGAGCGTTGTTCCTCTCACACACTCCTACATGAACATAACACTTTGAACATTTGCACATTGCACATAACACTTTGATCATTTGCACATTGCACAGGACTCATCACTTGTATCACTTTGAACATTTGCACATTTGCTGCTACAGCTCAACTTTTTAAAAATTTTACATTTTTACATTTTTCTAATAATTTTATATATTTTTTTTTCATCTCTAATTTAATTTAGATTTTTATATTTTTATTTTATATTTATTCTCTTTTTGCCTTATTTCCTTCCTTTCTACTTCTTATTTCCTTTTTACTTCTTATTTCTTTTCAAGGTCACAACAGTCGTGTAAGCATTTCACTGCATATCATACTGTGTATGGTTGTGTATGTGACAAATAAAAATTTTAATTGAATTTCATCCAGTTCTGATGCTCATGTGCCCATTGTTGCCGCTCAGCGTTGCACAGGGGTCAGCATGGGTACCCTGACTGGTCTGGGGCTATGCAGCCCTCTGATGCACTGTGTATTCTGACACCTTTCTATCAGAACCAGCATCAACTTCTTCAGCAATTTAAGTAAAAGTAGCTTGTCCATTGGATCAGATCACACGGGCCAGCCTTCGCTCCCCATGTGTATCAATGAATCTTGGCCGCCCATGACCCTGTCGTCGGTACACCACTGTTCCTTCCTTGGACCACTTTTGATAGATACTGACAACTGCAGACCGGGAACACCCCACAAGAGCTGCAGTTTTGGAGATGCTCTGATCCAGTCGTCTGGCCATCACAATTTGGCCCTTGTTAAACTCAAATCCTTATGCTTGCCTCTCCTGCCTTTTCCTGCTTCTAACACATCAACTTTGAGGACAAAATGTTCACTTGCTGCCTAATATATCCCACCCACTAACAGGTGCCATGATGAGGAGATACTCAGTGTTTTATATATATATATATATATATATAGAGAGAGAGAGAGAGAGAGAGAGAGAGAGAGAGAGAGAGAGAGAGAGAGAGATAGATATATAGATATACACTCACACACTTTACAAACATATATGTAATTATACACCTGGTTTCTCCAGTTTACACATCACATTTCATTTTGTTTATTGCACGTTTTTTTCGGCGCTATTTGTCCTGTCTTATGTTGTTTTTGTTCTTCCTGTTTTTGCACTGTCTTTGCACTGTTTGCACCTAGTTGCATACTTTTCACTTTATGTAACTAGGACAATCTTTCTGTTCCTAGCTCTGCATCATTGCTCTGTTTGTAACTATATGTTGTATGTTGTTTATGTAGCACCAGGGTCCTGGAGAAATGCTGTTTCATTTCACTATGTACTGCGTCAGATATATGTGGTTGAAATGACAATAAAAGCTTCTTGACTTGACTCTTGTCTTATTCACCCATAGAGACAATTTAGTCACCACAGTGTTTTCAGAAGGAGGAAGTAAACTGGAAAAACTACGAGCAACAAACATGGACTCTGTGAGGTGTAAACTCAATATCGCCTATATCCGATATTTTCTATGATGTATGATGATTATATATCCACTGACTGGTCATTCTCAGTTCTTTGTAGCATAGAACATGTCTCAGCAGGCTCTCAGATTGCCCAAAAACCTGCTAGAATATCAGTTATTTTTTTGTAACCCCTGAGTGATCCACCACAGCATGAGTTCCTTGATGAAAATAGATTCTGTGTGATATTGCTGACTTCACGCATGTGCACTTACATCCAGCATGAAAGATCAGCAGCATTTATTTCAGCTAGGTAGGGAAAACTACTGCAGGAGAGTGATGGATGAGTTCACCAATTATATAGAATTAGCTGAACTCACGACTTTTATCTTGGTCTATGATTGCTGACCTCTCCTAGAGCACTTTGAAACTGGATACTTAATGGCTGCTCATGCTGTCATCATTATGGTATGCTTTGTATGCAATACCATAGGCATAAGAGCTTCAATTGTAGGTTGAAATGCAGGATGGTTTTCAGGAAGAAGAATAATAGATGTTCCAATGCAATATAGTGTCAGTCTAGGATAGTAGAGACTGTATCAGAAACTGTAGCGTCAAACATCATAAACGTTTTTGAAATGTTCCAAATAATAATACCTAACACAAAACAAGTATAACAGACTGTCCCAATCTCTGTATTCACAAATTTTTTTAACCCTTGTTTCTGTAGCCCCGCTGTACTCCAGTGAAGACTACATATGTAAATTTCAACACTACAAGAAAGTTTCATACAGAGATTTTGCTGTGTATCACTTCCACTAAACATACAAACAGCTATTCTTGTCAAAACTCATTATAAACAGCCGAGGTTCACTGCTGAGAAAACTTCTAGCATTACTCCTTTATGAAGCACTGTATAATTGTGCTGCATGGGGAAACAGAGAAAACAACAACACCTTCGCATAACAAATTGCTTTGACCCACACTGTATACCAAGCAACTAAGAACTATAAAACTCCAGAGGTCTTATGGATAAAATTATGTGTAGATTCCATCCTGAAACATTTTGGTTTATGTCTTATGAACAGCTCCTGTCAAAAATCCCAAGCAGAAAAAGATAGGGGCCTTTGACATACCTACACTTGTTTATTCATCTCCTATGCATATAAAACAGGACCTTAGTGTATTGGTTGAAACACTGGTGAAAGCAATAAGAAAAGCAAAAAGTGGAACTTTACACTGTTGGAACATTAAACAGTCCCTACAGGATCTTGCAGATTTTTTGTTTTTGCATTCAAAAATGCTTGATTTTGCTGAGCTTTTTTGTGGAAAACTACTTGAATTAGCAAAATTGCAAGTGAAGACACATATGTAATTACTTTCTATGATAGCTGTACTCATGTTCATTTGAATCGAAGAGGGCTTTATCTAAATGTGCTTTGTGATGATCATACAACATGGCCCAAATCTGTGGTAATTTTAAAAAAATGCAAGCTTCTTTGAATATCACAGAGTTTGCTTAAATTTACATCACTTCCTGCCACTGCAAAATCCTGGAAGGACTGATTAGAATGTAAAAAAATACATTGCATTGGTGGATACTGTTATAAGAAAATAATCCCTGATAGGATGCCGAATAACAGCATGTCCTGAAGTGTCTTTATTCCTCTTATACCATACCAATTTTCCACAATATTGCATTAATTAAAGAACAATGGCATGGAGCAATTAAGAATTAAGAAATAATGGCATGTTGTATCTTACATTATAACAACTATAAAGTATTTAAACTATATAGTTTTTCCCTCAAAATGCTCACTTTTCTCTCTCTCTCTTGAAATTAATAATTAAAATTGCAGCTTGTGATATTACCAAAAACCAGAGAGGAAACATGACATGGGAAGGGGTGAAGCTAACCTGCAGAAATGTAAATGTGTGGAGCTAACCCACAGTAAAGTGAAGGGTTGGAGCTAACCTGAAGTAAAGTGAATGGGCGGAGCTAACCTGAAGTATCTTGAATGGGCAGAGCTAACCTGCAGATAAGTGAATGGGTGGAGCTAACCTGCAGTAAAGTAAATGGGCAGAGCTAACCTGCAGTAAAGTGAAGGGGTTGCGCTAACCTGCCATAAAGTGAATGGGTGGAGCTAATCTGGAGCAAAGTTAAAGTGGGGAAGCTAACCTGCTGTAACTGAATGAGCAGGTTAAATATGTTAGTGTCTCTGATATAAAACAAGAATCCAAAGAGGACTGTTATTGCAGCAGAGTTTCCATAAATATAACTTATGTAACAGGGTGAGTGATTGGTATCTTTTGAAACATGTTAACAATATTAACAAGCTATATTGAGCTATTTCATTTCATAAAACTGAAGGAAATTCAGGTTTCCACAACAGTGGCATTTAGAGGAGTGATAATGAAAATGATCAAATACAAATACTTTATCTTTTTTATATAGGTGCAGAAAAATTAGCTGATTATGTTTGAAAAACAAAACTGTTGATCGCCACATTTTCATTTTGTCCTGTTCACCCCAAGCATAAGGAAACTTGACACATTTGCATAATATCTAATTATGCCATTCTGTACAATCTGAGGATGACTATGAGATGAGACAGGCCAATTTTCGCTGAAAAGTACTTGCTGCAAAGGTGTAAAGGTAGGCCTGTGGGGAATTGCATAATTTCTCCATCTCTCCAGGTCTGGCTCCAATTCAGAACACAATTCCAAGAGGATGGCCCACATGAATTGAAAATGGCTCATAAGCTAGTCATAATCATCAGCTTAAAAAAATCCTAGCAGTCCTTAAAAATATGTTTGTTCCCCAGCTGGCTAAAGCAAAAGTCCTCTGAAAGCACCAAAGGCTTCATTTATTAGTTGTTATAAAACATCAATACTCTACTCTTTATAGCCCAAGGCACATTCATGACTCTATTCTCATGTAGTAATTGACAATAAATTACACCAGGGTGCTAATTAAGTCCAAATGTAGTAGAACACTTAACTCTCATCATAAACATTCTACTCTAATTATGACTGTGATGAATTCAATGAAATAACATTCTGTTCAGTCCATTACTTTATCAGTGGAGTTGCCAAATCACGCACATCAGTGTGTTTAGAGAATGACAACTTGCACATCTCCACATCAATTTTGGGAATATGCAGCACTGATATACTGATACAACATTCAAAACCGGGAACTGTGAAGGTAGAAGCGTGATTATTCTATTTTCATCCAATTTTGTTCCACTGATATTACATTAGAAGAAGCAGAAGCCTTTATTTTTGTTGCATATACATTACAGCACAGTGAAATTCTTTCCCAGCTTTGGACGTTGGGGTCAGAACGCAGGGGCAGCTATGATACAGCACCCCTGAAGCAGAGAGGTTTAAGGGCGTTGCTCAAGGGCCCAACAGTGGCAGCTTGGCAGTGCTGGACCTTGAACCCACAAATATATAAGTAAATGCAAAATACATTTTAAACACAGGCAAAGGTTTCTGCACAATAACCTTTGTGCATAACATAAAACATTAATAAAATCTATCTATAGTCCACTAAATTGCCGCTTAACTTGAAATGTAATCATTAATATACTCCACAAATCATCTTACTTTTGGATTAATGTGTTAATTAATTCAACATCCCATGCTGGAAACCTCTTTTCATTATTTTTCATTAACTTTTATATTCACTTAAATTGACTGAAAGTGAATATAAAAGTTAATGAAAATTCATTTTCATTGAATGAAAGTGAATTATTAATTAAAAAAATTCAATGATAATGTTCTAAATAACTTTTGCCTTGATGCTGGTTAACACCAATTTTGATGAACACGTTTAAAGAATAATAATAACAGCACCCCAAATGTAGAAATGTGGAAAGCTGTTCTTGAGTTGGACATGAAATTTTTTTTTATCTCTACCTGGATGATTTAAACTTGAAGGCTATGAAGCTTGACTTCTATTTTTCACTTAAAGCTGATGATACTTCATTGGAAAGCCGTTGCCGCTGGGTCAGTGCTGATAGCCAGCTTCTTCTTCATCTTAGTTCAAACCTACCACTATATCTACAGCAGCACAAGAAAAAAACATTCACACTGTCAAATATAGGATAGTATTGTATATACGTATATAGAACACTATAAGGTCAAAAGTATACAGTCAGCTGACCGTCACACCCATATGTGTTTTTCCCCAAACTGTTGCCATAAAAAATTGGAAAAGAATGTCTTTGCTGTCAATTTAAGATTTCCCTTTAATGGAGTTAAGAGGCCCAAACCTGTTCCAGCATGACATTACCTCTGAGCACAAAGCAAGCTCCATGAAGACATGATTTGTTAAGTTTGTAGTTGAATCATAATCTCAACCACTGTGAAAACCTTTGGGATCAACTAGAGCCCAGGCCTCCTTGCCTGACATCAGTGCCTGATCTCACTAATGCTCTTGTGGCTAAATGACCACACAGCCACACTCAAAGATCTACTGGAAAGCCCTCCCAGAAGAGTGGAGCTTATTATAACAAGATAGGACTTGGATTGGGATGTTCAAAAAGCACATATACTCTAGTATACTTTTATAATATAGTGTAACATACAGTATATGTATTGATGATGTAACATTGCAGGAGCATCACAGACATTCTGACACTCAGTATCTGATTACATATGGTATTGATTAGGCCAGTGGTTTACAATCTTATCTACAAAGAGCAGGTTTTTAGACCAATCAACCAAAAGACACATCTGAATCCACCTGTTTAATCAGTCGATCTTTTATATTCACCCAATATAAAATTTGCAGACAAATTTTCAGGCAAGATTAGAAAGTAGCCTAAATAGAATCCATCCATCCATCCATTGTCTGTACCGCTTTGTCTGATCTAACATCGGGTCACGGGGAGCCTGTGCCTATCTCAGGCATCATCGGGCATCAAGGCAGGATACACCCTGGACGGAGTGCCGACTCCAATCAGCCTAGAAGCATGTCTTTGGACTGTGGGAGGAAACCGGAGCACCCGGAGGAAACCCACCAAGCACAGGGAGAACATACAAACTCCATACACACAGCGAGCTGGAGTGAGACTCGAACCCAGGACGCTGGAGGTGTGAGGCAAACGTGCTAACCAGTAAGAATTATAGATGCAATATATTACTGATGGGGGGGCACAGTGGCCTCACACCTCCAGGGTTGGGGGTTCAATTCCTGCCTCCGCCATGTGTGTGGAGTTTGCATGTTCTCCCCGTGCCTCAGGGGTTTCCTCCGGGTACTCCGGTTTCCTCTCCCGGTCCAAAGACTTGCGTGGTAGGTTCTCTAAATTGTCTGTAGTGTGTGAGTGAATGAGAGTGTGTGTGTGCCATGTGATGGGTTGGCACTCCATCCAGGGTGTATCTTGCCTTGATGCCCAATGACGCCTGAGATAGGCACAGGCTCCCCGTGACCCAAGTATAGTTCGTATAAGCGGTAGACAATGAATATATTACTGACATATTATTTTCCTTTTTATGTAATACAAATTTTGACCAAAACATAATTTTTCATCACTGTGTTTTCTGAAATTCAACAATCACATCTGTCAGGTTTATACACAGATCCACAGAAAATATGATTTATTTTCTCTGACCAATAAAATCTGCTAACCCAATCTCATAGTATCTCAATTGTATGTGACTTTGTTTGAGGTTGTTTTTCATGTTATTTGTTCATACAAATGAAGTAATAAGAAAAGCAAAGACCCTGGATCTTACCACTGCGCTTGCACTTTATGATTTGTCTTTTGGTTTGTGAAAATTTTTATGACATCTTGAGACTATGATAAATATGGAAAAGGCCACATTATTAGCTGCAATTGATATCAAGAATACATATATCGGAAGAAACAAAGGCAATTCTGTTTGATATGGATGGGCAAAGATTTATGAAGCATGCTTTGTCAAGCAATGCAGAGGACAGGACTGCATTAATGTGGAACATCCATGTTGTCTTCTGATGGTAGTTCTGATGAAAGTGGTCAAATAGATTCTGATAAAGATGAATGTGGTCATATATAGCTTATCTTTTGAGAGAGAGAGAGAGAAAGAGAGAGAGAGAGAGAGAGAGATCCATTTGTGCCAGCTCCTTGACGAATGACATTAACTAGTACAGCCATTATGTTAAAGACATAATTAACACCCAAATGCTGCTATGGCATCCTGGTTCGCTTTCATGGCTTATTGTTTGTCACCTCCATCTAACTTAATTATTCCATCAAAGTAAAGAATGAAAAGACAAATAGACTGAAATGTCTAATGAATTTTAAAGAGTCAAAACTGTTCCAGTCTCAGCACATTTTCCTACATATCGAGCAGTTTCAATTTTGTTCCAATGATTTTACGCAATTTGGAATTGTTAGAGAAAATGTGTATCAGTGCAGTTTTCAAGAGTCCTCAAGAGCACTGTAATAATCTGCAAAATAATTGCCATCCATACAAACACACACACACATACACACACACACACACACACACACACACACACACTTTCCAACACAGATTAATAGAATTAAAGAGCTGACCACTGCATAATTGAATCTACTGTACTGCAAGGCACCATGCCCTTGACTAGTTCCCTGTTGGCATGGTAACCAACCTGCCTTTATGGCTAGCTATCCTAGTATAAAAAGAAAGATCAGAACACAGATATTTTTGTTAGTGCTTTGCAGTGAATGTTCTGATATATTCACAATATATTATTTATTGAAAATACACATACTTATTTTTATTCTGACAAGAATCATTTTTTAATAAGCATCTTGATCTTCCCAGTGATGTGAAGCATAAACAGACAGCTGAGAGGGCAGAATGTCTGCATGAGGGCCTGGCAAGGCCTCGCATTCACAAGGACATGACTGCCAGTCTTCCCCTGTAGGACACTCAGTCAAGAAAAATGATCAGTGTGCATGAGACAGTGTAGGAAATGTGTAAAATAAGATTAGGTCAGTAAGATGGTTAAAGATAATCAGTGTGAAAGTATTTTGTGTATTTAAAGTTGTAAACAGTTGAAAGTTGTAAGCTTTTGGTGCATTTTTTAATGTAAAAAAAATGTTAAGTGAGAGAGAGAGAGAAAGAGAGAGAGAGAGAGAGAGAGAGAGAGAGAGAGAGAGAGAGAGAGAGAGAGAGAGAGAGAGAGAGAGACAGAGAGAGCACTCTATTTGTGAATGTGAGAGCTTTTTGTGTGAATGTGAGAGAATTTTTATTTAGAGGGACAATTTGTCTGGATGTTATAGCATTTTTGGCGGTGGATGTGAAAGTATGTAATACATATGTGAGATCATTTGGTTATGCAAACATTTTTTGCTAATGAAAGCATTTTGTGCTGGTGTGAGAATTTTCTGTGGGTGTGAAAGCATTTGTGTGGATGTTAGAGCATTGTTTGGAGATATAATGCATATTTGGTGGATTTGAGAGCATTTATGATGGGGAGCTATTTTAGTGTTTATGTAAACTCATATGTAAAAGCTTTTTGTGACATTTGAAGTACAGTTTAACTGACCCTATAGAACAATACATATACTGTACCTATACAAAATTTTAAGTAATCTATGCACTGACACTGTGTACATCTCTCTCTCTCTTTCCCTGCAGTGTGAGCGCAGGATGTGCTCACACCCAAGCAACAAAGGACATATTGGACATATTGATTTTACTTAATATTCAATACAGTTGCATTCGTGACACTAATCCACCAAACCCATTTAACCTCAACCAGTAGCTAGAGAGAAAAAAAAATACACATATAATGTTCCATTTTTCACAGGTGAAAATATGAGATAAACTAGATATCACACTAATTATCAATATATATGTTGTAGATTTTCCCAAGTGTATGTATGTGTTGGTTCTTTGGCATGAGTTTAGAAGCAGACGCTCCTGGAGGAGCTAAAACTCATCTGAGTGCTTATTTGGCACAACACCTCCGGAGTGATTCAGCCTATTACTCAAAGGGTGTTAATTACACTAAGCGTGACTGTTTGCGTGTGTGTGTGCCTACATTTCATAAGCTGAGAACACAATAAGTAGTGAATATGGGGACCTGCTGCTCTGCTTCCATACCCTTTAAATGTGTTCTGTTTAACGTCGATACCAATACTGGTATTCACTGGTACCCATTTGATACCATGCTAATTTACTCATATTTGTTAATTTGTACTTGTAGATGTTGTCTCACTGATGTATCAGAATACAAAATGACAGGGATCTAGATTTATTTCTTGATTAATGATAGCAATTAAAGCAAAAAAGGCTGCAAACTGTGCTCTGCAAAAATATCAAGAGGAGGCAGGCCTATTTCAGCATTTTCCTACTATAAAACATTTAAAACATAAAACTCAGCATGAGGAGCTCATACAGCAGCAACTAACACTGCAGCAATGCTGGTTAGGCGAGAGAAAATGTCTACAAACTCTACAAACAGTGCTAGTATATAGTGAGTGAAAATAACAGATAAATATATAAACATCATAACTCATATTAAAAATGGTAGCTCACTCTTAGTTGAGTCAACCACAGGCCCACCATAATCTGTCAGAGAATCTGGAGTGGTTTATTTACAGGTAAATATACAATACAAGAAATAGGAGTATAAACATGAGTTATGGATGCGAAATATAAACACTGACCATGACCTGAGCAACACACAACAGCGCTAGTTAAAGGTACGTACAAAAACCAGGCCTTAAATGCAGTGGTCATTTGGTGTAATCAGGGACAAGTGTGTGTGTGATCAATGAGGTCATGTGGTGTGCAGGGGCTGATGGGAAGTGTAATCCAGCACCAGTTTCAGCACTAACATAACAGATTATCATGCAATAATCTTTACAAATGTAGCAAATTAACATGGCATATACAATGTAAGTCTAAATTCTTGTTATTGTTGGTGATACAAAAATATCCCTCATCCTCAGTGCACTCATACATCAATTTCTTTATTCTTTTCTAGCTCTAGTCATCTGCTACAAACATTTGTGAGAGTCCAGTATTAAAAAAATCTTTTTTTATTGCGCCAAAAGAAACATTTCTTATTTTTTTGTTATGTATCTGTATACATCACCCGAGGGAATTAAGCGACTTGGCAGTTCTTTTGATAGGGCAATCAGGAATACTCTAGATGCTGCCAAATCCAGTACAACAAATCATTATATCCAAACACACACTCCCACAAACACACAAGCCCGCACATGGAGTGTCTCACAGTGGCGCTTTATTAAACTGTGATTTAGAGGCCGGAGTGTCCAGCAGTTTGAAGTCCATTCCAGTGTTTATATGAGACAATGTCCCTGGGTGAAGGGAAAGTTTATGGAACATTGTGAATCTCAATCAGCCTTCATTTAACAACTGTCATCATGTATACAGATCCGGGATTTTTGTTTTTCATGAAGACTGGGTCATATCAATTTGAGTTATTGTCATGAAGATGTCACAGTGACTGACAAACACGTCATTGGCTTGAGGCAGGGAGAAAACACAGGCTGGAAATTATTATTATAAGAAAAACTGACTGTCAAAAAAGGTAATAGATGCATTGTTTCATGCTGCTTATTTCAAGCGGCATTGGCAAAAGAGAGACAAATGTCTATATATTTAAAACAGTGACGCAGACAAGGCAGTGGTTCCAAGATTAAATAAAAAAATCAAACATACATACATACATACATACATACATACATACAAACAAACAAACAAATAAATAATTAAATTCAATACTGTTCTCCAGTGTTTGCACAAACGTTAAACCTTTCTCAGTGGCACAACTGAAGTGTTTAATTCTTTTGTATACATCTGACCTACTGGGAGAGTGTTAGCAAGTTTGTGCATTGCCAGTATCTGTAAGCATAAAAGAGGAAAAAGTCACAAACCTGAGAAGGGGTTGTTAAGTAAACAAGCAAACAATAAAAAAATCTGGAGAATAAAAGTAAATAAAGAGAAAGCTGAGAAAGGTGGCCAAGTGGAGAAAGCAATCGTTCTATGGATTACAGTCTCACTGGAAGATAAAGCCATCAGATGGCAATCGATGATTCTGGATGGAGGATATGGAGTGGGTGGGGGAAGAAAGAGAGAGTGTGAGAGAGAGAGTGGAGAAGGTAAAGAGAGGACTAAATTAATTTTGCCACAGTGATGAAAATTACAGCCCATCCAAATATATTGTATTAGTTGCATGTATCATTCGGTTCTTATAGTTATTAGTCTGTTTGACTGGACATTTGAAATGAATGAGTTTAATCCAAGCCTCAGTAAGCACGTAAGTAGGCCTCTAAATAGCATTGGTAAAAAGGAACATAAAATTGTAATTAGCCAAAATATTATTTCTCACATTTAAACAACAATCCTAATATTTTTTTGCAATACTGTTGCAGGTTTGACAACTACTGTATCCTTCAGTATTCAGTATTCACTCTGATACTTCAACTGATGTGGCTTAACCAAATCAGTTGTGTTCAAACTTACTAAAAAGATTTTTGTACCTATTTTTGTTGCTTTGTTTTTGTTGTTGTTGTTCTATTTTTTGTACTTTTCCACACGTTTATAAGTTCCATTAGCAGACCACAAGAGTGAAGTATTTAAAATAGACATGCTCAGTTACATGACAAAGGAAAAACAAATGCAGTGGAAGACTGACATAAATGTGTGTCACAGCCTTCTTCCACTGGAAATGATGTATGAAATCCAGTCCCAACTGGTCTCTAGAGACGCATTCAAAATGCCAGATGTAAAAGGACATGCATTTTGGCTGATCAAATGGCTTACGATGGATGTTAATACCAAGAGTCCTGCTAGTTCGAATGAATAAAAAGAACACACCACATATCTCAAGACTGCTACCCTGGTAGAACCCAGAGGCATCTTCACAATTTTCTACACAGTACTAAGACAGCTCACATTAACAGAGTTACCTGTAAACAATCTGAAGAATTAGAAGGCCAAATCAACACCTTGAGCTTTTTGTCATGTTTCTCATACCATTCTTGGAACAGTTTTTGCAGTGTGGCAGGGAGGATTATCTTGCTGAGAGACCAATGTCACTAGAGAATACTGTTGCCATGAAGGGGTATACTTGGTCTGCAACAATGTTTAGGTAGGTGGTACATGTTAAAATAACATCCAGATGATTGACAGAGCCCAAGTTTTCTCAGCAGAATATTGCCTAGAGCAGCTTTTCCTCCACCAGCTTGATTTCTCCCCATAGTGCATCCTGGTGCCATCTTTTCCCCAGGTATGTAACTCACTGTTGCCATTTCTTCAGTTTTCCTTCCTTGGGCCACTTTTGTAGGTACTAATCACAACATACCAGGAACAACCCACAAAGACCTGCTGTTTTGGATATAACCAGTCACCTGGCCAACACAATTTCACCCATGTTGAATTCACTTACACTTACCCATTTTTTCTGGCTTTAATCACATCAATTTTGAGAACTGACTGTTCACTTGCTGTCAAATCTACCCCAGAGAGTGGGGGAGAGAGAGAGAGAGAGAGAGAGAGAGAGAGAGAGTATGTGGTGGGATGAGTCTTTCTTTATAGATTATGACCAAGAGTTGTTTATTCTCTACTTAAGGACCCATAGCATAAAACAGTACACACAGCAGGTTTCACTCTTCTGTGGTATAGCATATACTGACATTTATATCCAGCACTTTATAGTCCATCGAAGGACGTTTCAGTGTGCTGGCCTGCAGACTTCATGGTAGCCTAACTCCATTAGCGTCACTGTTAGCAGAGTGAGTTAGTCATAAAGAGGGATTTGGGTCATTTTCAGGCTTGTCAGGAGAACACAAAGCAGCAGAGTGGCCTCTAGTCATTCACAGAATGAGCAGCAGATCGATAGTCCAAGTGTGGAACAGAGCTATGGCATGCACATGATCAGAAGCAGCTACACTCTATGCGTGCTTTTGAGATCAGGCTTCAAAACACAGAGGGACTGCATGTCTGCGTAGAAAGCATCAAACTAAAAGACAAAGTAAATTAGAATGCTTTTTATAGGGACAGGACACAAAAAGACTGAAAAGTCTGTCCTTACTGTCAGCGATATAAAGTACAGAAAGATCATAATCAAGTACAGACATAGTGCCCAGAGTCAAGCTGTTGAAAAGGGCAGACAGCAAAAGCCCTCGATGTCTCAAGAGAAATAAATCTGTCATTGCTGCATGACAGGTTGAGGCTGAGGTACACTTTTGTCAATAGTGTGAAAAATTAACAAAAAATACACAAAACAATACCTTGCCTTGTTGAATAACAAATGACAAAATGGCAAAAACTGAATTGTAACAAAGCAGCTTTACAGAAATCTGAGTGCAGATCTAATTGCTAATGAGCAAACCAGAGGTGACGATGGCAAGACAAAAATTCTTTTAGTTCAGAAACCCTGAGAAGGACCAGACTCAGACTGATGGCATTATTCTTTTATATTAGCACTTGTCTACAATATTACACTAATATACAGGCAAACTGTACTAAGCATGTTGGAAGGATGTCTAGTATGAGCAGATTGCAAATACATGTCCTAGGATTAGCACAAGGCAGTGTTTATGAATACAGCAGCAGTTCTTTGGTGCAGATCTACAGAATCCATCTGAGATTATGTCCTGAAGCAAGGCAGAGACTTGAGCATACAGTTTTTGGCAAGTGTAAATCTTTAGGGTATCCATATGGAAGCAGCCACAAGAGTAGAAAGAGAGTCACACGTGCAGAAAGCTTTAAACAGAAGTGGAGCATCAAGATGAATCAGGCAAGTCCGGAGGGTCAGAGGAGTCACAGCAGCAGAAGTATGTCAGGATCTGGCACCTGCATCACATCAAGAGTGCACATCAACACTGAGAGAGAGAGAGAGAGAGAGAGAGAGAGAGAGAGAGAGAGAGAGAGAGAGAGAGAGAGAGAGAGAGAGAGAGAGAGAGAGAGAGAGAGATCATATTATCAGGTATGTTTTGATTGTATAATGGCTGGTTCAACCTAGTGGTCAAAAGTATGAACTAGTTTTTTTACTCCATACAATAACACTTAGCTTCATAATGTTTCCTAGATGGAAAAAAAACTTAATCCCGGTAATCTTTCCTTATCTACATAGACTTGCCTTTATATTCATCCCAAGTCTTTGACTGCTCCAAATGATGTAATTGAAAGGCCATTGAGAGTTACTCTTTAATCAGTAAGCATATTTCTAGCAGCCTGTGGCCTAGTAGAAGTACTTCTGACATCCGAATTAAGTAGAAAGAAGTTACTCATCCTCCAGTGTTTAATGTCCTTTACACATTTCTCAGCATTATTACTGGTGCCTGTCATCTGGCTTTGTCGATACATACACATATAGCACAGCAGCAGACAGTAAATCTATGTTTAGCATACAGTATATAGGGAAATGGGCAATAGGCGGAGTTGTTTATGCATAGAGAAGTCATCATTAACATATATGCACATATTGGTCAGTCACAGAAGACGTGATTCAGGTTCAAAAAGTGTTCTAGAAGAATATAGGCTCCCAGTAAACAGCTAGAATGGATATCACACATCTACCCACCCCTGTTAAAATTTCCACCTTTAACCACGAGGTTGGATGTGATTCATTCTGAGCACTAATTATAAACGGGTGTGCACAATTATTCAAATAAAGCTTTTCTACTTTTCTCCCTCCCAATTTAGTGGATGCGATATCACATTAAAATTAGATTTAAAAAATCATGGTTTGATTTTTTACATCACACAAAACAGTGTGTAGACTTATTTACTGTAACTACAGCTACTGGTGATTCTAAAGGCTCCTTAAATTTAAAGAAAGTATAATTCCTATGAACGCAAACAGAGGGACAATGTGTGAAAAAAGGAATAAAGAGTAATATGGAGAAAGAGAGGAGGAAAGATAGCGAGTTGCAGGATGATAAAAAGAAATATGAAAATATGAATGCAGAAAAAAGTGATATGGATGGAAATATAGAGAGACACAATTGACTCCATGTTTGTGCAGTGGCAAGCGAAATCTGCTGTTATAACATTGGCAACTTTTATTGCTAACTTGCACTCATCTGCTATTTTCCATATCCTGGTCAGAAATGAAAGTATCTGTACTGGTGTAAGTTGAGTTGTGTAACGGGGGTGTGACATGAAATATGCTGGCACAAGGGAATTATTACACTCTTTGATCCAAAATTTTGCTGATATTACTTACTATTGCAAATCCATTGTGTTGCAAAGACAGCACTAGCCAATAGTAGGCATCTGTGAGTTCATGCATGCAGAATATGGAGGATAGCACTTTCCTCTGTGTGTGTTAAGCTGCCCTGTGACACAGCATGAGCAGCAGTTCAAGAGGCTGCGGTTGACTGGCTTCATATATCTCGGAGCAAGCATGTGGTAGCCTTCAGCATCCTTGTTTGGCAGCTGTTGTATGATGGGGGAGAGCTGGTGGCTAAAGATAAATTAGCTACTTCCACCAACTAGTACAACTGAGTAAATTATTCGTAACAAATAAAAATAAACAAACTAATGACTCAGTTTAGAGATTAAATGGGAATCAGACAATTGACGGGACTTACAGTAAAATAAAGAAGAGAATCATTGGAACGTCTGTCAAATCTAATCAACCCATTTACATAGTGATTATGGCTTTGTATTTTGTATGTCAGTTGCAGACAGATAATTACAGAACCGACCAGTTTTTCCTGTCAGTCATCACCACACAAACACTAGAATTACTGTTTTTCCACTACCAGAGCTGATAAATAAATGGCTACATTCTTCTAAATAAGATCTTCTGAAAGGCTGTAGTGTGACATGCCCTTACAAAAATGTTCTGCATCATCACTCTTTACACCATTAACAAAGATGGCAGACAATGATCTATATACCAAATGGGACAAAGCATTTATATTGTCTGATAGCTTCATGATGGAAATCATCAGTTTGTCCTGACAAACTCATTAGACTGATGTCTTTTCGTAGAAAAGAAAACATCTTCTCATGCTAAAAAAGCTTGAGCATGAAGAATAAGCAGGAATAAGCAAACATAAGGGCTTTTCACATGGCACTTAACCTCATGTTATCTTCATTATAAACCCTGCTTTTAACCCCAAGTAGAGGAATGTTTCACACTTGTCATTTAGAAATGAGGGTTAATATCGGTTTTTCCAGAGGGTTATGAAACCCTGCTTGGAAGCAGGATTAGTAAAGCGTTTTCAGTGTTAACCCTGCAGTGCAGTGCCAAACAGGTAAAGTGTGAAATGATGAGGTGTTAGAATGTTATGGCTAGATTCTAGCAACAGACATTCAATCAGAAACTGAACAGTGTGTGCCTTATATCATGTCCTTTGTACAGTCACAGAATCCATATGTGTTGTGTAAACAATAGTTGCAGTAGCCTGAGGGACAAATAAAAAAAATGGATGTCAAATGATGAAGGAAATGTGTCAGTTGGAGCAGAGACCAGGCAGTTTTATTTTTTACAGTTATGGTCAGAAAGGTCTTTTCAGGACAAACTGAACAGCAGAAGCATATTTAAGAAACTGACTGTCAATTATGTGACAAGATTAGACAGCTGTAAAAATTTAATTAATTAATAATTCATTCATTGTCTACCGCTTATCTGATCTATACTCGGGTCACGGGGAGCCTGTGCCCATCATTGGGCATCAAGGCAGGATACACCCTGGACGGAGTGCCAACCCATCACAGGGCACACACACACTCACTATGCCCATCACAGGGCACATTCACTCACGCAATCACACACTACGGACAATTTAAAGATGCCAATCAACCTACAATGCATGTCTTTGGACTGGGGGAGGAAACCGGAGTACCCGGAGGAAACCCCCGAGGCACGGGGAGAACATGCGAACTCCACACACACATGGCGGAGGCGGGAATCAAAACCCCCAACCCTGGATGTGTGAGGCAAATGTGCTAACCACTAAGCCACCGTACCCCCCATTTATTATTATTATTATTATTATTATTATTATTAATAATAATAATAATAATAATAATAATAATAATAATAATAATAATAATAATAACAATAATAATAATAATAATAATAATAATAATAATAATAATAATAAAATTCCTACTTGGATGCAGAATAGCATTCCTGGGCTTTTTTTTTGGCCAAAAAGATTTGCCAAATTTTTCAGCTTATTTTTGTCATTGAAATGAAAAGCTGAATCAAGCCAAGTGCTGTATTTTTTCAGTCAAGGCTGTTGGCAATGCAAATATATAAATAAGAACATTAAAACAGGGTTTAGAAATCTATATCTATGTACGAATGTATTATGAATGTACAAATGTTAACCTGAAGGTAATGTTTGAGCAATGTGAAACATGAAACTAGGTTTCTGTTTATCCAGAGTTTACAATGACCCAGGGTTAGCTATTTCATGTGTGAAAGGTCTTATAATATCCTGCAGCAGTGACCATCCACAAAAGTGCATTAGAAAACAAAAAAATGCTTTTGTGATTTTTTCCAGGCAGCTATTTTTTTTAGCACTAATATTGATGTGAAATGTATAAATGAAATCTAATCTTGTGTCATTATGGAAATATTACAGTGCCATGCCACTGGTTTTTGAAGGGTATGAGAGGAGCTGATAAAAAAGATCAGTCAGATATAGATAAATAAAGGAAAATGTGATAAAAAAGAATTATGGAGTAGGAAATTATTCAGGGAAAAATTTGATACAGATAAAAGACACGCAGAGATTCAGAGAAATATTGGTAGTGAGAAAAAATGGAAAAGGAAAAATGGGAGATGTATGGAGAGATGAAGATGAAAAACAGCGATATGGACAAAAATTGAGAAATAACAGAGAGTGAGAAATAGCATAGTGAGAGATAGAGAGAAACATAGAGAGGCTTGTAGAGTGCTGGACCGGGAACACTCCACGCTTCTGGTGTGTGTGTAGCTCCAGGGTCTCTGTATGAGGACATGCAGGGACATAGGGGGTTAGGAGAACACAGCCGGAGGATGAGGGACACAGCCCGTTTGTCACAGCAGGGTCCAGCGACACACACACACACACACACTCACACACACACACACATAGCTGGAAGACATACGCCACTTTGTATAACACATCACGGTCCAGACACACAACACACACTACAGCGAGAGCTGTGACATCATTACAGTCACCAGCAAGTGTTTGCTAGTGTCACTTTAATGCACATGCCGAGCTTTGTTCTGCATGCCATCACACGTTTTTATAAAAGCGAGATGAAAAGAGAACAAGGACAGTGATGGGATGATTCAGCTCTGTGTGTGTTTATTCACAGCCCTGTGAGGATCTATCATTTAATTCAACACTCGTCGTGTGCGCTTACATTTTAGTCAGTTTGCACATTTATGACATCATCCAGGGAAATTCTGCATCCTGAGGACTCAGAAAACAGAGATCTGCTCAGTTTAGAATACAGTAATTCTCCTCCATGTGCAGCAGCTCTCAATTTAGGCAAAAAAAAAAAAATTCCCACCATCTTGATTTCTTGATTGTAGCTCACTGGGGTTTGGGGCTGTTGGTGTACATTTTCCAAAGTGCAATTCTTTCTTTTTCCTCCCTCTCTTGCCCTCAGGCTCTTTCCACCAACTGCTAGTTCAATTTAAACCTCAATATGCAAGCACTCCCAATTAGCTCCTTCATGAGAGTGGGACTTTTTTCTGCACTGCCTGCTCCATTAGAGTCATATCTGAACCTGAAAGACATGAATCAGCTGGCGTGGTGGGAAAGAAGACGCTAAGGTCAGACGAGGCTGTTTGCCGTAACCAATAACAGCACAAACTAGCATATTGCTGTTATATTAAATTAGCCTGAATCTTGTTTTACACCTTTAGGCCATTTTGGAGGGTCATCATGAGTCAGCATCGTATCAGCTCGAATTAGCCATGGCTGAACGTGGGTGTGTACATGAGAGCAAGCAAGCACGCATATACACAGTATACTAATCCTATATAGCAAAGGTTTTCTGGAGGTACTCAGAACTGAGACACAAGAGCAGCGGGTTAAAAGCCCATCTTAGACGAGAATAAATGTCACACTCATGTCTGTTGGTTTGTCCGTAATTTGTTTAAAGCACAAAATGAAATCACAATATTGATCAGCGTGATGCACTCACCTTCAGATTAAGGTTGGGGAAGAGGGACCAGGAGGATTGCAGAATGCTGTGATAGAAAATTACAGGACAATCACTCTAAAAGAAAAGAGAAAAATGCAGTGTATTTAACATGAGTGGCCCTTTTAGCAAGTGCAAAAATGAAATATAAGATGCGTTACATATTGTTACTTTCATGAGCATCAGTGCAGGTGATTACCAGATCAACAGCAGCATGATTGTATAACATGGAGGGGATAAAGGTAATGGAGATAATATGCAGTTAAATAATTTAATGTCAAATTGTATTTGATTTAAAAATGATTGATTAGTCAATTTAAATTTTTGTAAGTGTGTCAGGTACTCAGATTGACTATTTTACTAAATTAACAAAATTTTATTATAATTTTCTTGACATATTATAGTAATATAATAATAATTATAGTAATATAGTAATATAATAATAATAATAATAATAATAATAATAATAATAATAATAATAATAATAATAATAATAATAATAATAATAGTAATTATTATTATTATTATTATTATTATTATTTTATTTTTATTTATTTAATTCAATTCTACCATCTATTTTTTTCCCCATCAAATAATAGTTACAACCCAAGGAGGGTGAGGACTACCATGTGTCTTCCCCTCTGCCACGGAAACTTTTTGAACTCTTGATCATGTAAAGTCAAAGGGTAGCTGACCAGTCTTAGAGAGGACACTAGCTGCTCTCTTCCATATATATGAGCTCAGAGCGGCTTTCCATTTCAGGAAGACAGTCATGCCATCCTTGCCACCCAAAGATCAGGGTCATTTATACCCTTTTGGACTCTTGGTGATGAATGGCCATGGCACTGACAGGATTCAAACTTGTGACCTCTCAACAAAAGACTGACCGCTTTACTGTTGCAGTAAAAGTCTTATTCTTCTAATAAAATGGTACAGCTGAATGTGAGGATCTTTTCATTTTCAAGACATATTATAACATTTACTTATAGATCCATCCTGATATTTTAGTGTTAGCAATAAAATATTTTATTTTTGTGTGTTTTTGTGGGTGCCCACTCACATACATGAGCCTCAAGGACCTATCATTAACATTGACTAATTTCTCCTCATTATGATAGAAATAAATTAGGTGAGTCTAACATTTAATCATTTTATTCATTCTTTTAATTATATAGTGTAATGACGCATCAACTGTCTTATTCACATTTTATATCTGAGCTGTTTTGTCTTATTTATTACAAATAAAAGCATGTAATCAGTAGCATGTAGTTAGAAGTTGAGTGAAGTAACATATTTATAATAAATTTGGGTGTATCAAATGAATGGAAACAGGCAAATTGTAAACAAATTGAAGCAAGCAGTGATGTTAAGTCCATTAAGCAGATTGTTAGTTACTGTATGTATAAATAATTAGAAGTTGCCTGATGATGCCATAAACAAATCTGCATATTTATTGGAATGTTGTGATCATTTGCATATTAAAACATGCTACACAATGAAGGAATAGAATAGAATAGAATAGAATAGAATAGAATAGAATAGATTTTTAGTTTTATCAGAATACAAAATAATAGATAATAATAAGTCTTTAGGTGCATCACAAATCACATACTTATGATTAAACATTATAGCATTAGAGTAGCTATAGAATCTTAATGCCACGCCTCAGTTTTGCTGCCCTGCCCACTGCATTTTTTTCTGATCACTAAAACAGCAAGTGTACAACAAAAATATTGGTTTGTATCCAACCTAATGAGTCACGTCTGCATGAAACTATAGAACTGAGTTTAATCCTCCTGATGAGATCATCTGATGAGTACCTTGTCATGAGTACCTCCTGTGCACCTAGGTATTTGGCCTCGGTTTGCCAGTGTGGCACATGTTCATCCACCATCACTGTTGGCTTAATTTAGTATTTTATTCATTTTACTTTGAAAGGTTGCATAACAGCTAAAAATGTATGCTAGAATATGTGTCAGTGTAAAGATCAGATTTTTCTATCAGATGCTATCTGGTAATTTCAGTGGGGATATACAGTATTCTGTTTGTAACGAATTTCAAAGCCTTGATGTAGGATTGAGTGAATTACGCAAAACCAGAAACCGAATCAATCAGATAGAAAAAAAAACAACAGTAGGAAAGTCGTAGTACAAGTATTTCTGAATAGCTTGCAGGATGTGTAGAAGGGTTTAGAGCTAATCAATTCACTGCAAGAGACAATCAATTACAATTCTCTAATCCAACCAGCGCAGTCTAATTGACTGAAACTGTAATGCTATGTCATAGAAAACATAGAATGTAGTGTACAGAATCATCAATAAAGCATTCTACAGTACGTCTATGAACGAAATGCAAAATAAATCATAAACCAACATATCAACCGCACACAAACACATTGAATGTAGCTCTGTAGTGTAGGCAGAGAACTCACACTGTGCTTTATAGCAACCCACACCACCCTGGAGACGGGAGAAAATAAAACACAGCATACGGTTCAAACCACCTTTGTGGAGGTAAAGCGTCTCAATTTCACGGCACGTCATAATATCTGCTGCCACACAGATCAATCTCAGGGTGGCACCTTCTACTCCTCAGTCCTCTTTCACTCCTTCTTCTGCCTCCCTCTCCTAAACCCTATTTTCCTTCGCTCATCTTCGTCAGGAAACGTTGCCGCAGGGACTCGGGGCAACAGTCGAGCTGCAGTCATTTAGAAATGCAGCCTCTTTTAGTAGCCAGGATTATCGGAATGTGCTCTTCCCCGATAAGTGGATTAATATAATATTTCTCCACATGACTGTGCAGGGTTGAGAGACATCAGTGAAACCGCGACTTATGAAGTTAGGAGCATGGAGTCTGCATTACGTTTGTGCGAGAGTGTTACTGTATATCAGCTCCAGGAAAGAGAACGGGAACTCTGCAGTTCTTTAATTATCCCTGAGAGAGTAAACTTCCCCCTCCTTCAGCACACGACCACAGCAATTCTCTATCTGTAGATGAACATGATACACAGCAGCAGTGCCTGTATGTATATGTCATGGGTCGGATGAAAGCACTACTAAGAAATGGGGCACGCTTTACGATGCTATACGATCAAACGATTGTGGACACATGACCATCACACACCTATGTACTTCTTGAACAACCCCTTTGCTGTTATAATAACCTCCACTTTTCTGGGAAGGCATTCCACTAAACTTCGAAGCATGGCTTTGGGGATTTGCCCATTCAGCCACAAGAGCATTAGTGGGGTCAAGCACTGATGTTGACTGAGGAGGCCTGAGGCACAGAGTGAACAAATGAACAAAGGTGGATGGGCTACAACAGCAGAAGAACAAATTGGTTTCCAATTCTGTCAGCCAAAAACAGGAATCTGAGTCTACAGTCACCACAGGCTCACTGAATCTGGACAGTTGACAAGTGCAAAAACACAGGGTGCCATTTTTTTCCCAAGTTCCTCATGCTGTTCCTTCACCCTGAAATACATTAAATATGCTTAGATCTATATTTGCTGTATTTTGATATCTTCAACAAAATAGACTTCATGTTCAAACTGAAGTCAATTTCCTTGTTACCTAATTGCACTTTTTGACCATATAATACAGTTATAAATGGGAAGTTATTTATAATCACTCTATCCTGTGTCATAGATGAGGATGTGTTCTCTTTAAATATGGTTCCTTTTAAAATTTCTTCCTAACATTGTCTCAGGGATTGTTTTTCCTTCCACCATGATTTTTGGCTTGCTCATTAGGGATAAATTAATACATTTTAAATGTAAAATTTTTATCCTGAATTTAATATATGCTATTATATAATAATAATAATAATAATAATAATAATAATAATAATAATAATAATAATATAAGTACTATTCAAATAAAATGTAATTAAAATGATTCGAATTTTCATTATTCCTGTAAAAAGTTTCATTTACAAAAATCAACAATTTTAAATTACAGTTGAAAACACAGATAGCAATCAGATTTTACTGACAGGCATGGGGAATTAGTATGAAAACTGAATGTTTGGAAGATTATCTTTTTGAACAGATATGGAGGTGAGAGTGCTAGACAGACTGACAAGACTGTCAAGAAAAAACTCTTTGCAAAATAAATCGTGAATGGCTTTGGAGAGCATGTGTTAATTGTGAAGATCTATATGCAAGTTGTTCCGAGTGTTGTTTTTTTTAATAATGTAATGATTAATTTAACAACAATAAATGTCTGATGATGTAACAGGCAAAGTGCTGGATGTATGAACTCAGTGTTCTTACAGACATGAGTAACTTCTAGTGCTCAGTTCTAAACATTAAGGTCTATTACCTAGCAACAACACTGAAAATCATGCTCAGTGGTTTTCAGAGATGAATCCATAAACTAATATTATATTATTATACAAGAATAATACATAATTACGGTACGGTACATAAGTATGGGTGTTAAATTAGAGGTCACTTTTTAATCAGAAAAAAAAAGCTTTTTCTAATAATATTTGGCAGCATGCCAGCAGCTGTCAATCAAAAAAATCTATTTAGAAAGAAATTAGTCTCTCTGGAACCCCAGGTCTGTATATGGGGGAGACAAATGACGTGATGCACAAACATACAAGAAATGAGGATACAGCAGCATCTTTACTTGCCTGTTAATCAAATTACTAGTCAATTAAGGAAGCCTAACTGTCTTGCACTAGCATTCAGCCATTTCAGTGTTTTCTTGGCTGTAGTTTTTAGAATGGAACATGAAAGGGAGCAGTTGTAATTGTGTGAATTTTCAAAACATGTATAACGTCCCCCCAAAATATGCTAATGCAAAAATTTTATTAGAAATTCTAAAGTATCGATTGTCTGTATGATATATAGACTATACAGTATATTCTCAATCTATTTTACATTATACAAATTATTCATGATGTTTACATACTATGTGTGGGTAAGTGGACAATATCACTCTACTAAATCACTAGAAAGTGCACTGGTAGCACTAAGTGCGATATTGTTACGGGTGGTAGGCCCTGTGTTGGGCCACTAGGGGGGGGGGTTTCCAGCAGGGGTTGTGTCATGTTGTGTTATGTCATTGTTTACGTCATGCCATGTGTTTTGTTTTAGCCCCTCCTAGTCCTATTGTTTCCCAATTGATGTTCACCTGTTCCTAATGTTGCACCCAATTATGTTTTGTATTTATAGCGGCCTTTTGCCAGGGTTCGGGGCTGGTCGTCGTCTCTATGTAGCGTCTTTATTACGTCTTTATGTTTCGTGTTTTTGTGGCATCATGTCTGCTGTCTCCGTGTGATTTAAGTTTAATAAAACCCCTGTCTGCTGTCTATCTCCGCACTGGGTCTGTTTCTTCATGCCTTGGATACCAGAAACGTGACAGATATACACACACCAAATGATATCTCAGAGGCAAGCTTATGTATACAAATTTGTATACATTTGACCATGGTTTAGATGTTTTCCCTTTAAAAATTACAATGAAGGAAAGAATGCTTATGTACAAAGTGTATAAAATGTAAAGTACCACTGTCTACTAAAATCACAATGATAGACATAATAGACATGATTTACCTACAAAAAAACTCTTTAGGGTTCTCTACTCAAAATGAAGATTGGATTAGTTTTGGTTAAAAGGTTTTTAATGTAAAGAAAACACCAAAAGCGTTGTATGCAGAGAAGTGTTTAGGATCCAAAGCTCCAGCATTTTCTCATGAGGATATTAGAACGTTAAGTTAAACTATTTGTGAATGAAGGTAAATGTTACTGAGATTATCTGACCCAGAGGTGTTCAGTGTCCCTGAACTGTGGAGGCAGACACAGGAATAAGTAATTTCAGGAGTTGTTTGTTCTCTAAAATATACTGTGAGACTGGATTGCTAGCAAACTAACATTAGGTAGGTTTGTTCATAACAGTAGCTTGCATAGCCAAATAACTGCACTCATCTAATGAAATTCAAGTAATCTTTTACCTGAATAAAAATAGAGGTTTTCTATTTATATTTCTACATGCATTAAAGTCCAGAAATACTTGTACTTAGGTATCCAAACTTAAAGTGCTGTGTATTATTACAGTTAACAGACAGGATATTAAGAAAACTTGAATGACTCCAGGCATGAGTCACATGATCATGGCTTCACCCACACAGGTTTTCTTAATAAAAGAAACTAGATATTAATAATAACAGGATCATCATCAAATAACAGCAAAAAGTCAGAGAATTTTATGTATTTGCTACATTTACAGGCAAGCGGTTACGAAGCAAACCATAAGCACGTCTCTCACAAAAAGAGGAAGCGCATGCTGGGACTTCCTGCTGCGTTCCAAAATAAGGCGGATAAGAAGCGGAAACCACTTCATTAAGTACTGTTATTGAAAAATAATCAACTTGGTGGTAACAGTAACTTTTCTTTGCACCAGTTGTCAAAACATCACCCGTTTGTAAATTATTTCTAATAACAGCACATCTGGTCATGGTTTATTTCTTATATAACCTGTTTTTCTTCCCGAGCCTTTTTTATTTTGCACTGAATTATCCTAACAAGTTGAAGGCACTAATCAGTAAACATTCTAGTTATGTATGTGGACAGGAATTAGGCGGAAACAGTGTACAGCTAATAATCCTTTCATGTGAAGCCGTGCATTAGTAAGATTATTATCCTACAGCATAAGGTTGGGGTTGAGTTAGCACAATGGCAGTGGGCTTTGGCAGCCTGATTATCTTAGCTAACATTCACATAAGGGTTCTCATTTGTTCATTACAGACAGCAGATGTAAAGCCTCTGTCCATCCCTTTTACTAGACAGCTTTAGAACCACTTGCAACGGTGAAGGGAATAAAAATGAAGAACACTGTTAAAACTCAAATATGTGCTACATATCTCTTCAATGAGAGTCTGAATCTAAGTTATGACCCCTCAATGCACAGCTGCTTTGAAATACCTGTGCATTGAAGGACAGGGTCATACACTGGGGAGGCAGAGTAAAAAAGCCAGAGAGAGCTGTAAGCGTACACAATGTGCATTAAGTAACAGTAGCCACACACACATAACACGCACTCATCACACCAGGGGAGTGCAGGCCTGGTGTTTGGCCTTTTAAGTGGCTGATGGGGTCAGCAGGGCAGCACCATACACAGGAGGGGATGCATCGATCTGCTGCAGTACAGAATGGTCTAAGATAAAAAGAGAAGATAGTTCACTATCCAGTGCTACATACTACTACACATCCAACTGTGATTCAGTAAAATGTATATTCCCATTCTAAAAATGTATATAATTGAAATTTGGAAGATAAGAAAAATGTCGGTGAGCTCATCTTCTAAAGAATATGTACACTTAGGTAGAAAAATGGTGCTTTTCTAAGAAACCATCATGGATTTTTTATTTTTTTTTTTGCCAATGCTTAAAAATACCAGTGGGTCTCTGTAAAAAAAAGTATTAAACAGTACTTTCTTTCTGAGAGTGTAGTTACTTGTTCGGTGGGAGCTCTGGAGCTTGAGAATCTCCAATAACTCAGATACAAAAATCCAATATTATGCTCATTTAAACACACAGTATGCTAAACCTATTGGAGCATAATAGCAATGCCATCGCCTGTTGTAGTTTCCATTTTACTACATCATTTCTCAAAGAGGGTCCATTGACCCCCAGGGTACAGCATTCTACATTAAATGTAGTTAGCATAATCCCCTCGTAGAAGGCTGATAAGGATTATTGGCACACTTTATTAAAGTGAGCAATTTAAAATGTAAAAGGAATAATGCATTCAGTGAGTGTTACTCTAAGCTTAAACATATAGGAACCCTGTATAGCAAAGCCAAGACAAATAAATGCAGCTACTGCATCTTTTCTGCTGCTCATGCTGCATCACAGGGCAGTTGAACACACTTGGAGGAAAGCTTTAATTGCCCTCTTTCACATATATCAGCTCAAAGGCATTCATGGTTGATTGGTGTCTGTCTGATTGACAGCAAAGAGAATAATGTTATCCCTCCCTCACAGATTCTGAGACAATATCACACTCTTGGATTCCAAAGAGTATGCTATGATTCCACTAAAACACTGAATTTAAATGGATTTGAATGTGGAGACACAAGATCCCAGAACCATCAGGTATCATGGATCCATCTCTGTTGAAGCCTGATTTGAAAACAACAGATCAGTGTTTCTTTTATGTTATAGTTTTAGCCAATTTTCTTGAAGTGTGTCAACAAAGTATGCATTTTTTTTCATTTAAAACAGAGACAAGTGGTACATGTACAAATGTACAAAGCTAAACATCAGTCAATATCAAATTAAACAATAACTGTGATACAACAGATATTCTTCAGTCTTTTGCTTTCTTGTAATTGTGTATAAAAAACAGTGTGACAGTTTACTGTATCATTCAGAAATGGTTGCTATTTACTCTTTCCAGTGATTCTTTTTTTTTTTTTTTACAGCTATTGAAAATAATGTTAAAAATACTTATATTTAATTAATTAATTATTGTAAGTTAAATATTGGACAATCAGTGAATCAAACATCTATAGACTGTCACCAACAAAATGGATGTTTGATGCCAAAGTGTCAGGTGACTAACATCAACCAACCTATAAACTAATTCTAAACATCACGTGAAGTTTTCATGAATTCCACATGAAGCCGCATGAACAGAATTGTGTGGGACAAGGGGTATATTTGTTTATGATCTATGAAACTGTCACGTTTCCCGGTGTCCATAGCATGAAGAAACAGACCCAGCGCGGAGATTGACAGCAGACAGGGGTTTATTGAACTTAAAACAAACAAACATGAACACGACACCACACGTAGACGCTACACAAAGACAACACAGGGCCTACCACCCGTAACAGAAACATCTAGAGCTTTAAATATTGCACTTTTATGTTCACTTTATTTCTATAGCACAGGGTATAACTTTGGATGTTTAATAAATCATCTATAGTGTATCAATTTGCTCTTAGATCTATTTCAATTTCAGATCAAGGTGACTCATAGCTCCATGGTCCTGGAGTCCTGAACTCAAGTCATTTTCATATGAGTTCTCATGTAGGTATGATGATTGACTACTCTAAAAATTCCCTAGGAGTGAATGTGTGTATGCATGGTCTCCTTCAATAAACTGGCATCCCATCCTAGGTAGGGATCTGCCTCATACTCAGTACTCCCAGGGTAGGCTCTGAAACCAGTATGACCCTGAAGTGCTTACAGAAACATGAATGAATGAATGAGTTAATTAATTAATTATTTAATTGACTAGTAAGTCAATTCAAGTGAATGGTTTACAAATTGCCTAAATTGTTGCATAATATTGGGGTTTTTTTTCATGTTAATGGGTGTGGATATGGATGTTGGGTTATCATTTGTGCATATTGTATGATTTTAGCTTGAGGAAAAATTGGAGGAAGACTTACTCTATTATATTGTATGCCTTGACCCCTATGGTGCAAATAAGCAACTGTTTTGGCTTATATTCCTGGAGCTGTGCTTCAAGCTTGTACATCCAGTAATGCGATAGATTATTTTAATGGATTTTAAAGGTTTCCACAGTCAAGTGTACTTTTAAGAAATTCATTACCGAAGTGCCTTTCCAGTTTCTTAAATCTTTTTTCTTCCACAGGCATCATGATGTATTTATTTTTAACTACACCCGGCACTACAGAGTCAAACTTTTAGATTGCATAGATAATTGTTCTTCATTTTGTTCATGCTCCCAAGCATATTTGACTTTGAAGACACAGAACTATACAGTATACAAAAATAGAGTTTTGCCCTTTAGTGTAGCCATCACACATTATCAGAGCTAACATTTCTCTTCTGGAAACATATAAATATATATATATATATCTGGTATATATATACTGGTATATATATATGGAAACATAATATATGTATGAGATTAAAGCTCATAAAGCAGCCTTTGGATATATCTGCATCTATCAGCACATACACACAAACACACACCTTCACACACAGCTGATCTAACACTTCCCTTTGAGTCAAAGAGAATGCAGATCTTTCATCATTAGCCTTTCTTGACAACTTTTTATTATAGACATCTGTGGTGCATTTTTTCGACAAAAGCAACAAGGCTGAACCGATTAAATTAAACATTTAAGGTGTGTGTTAATTATATTTATTTGTAAACAACACCTTGTTTTCACACACACCCATTCCTCAGTAAATCAGAGAAGAAAGTGCATGTAGACTGGTTTCAGGACCAGATATTCTTCATCAAAGAGACAATTAGACTAGAGATGCATTTGATTTCAGTAGCTTTGAAACTGATGCTGTAGCTATCTGCCAAAGATAATTGCTATCAAGGGGGATTTTTCTAAGAAGCAGCACATTACACTACAGTGTGCACTGAAATGAACTGTAGGCTGCTTACACACTGAAGCTTGGCTCAGTGGCATCCTTATTCTGTAATTCTTTCAGACTGCTGATGCAGGCTAATGCAAACAGCCCGGGAGCTTAAAGGCATATTCAGGGATTTCAGAGGAACAAAGCAATAGCTCCCACATATGAATCCCTGAAGGGAGGGACTGTTATCAATATATGAAACCACAATGACTGTTAGATTCTTAGTGCTCTCTCACTTGATTACAGCACGGTCTTATCATAGTAAGGTAACTGCATAATAATATTGAGGCTGATTTTGGTAACCTTTTTAGACAAATAAATATAACAACTGCTGCTACAACTACTACTACTACTACTACTACTACTACTACTACTACTAATAATAATAATAATAATAATAATAATAATAATAATAGGCATAATAGGCATAATGGCACAGCAGGTAGCATTGCCAGTTCACAGCTCCAGGGTTTTTATTTCAGTATTGAGCTCCAGTTGCTGCCTGGTTAGAGTTTCATATGCTCCCATACAGGTATGCTCCAGGCTCTCTGATTTCCATCCACTTCCCCCAAAAAATAGCCAGATTTGCAATGCTAATTGCCCCTAGGTGTGAATGAGTGTGTGAATGAGTGTGCATGGTGGCCTGTGATGTACTGATGTCCCACTCAGTATGTTTTCATTGCCTCTGGATCCCCCACAACTTTGGCCTGGATAATAATGAGTGAGTGAGTGAGTGAGTGTATTAACAGCTTACAGAGGTGACAAATTCTACTGGCACATAGTCAACTAAGCTGTACTGGAGCAATGAACATAATTTTCCCAAAAGATACAGTGGGGCAAAAAAAGTATTTAGTCAGCCACCAATTGTGCAAGTTCTCCCACTTAAAAAGATGAGAGAGGCCTGTAATTTTCATCATAGGTACACTTCAACTATGAGAGACAGAATGGTAAAAAAAAATCCAGAAAATCACATTGTCTGATTTTTAAAGAATTTATTTGCAAATTATGGTGGAAAATAAGTATTTGGTCACCTACAAAAAAGCAAGATTTCTGGCTCTCACAGACCTGTAACTTCTTCTTTAAGAGGCTCCTCTGTCCTCCACTCGTTACCTGTATTAATGGCACTTCTTTGAACTCGTTATCAGTATAAAAGACACCTGTCCACAACCTCAAACAGTCAGACTCCAAACTGACTCCAAAGACCAAAGAGCTGTCAAAGGACACCAGAAACAAAATTGTAGACCTGCACCAGGCTGGGAAGACTGAATCTGCAATAGGTAAGCAGCTTGGTGTGAAGAAATCAACTGTGGAAGCAATTATTAGAAAATGGAAGAGATACAAGACCACTGATAATCTCTCTCGATCTGGGGCTCCACGCAAGATCTCACCCCGTGGGGTCAAAATGATCACAAGAACGGTGAGCAAAAATCCCAGAACCACATGGGGGGACCTAGTGAATGACCTGCAGAGAGCTGGGACCAAAGTAACAAAGGCTACCATCAGTAACACACTACGCCGCCAGGGACTCAAATCCTGCAGTGCCAAGACGTGTCCCCCTGCTTAAGCCAGTACATGTCCGGGCCCATCTGAAGTTTGCTAGAGAGCATTTGGATGATCCAGAAGAGGATTGGGAGAATGTCATATGGTCAGATGAAACCAAAATAGAACTTTTTGGTAAAAACTCAACTTGTCGTGTTTGGAGGAGAAAGAATGCTGAGTTGCATCCAAAGAACACCATACCTACTGTGAAGCATGGGGGTGGAAACATCATGCTTTGGGGCTGTTTTTCTGCAAAGGGACCAGGACGACTGATCCGTGTAAAGGAAAGAATGAATGGGGCCATATATCGTGAGATTTTGAGTAAAAACCTCCTTCCATCAGCAAGGGCATTGAAGATGAAACGTGGCTGGGTCTTTCAGCATGACAATGATCCCAAACACACCGCCCGGGCAACGAAGGAGTGGCTTCGTAAGAAGCATTTCAAGGTCCTGGAGTGGCCTAGCCAGTGTCCAGATCTCAACCCCATAGAAAATCTTTGGAGGGAGTTGAAAATCCGTGTTGCCCAGCAACAGCCCCAAAACATCACTGCTCTAGAGTAGATCTGCATGGAGGAATGGGCCAAACTACCAGCAACAGTGTGTAAAAACCTTGTGGCGACTTACAGAAAACGTTTGACCTCTGTCATTGCCAACAAAGGGTATATAACAAAGTATTGAGATGAACTTTTGTTATTGACCAAATACTTATTTTCCACCATAACTTGCAAATAAATTCTTTAAAAATCAGACAATGTGATTTTCTGGATTTTTTTTTCTCATTCTGTCTCTCATAGTTGAAGTGTACCTATGATGAAAATTACAGGCCTCTCTCATCTTTTTAAGTGGGAGAACTTGCACAATTGGTGGCTGACTAAATACTTTTTTGCCCCACTGTATATCCTTCATGTGGTGTTCGGCTTAGGGTTAGCTTTCACAGTCACAAATATCCTATAGATGCTCACTTGACTTGTGATTTTTAAAAGGAAAGATGGACAGAAACTGTACCAGCATACTCCACGCTGGTTTTCTATCTGTAATGTGTCTTTTCAATATACATCTGCAAACATTGGTTTGGGTGAATAACATCATAGTACTATTAAGCAGGCTGACATTAATTTTAATTCTTTTGCCAACATGCAGATTTGAGTATAGGCCTTGTTTAGCATGCACCCACGCTCCTTTCAAGTCGTTATCTCTCTGTGAATTTTCGAAACCTAATTGTTTCTTTGCTTTGATTTCCCCATGTACCAATTGCTTACTCATGTGAGTTCAATAAAGCCTGCATTTGCATACTGGAATCATTGACATTCACCAAAATAGTGTATACCTTTATATGCCTCATTTGCCAAGTTAAACAATCATAATCTATTTAGTCAAACTAAGGAGATTTTGCCTCTATTATCGATGAGTGCTAAAATCATAAACAAACTCTTTAAGTTTATTATGGCTGGGGGGTGGACACACAGTGGAGCACAGTATTTATTGAGGCCTCACTGAGTGAGTCAGCTGTGCAAGAACAAGTAATACATCTTCTTCTTCTTCTTTCGGCTTCTCCCTTCAGGGGTCGCCACAGCGAATCATCTCTCTCCACCTATCCCTATCTTCTGCATCCTCAACCCTTGCACCCACTAGCTTCATATCCTCATTAATTACATCCATATACCTCCTCTTTGGCCTTCCTCTTTGCCTCCTGCCTGGCAGCTCCATGTCCAACATTCTCCTACCAATATACTCACTCTCCCTCCTCTGAACATGTCCAAACCATCTTAATCTGGCCTCCCTAACTTTGTCCCCCAAACGTCCAACATGAGCTGTCCCTCTGATGTACTCGTTCCTAATCCTGTCCAACCTTGTCACTCCCAAAGAGAACCTCAACATCTTCAGCTCTGCTACCTCTAGCTCTGACTCCTAAGAACAAGTAATACATAATACTGCAAAACTAGAGTTTGGCATCTTGTAACCTTTGTATTATTTAAAAAAATCTATCTGGAATAAATGAATGAAAAAAAAGTACATAGGATGTTATAATATTAAGCTCATAATGTGTGTTTTTATATAGATTTTCTTTTGTTAAACATTACAGTAGGGTTACTAATCCAACCCCATGATCCATTTTGGTCTGTTTATTTATTTTTTAATGACCACTATGCCAGCAACGTTTTACCTTTACCTTTTAGATGTTTTAAAGGATAAAGGATGTTGCCACTAGCTACATAGACCACCACTGACAGATGGAGTAGACAATGGGTTTTCCATTGTAGGTTAGGGTAGCTAGGAGCTTACTATAAAAGGATGGTGTGCATGGAGGCTTTTTATTAGGATGTGGTGCATAGATGTAGATTTTACATTGGAGAATGGGGTAGATGGGGGCTTTCAGACTTTGCATAAATATATAATGACTACAGTCACTAATTATTTTATGATTATACCTATTTGTATACATGCAAAATATACTGGCAGCTGAGTGCAATGCTTCAGTAATTCAAACGGACCTGCAGGTTGAAAGAATACAGCTTCAAAAAGACAAATTATCTGAAATGTAAAAGCATAAAATGATCTACACCTAAAATGTAATGTTTTATACCTTACCTTGAATTACAGCAAATGTTGATTGCTTTTGTTTAGCTGAGAGTGACTCATAGAGCTGAGATTCGACAGCTTACTGGGTCACACTGTCATGCAAAAGCTTGCTACCAATTTCACCACAGCTTGGTTTCTTTTACACTCAGCTCTCTGTCTTGTTCCTATGGTGATTTGTCTTATCAATTTGGGAAAGCTCACACTATTCTGCCAGCCTAATGGACTTCATGGGCATATGTCTAAAGGCTAGATTGTGAAAAATGTTCTCAGCCACTCAAGATCAATTTCTCTCCATCCATATTACTTTGATAATAAAAGGTTTTCTTTAATCCGTATATATAGCCTAGTGCTGGTTGGAGGCTTGGGTATCATATTTAATGTGACAAGTACATGCAATCAAATTTCATTGTAATAGTGCTTATAATATTGTCATTTACTTATACTCTTGTTTCTGTCACAAATTGTTTCTATAGTAACGTATCAAGGGTAGACATTACACATACACTCACCTGCCACTTTAACAGAACATCCTGTACCCCTGATCTTTCATGCATTTATCCACTCAGCCAATCAGGTGGCAGCAGGGCAATGTATAAAACTATGCCGTTACAGGGAGGGGTTCATGTATAACACACACATCAGAATGATAAAAAATTGACCATGGTATGTTGTTAGGTTTAAATATTTCAGAAATTACAGCTCTCCTGGGTTGTTTACTCAAACACAAGAATTTATATAGAATACAGAGGGGAAAAAGCACATCCAGTGAGTGGCACTTCTCTAAGCCACTTGACATCTCCTTGTAGAGTCATAAATATCAAGATAAACTGCATGTGGTGTATTAAATTGTGTCCCTTTAGGCTGTGGTATACTTATTATTATAACCTTTATATTTTGACCTGTCCCAAGCTCCAAGTTATTTTCATCTCCAGCCAATACTTTGTAACTTCTGCTGTCTACTTGGTCAAGTTTTCAGAACTTCACTAGTAGGTGTCACTGTGCCATGGACAATACTTGAATTTGAAGCTCCAGATTGATGAAATATGCACTTTGCCGAGCAAGACCTGACACCTATCAGAGTAGAGGTTTTGTTTTCTATCCATTTCAAATGGAAAAGAAATATCAGCTTTGGATTCATCTGTGCAGTAAAGATGAACAGACAGCATATCGAAAGACCCGTCTGTCAGCTCAAAGGCGACTCATTCCATCTGCTGTTTAGTTCTATGAGCTGAATTCAACAGTATAATAAGCCATGAGTATGAAAATAAATGTACCTTAAAACAAGGTTTACTGGCAACCTGAATAAAGTGCTAGCTAGCATATCATTGGTTCACATAAAATGGGTGTTAATATAAAGCAAAAGTCATGAAGAATCTTCAGCTATAACTAACCTAAAAAGCAGCTTTTGGAGTTTTAGTTGTGCAGATTGTGCTCAATCAATTAAATGAATTTATCTTCAGCAGCTCAGGCTGAGAGTTGCAGCTTTTGTTCTGCAGTTTGTTAAAATAATTTTGCATAAATTAAGCAGCATTTCTTCTGAATGAATATTGAAGGCCTTGCTTCGGCTTTCAGTTTTTCCCAACTCTTCCAAAAACAGAATTATATTTTGTGGCATCATATGACCCCATAGCTACCATTACCAAACCTGGGTAGTGCTTGGGATTGATTAGTTTGATCGATTTACAAAGACATTACAAAGTCTTACATGAAAAAGGGAATTTCAGAAATTTCTACATTTTTGTTTTGGCACGGAATAACTGACAAACTTGCTGTTATATAACTGTAGCCCACCTACTCTATTAAAAACTACTAGGCTGGATGCTATTATTAACAGTAGTAGTAGTAGTAGTAGTAGTAATAGAAGAAGTAGAAGTAATTCAATCATCTACTGCTCCATGCTGGGTACGAAACAGTGGTGAGACCAGCCATGCTGTATGGTTTAGAGACAGTGTCACTGAAGAAGAGACAGGAGTCAGAGCTAGAGGTAGCAGAGCTCAAGATGTTGAGGTTCTCTTTGGGAGTGACAAGATTGGACAGGATTAGGAACGACTACATCAGAGGGACAGCTCATGTTGGATGTTTGGGGGACAAAGTTAGGGAGGCCAGATTAAGATGGTTTGGATATGTTCAGAGGAGGGAGAGTGAGTATATTGGTAGAAGAATGTTGCAGCTGCCGGGCAAGAGGCAAAGAGGAAGGGCAAAGAGGAGGTATATGGATGTAACTAATGAGGATATGAAGTTAGTGGGTGCAAGTGTTGAGGATGCAGAAGATAGGTGGAGAGAGGTGATTCGCTGTGGCGACCCCTGAAGGGAAAAGCCGAAAGAAGAAGAAGAAGACTGCCCCATGCTGGACAAGGTGCAGGATCAGATCTGAATGGGACACCAGTCCATCACAGGGCATTAAAAACCCACACATTTGCATAAACTAGGGGCAATTAAGCAAAGCCAAACCACTTGCATGTTTTTGGCATGTGGGAGGAAACTCACAACTGCACATGTAGAACCCAAGCTTAGGATTATTCCCCCAAAAGAGGAGTTGTGCTTCCCCATAATTACTTTAATGTTAACAAAAATATTTTATTAACATAGTAATTTGTGATGATACACATTTAGGGTTTACAGGAAGGTCTTGAGCATTTTCAGACTGGTATTTATTTTAATGTAAAACATTTTGCATGGCAGTCAACCTGAGACACAAAGGACACGGTTCACACTGCAAGAATCCCTAAAGAGTGCTCCGCTCAGTCAGAGGCTTAAAGAGGACAACTCCAGTCTGCACTCATCCTCTTACAGACGCCAGGGCCATTTGATCCGCTTACATAACACACACACACACACACACACACACACACACACACACACACACACACACACACACACACAGTCATCTCAGCTAGATAATGTTCTAGAGAAAGTTTCATCTAAATTCATGTTTCTTGCTCCCCCTCTTGCTCATTGGCTCTCACAGACATTAGTGTGTGAGCCCACAATTTCTCACCCACCAGAAACACTAGCAAAAAACAAAGTAAGGGCGTTTAATGGTGGCTGTTTCTTGGGAAAAGCAGCACAGCAACTAATTAATCATTAAACCTGAAATTAGCATACTGCGTCCTGCCTGTGCTGGCTGAATCACACAAGGAGAGGAGATATAGGGAGGAAACAGAAGAAAACGAGGGAATGCATAATGAGAAGAGGGGAAGAGGGATACTGAGGGATGGGAATAGGCAGGGGAGCTGAGATATATACAGATGCAACCTCAAATCTAAATCTGTTCCCTCCACTCCTACTTGCATTGAGAGGCTGACTCCATATGATGATGTACATGTCGCAAGATCACCTTAACTTTACTGAATATTGCACGGGTGGTATGTCAGGACACATATTAAATGTTTCATTTATGGTTTTAATCAGATGGCATTAAAATGGAATGAATGAGTAAAGGTGTGAACATTTAGCAATCCTTTAACTTTTCAAGCATTAGGATGTTCCTGTGTCTGCATATCCTTTGATTAGAGAGTTGGGAGGAAGGTTTTTTTCCTTATATGAAATAGTACCCAATTTTGATACCCAAGATACCAGAACACCCTTTGAGCTTAAGTAAAATAAAGTGCAATGAACTGACAGAGTTCAACATCTATGACAGCTCTTACATAAGCTAGCTGTTTATACATTTGATGACATGGGAAATGGTTGAATGGAGAATGCAGGGAAATAAGGGGGGGGGGGGGATGAGACAGATGTGAGGTAAAGCAAATGGAGGTGGATGTGAGGATAGAGAAGACAGGGCAGCCGAGAGTGATATTTCCTATGCATAATGAATTAATCCTAGAATGCAGGAAAACAGGCTTGCTGTGTCAACTAATTGGAGTGTGGATTCATTTTGGCACATATGAGAACACACAAACCCTGCCACACTTAAAGCATGCATGCCTCAGTGCTTCTACCTAAACTCTTTACGCCCTTAAAAACAGGAATGAGCTAATGGATGGAAGTAATCATTCTGACACATCATTCAATGAATAAAAGCAAATGAATAAAAATGGATAAAGGATAATACAAGCGAGATCTGAGGATATATTGGATAAGCTTTATTCAGTGTGTGCTATTAAAATGTGGCTTTGTTTATCTCTAAAACATTAATGAGGCTTCATGACTAAACATTGGGAAGAGCTAATCAACTATTTTACCTTTAATCTAAATTACCCAAAGTTTTGCATACATACTGTATTATCACTGCATTAGACAAACCATGTTGTACTGGTGATGGGTGTGGACTGATTGTTCACGTGTCATGCTTGTAGCTGTAGTAGATTCTATAAAAAATATTGGATAGGTATCAATAACAGATGATTGGTTTTCATGATCAATATCTGAAAAAGTGGTATTGTTGTATTAGTATCTAGATGCAATTGTTTCAATTGATGTGCATAAAGAATACTGTAAGCATCCTATATACAAGGAAATTCTTGTGCTACAGTTGCGCACTTGCAAAAAGTATAAATAAATTCCAAAATAGTACAAAAAATAATAAACTGCAAACACTATACACAGACAAAAGACTGAAAAACTATAAATGCACTTGACTAAACTAGTACGAAACTAATAAAGATAATAATAAACTGGAAACTTTGCAAACATTGTATTCTGTTAAAAAGTGCTTCAGTGGGGGATATTGCACATACTGTACAAGAACAATCACTTTCAATCAAATTTCAACATAACATATGTGTATGAAAGTATGAAATGTTTGAACTGGCAGGTAATAGAGTAGTGGATGAGAGATGTAATTTTATGATTATGATATATTAAAGTCCTGCAGGATAGTGGAGAGAGATGATGTTGATGATGGGGAAAAAAAGTTGTTTTTGAGGTGAATAGTGTTTGCCTTGATGCTGCAGAAGCATTTGTCATTGGGGAGATGGAAGATAGCTGGTTGCAAGACATCCAAGATGTTCTGAAATGATGAAAGCTCAGTAGTGATGGTTTTGGAAGCCATTTTTTATAGCCTGTTGTGTTTTTAGAATCTTGAGGTCATGCACAGTTAGATTGTCAAAGCATACAGTGACACATAAGGTCAGTGGACATTCTGTCATGTAGCAATAGAAGCTAACCGGACTGGTGATGGTTCATTTCAAAACCTTTGAGCCTTTCTCCTTAGAAAGAACAGATGTTTTTATGCTTTTCTGATGAAACTGTTGGTGTTTAAGGACCGGGAATATGAATCTGACAGTCAATCTTCACCAGCTGATTACTGATATTCTTTGTATTTTGCATTTGAATTTTTTCATTTATTAATCTGAATGAGAAACGGTCTAATTAAAGATACATACATACATACATACATACATACATACATACATACATACATACATACATATTTCATAAAAAATGTACTGCTTAGATAGATAAATGATAGAAAGTATATATACTGTATTTTAAATTGTTCTAATCAAAATTAGGGTTGGTGTTAAGACATAAAGAAAGAAAGAAAGAAAGAAAGAAAGAAAGAAAGAAAGAAAGAAAGAAAGAAAGAAAGAAAGAAAGAAAGAAATACAAATCTTTAGAAAATGTTCTAAAAAACAGATTTTTATTATTTGTTTGTTTGTTTTTAACATTATATTGTGGTTTAAATTTTTTTTTTTTTTTTACTATAGTTAGGGTTAATAATAAGGTATTTAATAGTAAATTGAGATTTTAATAGCACATATGCACATTGACATTATTCTGTATATAAGGAAGCAAGCTTTTCAGGGATTTCTGTTGAGTCATATTTTTATCACTAAAGTTTCTAAAGAAAAAATATTATCCAAAGATGGCAGCATGATTTTCTACCTGCATTCTGTTGTAAGTATCCATTTCCAAGCTACATACTGCTCTTTCCTGCTCAGTAGTCAAAACCCAAATCCATGTTTGCCAAATATTTGACTATTCCTGGTCTTTGTGAAAATCCTGCCTAGGAGCTGAACTAACTGCAGTATTTGCAGAACCACCGATTTACATGCCACATACAGATTTGATAATAAAGTGCTGTTATTTATGAAAATCCTACTTGGAAGCTGAACTCATTTTAGTAGGTGTTGAATTCTGCTGCTGGGTTTCTTACTCTTACCTATAGCAGATCTTAGCGGACATATACCCCATATTTAAACACTTATATTGTTCCCTGTCCACTTCCACATCACTGACAAAACTTAAATCAGCAGCTGGCACATCCACAGTGTGATAAAAAAAAGAAAGAAAGAAAAGAGCGAAACTTATCTACATAAAACATGTTGATACAAATTAAATAAACAATTGTTTTGGCCTTGTGAGTATTTCCTAAGCTGTTTTAGACGTGTTGCTGTCTATGTGAAAGATATTCTGACAGATTCATTTATAAAATAAGCTAAAAACTTGTGCTTATTAACTACTGATCAAAATTGTTTAGGAATTGTTTGCAATTCAATGAATGTTTAATCTGGTTGTTTTACCTATTAGCTTATACTCTAGCTCCAGTACATATTGTTTCTGTTTATATTTTTCTGGGTATGCTTCTTGTTCCACATACATAGTCTGACTTCATAGTCTGACTACTGCTTGCTATTCTAGCCTCCTTCCACATCCACCTGCACCCACTGCTCTCTGTCCATTCCTCATGGCTCATTTAAAACACATCTCACCTTGCACAACACCAGCAACTATAGCAAATACTATAATTTATACCATTTCTGTGCACTAAAGATACTTTTTGAAATAAATGAGTCAAATTTCATTGTCATATTTACAGATTAAAAGGCAAGATATAGATAGAATCTCTAATTAATAGAAAAAATTTCTATCGAATCTCCAGGAATATTGGTGTAGATGTTATCCAGGGTGTTGTCTCTTACAGGAGAGGAAACATTCTGGTGGAATCTGGGAAGAACAGAACTCAATGACAAGTGCCAGTGAAATGCTCTGAAGTGCGGTTTGTAATTTGCCAATAGCAGCACTAAGTTCTTTCATGGCTGACTTGGCATCAGAATCTGGAGGAACATAGATGACAGCAATTATGTTACACATGAATTCATGGGGCTGATAGAAGGGTGTACACTTGATAATGCAGAACCCACTATCAGCAGAACAATGGGTCTCAGAAACAACAGTGCCCAAGCACTAGGCCTTATTTACAAAGATTCAAACACCCCACCGTATCCTTTACCAGATTCCAAAACTGTTCTGTCAGGCATGAAGATGTTACAGCCCTCTAGCTCAAAAGTGCTCTTTGGTGTGTTGTTGAGCCACGTTTCCATTAAAATGATCAGACTGCAAGCCAAATGATCCAATGATGCAGTTTTTGTGTAATTTTTTTCTTTGTTTATGGTCACACTACTGGCACTAAGCACTTCCTGTTGGACTGGCTAGTTCGCTCAAGCTCAGTGTTGTGGCTTAATCTGGTAATAGCTGATGGAAGTCAAATCTGGTGTCCAGTGCAAGAAAATTGGGGTCTGAGAACATGTCTTCCTCAAACACCACAGATCGCAGGAAGCTCAGCTTTGGTTCATAGACAGTGAAGGTGACGGTCTATGAGGTCTGAGCCACACAGGGTTCAATCCATTATCCTCCACACACATACACACACACACACACACACACACACACACACACACACACACACACACACACACACACACAGAAATGCTCCACACAGTGAATTTTCATATCCTAGACAGCTTGTTGGCTGTATAATGATGTAAATGAACCGGAAATGCTAGAGTGAATAATTTAAATTTGCAAAATCTAGTGGGGCAAGGAGTCTCCAGTGCAATGCTGCCATCTTGGTCCAGAACATACATACATACATATAAATATATACATACATAAACATAAATTAACTTCATCATGAGTCATAAATTTGCTTTAGATCACAGTTGGGGACTATATATATGTACAGCATATAGTGTATGATGCTATGTACATCATTGCCATCCTTCTACTCTATTGCTTCTTTTCATATTCTTAGAAATACAGATACTCAAAAATCGCTCTCCTCATAGGGATCTACTTACATTTACCAGTAAAAGGTCAGCAGCTGTGCAAAGCTACACCTAATTACAGGTACAAGTGAGAAATGGGACACTGAAGACAGACAATTCCTACCTGAATACAGCAGCCTAATTGAAAGTCACCATCATTGTCGCACTTACCTACATGTGTCCAGATGCACACACATGTCATGCTTGCGCACACACTTTCATGAGTAAACTATCATGACCAAAGGCATCTGGAGATCACCTCGCTCAAATTTGAACAGAGAATTACAAAGACACTAGATGATCATCAGAGGCCAGTGAGGTTTCTAGCTCATCAAATACAGCATGGTCATGTGTAATATCACTTCATTTCAAGTTTATATTACACAAGCCATCTGAGTTTATTTAAACCCCATTGTTCTCTCATGCCTCCATGTCCCTGAATCGCACACTCCTGTCAACATTGAGCTCATCACCCAACTGATAACCTTTACCATTGGAACAAAGGGGAGAAGAGACTATGCCGGATGATTGACTAGCTGAAAACATGCAAAACTGAACTGCACTGCCAAACCGAATAAACACTCCGTACAGCACATGACAAGTTCCTTAGCTTTATTGGATGCCAGGAATAGCCCAGCAGTAGGGAACATCCCCCCAGGATGAGGCTAGAATGGATGGTGTGGAGTTTGACCCTCACAGTGATCCAGGGATTTACATGCAATAGGACAGGGCCTGTAGGCTGGAGGATGGTGCAGAGAGGTAGCAAGAGGAAAGGGTAAAGGGTATCGCCTTCAATGAGAAGATACTGAAATTTTCAGATCCAAATGAGCAAAAATAGCTAAGTAGCAGACAAAGTAGAGACTGTGAAAGGAAACTAGGTCGAGATCTTTCAGATATGTAGTTCCCCAGAGCGAGATAAACCGCCTAGACCTGGTAAGGAGAAGAATAGGGAAAAAAAGGCAAGAAAAAGACTGAGCTGAGTGAACAACATATTACTATAAGATTAATCTAAAAGCCACCACGAGAAAATATCAGCACCAGCCTTACCATTGATTGTTAAAAAAAGGTACGCTATTGGTTCTTTAACCCTCACAGGAACTTGGGATATGAACCGTGATGCAGGGCAAGGACGGGCCAAATGAGATGTGACAGTGTGTGAGTAAGACAGAGGGCGGGTGGGACAGCAGGGAGAGCAGGACAAGCCATATGCCCTGTCCCTCTGGGGCTTCTGAGAAGAAAGAGACGAGGTGACGCACTACACTCTCTCTTCTCTGCAGGAACACTGGAGCATGATCAACAATTCCCAACAAACACACACACAAAAAATACAGCCGCAGGAGAGACATTCCTCATCTCACACAGATACATGCAATCAAATAAATGGACATGGGGATATTAAAATATTACAGCGGCATGAGAAAATTGTTCATTGCAAAAATGGGCTTAATTTATTCCATTTACTTTACACTTCTTTATCCTACCTTAAGTAAAATGCAACATTATGCAAAACCAACTGTGGCAATGATTAGATTAAGACAGCTAGAAGGCAAACAAATAAATATTTAGATATTTTCCTGGATTTTTTTTTATTTGCTCAGTTTATGTGCAATTTTGCACAAATTATTCCTCTGTCATTAGATCCCTGTTACAACAGACTAGCACACAACAGCACAAATAAGTGAATAAGTGAAATCCACTTGCAGTGAGCAAGTCATTCTCTAAGATCGTAGGCTAATGTGTGGCCTCATTAGCACTGATTAAGTCCATTAGCTGTTTGTGTACTGTTACAGGAGGATCACAGACTCTGCATCGCTGACTCACTTCCACATCTTCTCCCCATCTCCCAACGTTGATTAAATAATAAATGATCAATATCCACATGGCAATCGGCGCTGTGACTTAGTGCATCCATCGATCGCGCCTGGGAGCTGTGATGAAAAAGGGCCAGCGTGACAGGCTGCATCGTCATGCATCAGCCCCCCAGAAACGTCCAACCCCCACCTACCCACATCCCCGCCATCTTCAGTGGACCACTTGCAAACATCAGCAGCCATTAGTAACTCAGTGTGGCAGCTCTCCTATTGCATTCCACCAGGTGTATGGGTGCTCAAGTGTATCTTCAGGGAACTTTGCATTTTTCTGGTGAAAATAGTGGTTCTACACATGGATGGGTCTAAAGGGTGAAGAGATTGGGATTTGGTCTAATGGATGGTGAGGCATGATTGATGTGATTTGTACTTTGGTAACACTGAGGCCCAGGAAAAGAATTTTAATCTGTTTTTTTCCCCTCTTACTCTTTCTGAGTTTGTCCTTGACAGCGCGTTGTGAATGGCAGACTATCATTTCACATTCTTTGCTGCACCTCTCTTCAATGGCTGACTGATTTAAGACATATTTATCTTAAAATCCTCTCATCTGGCCATGATTGATTAGCAGTTGATTGAAGCACAGTGATGAAGTCTACACACGAACTGAACAGAGATATGGAGATTTACACATTCTACTGATTACAGTCTGTCACTCTCTCTTTCTCTTTCTTTCTCTCCTTTCTGACACACACACACTCACAGGCAGCAACAGAAAATAATCTTGCCATACATCCACCAGCTAAGATGTCTAAAAACACTCTGAAGAGGCTTAATTATTATTAAAGTCAGTCTTGATGGGGTAATTTGACAAAAGTCTCCTGAATGGAAAATCTTTTATTTGTCAATCATCCTTATACAATGTGACCATTTAACATACATTAAAAAAATTATTCAATATGCTGAGTCATCTTTCTGACCAATTTTTAGAATTAATGTGAGCCTGGAAATTAAACTGCATCACTTTAAACATAAAGGCTTCAATATAAAAACTCACAAACTGCAGAATTATTGGCACCTTTCATTAAAATGGATTAACAAAAAGAGTAAAATATAGAATATGGATAAAGACACTGTATATGTAGCTTTATTTTATTTTATATATTTCAAGTAGTGCATTTGTTTTTGTAAAACCCTGCTTTTACAATTACCACCACACTAATAATTAATATATGGTGAAGTTTGGACAGAAAAATAGGACCATTTCTCTTGCTATAATGTCTAACAAGTGCAAGATTCTTTTAAAAATACGAGGCCATAATCCACATAATACATTCTTGATTCCTGATTCTCCTTAATTTGTTTTTTCAAAACAAGTAAAACAAAAAATAAAACACATTCCCATGCCCATTAATTATTTCTATGTTGCTCATATGTCCAGCTCTTCGCAATTTTTTCCAATGTTCCAGATTTTTAAAGTGTTTTAACTACTCATTATAGTTAATGGTATTTTTGAGTGTACTATATATTTGTCCATTTCCAGGCTCATTCAGGTCAGCAATTACTGTCTTTTTGTGTTGAAAGCTATTTGGGTTCCCCCAAAGTAATGGATGACAAATTGATTTTACCTGTGCAGCCATACAATTAACCCAGGGAAATAGACAATGTTCAAAGCCTGCCACACAGCTTATGGAGAAATCTGCAATTTTTACACGATTTCAAGGGTTCCAGCTGATTAGTAAGTTATTAATTGTAAAGGATATCATATACCACTACTATGTATTTTCCAGTAACTACATCAAAACCCTTGCATTAAGAGTTTAAGTAGCTAGTTTTCTAGCTGAGTAGTAATAGCAAGGTCAAATCTTGACATATATGACCATGACCCCATGTGTGTAGCCTATAAAAGGTCTTTGCTGCATCAAGCTCATCCTCTTCCCCATTTTTGTCTTGCTGAGAAATACAAAAGTGGATTCAAGATGCTAAGAAGTGTTCAAAAATCCTTGAAATAGATTACATCAAATTGTTATGCTATCTATAAATACAGTGTAGACATGTGGCATATGACACCAGGTTTGAAAATACGCTACCAGGAGTGTGTTGGTCTGTCCCTCCACAAGTAAAGTACTGAGGATCGATAGCAGCAGATCAGTGGCTACTGGAGTATAGAGTATAATTTACTTATTGCCATCAATGGCTGCCAAAGACCAGGCAAATGCAAGCCCCAACTCAGTTGGAGGTGCAAGACCCAAGTCAATTGGAAATCCTAACTGCACAAGTGCAGTCTTTGTTAAAGAAACAGACAATGGAATAATTCAATAGCAATATATCAGCATCCTCAGAATGAAAGCTGTTTGGCTAGGGTTGCACCAGTTCCAGGAAACCCTAAGAGCGGGTCCCAGTGGTATGTGGATACTACACAATACAATACACTCACCAGAGGCACAAGAAATGCTGAAAAAAAGTTGAGGTGGGCAAATAAGCTCTGGACATGGGGACTGGAATTATGAAGACAGGGGCTGTGGGCCAAGCATATGTTTGCACATGGCCAAATCAAAGGCTGCCACTGTTACTGTCACTATGTGTACAGACTAGACTATGCAACACATATTGTTTATAGCCCCATTCTTGCCAAACATACCATGGTTTGGTCTGTTATTGATGTTATTGACTATCTCTCCCTGCCCAATAGCCATCAGACTAGACCTGCTATTATAGTTACAAGAGTTTCAGTGGCACAACAGATGCTAGAAATTCAATTATTCTGGCACCTGGAAGCATACTAAAAAGGTTCAGATGCACATGGCTGTTCATAGTCTGTTCATAACACACAGGTTGTATGAGGGGAAGCTGAAAATTTCTCACTAGGAAGTCAACTACTGGGTACAAACCAGGTGCTTTAGAGTCTTTGCAGTCAGTCATGCTGTCTGGATCTACCTTTAAGATGTATGCAGTCAAATTGTCTGCTAGTCATCCTCTGAATGGTATCAATAATTATCAAATAGCATATTAATTTGTATTTATACTATACTATACTACAGGACTCTATATTCCAGTTGCAAATTGTTTAAGCTGAGCCAAGCACACATTTTGTGAGTGCACACTACACCTGTAACTCAATGACAAGAAGAGTGATTGTAGAACTGTAAAAGGTTGGCTGGAATTTTTGGCTGCTTCTTCTTTGCTCTAAATAACCCTTCCTGTCTGTTCAAGCCCCCAAAGGCCACGGTTCCTTCAATCTTCTAGCACTACTCGACTGATCCCACCATCTTTCAGGCTACAAGGAAGTTATGCAACAACAGGGTACTGAAGATCTTCCACTGAAAACTTGGCAAATCATGTCTTAATGGACATTGCTTTGTGCACTGGGGCATTTTCATGTTAGAACATGCTTGGGCCGCTTTGATCCGATGAAGGGAAATTGAAAGGCCACACCTTACAAAGACATCCTATACATCCTATATAATTGTGCGCTTCCAACTTTGTGGCCACAGTTTTAGGAAGGCCCACATATGCAATGGTCAGGTGTCCATGAACCTCCATGGCAATAACATGTTCACACTGCCTTGATTACCCACAGTAATTAAGCAGGATGCAAATGAAGTAAGAAAAATAAACCTTATTATAAATTTAAGAGGAGAAACCTTGGGAGAAACTGAGGCTTACAATCTTTCGTTTCTGGCAACGATTGGACATGTCTGAAAAGTTAAAGGTAAGTGGTTGGCAAAGATAAAATTCTAGTTGTGACTGGGATCAGCTCCTTAAGTGTAGGCAGAAAGGAGGGTTGGTCATGCTCAGCTGATGTGGATGAGTCAGGGGCTTGGGACTCCTGGTTGGTAGGAGTAGGGATTACAACATTATGAGCCTGTAGGGTTTTGCTTCGACTTTGTGTTGTGAGTTCTATAAGAGACAGAATGTTGCAACAGCATTTGATGCAACAGAGCTGGTTGAGTGTTGTATTGTGAGAGAACTGGGTAAACAAGGAGGGGTTAAGATGTGTGATGGAAGGATTTGGATGAATGAGGGAGAGATTTGCAATAAGTTAAATGGGGTGGGATATGTAGGGGGTGACAAGAACTGAGAAAGGCTGTTGGGATAAATGAGGGAGAGTGTTGTGATGAAGAAGGGAAGGAGGTTGGAATGAATAGTTAAGACTGGTAGGAAGTAGAATGGTTGCTATTGTTTAGAAGAAGAGTCTGCAATCCTAAAGTATGACAAAAAGAAGGGCTGTCCTTGCAAAAGTCAAAGTGGGACTGTCTGTGATCCTTGGGAGTGAAAGCATGTCTGTGATCCTTAGGAGAAACTGTCTGTGATGCTTCAGACAGAACGTGTCAGCAAACCTTCAGAGAGAAACACAAAGAAACTGTCTGCAATGTTTCAAGGAAAGGAAGAGAGAGGGTGCATTTGTAATATTTGGGAGGGAGAAAGGTGGCATCTGCAATGCTTTAGGGGAAGAGAGAGGGCATTTGTGAGGCTTCAGAGAGAACAAGAGGGCATCTGTGATGCTTCAGGGGAAAAGTGAGTGCGTCTAATGTTTCAGGGGAAAGAGGGGTGTCTGCAAAGCTTCAGGGGATGTGGGAGGATATCTACAATGCTTCAGGTGGTTCTTGTATGCAAATCTTCCAAAGCTAAAATCCCCCCAAAAAACTGGCATAAAAGTCGTTCCCTTAATGTGGCTGCGGGAGTGTCAGTGTGGTGACATTGTCTTACAGAGGGCACTTTAGTGCAGTGAGGTTTTTACCCTAATATGTGCTGATATAGACCTAGATTTGTTTAGGTAGGGCTAAATTGACACACTTTTAAATATGTGCTTTTGTGTGTAGAACATACAAGCAGAACTCACATATTCTGTAAACTTCTGTGGTGAAAGACCCGGAACTACAGGAAATTTTGAGAGCAAAACTACCCGATATGGTACACACATACAGGTGGTACCCAATATTGTACACACATACAAGTGGTATCTGTTTACTTTGGGCTGTAACAAGGTAAGCTGAGAGGATATCAAATGGAGCAATAGGCAAGTGCTAATGACTGGAAAGAGCTTTTCCTGATGCATTGCTTTTTTGAGGTGAGCAAGAAAACGTTTAGCATGAACAGATGCACATTTGGTGTGGTCATCATGAAGCCTTATCATAAGTGAAGATAGAGAGAGATGGACATTTATAGAAAATTAACTAGGATGAAGATGATACTTTTCCAAAATATCAGCTCAAAACAACTGTGGACATTAATAAAAAAGTTTCCTTACAGTTGAATAGGTGACTTTAAGATGGGCAGAATCACAGTTTTTTTTTTTTTACAGCAACATCCAAAATGAACATAATCCATAAGTAGTTCACTGCAGTATTGCGTATACAGTATTTACACAAATAAAGAGCAATAAGACTTTTGCTTAATCTAAGTGCCAGTGACCAGAAGAGGGTTGTTTTTCTACAGCTACCTCTTCCTCATACTTAGGCATTAAAATGTAACCTATATGGGAGGTGACGTCAAAAAAACGCAGCTTGAGTGCGGAGACAGAAACAGACACTGATGACAAATGAGATCAATATAAAGACTGATCTGATTAGGGTTGAGGTGAAGTACATTTGAACACTTACACTGAAGTAGAATCTGATCTGGTGACTAAAACCATCTCATCATCTTTTAGACAGCTGAAGGTGTGACAGACAGAAAAGGAAATGAATACAGAGATAATTAAAGTTTGCTGGCGCTTCCTGCAAGCAGAACTTTCCGTGGTCTCAATCAGACACCACATCCTGACAGCTTAACAACTGCACAAATGAATCCATTTGGCAATAGAGCAACATTTTTTTTTTTACTTACACACTCAGCCTAAGGTTCAACCACCAAATCTCATGTCATAGTAAATTCACTTAGCTTCCAAAAGAGTTCACTATGAAGTTGCGTTTAACTTTTTCTTTTTTGAAATTGAAAATGGAGTTAAAGTTTTTTCCCCATAGTTAATGGTTCTGGATTTCTAAATGGTTTTTAACGATTTATCGTTTTTAATCGTTTTTAACGATTTTTAACATTTTCAGGGATGTTTCCTAGTGCAAAGTAGCTATTGGAAAGGTTTGGCTGCCTCATTAAGGATACAGTGAATAGGAAGGCAGCGCTTTTCTTTCCAACCCCATTAAGCATATTACATATCAGGCCCATTAGCATATTTGCATCTGGATTATGGTTATCATAGTCTGGAATCTCAGGTATTGCTGAATACAAGACAAAACAAAACTGAAGAAATGAAATTGCTGAAGTAGAACTCATTTAGTAGAAGGCTTAATAGCATAGCCAAAAATATACATTATACACTGGTGTGCCTGTAGAGAAACACATATAAAAATATAATCTAATTAGACTACAAAAACTCCATGTAAACACACACCTGGCTGAACAAATCATATTTCTTTTCCACATCTCCAAACTGACCAGTGTTAATGCTTAAAATAAACAGTAATCTGGGTAATCCTGATGTGTTTTCAAGATTAGTGTGTGTATAAGATTAGTCTGTTATTAATGTGCGTTATTTGCCAAGAAATGGTAAATATAATAGAGGAAATACTGCCTATATTTTGCTCTAAACATCAGCACATATTTCTGTGCATTGCATACAAATTATTTCTATAGAGTCATGTTTGATGACTGAGGTTTAAGAATGGCAATGCAGTATGGTCTGTACATGTTTACCTATATAGTCTGTTAATATTTGTCTCTTCTGTAGTGTTGGTGCTAATAAAATAAATAAATAAAAACATGGCAAAAATGTACATTCTGCCCACTTTGCAATTTTCCTAGGCAAATAGCGAGACATTATGTAAGCTGTTCTTAAACTGAATAGTACATCTAATTGACTCCATAGACCCACAGTACCCTCATTATCTTGGCTCATGCAGTAATAAAAATAAATTAACCAATAGGGTACTATTAGATTTTATTCTGCAGCTCTGGAGCACTACAAAGAATGTTGTGCTTTATAATCTAAAGACAGCAATGTTATATAGTAATATTCCAAGTGTGATTAATTCACCAAATGTAAGGCTCGGTGTATATGCAACTGAAATGAAAACTCAACACATTTTTATTTATACTGACTGGATGTTGAACAGTTCATTCCAGTAGCTTTTTTTGTACAAACCTTGTCACAATGCAGATTGATTAATGGCACCTTCCCGCCATGACTTCCCTGTCAGCTTGCTCGTGCGGACACTAGCAGGTTAGAAATACCAACAATGGCTTTCATCACTTTGACGTGTAGCAGACAGAGCAAAGGCTGCAGTGTGAATTGAATATTCACTGAAGGACAGATTCATTGACAGAAGGGAGAAATTCAGAGATAGAGCCCAGCAGCAGCCCATCCAGAGCTCCATATTCAAGCTGTGAACAGGGACCTGACGGCTTTTTCACATAGCCCTAAGAGTCCTGCAAACACACAGTAACATAATAATTGAGTAAAAGAATGTTTTCAGTAATGCCTAGTAGTAGTGAATCAAGTAGGATGGGCCTTGTTTTGTAATCTGTACGCCACTGCACCACTTATCTTAGATGCTTCATCAATCCTAGTACTGAAAACACTTTAGTTGAATGAAGTCCTTAAAGTAAGTGGTGTTACATAAGTAATATTAAGAACTGAACAGTATTCAAGTACTATTTTGTGGGATTCTCCTTCTGTACATTTTCAACCTTTACTTTTTTCCTGCTACCTTCCAATTAAATTCATAACAATTTGTATAGATCTAACAAATAAGCATGCCTTATGCCATGCCTTATGGTAAGTCCTGGAAGACAATATCAGGAAGTGATTGTGAAGTGGCTGCTTTTTTTTACATAAAATTAACAAACAAATAACCAAATCAAAGACAATATAGATTAACATGAACACTAGATAAATTACAAGGTAAAGACAGTAACCTAGATAACACATAACAACAAAGCTATACAAATCATGGCTTATATACTAGTTCTCCTTAAACATAAATGTGAATCAGGTGAAAACAGTCTCGATCATCTGGTGTGCTGTGGCTGATGGGTAATGTAGTTCAGCACCATTATCAGCACTACAATGAACTATTCCTGCTAATGCAACATCATAGACAAGCATAGAGAATAACACAATATGAAGAACAATAGGAAGGCAACAACAGTTCTTAAACATTTAATGATAAATTGAAAGTTGTAATATGGAAGCTGGGTGACACAATGATGCAGTGAGTAACATTAATGCCTCACAGCTCCAGACTCCTGGGTTGTATCCTGATCTCAGATCACACTATGGGCACATTTCACATGTTCTGTCTCTTTTCTCAGTGCCCAAAAACTTTGCACGTAGACAGACTGGCTTTGCTAAATTTTCCTTACGTGTAAGTGACTGCATGGACAGAATAAAGTGGTTATTGTAGACAAAAATAACACTATCTGACAAACATGATTTATCAATTTGATCAGCTCAACCTGTGCTTTAGCATCTATCAGAGCAATCTGAATTTTCAGCAGGGAAATTATCAGAAGAGTAACATCAGCTGAATAAAAGGTGTAAAATTTATACATGAGTTTAAAGAAGAAAAGGGCCTTTTTGTATTATAATCTATATAAAACAGGAATCCAGTATAACTCATAAAGATTGATTTTCATTTATTTAAAACAGGAATGCAACACTAATAAAGAATGCACTTATTTGAGTATTCATAAAAAGTCTAGCAGCTAAATTCTGAACATAATGAAATTGATTTTAAGCCTTGCCAGAATACCAATAAGGAGGGAATTACAATAATCAAGATAAAACGATATAAATAATTGAAGAATTTTGGGGTCTTTAAATTCAGCAGAGGGCAAAAATGTGAAATATTCCGAAGACAGATGAAAAGCTCTTAGTGAGCACCTTAGGTCTAATATGAATTTTAAATTCAGAGCAGGGTCAGAAATTACACTGAATTTCTTGTATAACAGAAGAAGGCCCTAAGAAAAACATGTTCTAATATCAGTAGCAAAATCTGAGTCATTTCAAACTAGTCTTTGACCATCAGCTGCAAAGGTCTCTGTATTGTCAAGGCAGCACATTCACATATAGTGACATGTACAGATTACATAAACTCAGGCCTGACATTAACCACATCCACTAACCTAGCTGAACTAACAGATTCTTCATACATGTCAAGGACAAAGAGGATATTCGAGGTAGAGTGAGGGAATGCTAGTCTCCAGTTCCCATAGTGTTCTGGTTGCATTAGGTTTGGTGCAGTATGACGGCCAGGCCTCAAAGCTGACCCCAGAGCTGTCAAAGCTCATTACCGTCTCACTCATTCTGGAGCAATGCGAGGTCAGAGTGCCCTCAAGCCCTTTCCCCTGTCAGGAAGAGAAGGCTAGTGTTGCAACACACAGCACTATAGGACTTGAACTATAATTACTGTTGAGGATGTGTTAACTGTAGAGAGAGAGGGGAGAAGGTTGGTGTGCAGATGAGCAGAGCACTGATGTTAGTGATGATTTTTTTTATTTATTTTTTATTTTTTTGGTGGTGAATGGAGCTCACCTACCTGAAAGCTTGAACAGCATGGGGTCACCTCGGTGCAGAGTCAGAGGATAAAATCTCACTGGATGATGTGAGAATGATTAATGGAATGGGGGGCACATGGTGGTAAAGTTCATAACTGGGTGTAATAGCAAAAAAATTCAATTCAAGTTTCTTTTTTGCACTCTTTCTTTCACTTACTTACTAAGTTCTGCTTGAATGTTTGTACTTTATTCTGTAGGAAAAAAAGATACTAAACTACACCTATGCTTGTCACTGGGGTGGTACCCTCCAGGGTAAATCTTTTGTACAATTATTTTTTTTATATTTTACCTAGAAAGCTACATGTAGTGTAGGTTTAAGGCTTTACTCCAAAGACTAAATTAAAGGTACAAAAGATGTAGACTTGAGGGTATCACCCCAGTGACAAGCAGAGGTACAGTTTATTAGTACTATTTCTTTCAAGTCTGTCTTTTTTTCCCCTGATTCACACTTCCTTTAACCATAATGGTGTTTTTGGTACTCAGCAGTACACATCCAACATTAGATAACTGTTTAAATTATATATCAACATGTGAATGCTGCAATATATAGCAATTTTGTGAAATGCTAGTACACCTGAGTAAAACAGGAACATTTTCACAGTTTAGTCTTTGCAATATGATGCGTTAACATTATCTTGCTCACTCAAGTGGTTTTGTTTACACAGTTATCTAGTTCAGGTTGACAAACTTGGGTCCAGGTTTTACTTATTATATTTCCACAGTATAATAAGTATCCTAATGTTAGCATCCTATAATTTGCTAGCATACTTCAATCCAACTAATAATGCTAATGCACAAAGGGAATTCCTGGGGTAAACCCCACAAACATCTTGATGTTATGGATCCTCCTGCATTTCTAATTATTAAATATTTTTGTTTTAAAAATTCACAGAGTAAATGTAACATCTAAATTCAGTCCAGACATCATATCACTCTTATTTACCTGATTACTGGCTTCCTTTTCTTGTTTTCTATGTACCCTCACTCAGATTGGTGTATTTATGCTGCATTTGACTCGGAGGTAAGAATTCAGAACTAAGAATTATGTCATTTTCAGGGTGAAAATGGATGCCTTTATCATATTTTCTTTTTTTTTTTTTTTTTTTTTGCAACAAACTAGCCAGCTTACTGTGATGAGTCATATATTTCTGCATATAAATACATATTTATATAGATTTTCCTCCTCAGAACAATGAACCGTATAGTCAATGTTGTAGACTTGGTATACAGTACTATATATACAGCATTACTTATTTAAGTGAAAGGGTTACTCTGTTTACTCTTGATGCTGTGAGCAGCCATGTTGATTTGATGGTACTTGTTGAACTCTGGTGTTAGGAGATCACTCTGAGTTTCTGAGAAGGAATTCTAAGTTGAGGGGGCGTTTTCTATTCAGAGTTTTAGTCAAACCCAACATTAAACCTGTTCACTCAGCACAATTCTTTCCACTCTGCAATTTTCGCTGTAGCTATCTCCAATCTGACATTCGATCCTTCCCTTGATTTAGATTCTAGTTATCCTGGATATATCTGTTTGCCAGATTATTTAATCCTTACCTGACTTCTGACCAGCACATTTATCTTCTGATTTGGATTTTGATTCAACTTGCACTTATATCTACCTACCTCTGCTTTGTGACAGAAAAAAGATTTTCTTGTTCTTTAAAATAGAGCTGAAGTCAAGCAGATAATGTAATATTATCTTCAACAGTCTAACATTTTTTTTGGCAAAAACCTACACATTTAGTGCTTTTAAAATACAAGTCATACAGCAAATGCCTACAGTGTGGCATTAAAATCCCAACTGTAATTTTCTATTATGCAAAGTTTTTAATAAGAAGAATCTGTGTATCTCCAAGTTTTGGATCATATATAATTGCTCCTGCCCCCCTCAAGCTGCTCAGTGTATCCCACTGTTTTGATTTTTAGTACTGTATTTATTTCTTTGGGTTGTTAAATGTGGCCATGATATTAAATAGGATGGTTAAAAACTTTATATATTATTAGCTTGACATTGAAACTGTTAGTGTTTAGAAATGTGTTATATTACAAGATGATATGGGGCAAACTATTATACATTTATGCTCTCCACTAAGACAGATATTGTGCATAAGACCTAACTTTCTTTATGATGTCTATGTTAAATATACACTAATAAATCTACAATAACATGTATTTTAATTTTAATAATTTTTACCACAGGCCTAAAAAGGAATTTATGTCTGTTTTGGGGTGGCCATGTTCAGCATTGAATTTCTTAGTCATCTCACACTCCACAGTGAAAGAGTGTGCAAAAATTGTTAACGCAAATGTTTATATCTTCAAAGTGAACTCAAACCCATTTCTGCTCTCTGAGTTGCCCCAAGTTTTCTACAATTTGAAGGTGTTATCTTCAACCACTGATATTCTGTGTAAGGTTATTCCAACAGAGGTAAAAAACAAAGGTCCCACACTGAAAGCCAACAGAATCCTGACTCATTATATCAGACATTCAGCGGTATAACAATTCATTTGTTTGAACTGATTGAAAATGTCCGATAAGTCGATTTCCATTCCGCCGGTCTAATGGAACACCAGTGTACTGGTAAAAAGGGTTAATGCAAGTGAATTATAAATGGCAGATAATGTTAGAGGTCATGACATACATCCATTCAATCTGACACCTTCCCCTACTGCAAAGCATCATGAATTTTGACCTTCTGAACATTGATCCAGACCTGCCACACACATTACCCACATTACCCTATTTGGTTTGAATCTTCTTTGAGTTCCAAGTGCCTCTGTATAACAAGAGATTTATGTATATTTTTATCACCCTTTGCGATGTTAATTTCCTCATATTGTTTCACTATCTAAAAAAACAGTCCTGAACACAATTATGCATGTTTGTCTACACTCTACTTAGATTGTTGTTGAAGATCCTTTTGATGCACACTTACCGCTCGAGTGCAAGGACACCTCCTTCTCATTTAAAGTGCCTCTTGCTGTACACCTGTGCCTCATTGTTTTTGCAGAATCATCACATTCTCTCTGTTAAAGCTGAAGTCTGACAACATTATTTGTGTCTTCAGATAAGCAAGAGAGCAACTACAGGTTGGAAAACATCACCTTTGTGCTTGACAAAACATTTCTTATTTCATAGCCCAGTTCTGCCCTCACTGTCTGTCATTTTCCTGCTGCCGGCTCTCTGTTGATAAGCACTCCCAGCTCAGATGAATTAATGGTGCAGCCATTTTACACTCTCGATTTTTCATCCTTCTCTCCCTGTCCCATTCATACAACACACTCATCTCCGGTTGGTTTTGAAAGGACACACGCACCAATAAGCCTATATTTTGCAGGTACATTAAATTCCATGGTTCATTGCAAGCCCTCACATGTTGATAGCAGAGTCTCTCTCTCTCTCTCTCTCTCTCTCTCTCTCTCTCTCTCTCTCTCTCTCTCTCTCTCTCTCTCTCTCTATCTGTTTCTCTCTCTCTCTATCTTCCTCCCCTTTTTCTCTCTCTGGTAATGGAAGGATGAGTTGCTCACTCTCATTCACACATCATTAAGTGACGATTTGCAGTGAGATGACCTCATGACATCGATCACCTGGCCCTCGTCTCCATGACGATCAGCTGCTAAAGCACAGGCATGACCAATTTAACCCAGAAAGCTGAATTGCATGCATTTCATTTGCTTCGATTATCTGATGATCGATAGCATTGTAGAGGTTTTCAAGTATGGATTTTTCAGTTATCATCCTCAGACACAGGGCACCAGAAAATAAAATGGCACCGAGTTGACTTGCAAGGGGGGAAAAAATTATACAATATAATCCAATATAATGTCAGTGGGAATGAACAAACTCCCCGTGAGCCGATGATAGATCGGATAAGCGGTGCAGACAATGGAATAATAATTGTTAACTGGGGCAGTGGTGGTTCAAGTGGTTAAGGCTATGGGTTGTTGGGTTGGGGTTCAATCCACAGCACCACCAATGTCCATTCATTCATTCATTCATTCATTCATTGTCTGCCGCTTATCCGAACTACACTCGGGTCACGGGGAGCCTGTGCCTATCTCAGGCGTCATAGGGCATCAAGGCAGGATACACCCTGGACGGAGTGCCAACCCATCGCAGGGCACACACACTACGGACAATTTAGAGATGCCAATCAACCTACCATGCATGTCTTTGGACTGGGGGAGGAAACCCCCGAGGCACGCGGAGAACACACACGGCGGAGGCGGGAATCAAACCCCCAACCCTGGAGGTGTGAGGCAAACGTGCTAACCACTAAGCCACCGTGCCACCAATGTCCACTGTTAGGCAATTGCACAAGGCCCTTAACCCTCCCTGCTCCAGGGGTGCTGTATCATAGCTGTCCCTGCGCTCTGACCTCAGCTGGGATACGTGAAGCAAAGAATTCCACTGTGCTGTAATGTATGTGTGGCAATAATAAAGGTTAATAAACCTCAGCTCTTAACTATATACAGTGCGATTACCCAAAACGGAGATGTAGCTAACCTCAGCTTTTTAAGAAAGCTGCCTGACATCTATGAGAAATCTTTATAGGACTATTTTTTTCTATATTTTTATGGGAATGATAGTGGTGCTGATGAATATGATGAAAGTAAAGAGGCACTGTTGACGATAATGATGTTTCTCAGTGCTACTTGTGCTGTATGAAGTCAAAACAGTCATGGTTATACAGCTCAGTGCTCTGGACTTTAATTATTCTCTCTCTCTTTTAGTATGCTCCATAAGTGTTCGTGCAGCCTGATCCAGATGGTCACCACATGTTTGAGGTGGTTGCAGGTTAACTACTTGTCTTCAATATAAACAGCCACTGAGAGCCACAGCTCCTCACATTAAGCTCAGTATCTCCTATTTAACACATCTGTCCTCTGCTCACATGAATCTGCTTCTGCAGTGTTCAGCATGCTGATTAAATCCAAGCAGAGCAAAACATCACACAGGCTACACACAAACACACGCACACTTGAATGGTGGATAGAAAGATGAAAGTAGGTTGATCATTCCCATCCACCAGGAGATTAAGTACGTAAATGGCTCTAGGCTGGATATAGACAGAACAGGACTGATCATTTTGGATTTTTTCCCCTGCACTGGCCAATCAGTTCATCAAATTGGAGCCTCTTTCTTGTTCCTGTACCTGTAGCACCACCCAGTGGCTATAAGATAATTCAACACTTCAAACCAGACATCAGATCTCTACATGTTCTTGACGGCAGAGCTGAGCTAATTAGGTCGGCTGGCTGCTCTCCTTGCATTGTCCAACCCTGAAGACCAATAAAATCTTAAAGCCATAGTGAGGATGTGCTGAACACAGAGGAAGAGCCCAACACTAATCCATACCAGGAGACTGCAGCCATGCTTAGCCCCTTCTCTTGCTCCTCTTGCCATAAAAGTCCAGCTTAACACCTCCACTTTATGAGCAAACTCGCTGGAGAAACAGGTCAGCGCTTTTCAAAAGTGGTTTTATTCAGCCCTCGGGAGCTGTTTGCGGTTGCTTTCAGGAAATGGTGCATTCAGCACCCCAAAATAAAGCCCAAACTAGCCTCTATAACACTGCGAAATTGTTTTTCTTCCATTTTGAGTCTATAGGATTATGAACTTATCTTCTTTATTACTCAAGAAATTGGCAGGTTACCAACATCGAGAATCTAAAGCACCAGAGTTCATTGCATTTCAATTTATAGTTTTGTAAGACTAAGCTTCTCTCTTCTTCTGTTGTTGGATGGTGCTTCTTACCCAGAGCTTACGGTTAAACAATTAAACTCATTCACATGTGTCTATTTAAGCCAGGCACAAAAAGGAAGAATGAAAACAGTCCTTTTCTCCAACACACCACACAACATCAGCCAGCATCTCTGACAAGCCCTTGAAGATCTTAAACACTTTGCCAAGTCTCCTATAAATCTACATTGTAGGCTTTAAAGAGAATAAAATACAGCAAGGCAAAGCAGTTTTTGCCCATCAGGAGAGCAAAGGCCTTAGTGAGGGTCTGAAATAAAACACTGAAATTGGTAGGGCTTTATTTAAAGGCATTTGATCAGGAGCCTCCACTTCCCTGTTAAAGTCATTTTTAATTCTGGACGGGGAATAGGTTTGAGATTTTAAAACAATTTTCACTTCAACAGAAGATGATAGCAATTTTGTATGTTTTAATAATAATAATAATAATAATAATAATAATAATAATAATAATAATAATAATAATAATAATAATAATAATAATAATAATAATAATAAAATAGGGCACGGTGGCTTTGTGGCTAGCATGTTTGCCTCACACCTCCAGGGTTAGGGGTTCGATTCCTACCTCGGCCATGTGTGTGTGGAGTTTGCATGTTCTCCCCGTGCCTTGGGGGTTTCCTCCGGGTACTCCGGTTTCCTCCCCCAGTCCAAAGGCATGCATTGTCGGTTGATTGGCATCTCTAAATTGTCCATAGTGTGTGATTGCGTGAGTGAATGAGAGAGTGTGTGTGTGCCCTGCGATGGGTTGGCACTCCGTCCAGGGTGTATCCAGCCTTGATGCCCGATGACGCCTGCACTAGGCACAGGCTCCCCGTGAGCCGATGATAGATCGTATAAGCGGTACAGACAATGGAATAATAATTGTTAACTGGGGCAGTGGTGGTTCAAGTGGTTAAGGCTATGGGTTGTTGGGTTGGGGTTCAATCCACAGCACCACCAATGTCCACTGTTAGGCAATTGCGCAAGGAACTTAACCCTCTCTGCTCCAGGGGTGCTGTATCATAGCTGTCCCTGCGCTCTGACCTCAGCTGGGATACGTGAAGCAAAGAATTCCACTGTGCTGTAATGTATGTGTGGCAATAATAAAGGTTAATAAACCTCAGCTCTTAACTATATACAGTGCGATTACCCAAAACAGAGATGTAGCTAACCTCAGCTTTTTAAGAAAGCTGCCTGACATCTATGAGAAATCTTTATAGGACTATTTTTTTAGTGTAATGGCTTCTATAAACCAAATTTATGAAGATACCACATATGGAGCATCATTTAATTCTTTTCTTGTAGCATCTGCTGTGTAAATTCACATTGGAAAGAAATGGCAGTCATCATTATGTTCACATCAGTTCTATCCATTACATGCTGCACTGCTTTTGTTGAAGTTACTTAAGCAGAAGTTGTGGAAATTATTTAATCAGACTTTAGTTTTATTACCTTTTAACAGAATTTAATTAAATGTGATTGGTCAATTGTAGAATACTGCAGGTTATATTCCCAATATAAGCACACTATATATTAAATAATATATTCCCTTCTAGACTAAATTAATGCACTCTGAGAGTCAAGCTATAGTTTTCTACTGTGCTATTATGTTCAAATATGTGGAGAAAATTATCATGCAAAACAAACATGAATGACAATGAATGAATATATAAATTTAGTCATGACGTTGGGGCTAATGAGGTAAAGATTTGTTCCACCACAAGAGGGAGCTATGGCGTAATTTGTCTGAGATTAGCATGAAGCATTTTGGAAGCCAAAAATACATAAACTGGTTTATATTGTTTAATCATATTTTATTTTTAAGTTCAGACATGGTAAACATGGTAAAGGCACATAAAGGAGTCCTAATGAAAACACAATGTAAGCAGATAAATACAGCTGTCCAGGTAGCATGAACCATAAAATACAGGTGAATAATACATTGAATATGAATATCTCCATAGTAGGAGTACAATGAAGAAAGAAAACGCTGTACACAGATGACATTTACAACCTTCTATTGTAAATAGCAGCACTGTACATTCATAAAGGTGACACATTTACACCAAAACAAATAATAATAATAATAAAATAATCAACATAAAACCCCTAATGAAAAATGCTGAGCTGATTTAACAGGTATAGGTCATCTCAGTGTAAATAATTCTACATTACATAGCATATTTGCACAGAGAAACTCAATAGTTTGGTATGGAAACAATCAGCAAGTCTTATGGCCCAAATATGGAAAGAGATAAATCATATAATCATAAAGTTATCACAGAGTAGGATGTTTACATGGTTTGTCTCGACTGTTTTTCAGCACATGCTGAACATTCCTAGTATTGCTTAATATAAAGATCTCTGCCTTGGACTCATACAAATTAAAGTCATCCTTCATCTAAACCAACATTAATGAGCATCAGGAGTGCTCGGAAAGCAAGCACTCAGGAGCCATCTTTCAGCGTGGTATTTGCTTAAGCTGACATGGTTTGGGAGGTAATATTCCAAGCTGATTGTTGTTGGATTCAGTCCAAAGTGAGAGGTCAGGAATGAAAAACTAGAGCAAGCCTCGGCCACACACACTAACCGACTCTGACGGATGGGTTTTGGTCATACGACTAATCCGAAAAAAAAAAATAGAAAAAATTAATATCTTTGCCTAACTAGGCATGTTTCTCAACTAGATTGAGGAAGCTTAAAGGTGGCTTCTTTGTTCATGGACACAGACACACACACACACACACACACACACACAAAACACACACACACACACACACGCACGCACACGCACACACACACACACACACACACACACATCTGTCATATCCTAGTGAGGACCTTCTATTAACATAATTAATAATGCAGCTAATTAATGCTATTCCCACACCTAAGTCCTACTGTAATTTTAAATTCAGTCACCAAAATGAAACATTTGGATTTTTGTAGCTGGAATTTTTGAAATTCACAATAAAAGCTGACAAAACCAGATATGCCTATGCTTGTGGGGACCTGGCTACTGTTCCCACAGGGTCAAAAATGCTGTAAATTCCTATACTCTTGATCAATATATAAATGTGCACACACAGACAACTGCAGACACACACAAACACACACTCTGTCCTGCAGAGCTGCATCCTGCCAGCAGCATGGTTGACAAACAACTCTGACTTATGCCCCCCGTCATACACACAAACTCTTGAAGAGGTCAGCTGATAATAACTACAAAATAGAACTAAATTTAGCATCTACTCTCTTTTTGATCCCAGCATGCTTTCAACATTTTTACTGGCAATAATGTCTAGTGATCAAGATTATGCCAAGAAAACACACCACACACACACACACACACACACACACACACACACACACACACACACACACACACACACAAAGACCCATAATATTTTACAACCTCCATAAAAGGTCTATGAGACCTACCCAAGCATCGGGAGTGATGACTACAGTATTTACAACACATAACCCTTCTATGGCTTCTGATAATAATTCAAACACAGCATATGTTGGGGATACATTAACATGTTAGTACATCTACAGAGTTCACTGAGCATGACATACACACCTGCATAAAGCAAACCGAACCTTCAATACATGACATGAGGAAGTGCGATTGGATCAGACAGTGTTTAGTTGGATGTGTGTGAATTCAAGTATTATCAGGAGCATAAAAGTAAAAAAAAAAAGCCTTCAATTAATACTACTGTACACATATTTTACACATATATTATGCACACCTTTTTGTAATAGATAATACTGCGGGGTAGGTTTAGAGCCGAGATGTACAGTATGAATATATAAATCGACAAATCTTTGTTCTGTCCATATATTTGTTTGATAAAAATGAGAAACAATATTTTCTTGATAGTTTGGGCCAAAGATTTTACAATCGCTTCAGATCTGTATCTTTCCTTATGATCTAAATCAATTCCCAGAGAAGCAGTTTCTCCGCTCTTCTTTATATAATTCTTGTGTGCACAACATTCACAAATCATCCACAGATTTTTTTGGGGAAAAAAGACATTTTCCCCAAACATGGCTTTCAAATTTATAATAATTTCTACAATCCATATAAAGAGTCACAAAGCTTGTCCTTGATCAGGGTTTAGGCAGCTGGCCTTCGTACCGTTTCTTTCAACTTTTACAACAATACACATGGAATTGAATGAAATCCAGCCATATCACCTTCACTTTTTTTTATGAAATCAGAACATAGTCAGGTCCTATTTTCAGATGTTGTCCCAGTTTTCACATTTTTGGACACAGTTTTCATCAACTTTGAATGTACGTGTGAGTTGTGAAGTCACTAATGTGGGTCACCTTGATTTTGTCTCTAATGTTTTGGATCCTCAGGACTGCTCAGTTCTAGTTCCTGTCTTACTAAAGCTTGGAGTTAAATAATTATAGTCTGAACAGGGGTATGTTCTGAACACCTTGTGTATCCATCCTGTATACTGGGCCACGCTGATGAAGATACCTGGCCGGTTGTGTCGGGCACATCCTCTGCCGTGGATACTCACTCCCACTATCACCTTACTGTCCTTTTCCTGACACACCAGTGGTCCACCATAGTCTTTCTGTTGAAGTGACAATGGAAACACATTAAAAAGAGGAACAGTTATTTATAATATATGACTTTTTTCCATATAAAGCTGGCAAATGCGTCTAGTAGAAAACATCAGAAAGTAATTTAAAGGCTGGTTCACCAAGGAAAAAATGATTATGCTTTCCTAGGAAAATTTACTGATTGACTTTTTTTTTACAATTAGAAAAAAGACTGTTATAATTATACAATACAAAAACATACATTGTTAATTATATTTGAAAAATATTGTCATATATTTTTGGAAAACCTTCCTAAAACATAATATGGCATATTCTCTGTCTAGGTTTATTTATGTTGGGATCCATCCATTTCCTATACCACTTAGCTCCTACACAGCGTTTTTAGGGAACTGAGAACCTATAGCAGCAGACTCGGTGGACACCCTGGATGGGGTGCCAAACCACCGCAGGGCACAAACACATGCTCACACATCCCAGACAATTTAGACATGCCAATCAGCCTGCATCACATGTCTTTGGACTGGGGTAGGAAGCCAGAGTACCCCAAAACCACCAAAGCCCAAGGAGAACATGCAAACTCCACATCCACAGGGCAAGGACAAGTATTAAGTATTAAGCCACTATTAAGATTTTTTAATATTCCAAAGTTTCATCACTGAGTGTGCTAGCAGACACATTACATTTCAATCTATTGCTTCATATTACAAAAATAAAATATTGTATCAATATTTACTTTCCACAGATTATATCTCAAACTGATATACAAGCAAAAAAATCTATAAAATTAAAATATAAGCCTATTAAGATAAGGCTGTAGGATATGATATTCTATAGTATGTGAATCTTCTCACCTCACACACTCCTTCATCTCTCTTCCCGCCAGCGCACACTTTAGCATCAGGAATCTGTAGCGTTCCTCTGTGTAACTGTTGGCAGCGTTCATTGCTAACAATGGGCAGCTGAACACTCTTAAGTGTGCCTTCATGTCCCGTGCCTAGAAGATTATAGTTCTCATTATTACACTATACTTTTATTGCACTGTGATAACACAGCTCTGAGAAAATGTGGCACTGATTTGTGCACTGTAAGATAATGTGTACCTTTAGTTTCCCCCCAGCCGTACGTTGAACACACAGTGCCTTCTGCAATGGTACAGCCAGCTACAGGCAGCTGAATGTGCTTCACATGCTCGGTGATATGAGCAGACCTGAGATAGAGAGCAGAAAATAGAGCAACGGTGATGACATTTAACTCACTGCACCATGAAAAAATGAAATTTATACACATGTTATGTAAGTATGGGATCAATGATAAAAGCCTATACTGGGATAACCATAATGACATATATAACAAATACAGCATGTCTAAGTGAGTATTTACTATACCTACATTTTCATTGAAAGTAGAATGATATTCAATAATTACACCACTTAGCATAATATTTTATGGCACATCACAGTATAAGATGACTAAAGTGGACATATAATGTACATTATGTTAGCATGTTTTTCTCTGCTTTTGCTAGATCTAGATCACTCAATCTCGCATAACATCCAATGGGTAATTATTTCCATGTACAGTTATTATTTAAGCAGTTTAGGATTAACTGAAAATAAACACAAGGTCATTATAGCTTGTAAGTGTTACGGGTAACAGGGCTGAGGTTGGACCACTAGGGGGCTCTTAGCAGGGGTTTGTCCTGTCTGTTTGTGTTTGTGTTTACGTTGGCCATGTGTCAGTTAAGCCCTGCCCTAGCCTAATGTGTCTTGATTGATGTTCACCTGTTCCTAATGTTTCATGATTATGTTTCCGATTTATAGTCCTGTCTTTGTCGGTATCATTTGCTAGTCCTCGTTCGTGTATAGGCCGATGTAGTGTCGCGGTTTCTGTTTCATGTTTTCTGTTCTGTGTTTTATGTTAAATAAACCCCATGTCCACATCAAGCTTCGCGTTTGGGTCTGTTATATCCTGCCGGACACTACCGGCCGTAACAATAAGATCATAAATCATAGTAAATAAATCATATTTTAATTGTTTTTATTAATCCAAGGCATATGGTCTAATTTCAGTTTTTGTCATAGTACATCACATATTTAGATTTACATTTATTCAATTGACATATGTTTTTTATTTGTTTATTTTTTAATCAATACAAATCATTCAAAATGTTATCTGATTATTTTTTTTTATTATTATTTATTTATTTATTTATTTATTTATGTATTTATTTATGCATTTATTTATGTATTTATTTATTTATTTATTTGTTTGTTTGTTTGTTTCTTGTTTGTTTGATTATTTTAGGTGTTGTTCACCAGTCAACAGGTTCATTCATGCAAATATTCAATCAGCCAATCATGTGGCAGCAATACAAGCATTTTTTTTTTTTGAGAGGAATGCATGTAAACATAATTGAACTGCTGTGTGTATGAGACTTGTACACAAAGTAGTCCATAATACAAATAAACTAAATTCCAGCGCTAGTTCTCTGGCTTCAATCTTTTCACATGGAGATCTTGTGAGAACATGCATGCATAGTGGTGATCTAATATCTTTAGTCTTAGAAGCACCAGTAGCTATAGCAGTTTTGTTGTGGTTGCTGTTGTGGTTTTCATTCTCTCATTCATTCATTCATTGTCTACCGCTTATCCGAACTATTCTCGGGTCACGGGAAGCCTGTGCCTATCTCAGGCATCATTGGGCATCAAGGCAGGATACACCCTGGACGGAGTGCCAACCCATCGCAGGGCACACATACACACACTCTCATTCACTCACGCAATCACACACTACAGACAATTTAGAGATGCCAATCAACCTACCATGCATGTCTTTGGATTGGGGGAGGAAACCGGAGTACCCAGAGGAAACCCCCGAGGCACGGGGAGAACATGCAAACTCCACACACACATGGCGGAGGCGGGCATCGAACCCCCAACCCTGGAGGTGTGAGGCAAACGTGCTAACCTGTTGTGGTTTTATATTTCCTCATTCAATATAATGTATAAACTATAAATTATACAGGTCACATTAAAAGAAACACCAGTCCACAGGCTCATTGATGCAATTATTCAATCAGCCAATCATGTGGCAGCAATACACCACATCAAAATCATGCAACTACATATCAAATATCAAAATGGGCAAAAATCATCTCATTGACTTTAACCATGGCACACCCCTTGGTGCCAGATGGGCTGGTTTAAGTATCTAAGAAACTGTTGGTTTCCTGGGATTATCACACAACAGTCTCTAGAGTTCACCCAGAATGGTGCAAAGAAAATAATAAATAAAACTTCTGGTTTCGTGGACGGAAATGCCTTGTTGCTGAGAGAGGTCAGAGTGGAATGACCAACTGTTTCGAGCTGACAGGAAGGCTATAATAACTCAAATAGCTACTTTTACAAGCATGGTGAGCAGAAAAGCAAGTCAGAATACACAGCAGGTTAAAAACTATTTAAAAAGGCTTGCTATGGTAAGAAAGCAAGAATATAGAATATAAATTAATAAACTTAACTGTTTGCTTAATTGTTTATCTTGAATTTTAGATGATTGGTTTGGTGGTTCTTACTGTGCCAGTTGTAGCAGGGCGAGTCCTGAGCCTTCGGGGCCACAGACAAAATAAGCAATCCTCCTTTCCTGCCTGCTCCAAGTGTTCTCTCCAGACTCATTCAGATGTGCAGAACCAAGCCATACTCTGTACTCAGACAGATCAGGAACACTGAGAAAGACACAGAGTATTGGTAAATCTTTGCATTATAATTCGTCCATTTATTACTACTTTTAACTGAGGTAATGCATGCAAACAAAGCTGAACTACTGTGTGCATGAGACTTACACAAAGTAACACAAATAAACAAAAAAAATTCCATCCCAGATTCTCTGGCTTACATCTTTTCACATTGAGATCTTGTGAGAACTCTTGTGAGATACATGGTGGTGGTCTAATATCTTTGGTCTTAAAAGCATCAGTAGCTATGATTTGTTATGTTAGACATGTAAGACAAATCGGGTGAGATCTGGAGAAAGACCCTTCTGACCTCCGCAAATGTGGAGGTCAAATCCAGGGCGCGACATTGCTTGTGTAAAGCGACTGCAGATAAATTACCATGAAGAGAAGCACTCTCTGTCTGTCAGCACCCACTCCTCACGGACCAGCGAGCCTCCGCATGAGTGAGCAGTCCTGAACACACAGACCATGAACACTCTCAATATCACTGAATATGACTGTCACACTTTATAAACCACAGATGATCCAGGCAGACATTTACATCATGCTTTTTCAGTTTTAGCACAGATACACTGCTAAGCATCCACAGAAGGGAATTTCCAGTGAATTCAAACTGGCACAGTGCCACATTTCAAGTACAAATGACACTTTGTGTAAAAACAATATTTAGATAAACTTTCCACAAAATGCTGCCAAAAGCCTTAACATTTATTCCTGCAAATTTTACTGTGACCTTTTGCAAGTGCTCACGTAATGTAGAAAGAAATCAGCATTGATTTACCCACCCTTTCTGAATGCTGACCATCCAACTGCCCTCTTTTATCGGAATGGGGCCACCGCCCACTATCCTCACTTGCTTATGGACAAAACAGGAGACGCCCGAGGCTTCAGCTACAATTCACAAATGAAGATGGTTTTTTTTCATACTCTGAAAAGTTCTAACAGAATTTACAACTAGGACATAATCAGCAGACATAATCTGCTGCATAATTACCTTTTCGTGGTAAACTGTTCTGTAATTCACCTAAAAAAAAACACAGGGTACAAGCAAATTACTCCAGTTTTCGTTTCATAATTAGCTAGCCCAAGATGATCAATGTGAGATAAACTAATGAGCATATCTACACATTGTTTACAATGTAACTTGAGAGAAAATTTGTGTGAGGTCTACTGCATTCACTTAACCTGCATGTGGGACTGCTTTGGCTACATGATGATTGAGCAAGAATTATAAACCCCCCTGTGAAGCACCTCTGCTCAGTTTTTACTCAGAGTTGTGCGAGTATGAGAGACAGACAAAGAGAGAAAGACATGCCCAGTGCTGAAAGGCAGTCCAGACCAAATGGACTTTACCTCCTTTAATCAAATGTGTATGTGCTTGTAGTCATGGACCATAAGTGTAAGTTAAATAAACACCATGTCAGTGTCATGATGTTGTCATGAGTTACTGTTACCACCTTGAAATGTCTATTTATTAAAGAATGACATGTTAAACCATTTTTTACCCATCTATAGGTGCATTTATTGTCGTTCGTGAACAACTGTATGTTATCGCTTACGTTATAGCAGGTATAAACAGTCACTCTTTCACCAGCTTATTAATTTCTCATGAAATTAATAAGCAATTTGTCATGTTACCAAGAAACTAAACCCTCTATCCTGAAGACATTTTCATGTCAGGAAACTTAAAGTAACTTTGAATGTTACAAAGCACTGACATTGGAAACTCATTCAAAAAACCGTTAAATAAAGCTTTATTAAAGAAAACTTCACCAGATCAACAATTACACACCTTTACAAGTCCCTTATTGGTATAAAAAATAAAAATAAAAACCTGCCTTCAGGCATTGAACTTGCATCAAGAGCAGCCGCTATATAGAAAATTAATCAGTATGTTCTGACCAATCAGATTCAATTAAACCACAGCACTGAAGCATGAGCCATGTCAAGATTGTAGGTCTTTCTACAAAGACTAGTTGTTTAATTAGTATCAAAAGGATGAGATTCAATGGTCAAAACACTCTTTGGAGATGCTTAATATTCAGACAATCTTCACTTTGTCCAGCCAGAAAGCTACTACCAATTTCATCTGAGAGAGTACACACACATCTATCCAATTCTGACCTAATGTGTGCAATTGTTACATCATATGAAGCTTGTTTGCTTATTAGGAAGTGTTTTTTTTTATCACTGTTGATGCTTATTCTTTTCCATATTGTTGCCTTTGACAAGTCTGAGTGTTTAGCTAGATGCTGAAATTACTCAGTCATGTGTCTAAAATGTAATAAATCGTTATTAAAAGATGGGTTTCAGTCACATATTAAACTGGAGAATGTCTCAAGGGAATTGTTTCTCAGGTAACAGTTAAACCAACACTAGCTGCTCTGAAGGATTACAGGAATAGCTTACTAGGTAGAAGGGGCATGATGCAGATAGTATTTTTTAGCAGAAAGAAACAAGTCAAAATAATGTATATTTCCAAATTCTTAACATTTTTCAGCAGTTGGCTCAGGTGGAAATTAAGGTAATCAATAAAGTTTCAAGCATATAGTAAACTGAATCAGTTTTAAGATCAAATACTTGAATTAACACAAGAATGTAATTAGCAAGAATTTAATAAAAAAAAAACATTGTAATCACAGCTAAGGTGGTTATAAACATGGTTATGGTTATGTTTACATTTATGTTAAAAATGTACTGGTATGAGTTTGTAGTTTAATTTTTTTTTAAACATCTGCAATATTGAATATCGAGAGACATTCTGTATTAAATATTAATAATTGTATCATTAAATATTAAATATTATATAATCTAAATATATTTTTGTAAAATGTCTTACCCTTATGATATACCTTTTAAGTTGTATTAAGACAAACTCTAAATTTTGCTGAGAAATTGAGAATTGTTTCACAAGAAAAAATCGAGAAAATACTATGTGTTACATAAGTATTCACACCCGTTGAAGTTGTTTCACATTTTGTAGTGTTACAACTGGGATACACTTATTTGTGATTATGTACGTGATGAATCTGCTGATTTATGGATTTCGCACCAATAGGGCTGAATACTTATGCAATCGTAGCTTTCACTTTTTTTTTTTTGGATGTTGCAAACAGTATTGATATTTCCACATAAAGCTCTGTGTGTGTGTGTGTGACTCACAGCGCTTGACTGTGCAGTAATCCCAGGGGATGAGGGAGCTGTTGGTGTAGCACCAAGGCCCATGTTTGTCCTTGTCTGGATTCCTGCAGAAATTACCTTCCAGTTCATCACTCTGGGTCAGCATGTCTCTGGCTTTCCTGAAAAGAGGAGGATTAGAAAATATACACATATAAAAAAAATGGACATAAAATTCCAACTGAGGCAATATTCTGTACCCACAGTAATATGGAGCAGTGATGATGAGGGAGTTCACAGTACAATCAAAAATATGAAATGAAACAGCTCCAATCAGACACCCAACTTATTCATCATTAACCTCAAGCTTTCTGATCAGAATGTATGCTTGCAAGCGCTTTCTTCTTCCCCACCCTGTGCTATACAGCTGTGCAGTTTGTTCCTCTCCAGAGACACGGAGAAGCATTTGGCTTCAACATTAATCGTGACACGACCTCTTTCTCTCAGCTCTCCCACATTACTAGCCAGGGTTCCTCCACATTCGGGGAATACCATAGTGTCTAAACACTACAAATTTTCCAGCAGGAATTCCATAGGAGCGAAGAAATCCAAATGATACAAAGATGGACATGGGGCTGAGGAGTTGGATGATTTCCAACCAGGTTCCTCTGTTCAGATCAAAATGACCCATTTAAAATGTTCCTTAAAGGTGGGACAATGCTGAAATAAAAATCTCAACATGGTCCAGTTTTTCCCTAATGGAAATTAAAAAAAACTGCTTAGGATCTCACATTTATATATCTATATTATAAAGCTTATGTTCATGTTATTATGAACTGAAGGTAATCAGGTGAAAATTTCTGATTTCAGTATGAAAGATTAAAAATAAGTAATCAATCAGAAACCAAAATGGTGATTGTAGTTGCAGGTATATGTATGTATTTTTTTATCCGGAAATGACACAGGCTTCTCCCAAAAGATAATAAGACGATGCACAAGAGGCATCATTGTGGAAAAAAAATATTTCTCAGCTTTTATTTACATTTGAACAAAAAGTGGCATGTCCAAAATTATTCATACCCTTCTCAAACTGTCACAGTCTATGGGAAAATCCAAAGTTTTATACCATTCCAAATAGTCCAAGCTGTTCTAAAGCATTCTAATTACCCTGATTCATTGGGAACAGCTGTTTTAATCAACTCAACAGGTGAAAAACAGAAGGTCTCTGCTGTTGGTTTGTGGACAGTCATGGCTAAGACAAAGGAGCTCACTGAGGACCTGCGGCTGCGCATTGTGGCTGTTCACAAGTCAGGAAAGGGCTATAAGACCATATCTAAATGTTTTGAAGTTCCAGGGGATACAGTGCAAAGTATTATTAAAAAATACAAGACGTTCTGCACGGTGAAAAATCTCAGAGGACGTGGTCGGAAGCCAAAAGTGACACCTGTGCTGGCCAGGAGGATAGTGAGAGAGGTAAAAAAGAATCCAAGGATCACCACCAAGGCCATCCTGATGAATCTGGGCTCTGCTGGTGGCAACATCTCAAGGCAGACAGTCCAACGGACACTGCACACCGCTGGGTTTCACGACTGCAGACCAAGAAGGACACCACTTCTCCAGATAAGGCACACAAAAGCCCGCTTGGCCTTTGCAAATGCTCATCTGGACAAAGAAGAAGACTTCTGGTCTTCTGTTTTATGGTCAGATGAAACAAAAATTAAATTGTTTGGCCACAATGATGTAGCCTTCATTTGGCGTAAAAAAGGAGAAGCCTTCAACCCTAAGAACACCATTCCCACTGTCAAACATGTTGGTGGGAACCTAATGTTTTGGGGGTGTTTTTGCCGGTGGACCAGGAAACCTAATCACAGTAAATGGCACCATGAAAAAGGAGCAATACATCAAAATTCTCAACAGCAACATCAGGCAGTCTGCAGAGAAACTTGGCCTTGGGCACCAGTGGACATTTCAGCACGACAATGACCCAAAACACACAGCGAAAGTGGTGAAGAAATGGTTAGCAGACAAAAACATTAACGTTTTGCAGTGGCCCAGCCAGAGTCCTGACTTAAATCCAGTTGAGAATCTGTGGAGGGAGCTAAAGATCAGGGTGATGGCAAGGAGACCCTCCAACCTGAAAGAGTTGGAGCTCATCGCTAAACATGAATGGGCAAAAATACCAGTAGAGACATGCAAAAAGCTGGTCAGCAATTATAGGAAGCGTTTGATTGCTGTAATCAATAATCAATAAAGGCTTTTCTATTGATTATTGAGAAGGGTATGAATAATTTTGGACATGCCACTTTTTGTTCAAATGTAAATAAAAGATGAGTAATAATTTTTTCCACAATGACGCCTCCTGTACATTGTCTTATTATCTTCTGGGAGACGCCTGTGTCATTTCTAATCAAGAAAAAACTTGCTGGTTGCATAAAAGTAACTTTAAGTCAGAATTTGTCAAGGGTATGAATAATTTCGGGCTTGACTGTATATATATATATATATATATATATATATATATATATATATATATATATATTTTTTTTTTTTTTTGTACATATATATATTGTTTATATTGCTAATACCTAAGAAGACAAAAACATGTAGAAGTTAAAGCCAATAGTATAAAAATATAATTATCCTTCTATAACATAATGAGACGTCTACTGCTAAGTAGTGAGTGGTAAACTTAGGTTCTCACACCTACACACCTGAGTGACCTTCGACCTAGTCGTGATGTCTCACGGAGTGTAGGTCAAATTAAGAACCAAACCCTCTTTGATGTGAGTATGGCAAGATGTCTGAGTAAGGACCGAGCATTGGGAGGTCAGATGTCAGCCCTAAAGCTTGCTGTTCCAGCTGCAAGAGCCTGCTGTTAATTCTTGGAGAATTAAGTCACCCTGACTGCTGCACACTGCCATCAATTAGAACACTCTCAAAAAGGGGTTTCTCCACTAAACCATGTTTTTCTTCCACAAAAAAGTGCAAGGAGCTTATTTTCTCAAGCAAGACAAATACACCCTGGCAATCCAGCAACCCCTGTGCCTTAGTGGAGTTGTGTGAAGGCACATCGGGGACTGAACTTTGACCTGGAACTTGTTCATGAAAACAAGGAAGTTATTTAACGCCACACATTTCGGGGTCAGTGTGGACAACAGAAACATTAATGCACTGTTTCAGTCAGGGAAATACATTTACATTTACGGCATTTAGCAGACACCCTTATCCAGAGCGACTTACATTTTCATTTCTTTTTTTATACAACTGAGCATTTTTGGGGTTAAGGGCCTTGCTCAGGGGCCCAGTATTTGCAGCTTGGTGGACCTGGGATTCGAACACACAACCTTCCGATCAATAGTCCAATGCCTTAACCACTAAGCTACCACATCCCCAATAATACGCACGCACGCACGCACGCACGCACGCACGCACGCACACACTCTATTTGGAAAACTACAGCTGACGCCAATCTTAATCTCAGCAACAGAAAAAAAAACTTGCACATTTGCTGTACATATGTCAAGCAAGTATTCAAGCAATGTAGAAGCAAAAATCTCAGTAGACGTGGAATAAACATGCTAGTTTTAATGTCAAAATGTATTTGTAGACGCTGTGTTTTAGGAATGTAAAGACTTATGAGTTATCCAAGACTAAAATATGTTTCCACATTTGCTTGCGTTAAATTATTCAAGTCCATTTTTTAAATGAAAATGTACACTGAAGGTTTTTCTGGTTTCACACTGGTTTCATTTTCATTATTTTTGATATATAACTTAAATAGTATTTGTATATATTAAATAATAATAATAATAATAATAATAATAATAATAATAATAATAATAATAATAATTTTAGATTTTTTTTTATTTAATAAATGTATTTTTCTTTCTTTCTTTCTTTCTTTCTTTCTTTCTTTCTTTCTTTCTTTTTCTTACATACTATGCAAATGCCCTCTTTTTCAGCGCATAACTATCATTAAGCTCAGGTTTATACATGTACATATGCATGCATGCCCACATAGAAACAGATCCCTCATACATGTAACACTGCAAATGTGAATGTGTCCTGCATGTTTACTGCCATTTTTCATTTCAGCTGCTCCATTGACATTTGTGTGGTCATACCGAGCTTAAAAATCAAAGCCCAGAAACACGTGGGTGTGATCTATTTCTGCTATCCTATTAATTTTGCTACCAAGCTTTACCCTTGAACCACAAAGATAAATAGATCATTCAAGCAGCACACAGAATCAAGGGACTGTCCTTGAGATCCCGCAAAGCACAAAGTGTTAATAAGCAGACTTGAATCCGTGTCCATGGAAACTAAATAGCTGAAAAGATGTGCTGTATGAACATAAATATATTTTGTAGTGTCTTATTGTAAGATTGGTCAGGCTTTATAGAAAAGAGTTTAATGAAGAATGCATCCAGGTTCAGGAGATTAGTGCTTCGGGGTTAGTTTTTGAAGAAAGCTTGTTTTTGGCCTGAGTGCACTCAGTATGATTGAGGGGGTGTTGCTACTGAGTTTGAGGCTTCAGGATCTCACCTCTCAGTATGGTCATTCCATGGTGCACAGGGGATGCCTGAACGAGTCTTCATCTGCCTCCCTCTGTACATCTCGCCACTTCCTGTGTAACACTCTGAAACAGCAGGTGAAAGTACAGGAATATGGTTATTCAGACCTGCCAATCATAACTTGAAACAGAATAACGCGTAGTTGTGAGTCATTTTTGTATAAGTGCCACTTCATGTAAATATATTATGTTATGTAAATAAACACATACATTTGCAATATAGACTTTTTCTTTTTAATTGTCCCACATTAAAACTGTAAAATGGTTCCACATGGCCTATATTTTTCACTCATGGATCTGATAATGCAAAAAATCAACACGGAAGTTTCTTTAGGCGAACATCATCCTTAATAAATATGTTGATCAATTTTGTTTCATGTGAATATGCTCAAAACATTCAGCATTTACCTTGACAGAATCTTTAAAGCAGGAAATTCAAGCATTGGCTAAATTGTTATTGATGGGAGAAAAGGGGCGGAGCTTACAGTTCAGTTAATATCAGAGAGTTCAAAACACCTACGCAGTGGTTCCAAGTTCATATGTTGATCGGTTCATCTGCTGATTTTACTGGGGGATTTTACAAGCTGTTTTGTTGTGTATATTTGAACGATATTCAATGTTTTTCAGTGACTCATACAAACATAACCAAAGTTATGCATCTCTTCAATGGAAAATGAGTAAAGGTTGGAGCATCTGGGTTATATAAATGTATGCCAATGTTCCTATAACAATAATAATAATATACATGCAAAGACAATACATCCAATATGTCTGCACATAAGGTAAACAATGAGCTAACAGTGCTTACAGAAAAGCAACACAGCTCCATTTACCCCATATGCCCTGATCCCAGATCCCAGTGGCCCCAATCAGAACTGTGGCTAAATTGATTTTAGCATCAACACCTAACCATGTCCTCCTATGCACCCTCCCTGGCATTGTTAGACACACAAAGCTGTCAATTTTGATTAATGTCTGAGCCTTACTGTCATATTCCCACACTACCGTTCATTCCCTATGTGCATGCCTCAAACTAGAGCCTATTTTAGAGGCTATGGAGATCGGACCACTGGGAGCAGTCTGCATAAATGCCAAACCTCGGTAATGGAAGAATGAGAGTATCTCAGAAAATGCTGCATTACAAACGAACAGTTTATGTTTCATGAGGACAAACGAGCCCAAAAGAGCAAGAGGTATCAAAAGAAAAAACATCTCAGCAACTTATACTGAGGCTGTGTAACATTTTTGGAAATACAACAATCCCGACCTTAAGGGAAAATTAGTAAAAGATCTTGGTTTCTTTTTCAATCACATATAATGAGCACATTGGTCTATAAACTAAAGCCCCATTAGTGCTACATGGAAGTAACTATAAATTGGAAATTGCAAATATACTGCTACATGCCTGATGAAATAAATAAAATAAATAAAAAATATAAAAAAAAAGCTTGGTTTTGATTAATTTAAAAATCAACCTTTTATTTTAGGATGAAAACAATGTTATATTGAATACAATAAAATTGTGGTTGCAAAAATCTGGACTGCTCATTTGAGTATCTCAGACTGTCATATTAGCACTGGGAAGGTCAGTACGGTCATGACTCTAATAAAAAGTGCTTTTTACTACTTCTCAAAAAGCCACTAATCCCCCATTCTCCAGCCCCCACATTGCCCCAGATCAACTTACACCATTATAGTTTCATCACCTACTTCTGCACATGGACCAACTGGCTTATTGTATTCTGTTATACTCAATATAACATTGTTGTCACCCTAAAATTAATTTTGAAATTAATCAAAACCAAGCTTTTTTTTTATTTATTTATTTTTTTCAGTTAATACCCCATAACTCTATTCCACTTGCACCATTGTTCACTGTACTGTCTTCATTACTGTAATCCACGTCTCCAGACTCTTTTACACACATCACGGGTCACATGCCTCAGGCTTTTTAATGCCACCATAACTCACTGTCTATTTGTACTCCACACCTTAAACAACTTGCCTTTGGATATATGCTAACTGCATTACTTTGTAATTGTAACACTGCTCAATAACAAATAAGTGAATTTAATCTAATTTTAACCACCTACAGTTACAGAACAACTATATTTAGAAGCATTTATTATCTCCACACATACATTAATTATTTCTTCACATCTTTGGAAGATGGGGTCAGAGTTCAGAGGCAGCTATGATACAGTGCCCCTGGAGCAGAGAGGTTTAAAGGCCTTGCTCAAGGGCCCAACACTGGCAGATTGGCAGTGCTGGGGCTTAAACACCAAGCTTTAACCACTTAACCACTGTCCTACTGTATTTTACGATACTACTACTGTATTTCCAACAATACTCTGGAATACATTTTAAAGACAGGAATCCATTAACCTTGCCCTGAGAACACTTTGTCATTGTGTTTCAAAATTAGTTGTTGTTTTTTTTTTTTTATAAACATAGAAAGGACAGACGTTTAAATAAAAAAATGTACACAACATTTCAGACTGAATCTGATAGTTATATAGTGATAACAACTGACAAATGATATATTGCGCAAACGTGATTTAGATGCTGATTTAGAAGTAGGTTGTGACTTTTAGAAAAATACAATAAACTGCATCTCACCATCAGGTTCAGCTGTTATTGCTTCACAGCCTGGGATGCTCGTGCAAAAGACCCAAGGCACGTTAGGGTCTGTAGTGAAGCACCACGGAGCATCACGGCCATCGGGATTCCTGCAGTAGTTTTCCCTCAGGTCCCTGCAATACACACATACACACAATAAGGTATATCTTTATATAGATTTGACTACCGTAATAGATTTTGTTTGACTGTACGATTGATCTGCTCCAGACAAATAAGCAGAATTTGAACAATTGAAGTGAAGTGTGGTTTGTGAACAAGTCAGCTATTTGAGCCAGTTCTTCTAGATGAATGTTGAGAGCTGAGGTATGTGAGAACTTTTTTTCCCAACATCTGAGCTGTTCATTAGTGTGAAGAGTGGGATGTGTGTTTGACTCAGCTGTGCAAGAGAGCATGATGGAAGATCCGCTGCAACTGCTGCTTGTTAAAGATGTACTGCATGGAGACGGTGGATCACAGGAGGTGATCGGTTATGAAGATAAATAGTAACAATACTTCTTAATGAAGTACAGACACAGTAGGTATGATAACATTAATGCAGGCATGCTTACTATATTTATCACTGCACATTGCTGATTTGAACAATTGTCTGGTTTATGTTACGGTACATCAACAAGCTATTTGGGAACTGAAAAAGTCACGTCATATTGGTGAGCTGAGCTAAATTAGTTGACTCACTTAAAAGAAACATGAGAAATATTACATTGTGCTGCAACCAATTTATTTAATTTCTCATGGAGGAGCTGTATTAAAGGAGCGGTCTGTGATATTTAGAGTCCTGTGGTGCTCGCAAGATGAATTCCAAATAAATAAATAAATAAATAAATTCAGAAGCTTTCTCCTTGTTTAAATGAACTAGTCTCCTAAGGAAAAAGCAGAGCAGTTGTTTTCAGTGGATGTGGATGAAGCTCATTTCTGGGCTGGAAAAAAAAAATTACAATCTAGCACTATCTATTTAATTCAAAAGTATTCAAATTCAGTATATATAAGGTGCACTTGATTAAGAGATCGGACTTTATTAATTCTGAACCCTGACATCTAGTAATTGGTCTTTCCAAACCAAGAATCAGACTAGAAATTTTGCAAAGCCGTACCATTACATCCTGTGTTTTCTCTGTCGATAATTTGGTCTCAGTTGGCCATTATAATTTTAGTCAGTAGTGCGTTTATGCCTGAGCATAAGCATTTCTTGTTGCCCAGTCGTCCATGTCTTTAGAGATACAACATATTAATGTCTGTTTCTGGCCAGAATTTTCAAATGAAAAATGACTAATTAGCTATTTTAAAAAAGGGTTAATATATACTTCTGGTAAGTTTCACGTACGTGTGCTTGCATTTTGTATTTGCAATTTTCAGAAAGCCACCATGCACATCTGCAAAATCTCATGTAATCATTGTGCAAATCTGCAGTACATCAAGCAAAGTTAATTGGGCAGCAGTGAAGTGTTTCTGGTAGCACTGGGACTGGGACAAGGCTCAAACAAATGCTCTGCCAAAAGCATCATACTAATGCAAAAGCAAAATAGAGAAAGTTAAAATAATATACAAAATTAATCACTTTTTATACACAAAAAGGGAAGTGGCACTGAATTCTTGCTGAGAGATAACAATACAAATTTGATCAAGGATTTGGAAAAAAAATGCTAATGTAATCTTAGCATAATATTGCCTCTGGGTATACACCACCCACTAGAGCATACGTACACATTATGTGCAAGTACTGCCACCTTTAACGCCTATAAAATGTCTGGGTATGATGCACACACACACTTGAAAATTTGCCCTAAGTATGTATAGAGATGGTAGAGATAGTGATGTTATACTAGCAACAAGGCTGTGAAGCAGCTACATCTATTACAATGTATGCAGACTGTATTTTGGAGGTGTGTGTAAGAAGCACACTCACTTGCAGCGGTACTTCTGTGGTGTAAAGGAATGCGAATGTGGAAACTGGGTATCCCATCTCTGACAAGTCAAACCATCCTTAGGGACTGCGACCGTCCCACGATATCCTTCCCCATTCCCCCGGGAACACGTCGTAGTCGTTTCAACATCATTGTGACTGTCAGATTCTGCGAAGGAGGAAAAACATAGAGGAGGAATGACGTAAAAACAATAAAAAAACAGCATTACTCATTGAGTATGATGAACGATGAGTCAGACTCTTTCTTTCTACAACTGTGCAAGTTCAATATGCAACAACGGTAGTTCTGTTTTTTTTTCCCTTGCGTCCTGAGTGAGTCAAAGCAGCTGCTGAATGGAAAACAATAAAAACAACGTGACACTTCTGGTAAAACAACAGTCAAATACTTCTTAAACAAGCTCTTTTTGAACCAGTTAACCCAAAATCACTAAATAAAGTAGGGCCATATTTATACTCCTACAGTGTAGATTAGGGGTGTCACTCAGCATCTGTTTATCTTTATCTGTAAATATCAGTGTTGTTTGTTCAGATTTGGGCTGGGTAGCTTAAACTGGAAGAGGTGAGGTTTTTAAAGAAAACACTGAACAAATCTGGTTCTAATTCTTCCTTGACCTCAGCTATATCACTAGTTCATAATTGGTCTAAAGATGTACAAGGGATTGTTTTTGTTTTTATTTTTAATGACTTTTATTCAATGTCTTTATTCCAAATAACGTTTCCATGTTCGGTTACAACCATTGTGCACTGGCCCCTCCAGATGAATGCCAAATTCGCTCTCTTTAATTAGACCCTCCTATGATATTCAATTCAAGCATGTCTGCTCCTACTACATCGGGCTTTCTCATGTCATGTTAACAGCATTTATTACTGCATACTCAGGTAGTGTTGTGTAGGATCAGCTTCACTGGTAGCAAGGCAGAGCTGGAAAAGCAACACAATACATTGCTTCATGTTTAGTTGTGTTTACTGCAGAGCAACAGCCGAGGTTTTAAGAGCATTTTCTGGCCTTAAGACCAGGGCTTAGATAGACAGGAGGTTGACTTTCCAAGTGGAGCTGCGCCATCTAAATCTGCACACAGATGCTCTGATCGTTTCTGCAGATCATTTCTGCATCAGTATCCACACAGATGGGACGCACATGGCTGAAGAACTGTGTGGATATTTTGTAAAGAGAGAGATGTAAGGAGATTCTACAAGTTGTAGATCCACAGTGTCTGAGAGAACTAGTAAATCAGCTCTGTTAAAAAAGAAAAAAATATATGTACAGAACAGAAAGCAATTGTGATCCAAGCACGAGCGCAGTTCCATCAGGTAGTAAGTCTTATTTATAAAATGGAAACTAAGCCTGATATCCTGCTTCACTGCTTCCCAAGTCATTAAAATATCCTCGGGCAGATTGAGAAGGAGCCGAAGCAGGAAGAGGAAAAGACGAGGAACTAAGACTATTCATTAATGTCACAAATTACAGTGCTGTATAGCAAAGCCTATCTGAAAATGTGTGATTGTGTGTGTGTGTGTGTGTGTGTGTGTGTGTGTGTGTGTGTGTGTGTGTAAAACTAAAACCCACAAGTGTCTCATGTCTGCAGTACAGACACAGGGTTTACAAAGCAATCCAAAACACAGGGCCCCGGCACCCATTCAGATAAGGCCATGCACCAGTGCGCTGATGAGGAAAAACAAACACTTGGAGACTGTGAGTGAGGGAGCGTAATGGAGGAAGAAGAGGGTTTTTTTATGGACAAACCCTCCTCTTCTCTGTTCGCCACAAACAACATTCCTGTGAAGGTCCCAAATGAGTGGGGAGCTGCAGGAAGAGGAAGCTGTAAATTTGGCAGTCCTTTTTTTTTGGTCTCCTTGACTTGCCTACACACACCCAGAGAGAATCTGTATATACTCACACACATTGACAATCATACTCACCACACTGTTTGACATCGCAGTACTCCCACGGAGTGTTAGGATCGGTAGTGAAGCACCAGGGTCTCTGGCGTCCGTCTGGGTTCCTGCAGAAGTTATCCTTAAGTCCTTTATCTGGGTACCTGACAGAGAGAGTAGAGTGAGCAACACTGCGCAGCCTGATTTACAGCAAGCAGTACCCATGATCACCTGCAGGCATGCTGCATCAACCAATTTGTGCTTCGGATGGAGTCAGCTTCTGTGGAATCTCTGTGAATTGCTTGGACCATGAACCCTAAAGCCTCTAAAGCTTAAAACAACATGGTCCAAACTTGCCTCTTTGGCAGGATCGTGGAAAACGGTCACGTTTTACAGGATACACTATTTCCCACAGTGCAAAGTACTGGGAATATACTTTATTGATTTCACGAATGCTTTTCAAACGGCGCTGGCAGATGCCATTCCTCACTGGAAGCATTTCCAATGTCCGATTAAAGAGCTCTTGTGAGTTCTTGTGAGTTTATCTACTCAAGGGAGAGGAGCTAAACAATCCATTTCTCAACCCCTATCCCTACGATTTCTCAAGACTTGCTACAGGTTAAAAGTTTGCAGCACGTCAGCTTGATGTTAATTGAAAGTAATGTTGATGAATACGATGTTCATGTAGCAATACACAAGTACAGATTGCACACATATACAGCACTAAGAATCACATACCAAAGTGGACATAAGCTTTCCGCCAGAACCTTCTTAGATTTATTTCTTGCGCATACTTCTACCAGCAGAACAGACATGTCGTAATGTACTCCAGAAGTGTGATTCCCAAAGGGGTGAATGAGGATGAAACATCCATTTTCAGGTAACTTTTCTTGAACAAATCATTGTTTGAGATGCTTGAACTGAGATTTTATACATATCAAGTTGACTGAGTTGACAGAGTATTTTGTACATGGTGTAAATAGTTAATTATTTGAATATTTATTTATTATTTAAATATTTATTTATTTATACAGCAAGGTTTCCTTGTACTGATGCAGACTGGCTCTGAACAATTAATCAGAATTGCTTGATACACAGTCCCAAAATAAATAGAATAGAATGTCCCTATGGAATATGTTCGCACCAAGAGGGTTCGTACCTTTTGGGATGGAAGAGATGTTTGTGAGGTTCATCTAAGTCCCAGCGCTGGCACTCTCTGCCACTCTCCGTGTGGTCCATGGGCCCGCGGTAGCTTTCTCCATTACACATCATACATTCCACTGTGGATGAGGAACATGGCTGGTAAGAATCTTAGTCTTGAGGAGCAAGCCCAAAGGAATATTCACACACACACACACACATGCACAGCTGAGAGACTTTAGCATGCTCAGAAAGGAGAAAATGACTTTAACATGGTTGTCACATTATAGAACAGAAATAAAAACAACTGATGATGGAATGTTGAAGTCCCTAAACACATTGTTTCAGGAATTAGGTTAACGTTTATTGCAATCAATCTCTTTTTTTTTTCTTTCTCATCTAACATTAAGGAAATTCCTATATGTAGCCATTAGACTGAGTCCTACATCAGGTAACACCTCACCTTAATAAGCTGAAATACCACCCATTAAGTTGTCAGTACGTCTCCAGGGGCAGACCAGAGCTTCTAACTGATTTCAAATGATCAAAGGTTACCGAAATGAGTAATTGAAAATCTAGAGGCTTAGTCATAATGGCCAGGCGAACGTCACAGCAGAGAGAGGTCACCTAAGCAGCAATGCACCCGCGAAAGCCTGTTATGACTGTTGTACTCCACTATAAAGGCTGGATCAGCATATTGGAACCAGATGTCCAGCTCTGACCATTTTCGTGAAACCTTGATTTTACATCCATCTGCGTGTGTTTCTGATTATGGGAAACTAATTTATTAACAAACCCTCCCAGCCGTATTTCAGCACAGTGCTCTGAGAATAGACAGAAGGCTGTCTCTGTTTGCCTGATCGCTATCTCCAGAGAAAGCTCTCTACATTGCACGCCGCATATTCAGCCCACATTCTCCCATGTCCTGATTTAGCGAGCAGAGTAGTGCATGCAAAAAAAACTATCCTGGCTCGTGACTACTTCACTAACAGAATGTCTTCTTACCTCAAAGAAAGCAATCGAAAAATCAAATCAAAGAGCTGCTCAGCAGTGAATTGTTCAATGAGTTTAGATACGTGAACGGAAGCTTACCTTGTGAGCACTGGGGAATGTTGCAGTTTTGATAACGTATGCTGGGGTTTTTGGTAAAACACCATGGTCCCGTAGTGCTATTGTCTGGGTTCCGGCACAAGTTCCCCCGAAGGTCCTTCTGCTTATGCCGCCGGGGTAAGAAGCTAAGTGTGTTTGATAGGTATAGGAAAAGAGAATAAGGGTAAGCTCAAGGGATTCTATCGTTTCATCTGTATATTCAGGAAATAACAACCAGCTGTGCTACTGAGACTTCTGTATGTCTGTTAACACTGGAAAAGACTTCCGCTTTAAACAGATAAAAAAGAAAAAAAAGATAAATGGAAACAGGAAGACAGACAGCCATCCTAGATACTGATGTCACCCACTTCAAGTCCTCCTCTGCACTCCTACTCATATGAATAAATCAAAGACCATAAAGCAGGTTCAGATCAAAAGAGGCAGAGACTCTCAGATTCAATGTGAGACAAAAAAGAAAAAATCTGTCATCTCTGTCTATAGAATATTTGTCACACATTACAGAAGTCCTTTAGGATCTATAGAGGAAATAAACATTGTTACAGATGTTGACATCCTAAAAATAAAAGTACTCTTTAGGATCCACTTGATTCTGCTCTATCAAATATTCAATATTTGGAGTTGGATATTGATCTAATATTTGCTTGTCTTTACTCATAAGAGAACCGAAAGATTCCTAGACATAGGGGCAGATACCTGCTCACAAAAAAATTTGGAAGTCAACAACCCTGCGCCAGGAGGCCAGAGCAATTCTCTCAGAGGAGGTCTGAAAGTGAGCAGGCCCATAAATCCCACATAAAGTCCATACGGTCTAGTCAAAACCTGTCCATTACAGTCAGAACCTCTACTAGCCTGCAATACTAGATTGTTCTTTAAATCTGTTTTAAAGCTGTCAATGATATCAAAATGTGACAAATTAGTTTGACAGTGCCTCCTTTTTCCAATGCTCAGCTCCAAATCTGCTGAAACGGTTTCAAAGCAGGTTTTTTAACCATACAGGGTCCGTTAGGAAATATAAAAAGTTGAAGGGGAAAGAAAGAACAAGGGGAGGTGAGAATTAAAAAAACACCCTCAAGGTCCCTTCAAGGTAGTTGTGTTTTCATGTGTCGTCAGCTTTGTGAAAGTCTGAGACGTATAGCTCTCTTGGCACCGAGTCACAGTCTCACTATTCTCCCTAGTAAATGACAGGCAGTAAACTGATGGCTCCATGCTGCTTCAGCATCCTTAATGAACTCACCAGCCATAATGAACTCTTGGCAAATAAGCCCTACACATTAGCTATCTTATCTAAGCCTTGTGCTGCATTCTGTCAAGACTCCCACTATTACGCCGACCTTCCACCACTAACCTTTTAAAAACAACTCCTACAACTCAGCGCACTTATTTATAGAAGTGTGAGCATATAAATGCATATTTAAGTGCAGTTATTCACAAGTCCATACAGTGTTTATAGCTAGAATTGTGTGTGATGTTAGCAGGGCTGTAGAACTCGAGTCTGGTGTTGAGATGTTTTTTGAATTGGCTTGAACCTGTTTCAGATTTGTTGCCATTTAGAGTTTCACAAAGACTAATTTCTTCTTCTAAAATAAACATAGTGTAATAATTGGTGCAATGCTCAAATGAAGCCAACTAGCTGAAGTAAACTTGGCCTCGAATGTTTGATGATTTTTGGTTTCAATCTTAACACAGACTCACTTTCATTTGGATTCTGTCGTGACTTAGCCTCGACCCCCTGAAGACTGTTGAGCTTGATTTGATCTCAGCTAGACCTGGTTTGGACTTGACAATGGTGGCCTTGAATATAGCCCTAGAGTTTAGTGCAGCATAAGCATAAATAAACTGTAGGTTTTTGAACAACAGCAGGCATATTAATGTCTGACTCAAGATTTGTGAAGCTGAGCTTGCTGTCAGAGCTAAAGCTTTCCACAAAGCATAGCTTTCTGTCAAAAGACAATTGAATTAATCATTAAATCCTCAAATCTTAAGCAGGCCCTTGTGAAGTCTGTGATGCATCTGTTCCAAATGAGTGCAACTGCATTTCATTTGTCACAGAATTACAAATAACAAAGGTGTTTAATAAAGCAGGGATGAAAAAAGACTGGTGAAATTGATCCAGACACAATAAAGATTTTGAAAGATTGCAAAAAGACACAAAAGGGATAGATGGAGAATCTTACTGATGTTCATGTGGTGTGTTCAGATCCCAGTTCTGGCACTCAACACCACTCTCGGTCACTGATCTCCTCCCTTTGTAATTCAGGCCTGTGCCGATGATGCACTCTCTTACGAAGTCTACAAGAGAAACACAGCAAAGGTCAGATAAATTAACAGCTATTTCATATCAGGCCTATTTCACATGTGCCACACAAGCAAGGACAATTGTACTCAATTTTGCAAAGAAAAAAAAAACAAGATTTGCTGACATAGAGGTCACAAGACAAGCTGTCAGTGCTGTGTCATTTCATTTCACTCTGGTGATGAACTCCTGACATGTGCATGTCACTGTGTATACAGATCATCCACCTTTCATCTAGCTTTAACATTCCAAGGAAAGCCTTTATAAATAAGGCCTCTGAACAACATAAGACAGTTACATAAGTTGAAAAAAAGTGGAAGAAAGTGTGTCTTTAGTGTAAAGGACCCCCATGAAAAACTAGGAACAGATGTATGTTACTAATCAAACCATATGGAACTAAATTCCTTGTCAAATTACAGCATCAGCACAGTAACTGTAATGCAAGAAAGCTTTTATACCTTTTTTTTCATAAAGGTCAAAGCTGAAGTCAGTCTCGGCATGGACGCCCACTGTGAGGCTGTCGAAGGAGAGTAAATGACACTTTGTGCCATTCTGATCAAACATGAAAGCTCTGGAGAGAAAGAGTGCATGCAAATTAATCCATTAATCCATCCACTTGCTTTCGTAACTTTTTTTAAAATAGACAACATTTGATGAATTAGGGACAAGAGGGAGAGAGAGAGAGAGAGAGAGAGAGAGAGAGAGAGAGAGAGAGGGAGAGAGAGATAATAACCAGCTGTTTGAGGTTAGAAACAGCTGCTTCTTTTTCTACCTGACAGAATTTGTGGCACTGATATTTTAATTTCTAAATCACATGCTATTTCTATGTGGAATGTCTCTATAAAGTATGGCTGATATTTCTGTGCTTGCCAAGGTGTTGTTTGGCAAATGAGCTGTTACGCAAGACTTCAAAATAGGAAGTACTCGATTTGCTGATGGTGCATTTAATGTAGCTTCCAGCTCCTTCCTCTGAGCACACTGTGCAGTTTACACTGGGCCAACTTTTTTTTCTTGTTTTTAGAAGGTTTTGTAGGAGAGATGCAGGATGGTGCAGTCTATCCATTTTTCCATTTAGTCACAAGCCAATGTTTCATCATGGCACAAATATTTTTGCTTTGATCAAATCCACACTCTGACCTCCACAGTCCCACTATGGGAAGGCTGCAGGTGGTTCCCTGTATATACTGCACATGCTTCCTGTGTATTCATAAACTGTACGAGGTTAACTGCATTTATTGACCCTGACAGGCCTCCATACCTGCAGGTAAAGGGGAGTTTTCTGTTGCGGCTGCAACGGCGCACACACTTCCCCAAGCTCATCTTCTTGCTTTTCATCATGTAGGAGGAGTCAGGCGGAGCAACCAGACGAACCCCGTCAGTCTTCTGGTAGTCCTGAAGCGCATGCCTCTTGCTTTCTGCCATATGAAACAAATTTGTCATAGGTCATATACATTTCTTTAAAAAAAAAAAAAAAAACAACCTCCCTAATAATATTAAATAAAGATTACACAGGACTGAGGGCAACAACAAGCCTGACACTAATAAGACTATAACTGATTAAGTAAACTAGACACTGGCAGCGTGGAGCAGAACCTGAGCCAATACAGTGTGCTTTAGTGCAAGATTAATCCAGCTTGTGTAATAAGAGGCAAGGATATCCATCATTTTCTGATTAAGTACAGTGACTCAGGTTGAGTGGATTCATTGTGAGGGCCACGTGGGAACGTGCCAAATCTTTGCTGATCAGGTAACAGAACTCCTTCAGAACCGAACCAGAGACAAACTTCCACATGCATGAACAAGCTCTAGTGTCTAAGGTCATTGGACATGGTTGCAGTCCAAGTTCTTAATGGGCTGAGAGAGGATGGAAGCTTTTTTTTTTTAAAGATAAGCACACTGGACTGGTCTGTCTCTAGCCCAAACCTGCCTTGAATGTTGAATGGAAATACAAGGCAGCCAGGCAAAGAGGCGCACACAAAAAATTCACATCTGCATCCCTGTTCTAGGCAGCATTCCCCCTGGTATCAGTGTTGAACCTTTGCCCATCAACATTTGAGTTAACCCATGAGCATATTTTGTATCCTTATCAATGAACAGATCACTAAATATCTGAAAGCAAATATTCTTCACATACACTGGATTAAAGATTGACTTTTTTAAGAGATTTAAGGCACACACCACACACATGGACAGAGAGAGAGAGAGAGAGAGAGAGAGAGAGAGAGAGAGAGATTATTTATCCACCCTGACTATTTATGATCATGAACTTTACATCTTTGAGCTGAGTGTGAGGAAGCTCCGTGTTTTCAGAGCCTGCAGTACTTCCACAGCTAAACATGAGCGCATCTTGCTTCTTTAATTCCCAGCTCCGTGACTCATACGTCCAGATGTAGGAAAGCTAACAGAACCACAACAACACAGCTTTCCAAAGCTTGCGAAACTTTATTTAACATGTAGTAAAAGTGTTCAGGCTAAAGTGCGACACAGAGACGAGGTTCAGATTTAAGCGCCCGAAACAGGATTTTTTGCGCATCGACTCAACTCAGGCTTCATCACAACCCAAGTTTACAGTCTTATCTATCCTGGATAATCGAAGCTCTGGTGATGAATAATAATAATCATAAAAACCTCGAGCGGAGAAGAGTCGCGCAGCATCAAACTAACTTACCCGAGTAAAGCAGGACAGAAAGGCAAAGCAGGAGCTTATAAATCCACATGTTGTAGTTGGGTAGGCTGTGATCGAGGCTGCTTAGAGGAGAAATGACGAAGTGTTTTCGCGCTGAAGCTCAGACAGGAGCCGAGCTGCTGGCCGTGATGTCCACTGAGCGGAGGCTGGTGGTGGTGATGATGAGGAGGATAATGATGATGATGATGATGATGATGATGATGATGGTGAGGCGCGCGCTCGGAGTCCTACACAGCTCTGTTATCCCTCCCCTCTTACTCCATCAGCCATTTAAAACGATCCCAGCGTCCAGGATGAGGAAAGCCCCCTTTATCACAGGCACAATTTCCTGGCCAGTGCTCTAAAGAGTTGAGGTTGTTGAACCGGAGCGGGAAGTTCATTTAACACGCAGCACAGCTTTACAGCTTTGTTAATGTACTGACTGGAATCAGACCAGTCTACAGGACGGGATCAGATCCAAGTCTCCAGTTTTGTTTGCTCCCTGTTTCTAAAATGGGAAGCATGAAATACGATTCCATATTTTTTTTCATACTAACCAATTTTAAGATGCATTCATACCAAGTTTGGATTTCATGATGCGTTTCTGACACAACTTAAGGTATATTTGTCGTGTCTGTGCAAGGCAAACATATTTTATCCTGAATATTTTATGTTCTCTTTCCAACATTTATCATTCCTGCTCAGAGAGCACCGTTCTCTAAACATCTGTGCAGCAAATGTGTTTGTTTCTGTTAGAACATGGAGCAATTTACTATGGCCTACTTATCAAGTGGTTATTATATCTCTGGAGATTGAGCTGAAATAATGTTTTACTGTTTAATTAAAAGTGATCTGAAATTAGAGAATGTGCCACTTACGGTTTTCTCACTTGCAGTGTTTTGCCTGTGGTGCGCATTAGGATTAAAAAAAGGACCCCCTTCCCCCCTTCTTTCTTTTTTTTTTACCCAGAACCCCATCTTTCGAAGGGTTCCCCCAGAGTGAAAGAGCCCTTGATCCCTTAACGTTAAGAGTTGTAGGTTTGATCTACTGTCATGAAACGTCCTGTTCCATGTCTTTCATGACTACCAACATGGGAAAGCAGGCCTAACAGAAATCATCCATCAAAGTTACATACCAGTTCAAAAAAGAAAAAGAAAAAAAGAAATGCATTTATATTGATGTTTCCATGCCTTATTTTTAGTATAAATGAAATGATTTTATTAATTTTTGCTAGACATTATGTTAAAATTCTCAATGACTCACAATTTATGGTTGTGTTGGTCAATTTATGGCTACGTTGGTTAGTGTTAGATGTTAGTTGGCCTCTGGAAAAATGAAATATAAACTCTTGAAGAGATTTTTGTGTTGTCAATCTAGGTTCTGGAACCTGAGCACTTCAAGTTGAACCCATTTTTTGAATGCTCCCTTATCCACCATTTTTGTCTAAGATTGTATTCTGCACTACTTTACACAAATATATTTAGAACATGGACGGCTGTCGTACTGTGTTTGATCGGGTATGTGACAAATAAAGTTTGAATTTGATTTGAATTTACTAAGAGTGAAGGCAGTAACTATTAAATTTTAAACATTAGGTATAACTATAAAGAACCCCAGCCACTGGATGCAGTGCCGGTCCCAAGCCTGGAAAAATGGGAGGGTTGCGTCAGGAAGGGCATCCGGCATAAAACCTGTGCCAGGTTGTTGTCAACAACTTTTTTGTTGTCAAAGGAACTTTAGGTATAACTATAAAGTCAAAGCTAAGCCTCTTAAGGGTCTTTCAGTTATTCCTCTAGAATAAATTTTCTATATAAAACCATACAACCAAGTGATTTATCTGAAAAGGATCCAGATAGAAACTCTTTACACAGGTAATAACTACTATCAATCTACAGACCCCTTGAACTGTAGTCTTATTTGATGGATAATAGTCTAATAATAAAGTTATTTTTAAGCCACTTGACTAGTGGTTCTCAAAGTGGGGTCTAGGGAACACCAGGTTCCAGTTCTCATTGTATGGCCACATTGGTTAATTTGCAGCTATTTTAGTTAGAGTTAGATGATAGATGACCTCTGGAAAAAGTTAGAACCCTTTGGGATCTTTGGGCTGTCAATCCAGGAGAACCCCATGGACTAGCGGATCTCAAAGTTGGTTCCTGGGAACCCCAGGGTTCAGGGTGTCCTCCATTCAGTATAGTCAGCGGATCCATTGTTCATACAGTAATAAAACCCTTATTTACACAACACAAAACCAATCTTTATCAGAGTTGTATTTATTATTGAATTCATATTATCCTAATTGACTGGTGACATGAATTGAAAAGGTTTCATCCGAACGTCAGTAACTGAAAATATGTTGGACTGTAAATAATGTTAACTTGGTCCTAATAAGTTCTGTTAGTGGAAAGATGAATGACAAGCCAAATGTTTCATTACAGAAATTTGCACATGAATTTTATAAGCTGAGGGTGTTAAGAACCATAACATTTATGACCCCTTGTACTAAACAGTGTGACATTGCAAAAACAGCAAATACGTCATTTTTATTTTGTACAGTACCAAGCATGTCTTTCAGTTATTTGCTCATCGTTATTCTTATTGATCGCGTTTACGGGTTCATCTGATCTTTTTCCGGTGAGGCAGAAGGATACTGAAAACCTACCAAGAGAAAGTTATGCTCACACAACAAAACATAAACTGAGGACATTGAATACACTTGTTTGCTTTACTCATCTCTCTCTCTCTCTCTTTATCTCTCTCTCTCTCTCTCTCTCTCTCTCGCTCTCTCTCTCTCTCTCTCTCTCTCTCTCTCTCTCTCTCTCTCTCTCTCTCTCTCTCTCTCTCTCTCTCTCTCTCTCTGTGCAAAATGAGCTCGGTGTGGACATTTAGAAATGTTTAGCAGTTGCACTCGAGCAGATATTACAGGACGTTCTGCTGATGGCTTCGCATCCAAGTGTGTCTTTGCGTATCAATTTTCCAATGCATTTGGCTTATGTTTATCTCGCTTTCTTTATCTGTGTTTGCATAAGTGTCGTTAGCAGCTTGGCTGTTTATTTCAGTGTCATCCGGGACTCGCGGCAGTGACGCCTCAGCATCCTCTGATGACACGAGCTACAACTATGACCACCCCCCCATGCTGCAGGGCTAGTGTCCTCAGGGGACTGATCTGTGACAGAGAGATGGATAGTGAGACATGGAGGCTGAGAGGACTTTATCATTTTACACATTGTTTCACTCAGAACCCCTGAATTAGAAACTCTAGATACCAGATAAAAATGAATGACAACTTTGCATTTCACTCTCAGTCTCATACTTTCTTTGTCTCTTAAAAGGATGATAAAATGAGCTCCACTATTCCTTTCCTATTAAAACCACTGCATAGTTCTGTATAACACAAACCACGCTATGTCAGGAGCGTCGAGTCTGCATACTGTTATACGCCTTGATAACTGCAAGCAGATGTGCAGTGTGACTTCACAAGTTGCCGAAATCTAAATGACAAGTTTGTGGTTTGCTGAGAAGCAAAACAAAGCCTGTTGCTGAATTAATAAATGACATGCTTTTTGGAAACGATGGCGACGTAACCAAAAATGACATTTGGCTATAAACAATAATCTTGTGATCTGTCAATCAGTTTCCTTGTTCTGAAAGAAAGCATCAAGTCTGTTATCTTTTACATGTGAAAATTCAGAATGTTGCCTAATAATGGAAAAGATGGTAGGCCTTTCTGCTGCATCATTTTGGTTTAAGTGTTACAGCTGTGATTTCGACATAACAGCGTGACTGTGCCTTTAATTTGTCCTGTTCAGTGTAGAACATGCACACATATGCACATTAATTACCCCTCATGTTTTTAACTTAGACCATGTGCTGCAAAACACAAACATATAATGAATAAATGAGTCATTATCCCGTGTGACGAGAAAAAAAAAGTCTCCAAACTCTTCTGGTGAATAGGGTATTTACATGTATTTGTCTGCTGCTATATGCTCATGGACAGACACACAACACACATACCGGCTGGGGTGGAAAATATTTGACTAATTAAGAGAGCTACTATCTTACTATACGTATTACTGAATTAATGAATTAATTCATTATTTTGGCATGTTTTTTATCCTTGAGTAGTACTGAACTCAAATACTTTATTCCAACAAATTTTTCTTTATATTTATATTTTTCTATATTTTGACTAATCTCTTAGTCAATGACTGTACGGTATTTATCAATCATATAGTTTAGCATCCAAGTTCAACCATGTAAAAAAAACTAGCAAGAATCTTGACAATACATTATCCCAGTAGAGTTACACATTGCGGTTAGCACTATAGCCATGCCGTAGACATTTAAAGATGGATAAACCAGCGTGCTACAGTATGGATTTTGAGGATGAGTGCACCTGGCCCTTATAAAATGTTTCAGTATGCCGAATGAAGCAAAAACCCATATAAAATGAGACTTCTCCTTTGCCTCCCTACAAGGTATGAATCCAACTAAATTGAAAAAGCATGCTATGGTAAATTTTGCTAATTTGCTAAGAATAACTGCATATTTTTAAGCTGTTTTCTTTGCTAATGCCAGGTTAGACTAGCCAGTTTATTCCAGTAGCTATCGGCTAGGCAGCATGGAAAAATTCTGGCTAATGGTACGTATTGGATATTACCATGAGATTTTACTTAATCGTAAGTCATGAAACTGCCTCCTCATGACTTATTATTTAACATATTTCCAGCACTGCATACAGCATGTCTTACTATGCTTATAAGGTCATTCCATGACATAATTAATCATTCATTGTCTACCGCTTATCCGATCTATTCTCGGGTCACGGGGAGCCTGTGTCCATCTCAGGTGCCATTGGGCATCAAGGCAGGATACAGGAAGACGGAGTGCCAACCCATCACAGGGCACACACACACACACACACACACTCTCATTCACTCACACAATCACACACTACGGACAATTTAGAGATGCGAATCAACCTACAATGCATGTCTTTGGACCAGGGGGGGAAACCGGAGTACCCGGAGGAAACCCCCCGAGGCACAGGGAGAACATGCAAACTCCACACACACACATGGCAGAGGTGGGAATCAAACTCCCAACCCTGGAGGTGTGAGGCAAACCACAATCCAACGACATAATTATTGATGAAGCTAATTATAACTATTGAAAAATAAAGGTGGAGTGAGTGGGGAGGAGTTTTCCTCCAGCCAAATGTCTTCACCAGGTCAAACCTCTTGAATATTCCTTCCACACACAAAGGGAGCTTAAGATTATGCACATTCCACAATGGTGTTAAAAAGACTGAGACGTCAGAGAAATATTACTAAGGAGGTAATTACAGGAGGAGGAGGTTGGATGATGAGACAAAAAAGAAAGAAAGGGAAAAAAACAGTCAAAGATAAAGTCAATGTGCTCAAAAGTGCTAGAACAGGTTAGACCCTAAGGGTGTTAATAGATTTACCACAGCTTTGTAGAAATTTGTCATGCAGATGTGGTGCCGGTGTCTGGTGTTAGGTTTTATCTGCAACAAATTACCTTAGGCTGACCTTTCCAACACAGAAACACACAAACACACACTAACTGCCTGTTTGCCTCAAAGACACGTGATACCAATTACAGCCATGCTGTTAAAAAGGATTTGTGGTAAATTAATACCATAACACGTGCTAGCAATGCAACCTTTACGTAACATTATATATGTTTTACATAAGACATACCCTCACAGAAAAGAGCTCTTTGCGGGTGTTGTGGATAGTTTAAGGTTCTTGGCTTATTAAAATGATTGTACCTGGTTGGAACCTTGTTTCACATGTGAGCAATTTGTGATCACGTGAATAAAATTTCAACATGTTATGTACTGAATTTAGTTTAAAAAAATGAATAGTGGATATTTGTGATTTTTTTTCACATGTTAAAAAGATGTCAAGATATAAGATAGAGATATAACAGCATTTATGTAAATTGGAACCTTATGAGACTTATGTGAAAAAAGTGGCAGTTTAGCAAGTGTTAGTTATGTGATTATTCGTGTTCAGTTTATTTGACTTCAAAGAACTTCTCCAGCTTGCAGAGAACATGATCAGTATTAAAAAAGTGAAGGTTGTATTGTTGAACCTTCACCAATTCACAAATAATTAAAAAAAAAAAACTCACCAATGCAAAAAAAAAAAATTTAAAGTGGAAACTTTCTAGTGATCAAAATATTAAAAAACAGTAACATTCCCAAAATATTCGCTGGACATCTGACTTCAGCCTGGATCTTTTTCCTCTGGATGGTGTGTAAAATGATGTGTGAGTGCAAACTGATGCGCACAGCTGTGAGTACGCATTCCTGCAGAGAATCTTCCTGCACAGTAAACAGAGTAGCCTCTAAATAAACACACGCTTCCTGTGTGGGAGTGTGTGGATCGGCTGGTCGTCGTCTGCTGGACTCCGGGGAGCTGACAGTCTGACACTCGTCCCCCAGTAACACTTACCTGAATGTCCTAAGAAGCATGGTAAAAGTATATACGTTCCAGCAAAATCTTTAACAGTATTAATGAACTCTTTGCTCCAAGCTTTACTATGGCAGGGTCGGAAACTTCCCAGCTGTATGCACATGCTGTCGACATCATGTTTTCTGAATATTTTTGTTCATTGTAGTGTACTTTTATAGCACAGTTTTTTTGGGATTCTGCTCCTTTTTAACTGTAATCCCAAAGCCATGGTCATATAATTAACCATTCACACAGAGAGAGCTACAATTTCCAAATTATTTACTCAAGTAAAAGTGCAGTAAGTATAAATAAATACTTTGCTAAAAGGTAAAATACAACATCTTCATGCAGGTTAAAGAGGAAAAGTATTAAAAATTACAAGTACAAGAAAGATATGTCCACTTCACTGATGATTAATTAGTAACCTTTCCACCAAAGAGCTAAGGTAAGTGGCGCAGCTAAGGCTAGCTAACGACAGACTTATTCCTAATATCATCATCTCTCTACAAATTCAAAGGGTATAGAGCCAAATACATTCAAAGAACAGCTATTGACTTCTTGTTAAACTGTCTAGGTGCATTTTTAACAACCTAAGACTCTGTCCTTCTGCTATTCCCAATAGCCAGCTGGTTAGCAAACTAGCTAGCATTCCTTAAAAACTAGCATAAGTGGGAGTCTCAGTCAATCATTTTTTTATATTAACAACCATCTGATAGAGTTAAACAATTAGAGATTACATTTTTGAGTTCAGGTGATACGTGGTGTACGTGTGCCGCCCAGAAAAGATTCAAATTTATAATATGCCATGCTATTTATTTGTCACTGATCCCATATGTCACTGATATGCCATGGCTAGTGAGCTGGATTCCTTTTCAAAACAGAATTGTTGTTCTTGTAAATAATCCAAAGGCAGCAGCATTAGTAATATACCTTTGACGTGAGTAATTATGTTTTCCATGAGACTTTCCTTGTTACTGTATGGCTCATTGCTGCCGAGAAATTCATTCGTTTGATCTGATCATCTACTAGCAAAACACAGTCAGAGCTGAGCAAACTGGTATGTCATCTTAGCCAGCTTCTGTAATATTCGTCTTAACCATCTAGTGATTTTTTTTTTCTTAAAAAAATTGTCCTCAATATTAAGTCTAGTCTATATAATACAAAAAACATTTCCATCTATCAGCACTTACCAGCACTCAGCCTGTGTTTTGGCAACTGGGAGCTCCTCAGACCAAGCCCAGTTTTTCAGCAATGATTGAAATCACTTAAAGATTAGAATGGTAAAAATTCAGAAAAGAATGGAGTGTGATTTAATTCCCAGCTTGTCCCTGTGCAACCTGTGGTGAAGGATTTTCAGGACTTCTCAAGACTCCTCCACCACAGATTGCACACGAGACAGATGAACTCCCAACAGAAAACCGCACCTCGGCATCCCTAAACCCGCAGCCTTCATAATAGCCCTATTACCACAAAGTGTTTCAATCACTGCATGGAGCCAAGGTATTTTGTGCTGAATTCTCCCCGTGAGAATACACAAACATTAACCAGGAGTGTTTTCAACATTGAGTAGATTCCTAAATACACACCATCACAGCTGTGACTAGTTGCTTGGTGTCAACTACTGCTAATAAGCTGTCTAAAAATAAAAATTTTCCTTCTCCTAAATACCTGTCAATAATCCTAATTGGTGTTTTGATAATGGCCAGGCTCTTGGGGTGTGTTATGGGAAAGTGTGCACCTGAGTTTTAGATCTACCCCAAATTGGGTGACAATCTTATGCCTAGGGGTGTTTGCTCACAGCTGGCTGGGTCTGTACTGTGTGTGGCCCTACACACCACTGCAGTCCAGAGTGTATTTGTTCTTGGCTCACTCTATATGGACCCACACACAGACTTCTGAACAGTGTTGGCCCTGGGGGAAGCATATCTCTAATGGCCCCATGTTTGTGTGATTAACTTTTGATGAGGCAGGAATAGGGACATCTGTGAAAGTTTTAGTCCACACACACACACACTCACACACACACGCACATACAGATACACATACACGCACACTGCTTTCAGCACGATTAGGACCGATTCACTTTCATAATAGATGCTTTCAAAACAAACTTCAGGGATGACCTGTGTGCATAGGGGCCATCTAGAAACTCATAAAATTAGCTTCAGACTAAATATCAACAGATGAATCATTAGTGCATGTGATGGGTTGTGTATATGTACAGTATATACTTATTCTAATGAGACAATTCACCTCATGTCAGACTGTGTAGCTGTAGAAGTTATATATACAAAGCATTCAGAAGGTATGCTTTCACTTTCTCCTATTATGTGTACAGACTTAAAATAAACCCATTCTTTCTTTTTAATTCATTAAAAAAAAAAAACCACTCCATTATGGTTTCTAGCCGCCAATAGTGTTCTGTTGTTCTGTCTAGTCAACAAGCACAGTCCTATTTAATGTCCTGGGTTTGCATTGTTGTGAGTATGTACTGTATTGTCTTGAAAATCACTCACTGCTGCTGAGGAAGGCTCCAAGTGAATGACCTTAAGATCAGCATGTGATTACTGAGGATGCTCACACAGACACTCTAAATATAGATGAGGATGTACTTCTTTAGATAGCTAAAACACTACAATTGCTAAGAGCAGTCTACACTCAAATCTCAATCACTGAATAGTCAATAACTTCAGACTGATGATGCTCATACTCATACTCAAGTTCCTTTTAACACAATGAGCACTACTTGACTCGATACTATACACTTAAACAAGGAAAATGATTCATCATTTCATCTGGTGACACCCAGAAGAAGATGGGTTCCGTTTTATGTCTGGTTTCTATCAAGGTTTCTTATTCAAGTTATCTCAGGGAGTTTTTCTATCCACCATTGCCTCTGGTTGACTCATTAATGGCGGTAAATTAAAAACATATATCTGTAAAGCTGCTGGAAAGACAAAACAATGGCCTTTGTAAAATGTGATATATAAATAAAATTGAATTCAATTAAAAGCATAGTGTCCTGAATATTTATTCTCCAGAGTATTTATTGCTATGTATATTTATGAGTATTTACTTCCTGAGTTTATATTGTTCTCAGTGCATTTATTTTCTTGAGTATTCATTGTACTTAGTATATTTTGCCTTAGATATTTAATGACTTGTGATTTTATTGCCCAGCGTGTTTATTTATTTATTTATTTATTTATTTATTTATTTATTTATTTATTCTCATTGCTGTGTGCTTGTTTATCTATAGTGTATGTCTTGAATATTAATTGACCTGAGTATTTATTGCATGATAATTTATTGCCCTGTGTATCAGTTGTATTTAGCATTTTTTGACCTCTGTATTTATTGTCCTGAGTATTTAAAGTCCCATGTATTTATTGTCTTGAGTATTTATAGTCAGGAGCAATGACTGAAAGCTAATAAAATACATAACCAGCGCACATGTCAGGTGCATTTAGCAATCAGGGTTTCTGCAGGTTAATTAAAGTTCACCTTTGGGACATTCTATTGATTATATCTGAATGGAAAAGGTAGGCCTCTGTCTGTTTTAAAGCCTTGATAGAGTAAAAAAAAAAAACTTGAGGTCAAATGAGGTGTTTGTAGATCTAATGGCTTGATCAAAACATAATTATTCATGCAGAAATCTGGAAAAGGAAACATTTAAGTTTAGTCTAGCTTAGGTAATATTATCTTAGGTAATATTAAAAAAAATGAAGGGGTGTTAATACTTTCTGAAGGTACTGTAAATCAATATTAGTATTAGTTAGCTGAAATAAAAATAGATTTATTCTTTTAATAACAGCTGGAGTTATGAATTGAAATGTTCTCTGCTGGTTCGTGATCTACATGACTGTGTTACGAGAGCAGCATTCCGTTCAAATTAAACTTAAATTACTTCAGAACTGGCATCTAAAATATGCCGATAGTTTTCTTCTCTGGAAGGCTGAATTCCCAAAGCGGAATCTCATTTCTCATGGCAGCCGCAGGAGAACCAATAAAGGAGGAAATTTGTAGGAGGGGATTTGTAGTTTTCAAGCAAAACCTCATTTTGGTGTATTACAGACCCTGCAGGAGAGAGAGAGAGAGAGAGAGAGAGAGAGAGAGAGAGAGAGAGAGAGAGAGAGAGAGAGAGAGAGAGCGAGCGAGCGAGCAGGGATCTAATTGCTAATGAGGTCTGAGTGGATGGTTTTGTGGTCATGTTTCTAGTTGGCGTAAAACCTCTGCACTAGATTGATTCTCCAGATGTGTACCTGCCCTGTTTAACTGTTGAACCGGTGAACACTGCTGTTACACCTACAGCTTGAAATAAAGGCAGTTCCTCATCTTAGAGCTAGTTCAGATTGTTCAGCTGTATGTATAAATATTTGGTTGGTCAGAGAACATTCATCTCAGTAAACGATTAGAAAATCCCAATGAGGTGATTAGGTTTTCTTGCATACTGATGAGTAATTCAATTAGCGTGCATAATGAGAATAACAAACTCTTTCTAATCATCTTAGAGGACTTCTAGTCATGAGCACAGATTCTGTGAGGCATCAGAGGTGCATCAAAAACAGGTTAATAGGTGCTCAATAATATTTCAGTACACCATATTACATTTTTATTTGAATGTTATTGTGAGTTATGGACATTAAAAATAAATCTCAAATCCAGAGCAGTGTAGCATAAGGAACATGTTAAAAATAGACATGGTTTTACATAGTGTCATCTTGTGAAATTTACATTATGCCAAATTCATGCTTTTATGCCAAGTTATACAAGTGTTGATTAAACACTGAAGATTTGTTCATATTTGTGCCACTCAATTAGTCTGCATGTCTCTGCTCTTGGCCTTGGATTCCTCACTATAAATAAAGTAAGGAATTTCTCTCAGGCCCTTCACTTCTATGTACACTACTTACTAGGACAAGTACAAATTAGTACAAACTCGAGAAGGAATCATTCGAATTTAAATGTTATTACTTAACATAGAAAAAATGTGTTATATTTATAAGGAGACATGTATTTAACATTTATGGAGGTCCTTTCCAGTCTCATTTTGTAATGTCAATGAGTTTTCCACAGCAGGAGAGTCAGTCAGAATTTGTTGATCGCTTTTTTTTTTTTCTTTTTTTTTTTTTTTACAAAAGCTGCTCTGACTGTAGTGATGGCTGCATTATATTATTATTTCTCTCATTCTCGTTCACAGGGCCGTACTTATTTTTAGGTTTTGGGACATAACCAAAAACGTAAAAACAAACAGATTAACTGTGTTATTTATTATACAAAAAAAAAAAGAATTGTTATTCTTACGGTGAAGACTTTTGTTGAAATATGTTTATTTAAAATTTTATAAAAGGGATCTCCAGTGACAGTGCTTTGGAGGATTTTCAGGACTTTTCTCACTATTGTCCACTTTTCTTTTGGCTTATTACCTTAATAAATAAAAGAAAAAAGAAAAAGAGGTTATTGAAGGAATGTTTCACCAGACATTCCACAACATTAAATGGATAAAATGTCATGGAATCATTGGTAGATTTATGTGGTAGAACAAGAATAAAACACTTCAGGATCGTCATGTTCTTTACTTATTAGAATTCTTAAAGAAGGTATAACTATTAATGCTTTAGTTTTGACATTTAAAAGTAAAATGTTTATGATGAATTTAGATGTCATTTAATCCTCAGTTTAAACCTGACACAGTGCAATGATTTGAAGATTATGGTTCAGATTAAATCTAAATAGAATGTGGAATAAGACTTATGACTAGGATTTCCCATGGTGATATTCAATAGCTTAACCTTTGTATAGACCCAAAAGTCTTCACTTCTACTCTTTGTGTAATGAATATTGTTATTATTTAGACGTGAAGACTAACTCTGCCCTGGGTGAAAGATGTCATGAGGTCATCCATCTAAAGGGGGAGAAAACAATAGAGTGTCTTCGCTCCATGCTTTGTTTATTATTGTTGTGTAGCTGGCATGTGTTGACTTGGTAACTATATGTGAGGTCACAACCTTGGTGCCACCAGTAAAGCTATCTGATTACCGAGCCACCCTCCACCACATCCCCCATTTCACTCCAGATAACCATCTCCGACCCCTGATGCTGCTCCTTAAAAGCATCCTTCCCATCAACACAAAACAAATAAAATCCCCCCTCCTTTTCCCACCATGAAACTTGTTAAAGAAATAACATTTTACACTCTTAAAAGCTGAAATCAGACCCACCAACATCCATCTGGACAAGGTCTGCTTGCTTGGCTGGAAAAAGCAGTCCAAGCTTGTCGTCACAGATCTTTAAAAGCAATCCCATGCTCTTTAAAAGCAATCAAGAGCCCAGAAAATGTCTTTAACCAAGGCCCATGCTCCATCACAGCCAATCAGACGGTATTTCATCAGCCGACCGGTTTGCAGGGGTTGGACAGTTTTCAAGCTAACACTGTTTGTGAGATTGGTAAAGTGAACAGGAAATGGCTGTTTCATGGTTGTGCTAACCCTAAAGACCGTGCACCAGGCCGTGCTCTGGGGTGGGCAACCCCTTCTGAAGTCAGGATGTGTGAGAACGAGGCAGAGAGAGACAGACATCCTTCTAGACTGGTACCACAGTAGCCACAATATATTCCACTATATAGTGAAGTTTGAATGCATCACATCTATACATCCATGATTAAACCTGATGGTTTCCAGACAAAACACATTCAATTCTCATAGGTCTGTCAGAATGAGTGGTTGAGTTAAAGTTTCACAGTTGAATGTAGTAATAACATCCAAAGAGAACTTGGACCAAAAATGACATCCCACAAGGGGTGTCTAGTCTATACTGCATTCATATAAGACTCGTAACTCATCATTTCTGACTTCTGATGCTGAAAAATCGAAGGAAACGCTTCCTCAGCTTGGGATCTCAATTCATAAACTTGGGTTGGTCTCCACAACCCTGAGTTCAGCAAGTGATGTCCAGTCAACATGGCTGCTCACAGCAGTAACAGTAAAGTACACTTGTAATTCCTTTAGATAAATTCAGACACAATCATTCAGACCTATTATCTTGTGAAATGTATAGGAATAACTGTACAGTTCACTGTATTGAGGAGCAGATACATCACTCATCACAGTTAGCTGGCTAGCTTGTTGCTAACAGAAGACAAACACAAAAGCATCAAAAGGTTTTTGGATGTCAAAAATTATGTCATTCAAAATGAATTTGTGACCTCCATGTGTTTGAGCTACAAACATGTCTGACATTGCACTGCCAAGCTTTTGTTTTCTGAATCTAACTGCTGTTGGCAATTGTGTCTTAATATGCATTATATTAGACTTTTGTGGAACCAAGTGCAAGATTTATGCAGCTTATAAATGACTATCATGTCAGGTGATTACACAGAATGAAATGCCACCAAGGTCAGGAATACATTTTACTTGCCAACTTTTTTTTTTGTTTAGAACAATTTTCCTGTTTAGTATGTTTAATATCCAAAGGAAACATGACGTGAATCCAGAAGGTCATTAAAGTCTTGAGGCATTTAAAAGAAATTCATGACCTATCTATGTTTTATTATGTTTGTGTGTGTGTGTGTGTGTGTGTGTGTGTGTGTGTGTGTGTGTGTGTGTGTGTGTGTGTTTGATCGACATGCTGTTGGGCCCACTTTATAATATGTGCTTTTAAGAATTGTGTAGCTGCATATGAACGTATAAATATAAATACTGAGGATGTCTGTATGAGTATAAATATAAATTTCTGTCATTTTAACAGACACCCTTATCCAGAGTGACTTACATTTTTATCTCATTTTATACAACTGAGCAATTGAGGGTTAAGGGCCTTGCTCAGGGGCCCAACAGTGGCAGCGGTGGACCTGGGATTTGAACTCACAACCTAGTCCAACATCTTAACCACTAAGCTACCACATCCACACGTATAAATGTATGAATTGTATATTAACATTTTGACAAGTCTATTATTTTATATATTCTTTTTATGGTATAGTTTTGTTGTAGCATGATAACTCAAACAAAGCAGATAGATTAACAACTGTATCTGTAATTACATACCTTTATACTGTTATAATATGTTTCACGTTAGAATAGCCTGATAGCTCTTTAGTATGCATGAAGAATTTGAACCAGAAAACAACAAAAGGTAATTGTCCTTCTCAAGACACAAGATTCAGCTTTCAAGCTTGAAGATACTGTTGGTCCTGACATGAGCCAAAGCAAATGTTGAATCCTACATACAGTATCTACATGCTTATTTGTGTATTTACTTCTGTAATCTTTCAGTAAGTGAACACACTGTTAATTACATAATATTTGTGTAACAGTTAATATGTAGTGGGACCAGAAATGCACACAACTAATCCAGGAAAATGGAATCTGAGTAAAACCTATGGAACTTATTATGGCAAAAATTAAAACAATTCATTTGTATCATATATATATGTATCTTCTCAAAAACAGGGTATGATGGTTACTATAATTACTTTCAGGGGGAAAATTGTCTGTGCTCATAACTTGTGTTATCTGACAAACCCCCATTTTTATCTGATGTGTCACTCAACAGTATAGGCCATGCTGATTTTATTGGAATTTTATCTTTGAGAATGTTATATAACCCTCTTTTCATGATGTCTGGGACTTGAGCTAGAGTTACCAGTCATCTTCGAATGCTTTATTGTGTAACTAGATATTGCAACTGTGATAAGACAATACTATGACATCATATATTACTGGGAAATGTCCCATGGATTGATGGTAATGTAAAGCAGCCCATAATGTCTCTTTGTCTTTGAAGCTCTGAAAAGAAAATACTGGAAAAAAAAAGTAAAGAAATAATCGAACATAGTTTAATAACAATAAACTTTTATTGTGAACACGTCTGCACAAGAATTAACACATTTGAATTGAATACAAACATTTTTTTCCTCATTTGTCATCTTCTTTGATAACATAGTACAAATGTATACAAAAATGTTTTCAGGCTTGTCAAGTTCCACAAAAAGAGAAAGATTTTAGAGCACAACCTGAAAAAGAGGCGGGACTACAAATGCACAGGCCACACCTCCCATCAGCAAACAGGAGCAACTTCGATAAACAATCTAGAATGAACGCGGTTTCTTCTCCTGGCACATCGAGCATCAGCACCAGTGGTACGTTCATGAGCACAGACACACAGCAGCCCAACGGGACGACACAGCAGCTGAGAGTAGCATTCAGAGAACACACACGTGCACACACACACACACACACACGCACACACACACACATACACACAATAGACATCTACTGCCCCCACTTTACATAAGGAGGCTTGGATGCTTCTGTAAAGTCTATTTAATGATACATGCAAGTTCTCAGTGTTACACAGTACTGCTTCAGTCAGGATTGTTAATTTGATGTGGACGTACTTTGTAACAGAGGGAACATGTCCAAAATTTCATTGATCATGTCCTCTTATGTAAAGTGGAAGTATTTTACTGAATATTAGGTCTACTGAAATATGGGATAATTTGCATAAAGGAAATCTTCACTACTGTAACACACTAAAATGATGCAGAATCTCAAAATAAAAAATAAAAACATTTAACAGACAGTTCCAGTCTTATAATATGCTTCCTCATCAGTGTACTTTTAATACTTTTATGTGCAATTTGCAATGCATTTGAGCAACAATGAGTAGCCATATAGGCACAACTAAAATAATGGAATTTTATATATAGATATTTATATATATATATATAATTTTTAGATATCTGATTGTGATTTGGTTCCTTTTTTCTTTCCTGAACTTTTTTTGCACAGCACACAGGAAAACAACAAGTCTAACATTTGCAGTGCCCATATTCACTTCGTTAAGATACACCTATATACATAGAGTTTGGACACATCTTCACCTCATCCTTATCTGATGCACTGCAATGCCACGTCTGCCTAAGGCCAAAGGTAAGAAATTCAGACCAAAGGATCGTTCGGAGATTCATAAACGACTGCGTATGTAAATAATGCTACGGAATACAGAAGACGCTAAAGAAAACAATTCTGCTTCTGGAAAACTTCCTCCCGTCTGCGTCCACCTTCCACTTGGCTACAGATCGACAAAAAATATAGTCCAATATGCTGTATTTCACATGCATTTGGCAACCGAGCTGACACATGAACTTTTCACCTGAAACACTCAGCATTGTTTAACTTGATTAGTGTGACAAAACCACAGCTTCACCACAGCCTCAAAAAACGTGTCTAATCCAAATAAACGGGTTAAAAACAGCCATTTGAGGATCTCTCGAAAGTCATGCGCTTGTATTTGTGGACACAATAGGAAAGGTTATAATGACACGATGTATGCTGATGCTGGCAGTCTTATTTCCTCTAGTCAGGACTGGCAGAGCTTCAAACAGTCAATCATTAAGCTTTCTTTTAAGTCAGAACTGAAATGAATGGTAGCTGTTTTCTTGGGTAGTATTTAAGTAAGGCCAGGAAAAGAGAAGAAAACATACAGGTCTGAAGGTTTCTTTAGTGATCTTTGCTTCAGGGAAAAAAGTGTCTCTTATGGATAGTAGTAATGAATACAGAACGCTCATAATTTGGCATGTGCTGTGTTTAACATAAATAAAGTGTTTCTTGCATCTCAGTGATGGACATCTGTGTGATATCATGGCATAGAACTCATACTGGAAGAAATTTTAGTAGATCAAGTATCTGTATGACAGATAATAAAAAACAGAATGGTCAGCGGGCCAAATACAGTATTTGAGTTCGGGCCTGGGGAAAGAAATCATGGATTTCGTCCATAATAAACTCGACTTTTGTAATGATTCATTGAATGGCAGTCAAATAATTACTTCATCTCCACCACTCTTTTGATGTGAGAGCGAATTACATAAAACAACCCTAGACACATGACGTGGCACCTCACAGTTCTTAAATCATATTTATGTGCTCAGATCAACATTCGTTTAAATGATCCAACCGTCTTCAAGCCTCGATATAAGTGCAGCAGTAGCAGGCGAAAACCCCAAAACAGTGAACTAAAAAGTCTGCTACATTTTCTGGGAGAATCTTTCCCTCTTTAAGCAAGAGTCCCAGTGTCGATTCCTCATAAGCTCAGAAAGGAAACTGAAAAGATAAGTGAAATGTAGCTCTTTGAAAATAATAGTCTTTTATCTTTCCCTCCAGGAAACCTGAAAAGGACATGTGGAACACAGTCATGTCTTACTACTTTGTACTCTGGTCAGCAGTGTGTGCACAGAGTGGGATTTTTTTTTTTTTTTTTTATCAGCAATGTATTGTCAAACATGAACAAGACTGAGTCAGGAGAACTTTCTGTGAGATGTGGTTGTTGTTTGTAATTCAGGTCCGGCTGTGAATGGTGGGTAGGAAGTGGAGTGTGTATATGCCGGTTAATTGCGTAATGATCAGTCTGTGATTAAGTGGTGGGCAGTCAGCAGCTATGTGCTTGTCAGGAGCAGCAGCCGGTTTCAGTCAGCAGCCAGAGGAGAAGGAGCTGAAGAGCTAGCACTGGCCAGAGAGACGGAATCAGACTACAACCACTGCCACAGTCAGATGCATCTTCCTACAGCCAATACAAAAAATGGTAGTGAGAACTTTATACATAGTTGGGAAAAAAATTCACACTTGTCAGTAGATTCAGTTACAGACATAAAGATAGACATGGTGAAGTTCAGTGGAATTGGGATTAAATGAAATTTTCAATTTTGGAATTAACCTAGAACTCATAATTGAAATAAATGCCAATAACACAAATTCATAGATTTCAGAACTTAATGTTGTAAGACATCAAACTATTAGCATGTAGTGGGCTCTTAGGCTCTCACACATAATCATTTGTATTAATAAATTCAATGATATTCTATTGGATATCTTAAATACCTTGCAGCACTGATCTTATCTTGAAGTGTGAGCATGTTTGTGTATGTTTGGCATGAGGAAAGGCTGAACTTCAAAAGGAGGAAGCACATGTTTATTTCCCTAAAATTCTCTCAGGGACAAGCCAGATACTTCCTATTGCCACAGCAGAGAGAAAGTTGTGGCGCCTTGATTCTCTGTGTGTTTATACTGACAGTGAAGCTGGAGATGGTAATCTAATCATTATGGCATTTACATTTTATTTCGGATGTTAATGCACAAAATTGCTGCTTTTAGTTATCTCAGGAGCTTCAGGAGCTGTATATCATGTCAGTGTTAGATGTATTCTTTGGAAAGCACATTTCTCTTAAGCTACAAACAAACACAAAACTAACCATCATGCACAAAAAAGAAACATCAGTATAAGGATGGAGGAAGATGAAGCCAAGGTAGAAGATGCACTGATGGGGCACAAAGGTTCATCCTGAGAATGATGGACATGATAATCAGTCCACAGTGAAAGTGAGATGAAAAAGAAAAGGAAAATAGAGAGAAATGAGATGAAAGTCGGAACAAATATGAATTCCTAACAAAAGCAGTAAGTTACATTCACAGGAACTAAATCATTTTAATATAAATAAATAAATAATAAAAACAACAAAGTATTCCTTAAAGTAAGTGTGTAAGTATAAAATAATATACAAGTATAAATATGTATAAAATGGTGTTTTTTTGAAAACCCCTGAAGACCCCTGAGATATTTAGAACTGTGAACTGCTATGAACAAATCAACCTAAAACAGACTTTAACCATACAAATAAAAGTTTTATAGCTGTCTTCTTTTGGGTTAAGTAGTCTTCTAACTCTTAAACTTACGTTAATGTTGTTATCAAAGCAGGCTTCTGGGCCTTTTCTGTAGCGAGGGTAAAGAGCCAGTAAACAGGGGTCCGGACCATTGGCTGATTCAAAAGCATCAGGAAAATTACACATCGTCTGTAACACATCTTACAACTTAGCCCTCTATATAGTTTGACAACAGCATATAAAGTAACATTAGCATGTTGTATATACACAGTGTCCTTCAATCCGAGTTCTTCTCCTGCTTCAATTCATCTCCATCAAACCTTGCTTTCATAAACAACACATCAATTAATCAGGTGAAATCTGAAACCCTGCAGAACTGAGAGTGAGGACTGCCATACGTTCAAAAGCTATTGCTAATGTAGTAAAGCTAATGTAGTGTGAAAAAGTCAAAAATCCATTCATAAATCCTAACATGTAGAAGTTTCTATAGGAAGAAAAACCTTCTATTTCACAGAAACTTGAACGGCACATAAACAGAATAAAAGCCATGTCTAATTGTTAATATGACTTCATTATCATTAAAATATATGACATATGATCTATCATATACAGGTATCTATGTCATTGTTTTCTCTAATGGAATATTTAATTAGCATCTGTGGAAGAAGTTTGCAGTGTGAGGGCACTGAACAAGTCCTGTAGAAAAGCTGTTGAAGTTTAACAACTAAACGTCTCTAGAATAGAGTGTTTTGCAGTTCTTTTTCCTTTAGTGTTTGCTTTCTTACTTATAAAATACTTAAAATTCACCTTAAAAATATTAAAATATTAATTTTGTATATCTATATGTTTGTTTTTTCAGTCAATTAGTGAGTTAGTATTTTTTTCCGGCATACTGATGAACTCATAATTTCAAGTACTTTAAAATTTGTTCAATTATTTGTTCAAAAACACAGTTTTTGGCAGTGGCCTAAGACTTCTGGACCTTAATAAAGATTACGGCAGTTTCTTTTTGCACACAGTCTGAATGTAAATTCTGCAGGGTTCTGTGTTTAGAGTTGTGCAGAAGGATACAAGGCTGCTCAGCCTGTCTCACTGGCTTGGTGTCACAGGAAAGACAGGTGCTCTTGGCATCAGTAATCAGAAACACCAGGTTGGTCATGGGCAGCTTCTCTGCTCGGTACATTCTGGAGAAACACAAAAAACGTAGGGTTAGTCATATAAAGCGGACAATTTTATTGTATTGTATTGTATTTTTATTTAGGCTTTTTTAGGGTGCAGTTAAATTAGAGAGCTTTCACATCTGCAGCATTTCGTCTATTTAAATCAAACCCTGATTTTCCGTCTTGCTACGGTTCATTCATGATTGTCTTTTTCCCATCACTGTTTTTTGCATGAAAGAGTTTTACAAGGATATTTTCAGCCTTACATGTCTCTCAATCAAGATTTTTTTTTAATGTTTTGTTTGTCAGGAGCATAAATTTTGTTCTGATTTGATCACTAATGAGAGTGGAATCAGCTTTAGAAAAAGGTAAACTGTAAGTTTCCATCCAAAAGATTTAAGTAGAGTAGTAACTTTAATCGTACGTCTGTTGTAGTATTAAATCTCATTCAGAACCATTCTTGTACCTTTACTGGTACACTGGCATTGTTGAAAGAGCAAAGGAATAAATTCGGAAAGGGTCGTGGTTCAGATGACTTCAGCATTCAGTATGTATAAATGTTTTTAGCTCACGCAAATCCAATTATTTAACTTTAGGGATTATTTGATACATACAAAGATTTAGATTGTGTAGCTCTTTGTTTTACAGCCATCACTAGTCATGTGGGCTCACTTCATGCTAACACAATAGACATGTGCTAAAGTCTTTAGTGAGTGTAATCTTAGATCAGCATGTCCTGTTGGAAAGCAGGTTTGCGGCTTGTTACATGCTGTCAACGCTGAATGGGTTTTCTGGGCAGGCACCAGTTTTTCTTTACAACATCCCTCTCTGCTTTCCCTCAGCTCCCTTCTTTGGAACAGTGTGACTCATGGCTTTGTAGTGTGCAGTGTAGAGTGGTGGGGAGAGTGTAACTCAGAGTGAGTGTGTGTGTGAGTGTGTGTATGCGTGAAAGCGCTCCATTACATCTCACCTGCACCTTCCGTAATCACTCACTGTTTACTGCAGCTGGGCACGCTCAGTTGAGCACAACAACCTCTGATCTCAGTAGTCATCAGGTCATGCACACACACACACACACATATGCTACACACACAAATACATGGAACTGGAATACACTTATACAGCCACCTGTGGCACAGCCCCCTACACACATGCACTCAATGATCAGAGGAAAAAGGGAATGCTACATATCCTGCCGTCTAAATAAGTGTGCTCTAAGCTCACAAGCACTCTCCCACCTGGCCACTGAAGAATGCTTTATTCCCGAGCAACACAGTGGAGAGCGTGATTCAAGCGCACTTAGATAACGTGCACATCAAAGCCCAACCTTCAGCTTGTTTAAGTGCCCATAAACTCACAATGTAATTTTTAAATGCTCTTGGATGGCTGATTCTAATTATAGAGATTTGTGTTTGGGTCAAACCTGCTAACAAAGTGCTAATAAAGTCACATTTTCCTTAAAACATACTTTCTCTGAACTTCTGTAAAAAAAAAAATTGATTTGAGCGGCTCAGTGATTTTAGAAAATAAGCTCCATGACAGGGATTAGAGGAAAAAGTGGAAAACCTTAACTGCTGAATCAGTGTAGAAGCTAGTGAGCTAGCTATTTAGTGGTGCTAATGTTGTGCTAACTTTTCCTTACAGAAAAGTCTTACAGATTTGGCTACAGTTTTATTTTATTTTATTTTTTTATTTACTTATTACTTAATTTAGTAAAATTAAGACTCCTTTACTGGGGGGCACGGTGGCTTGGTGGTTAGCACGTTTGCCTCACACCTCCAAGGCTGGGGGTTTGATTCCCGCCTCCGTCGTGTGTGTGGAGTTTGCATGTTCTCCCTGTGCCTTGGGGGTTTCCTCCCCCGGTCCAAAGACATGCATTGTAGGTTGCTTGGCATCTCTAAAGTCTGTAGTGTGTGAATGAGAGTGTGTGTGTGCCCTGCGATGGGTTGGCACTCCATCCAGCGTGTATCCTGCCTTGATGCCCAGTGACGCCTGAGATAGGCACAGGCTCCCCGAGACCCGAGAATAGATCGGATAAGCAGTAGACAATGAATGAAGACTCCTTTACTGTTTACCAGTGAAAAATGCAAGCTATTTTACTGGGAGTTATCTACTGGTGTAGCTAGCTCTCTTAGCCTTCATAAAATCTGCTTAGCAAATATTCCTTTGGAAACTCCAAGTCAGACTCTCAGACTGTTTAGCAGTGTTAAATACAAGCTAATTTGCTGGCAGTTAGCTAGCTGGATAGCTAACCTACTTAGCCGTAAATGTTAGTAAAAGTTAATGATATAGTTTGACAAGTTTGGATTTTGTTATTTGAATCGTTATGATTATTTATTTGAGATGGAAGATTTAAAGATCTTGCCATTTTAATAGGGATAAAGATAGAATTGTATATACTGTAGCTTTACTGTATGTAATATACATACAGAAGTACACGATGTGAGAACTATGTGAGAGATGACAGTAGTTATAACTTTGAAATGCATCTTTATATGTAATTTGAAATTCAGATTTGAAATCTGGTTTTCTCCAAATCTCTGAGCATTACATTCTCCAGGCCTGAACAGGGGGCATGAACGTGTGAGGGGGAGATTGAATTACACCCTCTGAAAGGAGTGGCTCGCCGTCCCAAGATTTTGCAAATGGATTTCTTTTTTATGGCTCTCGTTAAACTTTACATGTCTAAAGTAGTTAACGTAGAAGAAAAACCATCGTATGCAGAGTCGCACGTGGGGCTCGTAAAGGCCGGCGGTTGCGGCGAGCCGAAACTCCAGACACCTCTCACTTTACCCCAGTTCCAGGGGAGAGAACGACATCGGGATTTATGACCCGCAGGATATCGGACACATCAAGGGGAATGTGGGATCAGGTTGAAAGTGTGGAAGTGTACAGGTTTGGAGAGTCGAGCTGCCATGGATAGAAAAGACGAGCAGGAAACCTGTCCTTCTCACATCATCGCCAATGAGAGAGGACTTATTATATGATGAATAACAATCCAGGAATTAGGGGTTGTTCCGAAGTAGGGGTTAGTAATGAGTTTGTCTTGAAAGCACACACATACACAAATAAACAGAAATAAATATGCAAAAACAGAGACATAAAGGACAGGGATAATTATGTCCTCACCTAGAACAGTTTCCACAGTCCAGCACACCTTGGAAAGACCTGTTGTCGTTCTCAAAGAAATATTGAGTCTGCTCTGTTATACAGCTCTCTTTCGAGTAGGCATCTGAAATATCCTCCTCTGAATAAGCCAGAAAACACAAACACACACACAAACACACACACACACAACCAGACACACAAACACACACTGTTTGATATGCAAATGCATAACCAGGTAGAGTGGAAAGAAATGTCATTCTTAAGAAGACCTACCTGCATCTAGAAAACTTGGGAAAGTGAGACTGAGGAGGAAATGCTGAAGCATTGACCTGAGAAAAAAAGAACAACTGTGTGCATCCTTCGCATCTTTCAGTAGGATTAAACAGATTTAATAACACTGGGACAACCACTCAAATCCGCTTACCATGCAGCAGTGGAGGCCCACCAGCCCAGACTTAACATGTCAGCTATGGTAGGCTGAAAACAGTACACACACACACACACGCACACGCACACGCACACACACACACACACACACACACACACACACACACACCATTATTATGCACAAGGACCTAGACCTAGAAAATTCGAATTTAAACATTCAAGCACACACTCCACCACCACACATGCACACACTCTCACTTTTCTATTAGCACTACACACACTCTCGCTTACCACATAGGCAGATCGTGGCCCAGCAGCAGCCTTTGGCTCTTTCTCGGGGTCGCACACTGACTGATAGTCGTAGGTTTTATTAAATGCATAAAGTGATGTATTCAACAGTCTGGTCATTAGAATGGGGTCCACTTCACCAAAGAACTGACCTATCTAAAAAGCAAACAAACACACACACAAACACACACACACACAAACACAAATATTGTAAAAAAAATATATTAAAATATGATGGCAGCTTCTTAACCGCAAAAAATAAAATAAAAATTGGCTACACCAAAAACGAACAGAGGCCCTACATTTCAGTGCAAACTGAAAAATGATTGTCTTGATGAACTTTTGTTCTTTGTATGCTTAACTTGTGTCCTTTGCTGTGTGGTAAATAAGCTCATACAATAGGGAATGAAATACCAAATGGAACAGCTTCTAGATAATCCTGAGAATAATAATGAACTGAAAAACAAACAAACAAAAAATTCCAAAATTCAAAAGAATTTTTACCTGAACATGATCAGAAATAAACACTGTAATGAACTCATCAGCACAATAAAACAGTAAAGTTGGGAGCAGTAACACCGGGGACAGTAAAAATGCTCCATAGGAACTTTCAACTAAATAATTTATACTCATAGTGTTATAAAATGTTTGTCCTGGTTAGAGATGTAAATTAATGTGAATACATTATTCATTGGACATCTGGTTGAAACTAGATTTGTGCTTTGGGACTGGGATGCCATGGAAAACAACCATAAAGTCACGTGAGCAGGTGGTTTTTGCTTTCACTGGAGGCATGTGAGCAGTCAGATATGAAGCTCACTGGTCAAACAAACACCACGTTTATTAACATGAACATGTGGTGCTGAGTGCTGCATCTACAGTACAACATCTTATGTACCCACCTGGTCTGGGTTAGGAAAGTATAAATTAGTTGTTTGTTAATTTAAAATTGAACCAATTACATTTGTTAGAATGTATATCAGGCAGGTTCAATCCCTGGTGGTCCTGGCAGGGAACCAATCCAGCCACTTGTCAGTGCCGGTCCCAAGCCTGGATAAAATTGGGTTGTGTCATGAAGGGCATCCGGCGTAAAACCTGTGCCAATATCAAATATGGAGATTGTATAGTCTGCTGTGGTGACCTTGAACAGAGAGCAGCCGAAGGGCAATAAACCTGCGCACATCTCTAAGTGAGATAACTGATTATGGACTGGAGTAATATAGCTGAGGCTGAGGAACTTTCAGAGCTAGAACAGGTGATGCTGACAGTGATGATACAGAGAGTGTTATTGCTTTTCGCTCTTAGAACTGGACCATGTTTTGAGAACTTGTGAGAAATGAAACAGTTGCTTCTGATGGCACAAGTATAGTACTAATAAAAAAGATCAATGTATGTGCGTCAAGGTATGCCTAACAAATCAGGAACAGGCAATACTTCTAAATAACATTAATCGCTCTTGGTTCCAATCTTGAGAAGTTCTAAAACCATTTCTGAATCCTTTTGTATTAGACTTATAGTATTGGCAACTAATGAAAAAAAGTGCGGTTCCAATTTTCTGGTGTTAAAACCTTTCAAGTGACTGGTATGAAGACAACCTATTTGCTTGGATACACTACTAAAGCTTTATAAGCTTTTGTTCCAGCATTACATGTGTGGTAGCCGTAAATCCATCTGTCTGAGCAAAATGAGCATGATGCTTTGCAGTTATCCTGCTGAGTAACACTGCAGTAATTTATTGCAATTGAATTTCATCCATAACACATTTTCGCTTATCTTGTCCTTTGCAGTAGTATATAACATCTCTCTTGACATGGATGATTATTGTATGCTTAAGCAATAAAATGCACCTGTATTTTCCTGATAGACTGATGTGAGCACTGGGACTCTGACCTGTGTGATGTATTCATCCTGATTAGACATGAGCAGGAAGCCTCCATCATCCAGTATCACACAGTCCACATGCTGATCAAAACAGAGTAAAAATGAGTGACACAGGAGTGACACAGCAAATAAAAATAAAAAAAGGGCTGGACCAAATCAGACAATCTAGGATCCTCTGATCTCTGATACAGCAAACCACAAGACACATGCAGTACCTTATCATTCCTGAGGCAGCCACAGATCTCCTCCTTACACTGCAGGGAGAAATCGTGAGAGGCGAAAGCTGAGAATTGCCCAAACAGGCTTTGCATCATTTATTAGAGTGAGTCAGGCCTTCTCTGCTTCCAGACTGCAATATCAGCCTGTCTACAGTCTGTAACTAAATGCCTTCCACATGTTCAGATAAGGGGAGTTGTTTCACTTACATTTATCTTCATGGTGGCGTTCATGAAGCTGTTCATCCAGGCAGATACATTGAGTTTGACTCCCACCACTGCAAGAGAACACGTTACACATCATAAACGTAGCGGTCGCACCATCAATGTACTCATCGTGTAGGGATATGAGAACCGACAGCGCTGTTCTGAAAGTTCTGTGCCTTTTTCTTAGAAATACAACCACTGATGCCTGTCTCTCCTCATGTACGCTAAAGGCTGGGAGTATTAACAGAAGGCGGTGACACAAAGCAGTGAGTTCTAAGCAGAGTGAATATGTCATTTACAAAGCCATGTCAGGTATCTTAAAGGAAAATCTAATTTACACGACCTCCCCCATAAATGCCAAGACATGTTTGGTGCTTTAGTGTAATGTAGCTAACCAGTAATGGAAGTAATCTCAATAAATCTCAATTCATTCATCCTGACTAATCACTTTCTCCTGGTCAGAGTCATGGTGGAATCAGAGTCTATCCTTGAACATTGGGTGCAAGTCCAGGACACACCCTGGACAGGATGCTTGTCCCTCAGCAGTATTTCACTATGCGCACACACACACACACACACTTACACACTCGTTAACATCATATGAAATTTCGCACAGATAGTCTACACACTGGTACGCCTTTGGGAGGTTGGAAGGAATTAGAGAACTGGTTTTATAATGTCTAAAAATCTACAAAAAATTCCTGCCCAACATTTGAAGGCAGAATTCTTCCAGAAAACACAATGGTTTATGCTTTTTCGATGTCACCTCTGCTTCGATCATTAAACCTCTAAATCTATATCCATATTTCTGTAAAGCTGCTTTGCACCAGAATCTATTGTCATTGTCCTATTCATATACACTACCGCTCAGAAGTATAGGATCACTCAAAAATTTTATTGGTTTCCAAGGAAACGCACACGAAATTAGTCTGAATAGAAAATATAGCCAAAGAACAGGATATGCTGACATGTGAGAGTTAGAAATAATGATTTTGATGGAAATGCAAAATATTCAATGTTTTCTTCAAACTTTGCCTTCATCAAAAAAAAAAACACCTTTTGCAGCAATTACAGCCTGGGCATTCTAGCTGTCAATTTTTCAAGATAATCTGATGAGATTTCACCCCATGCTTCCTGGAACATCTCCCACAAGATGGATTGGCTTGATGGAGTCTTCCTCTGTAGCTGAAATCAAGCTGAAATATGCAAGTGATCCCAAACTTTTGAGCGGCAGTGTAAATCTGACAAAATTTGAATTTGAAAAAAAATTGAAAATGATATTATCGTTCCAATTAAATACTGTATATAAAGATTGACTATACCTGCAAAGAAAAACAAAAAACAAAACAAATGAACAAAAATGATGTATTGGGTGAGACTTTCATTAGGTGTCAGCCACATTGCCTTTTGAAGCTCGAGTGCAAAATGTTAAAAAATAAATGTCTTGGCTGATCAACTACATTTGTTGAAAGTAGAAATAAGTGGAAAATTGTGTAAGTTTGATTTACAGTTGAACTTCTCCTCTAAGTCCTCATCAATTGAAAAGTGATCAGCAATTCTTTTGTGTGCTCACCAGCTGGTTTGAGTTTGTCTCCATTGAAGTTCAGTTCCACAGCTTTACTGACCAGAATACCAGACTCATAGCTGGACTCCCTGCTTTCTGTTTAATGAGGGGAGAAACACACACACACACACACACACACACACACACACACACACACACACAAACACACATTTGTCTTACTATGCTTGTGAGGAGAATACAGCAAGAGGTTTCTGTGAAAAAAGTAAAAAATAAATGAAATGATTTTCCTTATAGGGACCAGCCAAATGTCCCCTCAAAGTCATAACTGTCAGATTTTCATATCCTTCTGGGGACCCACCAAGATATAAAACACACCCACACAAATGCACCTTCTAAAATCATGTAGATGTAAAACTGAAGGCCCTGAACTACTGCGGGTTCTAATGGCAGATCAGAATTTAAAGCTAAAAAACAATATTTAAAAAAGGACTTGGGTCTGACTTAAAGTCCCTGCTTTATAAATTAATAGAAACCCTCAAGAAAGGAGGCTTGACACTTATAACACAGCATGGTTCTAGGTAGGGTCTACTGAGGCATGTGGTGTATTGTGTATAGGAGTGGTGTGTGTGTGTGTGTGTGTGTGTGTGTGTGTGTGTGTGTGTGTGTGTGTGTGTGTGACTGTGTGTGTGTGTGTGTGTGTATGCACACATATGTGTATGTGAGATTGATCCAGACCACACTTGCGTGCAGGTGGGGATTATTCATACGATGACATTCTTTAAGTAACACAGGCTTACTACATCTTGGAAAGAGATAAAGCGTGTGTGCATGCATGCAAGCATCAAATAGACGAACAGCTGTGATCAGAAGCATGCCAATGAGAAGAAAAACCTACTCAAGAAGTTGTCTAATGTAGCAGACACACACAAACACACCCACCCACCCACTCACTCTCTCTCTCTCTCTCTCTCTCTCTCACTCACTCAAACACCTGACACAATGTGTGTGGGGCCTGGTAGCTGCTTACTGTTGACATAAGGGGCAGTGAAGATGTATATGTCATTGTCTAAACTCCTCTTGTAGAAACTGGAATCGAAGGTCTCTGCATTCTCGGTCCACTCCTCTCCAGCACTGAGACAAATACAGACATTACATGGGGTTATACACTTAAGGGACATGATGTAATAGGAAATAACTAGTGTTGTCTATTTTCATATAACAGCACATCTGGAAATTGCGATTTATTCCTTTCATACAAAAGCAAATTGTCAAGGATTATACCATTTAATTTAATGAGTAACACAGCGTACAGTATATACACTTATAGTTACCGCTAATGTTGTGGAAAGCACACAAAGCAAAAAACAGTAGTTCCTGTTATAGCGGCTATAAACCATTAAACAATTGTTCCCAGTTGTCGTTTTTGAATGACAAAAAAAAAACCTTGAATGTGCAAAGCCCTCTTGTCCTGAAGACTTTCCCCTAGTCAAAAACCTATGAACTATTACTTGACTCTGGAGACTCCTTCCATAAACATGAAATACAGTCTCCTTTCAGAAAGCTGAATAATATCAACGATTATTTGTTGTTTCTTAAATAATAGTCCATCTTTAATGTGTCTATTATTAGGTGTAGCCTACATGGAGCACATTCTAGAGTTGTTACTCTTAAAACAATAGCAGTAAAAAAAAAACACATATTAAAATAAAAATATGTGATTTGGATTACAGTTGGAATGACCATCCGAGCTGTGCTGTTAGAGAAAATGATTCAACATCTTCTGACCAGTTAGATCCGAGAATTCGATAGCTCTTTTGAATTAGTTTACTTAAATCATCTTCATTTTGCCACAATGACTATTTACACCTCATCCACTGAAACATTTGCACTCAGACTGTCCTGCTGTTTTAAACTACAAAAAAACTGCTTCAAGAACGCAGTCTCTGTCTAACACTTTTATAGAGTACAGTTAATGACAGAAAAAAGAGAGAAAAAGGGGGAAGAGAGTACAAAGTAAGTCCTAGTTCATAAACTACTTTCTGTGATTTAAAACAGCAGGACAGACCAATCGCAGCTCTTCAGTGTTCCCGCTGAGACTCACATGCTTCCAGAAATTCTCTCCCACATCCTGCGTCTTACTTAAAGCATCTTAATACCTCTCACATATGGATGAGAAATGTATGAGCACACACACACACACACACCCACACATACAAACACCTGCTTCACAAAAACAAATCAATTTTAATTATAGTCAATCATCAGATCAAACAAGTTGACTAAGAGGAAATAAAATGTGTTTTTCCCACCTTTTAGGGTAAACCCGTGTGATGCCTCCATCCGTAGCCACAAACCTGGCTAACACACCCTCTCTGTAACACAACAAATATGATCATTTTCCTCCTTTGAAAATATTTTTCTCTCCTATTACATTAAGTTTCACTACTGATTCATTCGCACATGATATTTGGGTGTCTGTTTTGAGTCATTTAAAGAGCACTGAGTAACCAATTAGGAAAATTACAACCACCAAGTCCCATTCCTTACAATGACATGTTCTGGTATGTTTGTTTGTTTGCTTTTTTGTTTATTTACCACCTAAGAAGCCAGAATATTTAATAGAATTTTATACAGTTATAGTCTAGAATTTAATCAAACAAAAAGCATACAACTGTTAAGTCGTGTGCATAAGTTTTCAAACTCCCTGGGTCAATACTTGAAATGTAGATTCAGAGATAGGTAGAAATGTTTGGCTGAATTTAGAGTTGCAAGTCTTCTGTGAGTTGTCTCTATCAGCTGTGGATATCTGGATTCTCATATTTTTTCCACATTCTTCTTGGCAAAGTTGCTTAAACTATGTCAGATTGTTTGAAGATCGCTGAATAGCAAATATTTTTTGGATTGAAGTCTGGGCTTTGACTGTGTCATTGTATTGCAATCAGGGTCTTGGTTTTAAACCACGGCAGTGTAGCGTTTGTGGTATGCTTAGGGCTATGGTACTGTTGGAAGGTTAACCTTAGCTCTAGTCTCAAGTCTGAAAGGAATCTTGTGTAACTCTACAGTTGGTTCATTTTCCAGATTCCCTGCTGAGTAAACCCACAATCCCACATAACCACATCATGATACTACCACCACCATGCTTCACTGTGGGGATAATGTTCTCAGGATGATAAGTTGATGAGGTTGGTGTTGGGTTTCTGGCAATTGTAGCTCTTTGTGCCAAGAGAAAATAAAGCTTTTTTCCCCCAGTAATGACTTTTGTTATCATGTCTCCATAAAATTCATCTTTGTGGTGTGTCCAGTCTAGTACTACCCTGTAAACAATTGTTATCTGAGTTAATCCTGGATACTTCTGCTACTTATTTGGTTCTCTTATATCATGATGCTTTTCCATAACTTGATAGCTCCTATTCCCGGTTAAGTATGTTATTTAACTAATAACATAACCCTTGATGGCAACCAGTTGCACTATTTAGGGTTTGGAGTTTTACAGCAATGAGGGTGAATCACAATGTTTATGTAGGTATATTTGTAAAGACCTTTGCAATTTTGAGTACTATACTGATCACTTTGTGTACTGAAGTGTTTATTGTTCTAAATTCATTTAAGCTCCTACACAAACAATGTCACATTCATGTAAATTCAGGATAATTAATATGACAATTTATATGTCAGTTAACTTCAATACCTTTCCTTATAACTTGTCATTTAAAATCAAACAAAAACTAATCACATTCGTTTGTTTGGCTGAAATCTAACAAATTCTCATGGTATAAAGAATGAGATGCAGTAAGAATTCAGTGTAAATCTGTGTATCTGCAGCATGACTGACTTACACATTCTGCTTTTTCCAAAGATTAACTAGTTCAGCTGTAATACCAGCATCCAGTAACAGCCTGTTAAGCAGAGTCGCATTACCTGGAAAAGAGTTAGAGTGCAGCACTGGTTATGTAATTGGTGAATAAGTTTATTCATGAATTCATCTTCAGTAACTGCTTTAACTTGGTCAAGGGAACCATAAATCTGGATCCTATCCTGCGTGGCTAGAATCATGGCTTCACATCTTTAGTATAGCCAATCCACCTACTGGCATGTTTTTAACAGATGGGAGAAAACCCATCCCCTAAAAATACCCCTGGAATCCCCAGGAAACTCACACGTACCTAGGAAGAACAAGCAAAACTTGTCCATGACAGTAATCTGTAGCTATTAAGTGATAATATATCTGCTATGTCACTGTACTGTACAATAAACTTTATATAAATGAAAAATTACATTAAAATTGAATTAATTAAATATGGCATGGCAATGATTTAAGCCGCTTTGCTCTGGCCAGTGACCAATGTGTATGAGATAGCAGAAAATCAAGTCAGGATAAGCAGTGACTCATTAGAAGCTGAGCAAGAGGGTAACAGGGACAGTAATAATGTCCCAGACCAGACTAATCAATCACAGAGGCTAATTTAAATCACTGCACTCCAGGGTCACCTTCACAGTGAGTGAACAAGACACGCAGTGACATCACTTGAGTGGGAAAGCACCTGAGTAAGCAACTATAAGAAAAAGGACACTTAACTCTAAAAGCATGAGATCATTTATCGATTTACACTTTAGGGTTGTAAATATATCAGAGCTTTGATAATGATTTCAGAGAGGGCTTATGGAAGGGTGATGTGATCTAAACATCAAGAGTTTTGTTAGGAGCATTAAGTTTCATCACTGTATTCCATCATGACTTTCATGTAACCTATTTGGGTCTAAAGTATGTGCTTGGAACAAATCTTTCTGATATCTGAATCCATCCATGTTTTTCTTTCAACTCCGACCAGTTTCACAAACCCTGCTGACTGAAAAGCGTGCACCACAACATGATGCTAACAACACCATGTTTCAGTGTATTGTCAATTTTCTAAGGATGTTAAAATTTTCTTATTGGTTATCATAGAAAATCATACATCTGTCTGCCAGATATTAATTATGTACTTACACATTGGGTCATTGGGCGTTCTCTTGTCGATGTACTCGTTCAGGTCAATGACAAACTGACTGTTGTTGCTGGAGAGTTTCAGGTCTTGGCAATATTCCCTACACAAAGTCATCACAAGTTTATCCAAGACAAACAAAGTCAGAAGCAAATAACCAGTGCCAATAATAACCAATTAAAGTAGAAAATATAAATAGACATTCACTACATGCATCAATCAGATTTATGTTCTTTGGTGACGCCATATTCATTTTGGAGTGTATGAGTGATATTTCAGGCAGAAAAACAAAGGACATGCCTAAAAACTATAATGTCTAAATTTATTAGCCTTTAAACACCAATACAGCCTGAACACCGCTCAGATAACCCCAACACTGCTAAAGCTATGGGAAGTCGATACTTGCCTTCAGGTCTCTGTGTGTGTTTGTGTATAAGAGAGAATGAGGTAAGGAGAGAGACCTACCTGGGTGCTATAATGGTGTAGCCATAATCCTCAAATTTCTCCACTTGCATAGTATCTGAGACTGTAGAGAAAGAGGTGAGGCAGGTCAGAACCTCAAATGTCACTTCTGCCATAATACTCAATTTTAACTATCACGCAAATGCAATATCCAAAAAATACACATACAGCAGATAAATAAACTCAAAACAGCGACAGTAACACAAACTGGAATTCATATGACAAGCCATTCATTTGAAGTACAAAATCAGTAGTACTATAATCAGTAGTACTAAAAAGGTGAAGAATGCTCTCTGACATGCACACTTCTTATCATGCCATAAGGCTTATGTAGTGGATAAGTGAGACATGCAAACATGTGGAAAGATAAAAAGGTGAGGATAAAAAAAGAAGAACAGGAATAGACAGACAAGATGTAAGCACTATACTTGCCCTTGTGCCCTACAGTGTAAATTCCACAGGTTACCCAGGAGAGAGAAAGACAGAGTTATGAGGCAACCAGAATTGTGAAAACAATATTTCAACACGTCATTGCATATAAAGCATGCAGATCTGACACACGCGTTCTTCTGAAGCCAAGCAACTGCCTTTCAAATAAAGACAGTGTAAAGTAACAGCTGGAGGCAGATGAGCAAAGACAAATTGTGTAATCTCTTCTGTCAACAAATATAGCAACAGAGTGACAATATGGTATTAAGACAGTACCCAGAAATAACCAGACAGCAGCAAAAAGGAAAAAAAATAGCCTCATCCTGTACATTGTTCAACAAGTTCTATATAAAGAGATAGTCGAGTCTTTTAACCATCTGTAACATGATTACCGCTGGCAAGAATTTCAAAAGAAAATAACAGTTTCCTTGAAATTTGTTGACTAATTATGGCTCACCACTTAGGCTTTATGAATAGAAAATACAACTTCAGAGGAACCCGACCTGAAACCCACCATCTTTTGGATATCAGATAGCGAGATTATGAATCATTCAAATATTTTTACAATGATTTTAAACTGTGGGTTAATTTTTTTCTGCTGTTTGGATGATTGCATATATTATTTATTCTAAATGTTTTTAGAATAAAAGTTTTTTTGTCTAATAGGTAAATAGAAGTTGTTGGGTTTTTTTTTAAGTCCATTTAGGCTCATGTGGGAAATCTTTGGCTCCAGTGTGGGATAAAACATAAAATCAGCTGTGTTAATACATTTTTGCCTGCCTGGCTTTAATTAAGACTTAATTGTTAGGATACGATATAGACTATTCCTCTAACTCTTTATAAAGGTCATTTGTACATAACCATACTGTATATACTTAAAGTTTAGACTGGCTTCAATGTCTCCGATAATCCTACTCTTTCATCACTGTACTCTGCTTAATGGAGCCATGGTTTAAGGAATCCTATGATCAGACAGCACATAATGACAAGACGCTGCACTCGCTGCTTAATATTACAGGATTTATCTGAACCCACATGCAATTAGACACGTTTATAAGATTTTGCTCAGCAGGGGTAAGTACTATATGTGTAGGTCTGTTTATGAACTCCTGTCGAGTGTATGATATATATCAAAGACTACAGTAGAATTTCCACTCTTCAATATATGTTTGTGTTCTTTTTTACTATAATGTATTTATTTATTTATTTATTTATTGGTTTCCATATTTGCCTACAAATGAAGAGTCTCAGCAAACATGTTACTGTAATACTAGAATACTATTGGGCATTACAATAATAAGACAAACAAAGCTACAATGCTCATGAGGAACAATGTTCACAATTCTTTCTGTTCACATGCTCTTCTCATTACTCTGCACAACTCTCCAGAGCCAAACATCTCTTGGAGAGCGTGTCTAAGCTTCACTATTTTCTTTCAACTCAGCTGAACGAGCCCCCTGGAGCTCATTGAGCATTCATTCAGGCTTTTAAACCATCCAAGAGATCTGTAGAGAACCACAAAGCCTGAGAGGAAACACACAGAGACATGACCCTATTCTACACCCTCTGCACCATCTTCACCTGGGCCTTTACAACATCATAAATATGTGCTTGACTGACTTACAGCAAAGGAGAGAAGGGGAGACAGGCAGTGTGACAGAGACAGAAAGACACAGCCCATCCATGCACATCTGTAACGCACTCCTGAATCATCAATCACATATACAAACTTGCTGCTGAATGGCAAGAGATGTGTAAATTTAGCCCCTATTCATGCTCGTTCAGAAGGGAAATGCTGATCTATATCAAGATTGTACAAGTGAATGGAAAAATGACGGCTCATATAGCACAGAGATAACAATTAAAGGAAAACACATTTGTTATATCACCCTGCTCTTGCAAAGTGAATTGCAATTGTAATGCAGGTATTCACAAGTTTTTCATTCTTCCCAGTTGACCCCACCTTATCAGTTGAATCCAGAATGTCTCCACCATAAGCAGAAGCTTGAAATGAAGAAACTGCTAAGATCCATTCTTTGGTAATATTTTGAACAGCAGTATATAACTGCGGTTCATTGCATCAGGGAGGACAATGTTAAACTTTAAACTTGGAAAATGTGCATTTTGCCACTCAGGTAGCAGTTGCTAAGACCTTCTGGGGAGACACACATCAAATGAATACCCAGTGAAAGGAGATAATGCTTGCAGTGTGGCATCTAACTATCCAGCTTGCATATATGTCATAATGATGATGTCCACCACTCAGTGGGTCAGTGTCTGGACAAGGGAGTCCTTTGGAGAATGATGAATGGCTGCCCTGAAGATGGGATGGCTTCCTGTCTAAATAAGCTTAAAGAGATGTTCCTCAAGGGACTTCAACACAATCATGACGGAGAGAAGCACTTTCAAAGAAAGATCATAATAGCTTTAAATCTACATGCCTCCACAGAGATGCCACACATAGTGCAATTGCCATCACAAGTAACTTTAGTGTACATGAGATCTGGCCACTTTCTTCCAATCCTGAAAATAAAGTAAATGTCTCTTATTGGAAACTGGAATGAGAAACACGGGAATTGAACAGCTTCCACCTAGAGCCATTCAACACCCATGTACCAAAAGTTCTTATGCTCAGTAGTGTTTCCTGGACTGCTAAGTCATAATCCCCAGTTAATTTCGGTTAAAGATGCCAATTACACAGGCACAGGTGACCTGGTTAAAGGTCCCAAATCCCCATCTAAAATGTGTCCTTTTTATCTGCTCAGGTAGGAAGCCACTGGTTTTGACAAGCAAAAGCTGCAGTGGGAACCAAGATCTTGCTAGCCATCAGGGCAGTGAGCATGCTTTGTATTGAAGAATCAGAAGAATGTGTGTATTGAAGAATCGGAATCACAACAATGATGTAAAAGTGCATACTGTTTATGGAGAAGTCAGTGTATCAATGTATCCTGTCCCAGCAGGGTGTCTGGCTCCACCATGAACTGCAACTGAAAATTAGTTGACTTGGAATCATTTTAGAGATCAACTTGTGATAAAAACCTTTATCAGGTCTTGGATACCACTTCTGTGTACAGATGACACTTTTTGTGGATGTACATGCTCTCTGTACTGCATCCACTACACCAGTGTACAGATCTGGTAGACAAGTTGCTATTAGTGAGGCTACAACAGATTGTTCCACCTAAGAAGTTTTTCTGGAAGGTGCAGAAAGCCATTCAGCGTTTTGCTACTGTGATGATTGATATATCTGATTGTCTCAAGGTTGTTCAAGCTGACAAAAATTTCAACACCAGGGCCTGATGGACCATTCTCAAGTTCATCTGAAGAAGAAGCTTTTATTTGTCACAGGACTGTGAAACTCTTTTCTTGACATATCCAAGCTTGAATCAGTCATGTTACAGCACCCTGTAGCAGAGAGTTAAGGGTCTTGTTAAAGGGCCCCTCAGCAACAGATCAGGAGGGCTGGGGTTTTAATCTCAACCCTTCTGATCAGTAATCCAGAGCTTTAACCATTAATCCACCACAGAGCCAGAATACATAGCTTCCCTGATTGGGAATCAATACCAGACTACATTGATGAAAGAACTGAATCCCATGTGCCCATGTAACTCTGCAAGCAGTAAAGGAGGTGTCTGTGGGGACTGAGATGAAGACATGTGCCTTATGGCATTTATAGTATAGCCAAAAGCTCATGCACACTTCTAAAAGATTCTTTGGTACAGCAAGCCTAAGGGAAATACAGTCCACATCAACAATCCTAGCATTCTCAACAAAATCTATTACCACACACAGCGACCTGGCTGAACCTGATAGGAAAGCACATATAAGCCAGTCTCCTAGATGAGGTAGTATCATGTTGCCTCTAACCATCAGGGAAGATAGGACTCCTTGTATACATCTCAAAAAGTGCTAAAGAGATGCCAAAGGGTACAACTTTCAATTGAAGTGCCTGGTAAGCAAACCTTGAAAATCATATACGTTTTGGGGCAACAGGAAACTTTTGCATAGTGTCTGCATGAATTACTTTTAGTAACTCCTGCATACTGAAAGGAAAGGCCTTGAGTAATCAATTCAGACAAATTTGGATTTGCATCTTCAGGAGAAGCCTTTGCTCTGAACCATAACTTATCTTGAATGCGAGTTAGCAAAAGCGTATCCGGTTACATTTTTAATGGATGCTCACGAAGATTTTCACCACACTTTTTTTCTAAGGTACCATTTAAATGACACAATTTTTACAGGTCTAAGAACACTTTCAAATAAAACAAACTAAACCTTTAGTGATTGCCAACACTGAAGGCACTGGATTGCAGCATTGTTTTCAATAGATTATTGTTTAGACCAAGCATCCTTTCATTTTGCACATAATCACACAAACACACACAATTCTGGAGCAAGTGCATTTCTAAATAGCTGAGATTGTACACCCTAATGAAATGAAGAGCAGAGGAGTGATAGTCTAAAACCACTCCAAATAATCACTGATACTCACACATGGCTTGCTTTAAGTCCCCTAGGTTTGCTTGGATGTAGTGCAAGTTGTACTCGGGCAAAACCAAGGCCAAACTATAGAACACACACAAACGCATACACAGGTACACAGAATATATAGATCATTAAAGGGAAATTCAGATTTTTTCCATTTTTTTTGTGCCTAATTTGCTTGTTGTGAAGTAAACAGTCGTATCAAGTGTATGCTGAAAAACCCACCGTTCTAACGATAATAACCACAGGATTGAAGGTTTTATAAAAAGTCTTTAAAAGTCACAGCACGTTATTGCACAAAATGGTTACAAATACATTGTGGTTGCCTTAGAAGCTATTTTATGATATAACATACAGATGTGTGTCTTGGCATAGATTATACAAGTCTCTGGAAGTGTACTGCAGGAATGAACACCATTCTTCCAAAAGACATTCCCGTATAGTTCCCTAGTTTGACATGCTGGGGAATAACTCTATGTAGAGCCCTACAACAGCTTGTTACTCTATTAGAGGCATTCTTAAGTAGGATTACTTTAGGTAGCTAGGAGTTGTTCAAGGGATCCCTTAGGATTTTTTTTTGTCAAAAAATGCAAAACAATTAATGTTTATAAAATTAAACATGTCCTAGAGTTTAGAATCTTGGAGGATTTGCATAATATTGAAGTTTGATGTTTTGAATTATTTCCTGTTTGGCTATTTGATAGATTGATTCATTTTTCCTTGCACATCTACTGAATATTTTGTTTGATTACCCCTTAATTTTTTTTTGTTCAATCACTAATTCCAAGGAAAGCCCATATGCAAGGAAACCCAATGTTACTAACATTTCTGGCTTCCTTGATAGTTTAGAATATAATCTAAACATAACTGCACTGTGTATCATAAAACCATGAAATCTGACTTACGAAAGATGCCTAGCATTATAACAAAAGCACTTGTCTTTATGTTTGCTTCTGAACAAGCAAATTATGCTGTAAAATGTTGAAAAATCTGTGGAATTGCCCTTTAAGCTAACAAATCAATGTTGATGTCAAGACAGATGGGCTTACCAAGCAATAGATGGAAAGGTTTTGTTTGAACATACCTGTAGTCTGTGCCATTGACCGGTACCCATGTGTAAGTCCTCACTCCTCGATCAATGTATCTCTACAGCAAAAAAAATAAATAAATAAAATAAAATTAGAGATAAAATCTAAAAATATGTATCTGATGCTGAATCTTTACAGACCTCATCCTGAGATTTCACCAGTGTTTCAATCTTCATATTACCAGCAGTCCGGTCAATCATATAGGTTCTTATCTGAAACAGAATAAACAAGAAATCAGTTGATTTCAAGCTCTACATCTTAACAACAGATTTTTTTGCTCTAAAAGCATTCCAAATGTAGAGTACACTTCACCAGTCCACTGTGTCTATAAGGTTGCCCTGTGTCAGGGTCAATTATTGTTTTATAGAAAATGTTGACAACCATGTTTTTCAATTCTCAGTTATGGTCTGTCTGAATTTGTTCCGGAACAATTTTGTGCATTTAGATGTGGTTTTCAAGGAAACAGAGCTATCCTTTCAAGCGTGAACACCCTGTTGTTACGCTGCACTGTTTATCTAAATTCAGAAGGACACCCACATACCACATATCACCCACATCGAGATCACGGAAGAATCGAAAGGAGCAGTACCACTCTGATACTTACTATACATTTGGCACACTGAAAAACTATATGTAGGGTCTGGGATAATTTGTGTGCACTGAATTGTCTGAAATTTATTTATCCAGTAACTCACTGATTGATCCGAAATGTCTCACACTCTTACTGACAAATTTTCAGATAAAGTGTAGACATGTTAAGTGTTTCTGTCTGCATGTTTATGTGTGTGTGTGTGTGTGTGTATGTGTGTGTGTGTGTGTTTGTCTACCTGGACTTTAATATCATTTTCTAGTTCAGCATCCAGAAAGTCCAGAGTCACAGGTTCCTGAAATTTAGGATTCTAACAAAAATGACAATAAGATTAATAACTAGAAGCACTGAGCTACTACAGAATAGAATGTGAACTCAAAATTACTGCTGATTGGAAACAAAAAACAATACTGCTGAATTGTACTATTACAGACCATATACTTTCACAGACCTTTAGACAGACATTTTCTTGCTAAGAACTTTATAATCTGCTACCGTTGCATTAAAAAAAGGGATATTTGTATTCAGCTTTTTCTTCTGTGATATTAAAATGTCATGTGGTTATGCTCCATAAAAACTAATAGAGGCCCAGGCACTACTGCTGGGTTTAATCCCCCAAAGAGTTTAATGTTATCTTAGGTGTTCACGGAATAAGGAAATGAGCTAAAGGACTCATTATAAAATAGCCGCATTTGTGAAATATACATTATGCATTTTCAGTAATAATGTGTCCTCAGAGGACCAAACAATAAATCTTACAGTCACTACTGGATTGTAAATCTCTAAGTTTCAGACCTCAGTGTTTGGTCTTTGGATCGAATAAAGTGCATAATGTGTATTTAGTTACTTATGAGCCTCTTAATGAAGTGAGAGCTACAAACTAAAAGATAAAAGATAAAAGTGTTAGATTCTTACTTCAGGCAGACAATAGATCAAGCATGCAAATGGATATAGATAAGGATGTAAAAAATAAAAATAAATGTAAATACATAGGAATTAAAAAAAAGAAAGAAAGAAAGAAAGAAAGAAAGAAAGAAAGAAAGAAAGAAAGAAAGAAAGAAAGAAAGAAAGAAAGAAAGAAAGAAAGAAAGAAAGAAAGAAAGAGAATTTTTTCCACACAAATTCAAAATCCATTTTCTCACATTTCCAGTTGTCACAATATCATACATTGCCAGAGTAATAACAATAACTTAGCATGAACCTTAATAAAGAGAGAGCTTGTGAACGGTTTTCATTTGCATATATATTATTCCCAGAAAATGTTTTATTTAGAATTCATCTCATGTTCTGAACAGTATTATGATGCATATCACTGTCTCTACTTGAGCATCAAGTATCTCTACCTTTATCTAGTAAACTGGTGCTATCATTTAATTGCAAACAACCTTATTTGATTTAATTGATTTTGACCTGGAAAGGGAAAAAAAATGGAAAATATATTTGGGAAATTATGTATTAAAAGGAGAAGGGCAAAGAGAAAATGTCTGATTGAAAAAAAAAGGCATTGTACAGGGGAATACAGAATCAAAGTGAGTGTGTGAGCAGGCAGAGCTGATTATGAAAGCAGAGTGAGTAATGAGACACAGGCACAGCAAAGGGACAATTTCAAAGTGTTGAGGTCGCCGTGTTCACTACAACTACCCACCCCAACCCTCCTCCAAAAAGACACAATGGGAAGAGCTTGACATGTTAAACATGCTTGACACGTCAACTACAAACCCGATTCCAAAAAAGTTGGGACACTGTACAAATTGTGAATAAAAAAGGAATGCAATAATTTACAAATCTCATAAACTTATATTTTATTCACAATAGAATATAGATAACATATCACATGTTGAAAGTGAGACATTTTAAAATGTCATGCCAAATATTGGCTTATTTTGGATTTCATGAGAGCTACACATTCCAAAAAAGTTGGGACAGGTAGCAATAAGAGGCCGGAAAAGTTAAATGTACATATAAGGAACAGCTGGAGGACCAATTTGCAACTTATTAGGTCAATTGGCAACATGATTGGGTATAAAAAGAACCTCTCAGAGTGGCAGTGTCTCTCAGAAGTCAAGATGGGCAGAGGATCACCAATTCCCCCAATGCTGCGGCGAAAAATAGTGGAGCAATATCAGAAAGGAGTTTCTCAGAGAAAAATTGCAAAGAGTTTGAAGTTATCATCATCTACAGTGCATAATATCATCCAAAGATTCAGAGAATCTGGAACAATCTCTGTGCGTAAGGGTCAAGACCGGAAAACCATACTGGATGCCTGTGATCTTCGGGACCTTAGACGGCACTGCATCACATACAGGAATGCTACTGTAATGGAAATCACAACATGGGCTCAGGAATACTTCCAGAAAACATTGTCGGTGAGCACAATCCACCGTGCCATTCGCCGTTGCTGGCTAAAACTCTATAGGTTAAAAAAGAAGCCATATCTAAACGTGATCCAGAAGCGCAGGCGTTTTCTCTGTGCCAAGGCTCATTTAAAATGAACTGTGGCAAAGTGGAAACTGTTCTGTGGTCAGACGAATCAAAATTTGAAGTTCTTTTTGGAAAACTGGGACGCCATGTCATCCGGACTAAAGAGGGCAAGGACAACCCAAGTTGTTATCAGCGCTCAGTTCAGAAGCCTGCATCTCTGATGGTATGGGGTTGCATGAGTGCGTGTGGCATGGGCAGCTTACACATCTGGAAAGGCATCATCAATGCTGAAAGGTATATCCAAGTTCTAGAACAACATATGCTCCCATCCAGACGTCGTCTCTTTCAGGGAAGACCTTGCATTTTCCAACCTGACAATGCCAGACCACATACTGCATCAATTACAACATCATGGCTGCGTAGAAGAAGGATCCGGGTACTGAAATGGCCAGCCTGCAGTCCAGATCTTTCACCCATAGAAAACATTTGGTGCATCATAAAGAGGAAGATGCGACAAAGAAGACCTAAGACAGTTGAACAACTAGAAGCCTGTATTAGAAAAGAATGGGACAACATTCCTATTCCTAAACTTGAGCAACTTGTCTCCTCAGTCCCCAGACGTTTGCAGACTGTTATAAAAAGAAGAGGGGATGCCACACAGTGGTAAACATGGCCTTGTCCCAACTTTTTTGAGATGTGTTGATGCCATGAAATTTAAAATCAACTTATTTTTCCCTTAAAATGATCCATTTTCTCAGTTTAAACATTTGATATGTCATCTATGTTGTATTCTGAATAAAATATTGAAATTTGAAACTTCCACATCATTGCATTCTGTTTTTATTCACAATTTGTACAGTGTCCCAACTTTTTTGGAATCGGGTTTGTACATGTGCTGATCCTCCTTAGCCCCCCACGACACACCCATTATATAGAGTGACTAGCACCAATTACAGCTTATTATTTATGCATTTTTGTCATGTATGCATTTATTATCCATTTTATGTATGATCGTATATGTATGCATTGCATGATTTATTTACATAGAGCATTAAAATGGCATCATGTATAAAAAAAATTCAGGTAGTCATACAAATGAGCTCATTAGGTTTGGAGTTTCAATAAAAAAAGCCTCAGAGTGAGATCTTATCCATAGAGTGTCAATATTATCCTTGCTGAATGGCCCATCTAGTCATAAATAACTAAATAAAGTAAATAAAAGTAAGTAAAGTAAAGTAAAGTAAGTAAATAAATAAACAGGAAGGATTTGTTTAAAGAAGAATTAAACCAGACTCCCTTAACTTCCTCCAACCCAACCTTCAACTAAAATCCCTCTACTACAAGGGAATGTCACTCCTCAACGCATCACTCTGATGTTATTATGATGAAATTTTATTAGGATGGGCATAGCCCAGCTGTAGATAATATATACCATGTAGTCATAAATTATTCAAGGCTTTAAAGACTCTTTGTTGTTTTAAATCTATATCTGTATTCATGCGAATCACCATTTCAGAGATAAAACAGGCTCAAATCTGTAAACCAGACTCGTAAGTCTTAACATGAGCACTGAATGGGTGAAACATGAAATGGATATACAGTAATTATTGTTCAGAATGAGGATGAAAATGAAAATAAGGCTGCAATGAGATCATTAGCAATCCAATCTGCAAAACACCATGACACCAATAACAGGAAATACCAAAATGATTCATTTTTTTCTTAATGAACAATGACTCTCGACAGACCCAGAGCGACAAATACATTTAAAAAGATAACAAATGTGTAACATTTAGAAGTTATAAGAAAATCAGCAAAGATTTGTGGTGTGATCGCTTACCACCACAAAGTGACTGCAGTGTTTTCCTCTTATACCACAACATTAATTATACCATTACATTTTTTTAGTAATTGAATAACATGTTGTACCGTTACCTTTATCAGTTTATATTTATAAAAAAATGCTTAATGTTAATGCTTAGGCACAGCTTTAGCTTAAAGTGCTGACACTTACTATCTTCATTTATAATGTTAAATGTTTCAGAAGAATGTTAAATGTTACAGAAAGCCTGACAAGAACAGCCATAAATTTCGGTTGTTAAGTATTTTATTTATTTATTTATTCATTCATTGTCTACCGCTTATCCGATCTATTCTCGGGTCACGGGGAGCCTGTGCCTATCTCAGGCGTCATTGGGCATCAAGGCAGGATACACCGTGGACAGAGTGCCAATCCATCGCAGGGCACACACACACACTACAGACAATTTAGAGATGCCAATCAACCTACAATGCATGTCTTTGGATTGGGGGAGGAAACCGGAGTACCCGGAGGAAACCCCCAAAGGCACGGGGAGAACATGCAAACTCCACACACACACACGCGGAGACGGGAATCGAACCCCCAACCCTGGAGGTGTGAGGCAAACGTGCTAACCACCAAGCCACCGTGGCCCCCTTATTTATTTATTTATATATTTATTTATTTATTTATTTATCTATTTATCTATTTATTTATTTATTTATTTATTTATTTATTTATTTATTTATTTATTTATTTATTTATTTGAACTGTTTGATAATCTGCCATATACATCATTGTGAATACTGTATTAGAAACAGAATTTTAAAAGAAACCCATGATTCACCTTGCAAAGACATTCATATGAAATTAATCAACACCTTCTGACCAATCAGTATGAAGACTCCACTGTGCTATACTGTTATAAAATTGCTATGGTTATTTTTCCATTGTTTTTTTTCAACAAATTGCCATTGTTGTTTTTCCTGCAAAAAATGGCTAAATTATATAAATAAAGCTGTATATTAGAACATCATCCAAAGGCATCATTATTATTTGACTTTGAGTGGAGTCACATCTTATTAACAAACATATGATGTGACTGTAGCTCTAAGCTCTAGCTAAAGAAGGTAAGACTCTGACTTAAGTAAGGTTTGTGTCCTATAAAGGGGAAAGATAACAGGATAAAATGCTACAGAAAGTGTGTAGTGGTCAGCTAGTGATGCTACCTAAGCAGGCACAGTTCAGTCTACATTATAATATACATAGAATTCCAGGCAGCTACAAAATTATTGGCACCCTTTGTGAGGACAATGAACAGCTAGAGGACGTACTTAACTTTCCACTAACCATTTTCTAATAACAGTAGTAAAACTGCAACACCAGTATAATGTGGAAAAACTATTGGCACCCCCAAAGAATATTTTTATTTTTAGAAATGCAAACTGTTTTTTTTTAATGAAATTCTATTTTTGTACAAGTGCTCACTGACTCTATCGCTTGCATATGTCTTGCTACCTCAGGTGCACATACACAAACATGTTTTGTGAAGAAATCCGAAGACACAACTGTAAAGCACGATGGCCAATCACTTCAGTGCCACTAGTTATACAGGAGCTCTTGCTAAAGTTAATGTATTCATGGATTCTGCTAAGTATCAGGTTGTTTTCACTCAAACTCTAGTTGCATTTAATGGCATAAATGGACCAATCATACAGTACTGTTACGGGTGGTAGGCCCTGTGTTGGGCCACTAGGGGGGGGTTTCCAGCAGGGGTTGTGTCATGTTGTGTTATGTCATTGTTTACGTCATGCCATGTGTTTTGTTTTAGCCCCGCCTAGTCCTATTGTTTCCTAATTGATGTTCACCTGTTCCTAATGATGCACCCAATTATGTTTTGTATTTATAGCGGCCTTTTGCCAGGGTTCGGGGCTGGTCGTTGTCTCTATGTAGCGTCTTTATATCGTTTTTATGTTCCGTGTTTTTGTGGCGTCATGTCTGCTGTCTCCGTGTGATTTAAGTTTAATAAACCCCTGTCTGCTGTCTATCTCCGCGCTGGGTCTGTTTCTTCATGCTATGGATACCGGAAACATGACAAGTACATCCACATCAGTACAGAGATGGTTGTGGAACAAAGAGAGACATATCAAAAGTCCATCTCAGTCTCCATATCTGAACCCTTCTCTAAGCTCAATACAGCTTGTAAGCTCTTGTCTGCTTGTCTCCAATTCTTCTTTGTAAAGGTGCCCATATTTTAAAGACAATATTAAAAACGAATGCATTATTTCTGTTATTTATCGTTACTCACAAAGTGTGCCAATAAAGGTGGAACAAACTATTATGTGACAGTCTACTGTTGTCTCACCTCATGGAAAGTTACAGCGTATTTGTTATTTAATCTGATGTGACGATTATGTATCCTCCTCTAATGCAAGACACACACACACACACACACACACACACATATGGCCAATTCGTTCAAAAAAAAAAAAAGAAAGCAGATAGAATGAATCTGTATATCATTTAAACACTAAACTTGCTTTGGGAACATCTAACAGCATGGAAACTATAATCCCCGTTTTACTATGTACACACTAAAAAAGTAGACAGCTTTGAAGAGATGCCCATGTGTAGTGAAGCTAAATGGCACCAAGAGAGTGTAAGCCATTTCCATTTCATCAATATAAAAATCAAATCTGTCCTGTAAAAACAGCTATTCTCCAAACTTTTCTCAGAGTGCTGACTTTCTTGAAATTTCAGACAAATTCATCCCCTGTGTTCTTCACTCCCGGACATTCATGCAGCACTTTGAACTATTTCCAGTAGATGTAGCACCGTCTGGTTGGTTCAGGCGTTTGTGCTTGCATACCCGCCCTGCTCAAGGTCAAGTATAGCATCCGTGCTTCAGAGATTCAATCCATGCCTATGTGTCTTACTCAATCAGTGTGCAAACGCCGTGGCCGTATCGGGTCACGGCAAATCATTTGAGATCAAGCCTTCAGAACTGATCAGAGATGGCTCCTGGGGAAAAAAATGTAAACACTTTTGAACTTGTGGCCTGCAGTCCACATGAGACTCCACTGGGAATAATTCACCTCTGCTGGACATGGTGAAAATTCTGGCCGGAATTTTATAAAATAAAGGCCGATATAAAAGTATTCACTGATAAGGAGATGTGCGTTGGTGTTAAAAATTATTTTCAAAAGGTATACAGTGCAGATAGATGGTGATGAGAGACAGAGAAAGGGGCTTTCCACGTTTTGGCTATTTTTCTTTAATCTAAATGCTGGAGGGTATAAATTCTGAAGGACATGAAAGTCTGTCATAACACTCAATTATATTAACTGAGTCTATGCAACTCGGTTAAGTTTATTTGATTTGACTTGGTTGTGGGTAAAAGTTAATCCTCTCCATATATTTGACCTGGAGCATTGTTATTCTACTATGAATTTAACAGCAAACATCACACTTGCCTGTGCATGCTGAATTATTTCAGCACCCCTGCACCATCTGCCATGATTTCTCTGGTACACATGGCTTTGAGAACTGAGGAATCTTGGATGTTTAAAATATTCTCCCAGTCTCACTTGTGATTATGATGCGAGGTTAAAGCACTGTGAGTGTAAGCTATTCTAAAATTCCTCACTGTGTGTAAGCTTGTCCTCCTTGCATTGTCCTGTTTGATATCTGGGCAGCAGGTAGCGGTGATGAAGTGATAAATACTCCTTTTACTACACAGACACTGAGAATAAAAGGCGGCCCCACATATCCTCGACATCATTCTTTCTTGTATTCATCACATATGCTTCGTTTCAGTGTTCCATAACACCCTGCATGTGCAGCGTAATATTCCACAGTTATGCACCAATATGGACATGGCTGGGATCAATTGAGAAAAAAAAATATGCAAGTTCACTGCCAGTTTACAGTGTATTACTTCAGGCAAATTGCATAGGTTATGCACAAAAAGCATCCATCACACAAAACATGTGCTCAGGAGCACTCATGGAGGTCTACCCAAACCCTGATTATATATTCATGTACCAAAAAGAAATGGTAATACATTCCAAAATCATGGCCGGGGTCTGAGATCAATAAGGCAATAAGACTGCTTGTCACTGGTGCTGAAAACTTTTTCAATAGATGAGGCAATGTAAAGAAATCAAATCTACTCAAAAAGGAAACTTAAAAAAAAAAAATGAAATAGAAACATGTCTGGCTTTTGTGCCCAGTTGAGGCAAGATTTATACGATGACATTTAAGCCTATTCATAAAGCTTGTTTTACACACTAAAATATAACGGGATAGGAAGAAAGTAGGAAAAGAGATACAAAGCTTTAAAAGAGATATGACATAGAATGAAACAAATAGCCCAATCAAAAATATGGTTTTGGCTCAAATGATATAGCAGTGCGTAGAATGCAGTGACGTGTACCTTAGGCTGGAGGTTTGGATGGAGCAGCACGTAGCCGTTGGGATCGATTGCAAAATAATATCCGTTAGGACCAATCTGAGACAGAAAGAACAAGACAGAAAAAGACAGAAATAGTGAGAAGCACTTCCACTCAGGTGACAACCATTATAATGAAAGACAACCATCATAAGCTAAATCGCCGGAGTCAGAGAAATTGTTTTAAGGTATTGTTTAATCCCACTGAGCATCGGTGTTGTCCAAGAACTCAACTCAACACGGGCCTAATCTGTCAATCGTGTGCAAGCTATGTGTGCTAATCATCAGTGTCTGTTCATCTGGAAATGCTCCTCAGAGCTTAATGGAAAATCACAGCCATTTACAAATCAAGTCTTAAGTACAAGCAGATGCTTATGTAATGCATAATGTAAGAGCTTATGTCTTCTCCAGGGTGTGTCTGCTGAGAAAAGGCAGAAGGAGGAGGTCAGATAAGACCAGACCATAGAACAATAGTCTATTCTTACGTAGTTATTTAGTAATAAGTACATTTATTATAAAGAACAAGCATGACTGCCAGGATTTAGGATTTTAACAGGATTATACCTGAATCTATTTGACTTCAGGGTTTGGTTTTGGACAGACTATCTATCTATCTATCTATCTATCTATCTATCTATCTATCTATCTATCTATCTATCTATCTATCTATCTATCTATCTATCTATCATTTTTCTTTTTTTTTTGAGGTAGTAGTGTACTCCCATTTGCTCATTTCCTCGATGAGTACCAATAGCGAATTTTTTACCTTGTACCGTCACCTAACACAGCTTCCTATAAAAGTACCTCATTACTCAAGCTCACTCTCATTCCCACTCTTGTCAAAGGAGTTACGCAAGTTGATTCAAAGACACTGCACATGGCACTCTGATCCTTTTATTTATTTATTTTTAGCTAATCTTGTTATTCTGCACCAGCAGATTGTGCATACTCCCCTAGCCAGATGACTGGCTGGTGTGGAAAGTTCGAAGTTCGAAAAAACAAGTGATGAGCCAGACAGAGCTCCTGAACTCACATGTGGAAGCTTTAGGATTAAAAGTTGACTGCCAGAACAGCCACTTGATGCCTGCAAAAACTGTGTAGTTCCTAGGCATTAGGTTTGACTTGTGTGCAATGTGAGCCTTTTTACGGAAGATAAAGCTGTCTTGGTTATAAATGCAATCAGGAAATTCTGATTGTCTACACACTACCCACAGTGTCTACACACTACCCACAGTGTCTACACACTACCCACACACAGATTTACTGCATCTGGGAGGTATTTTGAGAGCAGCAACCCAAGTGATATAATTGAGAAAGATGCACCTGTGCACAGTATTGCTTAAATATTAAATTTTCAATTCAATTCAATTCAATTTTATTTGTATAGCACTTTTGGACAATGGACAATGGACAATTGTCTCAAAGCAGCTTTACAGAACATAAGAAACAAACAACAAAAAGTCCTAGATGTTAGACAAAATCACCCCTAGTGAGCAAGCCTGAGGTGACTGTGACAAGGAAAAACTCCCTTAGATAACTTCACAAAAGCATGTTTGGGTATTAGTGATAAAGCATGTTTGGGCACCCTATAGTGCTGGTTCAGTACAATTTTTCTCCTTTAAGGCATGTCTAATAGTGCTCTCCCTAGAAAAAGGGAAATCCTAATGACAGAAATCTCTCTGAATGCCCAGAGTGACATATATGAAAAAACCTGAAATTGAAAAGTGGCCTGTGATCAGTGTTATCAATGTGAAAGCTGTGTGACCAGCACTTCCATATTCTGTTTCAAAATACATGTAGTTGTGAGGACTGGCAACAATGGTGGTAATTTACATCAAATACCAGAAGGGCAAAAATGTCAAGCTATGTTGAGCTGGAAATTGGCAGATGCAAGTTAGCACATTTCCTTCCTTTTAGAGCTGGCTGCTTCCAGAGCCAATACAATCAGCTGCACTGTCTCACAGCACAGTTATATTCAAGAATTGGCAAAGCCACAAGAAACTGGATCAGATCATTTGAAACATGTAAAACAGGGTGGAAGTCAATCTGTTTAGAAACAGACAGACAACTCACTGTCCTGTATAGTTCAGGAGACTGGGCAGAAACAAACACCACTGGCCAAAATCAAAAATTGTACCTAGGCATTTGCACTTATGTCATGTTGTGAATGACATTTCAGCAAATTCAGTAGGCAAACAGGGTTTCTCATGGCCTCATTCCATGATCCCACTTGTTCCTGACATTGCTCATGGGCATTCTGTGTCCATTACCCATCAGACCAGACCTACAGTCCCAGGCTTTGAAATTATGGGTGTGGACCTTGGGAATACTCCATGAGTTTGGAGGGAACAGACCATGAATACTCCAAGGAATACTGCATTCCAAAGGAAACCGCCCTGTCTATCCTCACAGAGCCACAGTTACATGTGTTACATTCAGTTGGGTGTGTGAGGGTGGAAGGGTGTGTTATTGGGTGATTGCTCTTTGGGAGAAGAAAATGTCCCCATAATGATGGTAACACTTGAGCATTTGGGAATTGTGATATGATTTGCCTGATTCAAGTGTGAATCAAAAAAATGTGTAAATAAGTACAAAACTCTCTCTCTCTCTCTCTCTCTCTCTCTCTCTCTCTCTCTCTCTCTCTCTCTCTCTCTCTCTTATATATATATATATATATATATATATATATATTTTTTGTCACAAGTTCTTATATCATATTTAAACATTTGGGGATTAATGACCATCTACAAGTCAAGGATAGGTAGGGCAAAACAAAACAGTTGTAGGCTTCCATATAGAACCTAGTCAAACCCAATTAACCTACAAGTATTCAAAATCTAACTTTTTAAATAGATTTTATTGAGGTGTTTGGCTGTGATATAGAGATGTTATACATGTGTGCAATGCATCCATGTGTATGCATTCTGTACGCTCACTGTAAAGCGCGGTGTCAGTCTTTTAATATCGTCCAGAGACACATCCACACCCATCACTCCTAGGATCAGCTGGTTCCCGTGCTAGATAAAAGAGTAAAGGAGACCATTTTCATTCAGGGTTGCTCATGCAAATAACAAATGAGTTAAGGGATAGGGTGTTAAAGATCTTAAGACCTTATTAACATGATCAGCTAGATGTCACTAACGCTTTAGTGATAGATGTTTAACATTCAAAGTAATATCCTGATGGGAAAATGGAGCACAGCTCATGCATATAAAGGGTAATGCCTTATACTATTATAGCACTTGTGAGCACATTTTACACAATGCAACTGAAAGACAGAACACTAAGCTCCCGAGCTGAGCAGTTTACAGACTTACACTTTACTTTGACCTATAACTATTCATTAGGACATAATATTTACTTTCCATTACTGGGAATATCTTAATCCGCCTCAGCCAATTTCCTGAAAGGCTACTGTCCTGATGGTTAGTACGCCTGGAGATAAAGGCTTTTGCGTCACTACTAACAGCTTTTTTTTGTTTTTGTTGTTACTAAAAGTACCAAAAATATCACACATTTCCAGAGAAATGGCTATTAATAGCTATTTGCGTCAAGCGTAGTGTTCTGGTCTCTGTTCCTTGATTAAAATATCTCTAGAATTTGCACTGCTTAAAGCTTCTAGGTCAGTTTTGAGATCAGTGAGTTCAATGAGACCTGGATGCGCGAGCTGTTTTCTCTGGATTTAGTCTTGTTGAAGACAGGTAGAGTGCCTGTGATGACCAGACCCAGCTCCTAAAGAGGTCAAAAACAACAGGTGCTGTAATATGTCTATCAAACCTTATCACTCACTCTGTTGTCATTTTGATATGAAACACATAAGTCTATAAAACAAATAAAACTAACCTACACAGAAATATAAATCATAATATAATAATGTGCAAAATACCAAGGCGTCCAGGTAAACGTTGGTCCATTGCACCTGTTTAGCATCAGCCAGCACCATAGGTCTGCCCAGGACATCCAGATACTCCTGTACAACAGGTAACATTAAATGATCAGGTCAGCCATGTGCTAATTATCAGTATGTGGTTAATGTTAATGATAAAATCAAATAACATTAGGTAGAATACTGAATGTTTTTGTACAAAACCTGTGTGTTTATGCGGATTGCTCCAATAGAAGGGATTTCATAGAAGTAACCTGAAACCAACCAGAGATGCGTTAATCTTTTTTTTCTGTACATACTTTTTTTTTTACATCAAGCAAAGCGCAGCATATTTCTGCCACTAGAGGGAGGCAGTAGGAATGGCGTGTTTCAGTAAATGTGGGCAACTCATTGATGTACATATGGTATATTAATTTTTGGAGTTTGAAAAAGAAAAAAATCCTATTTATGTTTGAGAAATTTTATTACTGTATTATAATAATTCCATTATTTTAATGGAAGTATGCAGTCAGGAAGTAAATAAAAACAAACAAAGAAGTAAATTAAATAAATAAATAAATTTGCATTTTGCGGCAGAATTCGTAACGTTTATTTGTTGTATATACAATACATATATAATTCTTAGTATGTAGTGTAAATATATGACCAAAGCACACATTTAAGGATACATATCTGTTTTTGTTTATTTATTCACAGCTGCTAACAGTTGTGTTGAAAATCGTTTAGGTTTTTCAGTCCATTTCTGTGAAATTTAAAAGACACATTTGTGATATTCCTTTTTATTATGACAGTGATCACTCAGATTAGTTATACAGTGGTGTGAAAAAGTGTTGGCCCCCTTCCTTGATTTCTTATTTTTTTGCATGTTTGTCACACTTTAATGTTTCAGATAATCAAACACATTTACATATTAGTCAAAGATAACACAAGTAAACACATCATGCAGTTTTTAAATGAAGGTTTTTATTATTAAGGGAAAACAGAATCCAAAACTACATGGCCCTGTGTGAAAAAGTGTTTGCCCCCTAAGCCTAATAACTGGTTGGTCCACCCTTAGCAGCAACAACTGCAATCAAGCGTTTTCCATAACTTGCAATGAGTCTGTTACAGCGCTGTGGAGGAACTTTGGCCCACTCATCTTTGCAGAATTGTTGTAATTCAGCCACATTGGAGGGTTTTCGAGCATGAACCACCTTTTTAAGGTCATGCCACAGCATCTCAATCAGATTGAGGTCAGGACTTTGATTAGGCCACTCCAAAGTCTTCATTTTGTTTTTCTTCAGCCATTCAGAGGTGGACTTGCTGGTGTGTTTTGGATCATTGTCCTGCTGCAGAACCCAAGTTCACTTCAGCTTGAGGTCACAAACAGATGGCCGGACATTCTCCTTCAGGATGTTTTGGTAGACAGCAGAATTCATGGTTCCATTTATCACAGCAAGTCTTCCAGGTCCTGAAGCAGCAAAACAGCCCCAGACCATCACACTACCACCACCATATTTTACTGTTGGTATGATGTTCTTTTTCTGAAATGCGGTGTTACTTTTACGCCAGACGTAATGGGACACAGACCTTCCAAAAAGTTCAATTTTTGTCTCGTCAGTCCACAGAGTATTTTCCCAAAAGTCTTGGGGATCATCAAGATGTTTTCTGGCAAAACTGAGACGAGCCTTTATGTTCTTTTTGCTCAGCAGCGGTTTTCGTCTTGGAACTCTGCCATGCAAACCATTTTTGCCCAGTCTCTTTCTTATGGTGGAGTCATGAACACTCACCTTAACTGAGGCAAGTGAGGCCTGCAGTTCTTTGGATGTTGTTGTGGGGTCTTTTGTGACCTCCTGGATGAGTTGTCGCTGCGCTCTTGGGGTAATTTTGGTCGGCCGGCCACTCCTGCAAATGTTCTCCACTGTTCCATGTTTTCACCATTTGTAGATAATGGCTCTCACTGTGGTTCGCGGCAGTCCCAAAGCTTTAGAAATGGCTTTATAACCTTTTCCAGACTGATAGACCGGTAGGTTTGTGACCTCAAGCTGAAGCAAACTTGGGTTCTGCAGCAGAACAATGATCCAAAACACACAAGCAAGTCCACCTCTGAATGGCTGAAGAAAAACAAAATGAAGCCTAGTCAAAGTCCTGACCTCAATCCCATTGAGATGCTGTGGCATGACCTTAAAAAGGTGGTTCATGCTCAAAAACCCTCCAATGTGGCTGAATTACAACAATTCTGCAAAGATGAGTGGGCCAAAATTCCTCCACAGCGCTGTAACAGACTCATTGCAAGTTATGGAAAACGCTTGATTGCAGTTGTTGCTGCTAAGGGTGGCCCAACCAGTTATTAGGCTTAGGGGGCAAACACTTTTTCACACAGGGCCATGTAGTTTTGGATTTTGTTTTCCCTTAATAATAAAAACCTTCATTTAAAAACTGCATGATGTGTTTACTTGTGTTATCTTTGACTAATATGTAAATGTGTTTGATTATCTGAAACATTAAAGTTTGACAAACATGCAAAAAAATAAGAAATCAAGAGGGCCAACACTTTTTCACACCACTGTATATGGAATGTATGGAATATATATTTATATTTATTTTTTTTATATTTATATTTATATATAAATACAATACATTTGAGGCAAAGTGCATTATAGTCAAGGGCAAAATAAAAAAAAATACAAAAGCATAAATCAGAACAGAATGCTCAGGACAACAGGTTCAATAAGTTGAAGAGAAAAATTGTTTTTGAACTAAATACTCAATTTGAAATAAAGTGCTCATGCCATAAACATAGTGCATAGTTTTTTACCTTTATTGGCACAAGCCATCCACTGTATAGGTCCAGTGTCATAGTTGTGTTGACCAACAGAGAAAGTGAAGACACGGACCTTGGAAAGAAAGAAAGTAAGAAAGAAAGAACACACACATGCATACATTTATATCACTTTATTATTTTTATTATTCATTCATTGTCTGCCGCTTATCCGAACTATACTCGGGTCACGGGGAGCCTGTGCCTATCTCAGGCGTCATAGGACATCAAGGCAGGATACACCCTGGACGGAGTGCCAACCCATCGCAGGGTGCACACACACACACACACATTCACTCACGCAATCACACACTACGGACAATTTAGAGATGCCAATCAACCTACCATGCATGTCTTTGGACTGGGGGAGGAAACCGGAGTACCCGGAGGAAACCCCCGAGGCACGGGGAGAACACGCAAACTCCACACACACACACACGGTGGAGGCAGGAATCGAACCCCCGACCCTGGACGTGTGAGGCAAACATGCTAACCACTAAGCCACCGTGCCCCCCTTATTTTTATTATTATTATTATTATTATTATTATTATTATTATTATTATTATTATTATTATTATTATTATTATTATTATTATTATTATTATTATTAATATTAATATTATTATTAGAGATTAACAGGAAAGCCTTTCTTTGCACCTCTTTATCACTGTTGTATCTTTCAAAGATCTCCTGAGCTCTCTCCTCTCCTCCGTCAGTAAACAGCATGATGATTTTGTTGCAGTTGGCTCTCGTTGCATTCTGCTAAAATACATTTCCAACAGCTGCAGTTACAAATCAGCGCCAGCAGAGAGCAGTACACAATAATAATCCAATAGTAAGACCGCACTACAGGTTCCTCATTGAGTTTAGAGTAGTTATAGGGAAGATGCATGTAATCTTCATGCAATGATGTCTCTAGGAAAACATTTGTTTCATCATTGAATTAATGTCTTGCTAAAATGTGTACTGAGTTTTAAAACAGAAAAAGATGAAAGATAATAGTGACAAGCGTAATAGAAAGATCAAATAAACACTCACATCTGAGAGCTGTTTGAAGGCAAATTCAAAGCCCTTTGTGTAGTTGGTTATCCCTTTAGCTGTTATGTTCTGCACTGCATCTTTCAGGACTTTCTTATTGCGGACGTTGGCCTGGACCAGACGGTTGAAACATGCTGTGTTGTTTACTTTTGTGTTAAACTGGTGAAAGAGATGTACACACACACACACACACACATACACACACACACACACGCACGCACACACATGCACACACACACACACACACACACACATGCACACAAACAGAATACTGCTTTAATATCACTTACAAAACATACTAAGCTTTCCCATTAAAACCCAAATCAATAAAACCTAAACTGGATTAACTTAAAGGTTTCATCTCTTTGTCTCTGAAATGGATTTCTGTGATGTCTGTGATGTCACTTAAAGTTGTTGACCTTTGCAATCCTATTACTGAGAGACAGAGAGATGTGGAAAAGGGGAAAGAGAGGAAAAAAGGCTGTGGTACTCAGCAAATTGTACAAACACAATTGTAGGAAACATAATTAAACAAATACAGTTGTAGGAAAATATAGGAATAGAAAACAAGATCAAAGGTCAAGAGGGCCAAGGGTCAGTGCAATTATAATAGGTGAGTACATGACATTGGAAGAATTGCTCATCAAACATCATCTATGGCTTAATGACACAGACTAACCTCCCATTCTGTTCATATTAGCATTTTAACATAAAGTCTTTTCAGTGGTTTCCCCCCAAGGAGTAATTATTTGTGTAGCTGCAGTGATGAGTCATGGGAAAATTAGTGTCTCTAGCCCCGAATATTTCAGTGATGTTCAGTGTGTCACCATCACCATGCAGACCCCAAATGACTCAGTACTCCCAAAAGACAATTTCTTCTAAATAGAGCTGGAGATGACGCAGAAGCATACGCACATACACACAAACACACACACACAAATACACTCATTCACAACACCCCTGCAGATCAGAAACCATATGAGATCTTGTGAGAACTTTCACTGAATGTTACAAGACAGGCCTTTTCCTAGACGCAGCAACCTCTAATTACAGCCAAACATTGCTCCTGAAAACAAAGTGAACCTGAAGAGTATTAATATGGCTATATATACTGTATATGTTGCTTAGCTGGTATCTGGCTCTTCCTGTCTATTGTTTCAGAAGATCCGCCTCATAACTCATACAGACACCTCAATAATCAAAAACCAAAGCTTTGTTGCACTAGTCTGTTGTGTCATAGATCTTCAGTGAGCCTTGATGTCTGACAATCACTTCACTCGCCAAGAAGATTTCACAGAGCCCTATCCTGCTCCATTCATTAAATGAAATGGTAACTGTTTCTCCTGCTCTCATTGTTCCACACTCACTCTAAATGCCATATTTACATGAACATGCTTACAAAATAATATACTGACAACAGGGCATCCACTGTGCTTGCAAGAAACTCTGCATTTATATAGAACATCAGCTCAGTACCACCTAGACAATACCACTCTAGAGATACAGCTGGGAATCTATTCTTAATAAAATAATCCATGTGTGTTAAAAAAATAATTAAAACTCTGATTTTTGTTTGCGCACTTACAATGAATTTATTTGTGGTCTCTTTCAGTGAAACAGAAAGAGAAAACAACAAAAGACAAAGAAAATGGCCGGATATACGGGCCAAGCAGGAACAGAGAAAAAAAAAGTAAAAAAATAAAAAGTAAAAAAAATAAATAAATAAAAATAAACATTATTATTATTATTAATAATAATAATAATAATAATAATAATAATAATAATAATAATAATAATAAACAGCTGGACTTTTTTTTGGCTCTGTTCAATAGTACAGATATAAGTGCAAACATATTATCCTTAAAACTGACAGTTTTTAATTTCACCCAAGAGTCATTAATCAATTTTAAATAGATTAATGATTATTTTATATAGATTAATGACTAGTTCGCAAAGTAGTTGCACAAGCAGTCATGAGTTACAGCTATAAATTAGGCTCTGCCTCATTAGAACTGATTGACATAATATGCAGCCATATCATTTATCTATTTCAGCATATCACTGAGAAATATTGAGTATCACAGCTTGCTGTTTAGTCTGCCACCATAGTTACAAAGATAGGCCAAACATTCTAGGACATCAAGTCAGCAGATCTATTCCTTTTTAAAGAACTCATAAAAAAAGAATTTTGTTCATAGTACTTACTGTTAATGAGATACTGTGCAAAATGTAAAATCTTGCTCTATACCACTACCATTAAGCCAATCAGGCCCATTTTGCTTGCCTGAGTAGAAGGAAGGAGTACTACCTACTTTTATGTATGCCTCTATAGCTTACAGTTTCTCTGCATAAATAATTTTAAGATGAAATATAATAATAAGAAAAAAAATTAACAATCCTAACAATTAAAAAAGTTTTTCGACACATTCAGTACTTGTTAAATAATAATAATAATAATAATAATAATAATAATAATAATAATAAGTATTATTATTATTATTATTATTATTATTATTATTATTATTATTATTATTATTATTATTATTAATAATAATAATAATAATAATATTATTATTATTATTATTATTACTCTTAGAGTCATTGGTGGCTCAGTGGTATGTTTCTCGCCTATTATGCGGAAGGCCCGAGTTCAATTCCCAGCCAATGCCTCAACCCCAGCCCCTGGATTCAGTGCCGGTCCCAAGCCTGGAAAAATGGGAGGGTTGCATCAGGAAGGGCATCCGGCATAAAACATTTGCCAAGTTGTTGTGCAGACTAGTTCGTCCGCAGTGGCGACCCCAAACAGGGAGCAGCCGAAAGCAACTTCTTCTTCATTATTATTATTATTATTATATAAAATAATAATGTGTATGGACATTTCAGCTTTCAAACTCAGGCACATTATGCAATGGCGGGAAGTAAACATTCAGTTGAGATGCAAAGTAGATTTTGTTATGTCTAATGATGTGAAACAGGAAAAGACCAAAGGACTAATCTCTGAAGAACACTATGTGAAGAGGGAAAAGGGGAATTAGGGGAGGCTAGACTGTTTACTTTTTAAGGAGATAAAGTGTATCATGGGAAAGTAAGAAATAAACCAGAGAAGTGCTACTGATTTTAATCAGAAGACAATCTGTGCCTTACTGAGATCACAAAATAGGTTGCAATTATATTCTGTAAATTTGTATTCATGCCTTTACGGACTCTCTGCAAACTATCGAGCATCTATCAAGCAAATTTAGATCTCTAAACATAATAATAACAAATCACACTGATCGTCATCTTAAGAATTTTACACCCCCTGGCTCCTAATGTATCATGTTGCCCTCTTGTGCATCAGTGAATGTTTGCACCTTTTCTGCAATAGCTGTCATAGATCTCAAAATCATATAGCCTATATATGGAAAGGGGTCAAATATGCAGAAGATGCAGGAAAAAAAATAATAAAATGTGCAGGACCTGCAGGTTTTTTTTTGAAGAACTGTGGGCAGTGTTAATGCTCAGGATAAACAATATGACTCATGAAAAACTATCCCAAAACATAAAAAAACAATCTTCCATGTAACAACACACATTAAGATATTAAGAATCAAGTGTAATTATTAAGTGTAAACTTTTGAACTGGTTAATTTGTGTAAATTCAGTTAGTATTTTGTCTTGTGGACTATAGGTAATTACCTCTTATGTGAAATAAATTATTCAAGGCAGCACTAAAAAACAAAATGCAATTTAGATAGATAGATAGATAGATAGATAGATAGATAGATAGATAGATAGATAGATAGACAGACAGACAGACAGACAGACAGACAGACAGACAGACAGACAGACAGATAGATAGATAGATAGATAGACAGACAGACAGACAGACAGATAGATAGACAGATAGACAGATAGATAGATAGATAGATAGATAGATAGATAGATAGATAGATAGATAGACAGATAGACACACATAAGTGTTTATATAAGATCTGATGCTCAAAAAACTCAAGCTCACATGATACTGTTTATGTTACAGTAGCAAGCAAATAAAATATTCCCTGCCAAAATAGTTGACTAGGTGCTGCATTTGTGCTCAGACACACGTTTGACGTCACTGACAGTCAGCCAAATTCAGGACAGATGTGTGTTTCTGTGTCCATGCCAAGCTATAAAGCAGCAGACACTGACATCCAAGATTCCTGTTCTAACTAGATAACAGCTGTGCTTCTGATTGGTCAAATTACTCAACAGACATTTCACATGCTTGTTATTTGGGTAAATTTTAAAACTTAGTAAGGTTACACGATCAGTGCTACAGTCTATCATTATAAATTCAGCTCGTAATTTGCACATCAGACCTGTTATCTATGTATCCTGAATATGTATGGAGTTTACTGAGGATGTGTGTTCTATCCATCATGTGTGCTTCTTATCAATTGTGGTCGTGTGTGATGGATGGGCAATAGAGGGAGGCCTTAAGGCCACCGAGGCTTCCAGACTGACACAGTGTCATCAGGCTGCTCTTTCACCGAGTGCTAATGCCGTGAGTGATGAAATCTTCTGCAACAGCACCTAAATCCTTTGCCATATATCACAGTTTGAGCCCCGAACATAACATCTGAACCCAACATTCTACACCAGAATCTTATATCCGTCTCTTTAGCCCTGCAGCCTGCACCAGAGATCTACAACCTTCACTATAGCTACAACAAACCAAGACTGCTAGAGACCTTTATGAATAATCTTTTACTAAAGGAAATAATCAAGCATCCACTTAGCTGTCTGTTTATCCACACACACACACACACAAACACACACACACACACACAGCACCTGTTCCTCTAGATTTTTTCTCATTAATACCAAACAAGCATGATAAACACAACTTGTCTTAGCTTAGACACACACATACACACACACACACTTCCTGAAGTCAGCTGACAAATCTCAAACAGCATACACTCTGTCAATGCACTGAAGCAGTAGTGCAAAGCAATCTTTCTAAAATCCCAAGGAAAAAGAAGATGAAAAAAACCTTATACTTGTTGTAAAGTATATGAATTGAACATGACATTTGGAACTACAAGTGTCATAGCATCAGCTTGTCTACTAACGGTGTCAAATTCCCAATAAGCATGTCAGATCTGTCAAGCTCTGGGAGAATGTGTCGGACAGTGGCTCGGCTTCAGTGTAAGTCAAAAGAGAAGGAAGTGGAGCTCTGATTAATCCTGCAGAACTTTTCGCTGCCACACGCTGACAAGTTTTGTAGGCTTTCTTTCAGTGAAATGATAGATGGGTATTTCCTCAGCTCATTCTGTGCCTGATCTCTCAGCATTCGCTTGAGCCGCCCACCTCCAATTCAGCACATCCACCCGCTGAAGCAGCCTTTTCATTAAGGGCTTGTTTTCAAGTGGCACACTGAAGCCAGATCCATATTTCATTATTTCACCTCCATCCTTCACCTCGTCCTTCTCACAGACTAAGACACACCACACACATACCTATGAAAGAGTAAGTATTTTTTCTGATAGATTGCACAGCAATATAATGATAGTGTGTAACATACTCTACTATGCTCTAGCACACACTAACATACCGTGACTTGAATTAATCTTTTTTTCCCCGCATGATAACAAAAATCCCATCATTTTTATTCCGTCTTTAAGATCGAAATGGCAGATTTAACCATACGCACACACTTGAACGCACACTTACAAACACTACGTTGACATAGTCATCGTCTGAGAGAGTCTCCAGCATCTCACTGACCGACGTTCGGATGAGTTTCAGAGTTAATCCAGACACGCTCCCGCTCCTGAAACACATCGATAGACATGACACCTGAACAAGCGCCTGTACACACACTTCAGCAGCTGAGCCCCGTTCAGTCACATACAGCCTCTTTAGAGATAGACAAACAGCAGAATAAAGAGCAGTCATGGTCTGAAACAGAATAATGTACTAATATGAAACCCACTCACGCGTCCACCAGAATGAGCATGTCCTTAGGCGAGGCAGCGCCCTGAACATACCTGAATAAAACAACAGGAAGAACACTTCAGTACTGACACCAGAGCAAGGTGCATTTGGATTTTAACAAATAATTCATACGAATGTTACAAAACTATCAAACACATGGATCAGGACTGCATAATATGTTTTTTTGGGTTTTTTTTTTTTTAATCACAAATGGCTTTTCAGCAAAGTGAAAGTGAAATAATGAAATTGTTTTTGTTGTGTTTTTCTGAGCATTTTAATCATTCAGGTTTTCTGTGGCTTATGCATTATTGATTTGAGTAAATCAGGTCTTAGGCTTAATCTATTTAGGCATTACTCATCACAGGCTCACCATTTATTAAAATAAAAGTCCTAACACTCAAACACAACTGCAAAGGTTTAAGTAGGTACCAGGGTCTGCGTCGGACATCATATAGGTCAACTTTACTTGGCGTTTTCCTGGCATCCTTCCACGGAGAGGCTAAAAGCAAAAGGAGATTTTTAAATGCCAAATTCCTCAACAGGTCAAAATAAACCTCTGTGACGAATACGACTAATAAGATCATATATAAGAAATAATACATGTAATGCCATCTACAAGAACATAGAAGATTTTCTTTGCTTTATAGGGATGCAGTATTGTGTAGCATATAATAATTAATGAGCAGAGCTGCAGGATTTAACATGTTAACATATTTCCAGCATAATGCTCCACATTAATATGCATGAGATGGGAAAATGAAGCTGAGAATAATTACATACAACGACTAATAGCAGCATTTAGACATGGAAATTCATTTCTCTTCAAAACAGCATGCATTAAAATGCAAAATGCATAGTTGCTACAAAGATACAGAAGATATTTTCTGTATTGATATCCGAAATGATTACTAAAAATTTGTTAATTATTTTTTCGCATGATGGAATAAAAGTAAGCAGATGGAGCTGAGTAATTACTGCCAGGCTAGTGGGTGTACAATCCAACACACTGTTCTAAATAATAAAGAGCTAGCTGTGTGTGTGTATGTGTGTGTGTATTAACCTCAAAGGAATTGCTGTCACTGAATATGTGCTCATGTGTGAGGTGTGTTTATGATTGACAAGCTGATTAAATAGATCTGACCTTTTTATTGCTTGTGAATCCTTGCAACTTTTATTAAAAAAAATACAGTAGTGTATATTAGAAGAGTGTGTGTGTGTGTGTGTGTGTGTGTGTGTGTGTGTGTGTGTGTGTGTGTGTGTGTTTGTGCGCGTGTGTGCTTATGTGTGCTTATGTGTGTGTGTGTGTGTGTGTGTGTGTGTGTGGAAGTGTGCGTCATTGTAATACCCTGTCAGATTTAATGAGGCTGTGATTAATGAGTTGAACACTCACTCACACATACACACGCACACACACACACCAAAATTAGCATAGCAGGCACACAATTTCTCCATCCTTCTAAAATAACATTTACATTCTTAATAATTTAGACAAAGGCTTAAAATAGGAATGCACAATTTATATGCAGACTTTAAACTAAAGAGCCACTAATGAGGAACCTGAAAGTAATTGAAATAAGCTGAGTGCTTCATCGCTTCTCTACTCCATCATCATTAGAGCGCTGGGGTCTTTAGCAAGCACTCTGCTGAGCTGATAGCATATAATTTAATCGTAAAATGTCAGTGTCATTTAAGCCAGAGCATTACATCACATCATATTTACAAGTAAGACACAGTGAGACTGGGTTATTGTTGAGATTGGTCCTCATGATGGCGGGTGGTGATCCTGCATGGGAGGGTAAAAACTAATATCTATCAATAACTGGACAGAGAAAATATTAGTCTTGAGCAGTGCATTATATCAGAAGGATTCATGGATGCCATAGCAGATACACAACAGATATGGAACTGCATTTGTAATTGTTCATTTGTTTAAGTGTTTTCAAATCCATAATTCTCTACATGGCTTCTAATCAATTACCAAAGATGGTAACAGAAATGCTTAAAACCAAACAAACAAACAAACAGTAATCTTACAGTGTGTCATTTGTCCTTTCGTGTAACTTTACTAGAGAATATGTGTTTAGTCTACTAACTTTTAACTTCCACTCCAATGGTGTTTCGGGGGAAAGAAATAAGGATACATTAAATAACATGCAATTAGACATGCACTGACTATGTTTTACAGATGTGCACAGATGTACAAAGCATCCTACCAAAGTGGGTAGAAAAATATCAGCTCAAATGTAGATATTATATATGTCTATAAATATAGACGCCATTTTGTAATCTGCTGACACAACCATCAGTGATAACCTTCAGGAATGTATGGTCCGAGCTAGAAAAAAATCAGCTCAAGTCTCCTTTCTTCATACCATTTTGTGTATTTATTTTATTTCATTTCCTTTCATTTTATTTATTTATTTTTTTTATTATTGAAGACTTTCCATAAAAGTCCCCCTTAAACCACTTGGTAAGTACTCTGTATAAGATTTGCACAAATAATCACGTGATGTAAAGGGCCTCACACATTCACACATGCGCTCTTGTACTTGGCAATGCAGACTAAACCAGATTTTAGATAGAGTCTTCAGTAAATGTTTCTTAAGACATTTTCCTAAATGAGTTTCATAATTTCATCATAATTTCTGGTATGTAAAATAGATAAATACAAACATGCCACACACATCCACCATCGACCCCTCTTACACATGCACACACACACACACACACACACACACAAATAAGAAAAAGCATACCAGGGTAGTAGCGAGCCAGCCCTGTAGCACTGCCAAACACTTGCCAGAGTAAAGTTGGGTCTTCTTCCTTGTTCTTCTTAAAGACATCCTCCAGTGCTTCAGTCCAGTTCAGTTCATTTAACACAATGGTGGCTAGACACAAACAAAAAAATTCAGAAGTACAGAAGTAAATATTTCTGCTTTCTTGTCCTGCATCAGAAATGCTAAGCATGTAGATTTACCTTTCATTTACATTTACATTACATGTGGCATAAGAAACATGTGGCAGAAATCATTGAAAGACTCTATCAATAAATACATGAATATTGGTTCAATAGGTCAGGGACTAAAAATATTATCAGTCTAAAAAGTCTGCTTGGAGGTAATATATAAAAAAAACAAAAACATTTTTTATGTTAGATTGTAAGTCCTTGTACATCAGGAACAGGAGATCACAAAGTGTCTCCTTCCAATAATGTGAAATATTTCCTTACTATATCATCCACTGCACACATTCCCTATGAATTAGCTGTTACTATAAACATCTGATAATTTAACATTAACGTAAACCTCGCTGTCCAAGCTGCTGTTATGGAAAATAAATCAAAACTTTCTAACCAATCAGAATCGAGGATGTGTGTGTGTGCTAGTGTGTTTCAGGTTGAAAATGAGTATTCCATAGCCGACATGAGTTTGTGTAAAATCATGTAAAAATCAGAGGGATGTGAGTAATAAATCTCGTCAGTGATAAAAATCTCACATCCAAACAGCTACAAAATGATCAGGAGCAGGAGCTTTCTCCTCGGAGACCCATTTGAAGTCTCTGATGACCTCGCAGCTGCACTCATCATATTTCCAAGCATCCAGCAATGTCTTGATGCTGCTCTAATCCTCTTGATGGTCAGAAAAAAATAACATAATTTGAAATGTACCTGTTTTTTGTTCTGAATTTGTGTGACCAAAAAGGTGCAAATCGCCCTGTTTTCTCAAAAGACCGTTGTCTAAGGCAGAAAAGCAAAGTTTGAGGGGAATAATAGTTTATTTTTATACTTTTATGATCGTTTCATAGTGATATCAGACAACAGGTGAGCTGGTAATTTGTCCTGTAATTTTCCGAGAGGAGGATAAAGAAAAACACTGATATGGCTGATAGGGACCGTAATAAAGTCACTAAGGAGCACCTTTAAAATAGGAAATTACATCAGGAACATCTGGCAACATCCTTTAAAGCCCATGTAGACAACAAATACACACACACACACACACACACACACACACACACACACACACGCACACAGAGAAAACAACTGTTCTTGTACTTTTTATGAATTTGCAAGCATGTCTCTCTCTCTCTCTCTCTCTCTCTCTCTCACTCCATGTAAAAGTAGACTATAAAATATTTCAGTATGGTTAAACTAAGAAACAAAAGTTCACCTGCTACCTTAAAATTCAATTCAATTCAATTCAGAAACTTTATTTATCCGCAAGGGGCAATTTAAGGCACACAGAGTAGTTAAAAAAAAGATCAGTGCAAATGCAAAATAAATAAAATAACAAATTAATTACAATTAAATTGCAATTGTTTTATGATGATAACTGGAATAAGTCTGTTAGTGCACAAAGCTTGAGTACACATCTGTATAAAATATCCGTAAAGGTAAACATCTGTATAAAATATAAAATATCTGTAAATAAATATAAGCAGTCTAAACTGTGAAAAGGTTTTGCTTAAAAGCCGAAACAAAAGAAGAGGAAGAAGAAGAAAGTAGAAGAAGGTGAAATAGATTGATGAGTAATTGTGTAAAAGTAAATTGTGAGTAAACTAGAAGATCAACTTTGTTTCAAGTCCTAAGTAGTCATAAAAAATTATACGCTTGTCTTCAATGCCAAAACTCATGGCAGTTGAATGGAAATGGAAAAGTAATTGGGTCATCATATTTTAGTATATTCAATGAAATTCATTCTGACCATCTTGGGTTTCACAAACACTTTCCTGAAGACAGTGAGCAAGAAAAATATGTTCTTGAAGGTGCAATTATTTCCAATTTCACTCTTTTGAATGTTTTATTACTCATCAAAAAAGCACACATACTTTTTTTTTTTTATTGTCTCCACACTCACAAGAACAGTTATCCAATGAATGAGTGAAAGAAGAAAAAAGACAGAAAGTTACACCTGCTAGGGGTGTGTGTGTGTGTGAACAGGATAATTCTGCATTATCTACACAGGGATCTACAGCTCCAGCGGTGCAAACACACTGATCGACTTTATTGAATCACTAGCACGGGAACCATGGAAACCTATAATCATCTTATCAAATCTCTCATCTTTCTGAAAAGGCCATGCGCTGGCAGGCCTGCTGGAAGTGCTGCTGAAGAATATGCTCATCGGAGAGGGAAAACGGTCCATGTGTCAACATTAAAGCTAATGAACCATACAAAATTCAGTGTTGCCGCCGCAGTAACAATTTATTTTCATAGACTGGCAGAGGATGTGTAAGATATGAAGGGGGTTTGCTATGATCTATGCATCTTTCTGGCTTTTAAGCACCAGGAAAGCTTGATCATGGAGCAAATATGTTGGATAAATCAGCACAGAAATGAGGTTGTATGGCATGTAGGGGTGTAGTTGAAATGATAAGTGTGTTTAACTTTCATCAACACAAACGCAACAATCATCAACATGGCAACACACGAGGAATCTCAAAGAGGTTCCAGTGAAATTACAGGAGTTCAATTGCAGTATGATGCAAAAGGACGATTTTTATTCTGTATTGTTGCCACTCCAAACTCACTTTATTCCCATTAAATCCCATTTCCCTTTTTGCTCTCTTGCCCTCCTGGAGAAAACCATTTCCTGTGGCTGTTTCTTTCAGTGTTGTCTCTCTTAATGACAGGGAGATTTTGTTGCTTCTTTAGAGCGTGGCAGTGCAAGCCCACACACTCCTTCTCTCCCCTAAACGACGTGCCACTTTATCCTAGAAAATCCAATTTTCTCCCCTGCGGGAGGCATGGGTCTGAGCTATTTCACTCTGTATATATGTGTGAGTGTGTGTGTGTGTGTGTGTGTGTGTGTGTGTGTGTGTGTGTGTGTAACAGGGGTTGATATATGTACTTGGCTTTGAATGTTTATGGATTAGAATCACTATCCGCTCAGGCTCTGATTGACATCTGGCAACATCCTTTAAAGCCCATGTAGACAACACACACACACACACACACACACACACACACACACACACACACACACACACACACACACACAGTACAATTCTTCTCTTTTATCCATTTGCAAGCAGTATGCCTCAAGTTCTTTTGTTCTCTCTCTCTCTCTCTCTCTCTCTCTCTCTCTCTCTCTCTCTCTCACACACACACACACACACACACACACACACACACACACACACACACACACACACTCTTAAAGACAATTATCTTTACCCTTGTACTTGAATGTTCACCACCTTTTCCCATTTCCCCTCTGAAAAAGCTAGATGCGTGCCTCAGACTCATTCCACACACGCCTCTTCCTGACCCAAGGTCAGACTGTTGCTAACACTGGCACAATTGCACCTCGCACTCCTACACTATTGCTTTGTCACACTCTGCATTCCTTATATAACTTGTTGAGATTATTTTATTTGTAGTCCTGGCAGTGTTAGTACTTGTGCATGCAGCTATGTTGTACAAGCTGGAGAGGCGGAATAGCATATGCTCTGGGACAAATGATGCAGCAGAGAACCACGTCAGGAAATAATTAGACTTGGCAGATCAACATTGCACAACAGTTTATGCAGTATTTCTGAGCATTATGCATGTGCTGATACTAAAGTAATACGATATTCAACAGTTGTAACAGAGGCATCACTGTACCGTCCTTTTGCTCTTTCCATTCTTTCATTAGACATGCAAGATGGAAGATAGCTCTAGAATGCCATTTCCTTAATTTCATTATTTTATAAGAATTAAATTGCTTTAAGCTAAGCCATGTATCATTATATTACACATAAAAGTATAATTTGATGATTAGTGAGTGGATTCATCCTGTAAGAGCAAATTTGTAGGATGTATTTAGTCCACTAGTTATTACATTTTGCATTAGCCACTTAACCTGAGAGGCACGTCTTTTAACGTAACTCAATAGCTTCCATATGTGAAGGTAACTTATTATTATTATATTTTTGCTCATTCATATCCAAAGAATGAGGCCTGGAGTCGTCTTTTGCAAGTGAAAATTTATGCATTAAAATGTCTCTTAGATAAATTGTTATATAATCTGTTTATTTCAAAACCATTAGATTAGATTTAGATTGTTTTAATGGTTTCTATAGAATGCTATATCATGTATAAAGTGTAATATTGAAAGTGGATAACTTTTAAAAAAAGGAGTGTCATATGATCATGTGCATACCACAATGATGTAGATGAGTGAGGATTCTAAAATAAGTGAACAACCTCCTTTCTTTTTGCAAGTGATGACCTGCTATGTAAAAATGTCAAAATGTCAGAATGTCTCGGGTCTGATATAGCATCTTAGTCCTATTGTTTCCTGATTGCTGTTCACCTGTCCCTAATGTTAATCCTGATTATGTTATGTATTTATAGCGGCCTTTTGCCAGGGTTCGGGGCTGGTCTTCGTCTTTATGTAGCGTCTACGTGTGGTGTCGGCCTTGTGCTCATGTTTGTTTGTTTTAAGTTTAATAAACCCCTGTCAGCTGTCTATCTCCGCACTGGGTCTGTTTCCTTCATGCTATGGATACCGGAAACATGACAGAACGACCAGCCAACACCGAACAGACCCAGCGCGATGCTATGCGAGGATTTTTTCCGGTCATAATTTTTTGCCGGGTTCTTGATCATTTTTGGGGTTTTTTTTTATTCCGGCCCATGCCCCGTTTATGTCTTCGTGGGGAACGTCGTCCCACGACGTGGATTTCAGTGGGAGGCGTTACCCCAATCTTGGAAAACGGAGGTGGGTCCCAGCTAAAAATTTTTAGAGTTTTGGGGGATTTTTTTTGTTGATTTCGGACCTGGCTCCGCTCATGTTCCCGTGAGGCGCGTCGTCCCACGATGTGGATTTCCGTGGGAGACGCCACCTCATTCATAGATAATGGAGGGGGTTTCAAGTCAGGTTTTTTTTTGGACTTTGTCTTGGGGTTCTGTTGGGTTGGGTTTTTTTCTTTTTTGGTTCCGGTTTTTGCGAGGGACTCTGTTTCATTCTGGGGTGGCAAGGGAGATCATGTGGATGTAGCTGTCTCCCACCCGCCCGCCCCTTGGGGAGTTTCCAGCTTCGGCGGGACAGGGATCGTCACTCGGCGCCGTCGTTCGTCGTTGGACGTCGCTCGGCGTCGTGGCTCAGCGGTGGACGTCGCTCGGCGCTGCGACTTGGCAGTGGAGGTCGCTAGGCCCTGCGGCTCAGCAGTGGACGTCGCTCGGCTCTGCTGCTCAGCTGTGGTCATCGCTCAGCGCTTCCGCTCGGTTGTGGACGTCGCGTGGGGCCCTTTGGCCTTGCCGTCGGACCCCGTGCTCCCCCCACCTGTCTTGCTCCTGCTTCTCGCTCCTCCCACTTGCCTCGCCTTTGTTCCTCGCTTCCCCCCATTTGCCTCGCCTTTGCTCCTCGCTCCCCCCCCATTTGCCTCGCCATGCTTCTCGCTCCCCCCTACCTGCCTCTCTATGCTCCTCGTTCCTGTTCGGGACCTACGGACTGCCCAGACTGACGGGGAGTGTTATGTTTTGGCACGTCGGGAGCCACGCCTTTGAGAGGGAGGAGATGTTACGGGAGGTAGGCCCTGTGTTGGGCCACTGGGGGGGGTTTCCAGCAGGGGTTGCGTTATGTCATGTTACATCATTGTTTATATCATGTGTTTTGTTTTAGCCCTGCCTTAGTCCTATTGTTTCCTGATTGCTGTTCACCTGTCCCTAATGTTAATCCTGATTATGTTATGTATTTATAGCGGCCTTTTGCCAGGGTTCGGGGCTGGTCGTCGTCTTTATGTAGCGTCTACGTGTGGTGTCGGTCTTGTGTTCATGTTTGTTTGTTTTAAGTTTAATAAACCCCTGTCAGCTGTCTATCTCCGTGCTGGGTTTGTTTCCTTCATGCTATGGATACCGGAAACGTGACACTTACATTAAATGCAAATATAAGGCATTGGGATGCAGATAAATTAGTATATACTGTATTATATATATTGCTGTATTATTGAGCATTGGTTTAGGCCAGTAATATGATAATTCAGTGAGTAGTTTGTATCATCACATGCCTGTGAAAAAAGAAATAAGCTAAAAAAATAAGAAGGCCAAAGCATGCCTTCTGGCATTTGCTAATTTCTGATGTCTAAATAATGTTCATCAGTACTTATGCACTATGCACACCATTGCACTGCTACTGCTGCCTGCTGTGATATCAGCAATCGGTTGGTCTTCGGGTCTCACAGTGGAGCCAGAGGCAGCAGGTCATGAGTGTGTGTACACTCTATCTGCACTTTTCCATTAGTCACTGATAACTCAAGCAAACAGGATCATAAATCTAACAGACACTGGAACCATTTGCAAACCTAAAGTTTGTACAAAATGAGCAGAGGAACAAGGACAAAGAAGAAGATAAATGACTAAGTAATGAGAAATAAACAAAAGTACAGGACTCACATGAACGAAGCAGACCAAATAAGGAATAAAACATGACGGGTGAAGTTGCATCATACCACCCTCTATGTGTGTGTGTGTGTTTCTGTGTGTGTCTGTGAGATTTTTTTCCACATAACAGCCAAGATGTCATGATTTTTTCCCCATTTATAGTTATATTATTTAATATTGTGGAACATTCATAAAACATGCTAGTGTTATTGCTTATGTTACAGAAAAAGAACAGTGCAAGATCTGTCCTGAACACCCCATGCTAGAAAACATATTTCATGTTACAAAGCATTGACAACTGAGACATTTAATTCTGTAAATATTAAATAAACATATCATTACAGAATAATAAATCATATCAACGAATAGTTGTCATTTAATATTAAGATTTTTAATCAGATTATTATTTTTTTTTTTCCGTTGTCTGTACCGCTTATCCGCTCTATCATCGGGTCACGGGGAACCTGTACCTATGTCGGGCGTCATCAGGCATCAAGGCAGGATACACCCTGCCAACCCGTCACAGGGCACACACACACACTACCTGCAATTTAGAGACTCCAGTCAGCCTAAAAGCATGTCTTTGGACTGTGGGAGGAAACCAGAGCACCCGTAGAAAACCCACCAAGCATGAACATGCAAACTCCACACACACACACACACAATGAGCGGGAGCGAGAGTGAGACTCGAACCCAGGACGCTGGAGGTGTGAGGTGAACATGCTAACCAATAATCAGTTTTTTATTAATCCATCTAATCAGTTTATTATTAATCTTAAGATGAATTAACTGTTTAGATAGAAATGATAATAATAATTAAGTCTAAACTGTGTAAAAATAAAATGACTGTGTGTAAGTGAGAGAGAGAGAGAGGGAGAGAGAGAGAGAGAGAGAGAGAGAGAGAGAGAGAGAGAGAGAGAGAGAGAGAGAGAGAGAGAGAGAGAGAGACAGAGAGACAGAGAGAGACAGGGAGAGAGAGGGAGAGAGAGGGAGAGAGAGAGAGAGGTTGTGAGTGCAGGTGCAGGGCAAGGTCAGTATGGGAGAGATGCCTTACACTGCAGGGCCAGATGCTACCCCAGCAGGCAAATCGAGCTGAAATAGAGCCTTCATAGTCTGGCCAATCTGATAGCTTTGCCTCTACCTAATCACACACCCCATGAAACATGAAACCAGAAACACACCAACACAAAACCCAAAACTATTTCCTAAAGCGGAAATTGTTGAAATGCTTCCCAATATATTTGGCTAGATTGCATTTGGCAGACACCCTTATCCAGAGTGACTTACATTTTTATCTCATCTTATACAACTGAGCAATTGTGACTTAAGGGCCTTGCTCAGGGGCCCAACAGTGGCAGCTTGGTGGACATGGAAATCGACCTCACAACCATCCAATCAGTGGCCCAACACTTTAACAACTAAGCTACTACATACCATGTTTATACACGCACTTTCATAGCTTCATAGCTCTACATAGATCATCACAGATGTTCTCAGCTGAGGAGTCATTCGATATGCTGCATTCCACAAGAAGACCTCAGAATTAGACAGTTGGTGCTCAGAATGATGTCATTTTTTACCTCTGTGCATTGGAGCTACAAAGTGAGAAAAACATATACGCTTCCATCTTTACATACATAGCAAGCGAACTATGTATATTTTTCTTCTCAAACAGGATCTGTACAGACAGTGTTATAGATGTAAAAAGCTAATATGTCCTTAAGATGATTTATCTAAAGCAAATATTTACTGTATATATATTTACAGCATAACACATTTACAGGTAATAAGTGCTACTTTGTTTACTGCAGGTGCTGTGATAAGCCGTGTTGATTTGACATCACTTGCTGAACTCAGAGGAGCTTGGAGCTGTAAAGTTCCTGTGTAGGAATTCTATGTTAAGGGTCTTTTTTCCCCTCGTCAAAAGGGAGGAATATAAATTTTAACCTCTGGTAAAATACGTTTTCATGTGCACTTGTAAAATAAACAACAAAGCTGAGCTAATTACAGCTCCAGTCCTATAAACAGCAGGTTTTATAAACCACTAAGGCATTTCATGTCCTCTGCTGACCATCACGTAAACAGGATGTAATGTGATCATTTGAACAATCACATTACTCAGCATGCAGTTTGTACAGCTTTCACACCTGATGCAGACCAGCAAGAAGGCCAGAGATCGGTTTCCTGACCTGTTGCTGGATTTGAAAGCGTCTTTCACATGTCAATAAATGTGCTAAACTTTTGTCCAATGTGCAAAAAAGGCCATTGGTCCAGAAGAGAAACCACACATCTGAAATTAATCTAAGTAGAATAAGTAGAATATAAAAAAAAACGTGATTCATTTTCACAAGATAAAGTGAAAATTAGTTTGGATAAGAACCAGTGACATGTTTAGAGGCATTTTCTTCTAGTTTCTCATACTCTTTTAATCAGTCAGTAATAGACAAGGAGAGAATATGCATATAACTTACAATGCACTTGTAAATCTTGATTCACATGTAAATAAATAAATAAATAAATAAATACCACCAAAATGGGGATTTCTTCTATCAATTTTTATTCTCTCAATCAAGGCCTACATAGTCTATGCAGAAACACTTCATTCGTGTCCTACAAACTGGCAGCTGTTAAAACGGAGCCAGCGTCATTTATTTTCTAAACCGTTCATCTGTATAACACACCCTATTTTTGGTGTCAGTGTTTATAAAAGCAAAGCATTTCCAGATGATTTAGAAATGCCAGTACTCACAGCCATCGTATATGTCTGTAGGGATGTGCACAGCTGTGTGGTTGTAGGAGATGAGGCGGTTTTTGAAAAACGGATCTTCTTTAAATTCTGGTCGGATCTGGTTTCTCTTGTCTGTGGTTTCATTGACATCAAGCTGGAAGGTGAATAAATTCAGAGAACACACAAGTATTATCAGAATTATGTATAATTTCACAAACTGACATCAGCACCAACAAACCTTAGAGTTTACACATGGCATAATGGTGAAGGGAAAAAAAAGAAAACACTCCTTATATGACACTAACAAGCCGGTCCGTGCCAGAGAATCCGCTGGACACTCATTAACTACTCAGAATAGCACTCACACCTTCTAACTAGGCACTCCAGCAGTGCATCGTCCTAGCTCTTCATAGTGCGACTAATTCTGCGTCAGTTCTCCCCATGTAGTTTCTCTGTCATTATGCTAATTGGCAGGTGTGATATAAGACATCTTGAGAGAATGTATAGTCTAGACAGAGTGGAGCATATGCTTTATGTTTTTTTAGTCAGTTTGCTTGTAGATCCATACATCTTCAAGCTGGTAAGCAAAAGGTTTAAGCTAAAGTAATAAGCAGCATGCACTAATGATTATTGAAAAAAATTAGGCTCATAATATGAAAATAAATGAGAATACAAAGTTGAAATACAAAGTTTTTACTTACGTTGTCCTTGGCATTATAATAGACTATATCATTACTCTGCATGAGAAAGAAACAGACAAGGGTTTTATATAGATTTAACTATTTATTAACACACAACTACACACACACACACACACACACACACATGCTATAGATGGCTATGTTCAAAAAGAAGTTTTGATATCCATCAGAAAATGCATGTACATATACTGCTGGTTTGTCAAAGTCATATTTGTGGTTGGAGATCAATCTTAATTCTATAATCAGTAATCCAACAGAGTTGCACATACACTGACAGTTCACTGAGCTGAGGTTCTCCTTCTGTTTTCTTCTTAAAAAATGAAAAATAATTGAATGGAAAAAAAAATGGAAATGTTTGTATACATACCAGAGCACATGCTATTCTTTAAAATAAATAAATAAATAAATAAATAAATAAATAAAAAGTTTAACTCTTGATTTCTTTTTACATCATTTCTGGAGAGCATAATTTCTCTATTAATGTATCATTATCATTAAAATCAGTGTTTTTGTTTGTCTATTTTGTCAGTGTGTCTGGACTGTGAAAAGACATGACCAAAGACAAATAATACATTTAAATAGTTTATTTGTTTTATTATGGTCAAAAACAAATATACAGTGAGAGTAGCTTTCGGCTGCTCCCTGTTCGGGGTCGCCACAGCGGACCAACTGGTCCGCACAACAACTTGGCAAATGTTTTACGCCGGATGCCCTTCCTGACGCAACGCTCCCATTTTTCCGGGCTTGGGACCGGCACTGCATCCAGTGGCTGGGGTTGAGGCATTGGCTGGGAATCGAACCCGGGCCGAATGTACAGTATGCTTACTTATAAAGTGGGAGTTATTTGGACAGGGATTGGACAGAGGATAGAGCTGCCAGATTTCAGCCATGGGACAGGTATGAGTGTAAAAGGTGATGGTTTGTTCTGGAAGCATCCAATATGTCACCAAAACGGTGCCTTACATAAATAATCACCTTATTGAGATCTATATAATACGTTTAACAACTACCATACATTTTATTGTCACATGAAGGTTAATTAAACAAAAAAACCATAACCCTGTCAGTTCCACAGAGTCTCAAGATGTCTAGAACCAACTCTGGCTGCAATTACAGCTGCAAGTCTTCTGGAACATTGCTTTATCTAATTCTCACATATAGATCCTGAATGCTTCTGCTCATTTTTCTTGCCAAATGTGCACAAGCTCTTTAAAATTGGATGGACAAGAATACTGACAGTGAATACTTATGAAATACAGTGTATGCCACCAATTACTGGTAGGTAGCTGTATATACTGTATTGAGCTTAATCCTTCTTCAACATATCAATACCCAGCCCCATTTTGTCTTTTCCGGCATGGGGTTTGATCATTTTCTATGAGGTTAAACACTACAAGTGCTGGACAAATAAATCTTCAAGCCTGCTATTTACTCTGACATGGTGCAACACAAATAAAACCATGAGAACAACCTATTGTATAGTACATTCTCTGTGTAGGCTGAGCAATTGATGAAACTGAGAACAATGCATGATTAGGTGCATTTTGAAATTAGCTATAATCCTTTCATATTTTTATTTCAAACCCTTCAGGAACTCTGACAAGACCCAGGCTGTATTACATATTGCTAGATACTGGCAGCTCAAGTGGTTAAGGCTCTGGGTTGTTGATTAGAAGATCAGGGTTCAAGCCCCAGCACTGCCAAGCTGCCCCTGTTGGGTCTTTGAGCAAGGTCCACAAACCACCCCTCCCCCCACTCCAAGGGTGCTGCATCTTTACGTAGTACTGTCTATGTCTATATAGTGTACTTAGTTCTGTGTCTGCTGTAGTTTTGTGTATTTCTGTGACAAGAAAAGCTTCTTGACTTGCTTTGAGACACAACTATTGAACACACCTATGCTGTAACTGTAAATATGTGGCTAATAAGATTACTTTTGATTGGTGGAAGATGCACCAAAGCCAAAGCCATGTCTTTGACGTGTCTATGTCATGCCTCTACATCAGCAAAAGGAATGAGATATTTAAAATGAGGCACTGCACCAGAACGGACCATATACCAGTGTCCAGAGTTCAAAACCTGAATAATAAAAGTGCAACATGAAACTTTGAGGTGCACAATTCATGCATGAACTATACACAATAGTCTTACATTGTGTATGAAATCTTAGCAAGTAAAGACTTTCAAGTTGATATCAAACCTGAGGACATTCATGGCCTTTACAATAGTGCTAATATTGTCTTAAGCAACAAGGAATAGAGCTATTTTTACATCTTATGGTGCTGCTTAGATGCTCAACCATGGTCACCAGGGAGAAAAGCAACATCGCAGCTAAAATAAACCATCAATTGTTCATGCTTATAGACAGGCATTGATGCGGAGAGATGAAGAAAAAGTCACACCAGACTTTGTGGAGAAACGTTTAAAGATACACTGTCACATTTCTGTGCTCCAGTGAGAAAAGGAGTTCTCCTCAATCTGCAATTTAAATGATGAAGAATACAACCATCTAGTCACAATTCAGTTGCTTAGTCCTTCAGTCAGTATTGAGCCGTTTGTGATATTAAGTCTGGACTGCATCTTGTTTAGAGTATGCTACAAATGACACCAAGGGTTGTGTTTCCTATTGAGGAAGTTATGGCAGAATCCCAAATTCCTTCTATTCAGTATGTATTGTTTATTAACTGGATTTTACCCATGTTGCCCAAAATGAACAAGGGTGCGCACAGACAGAATAAGACTGTCCTAGAATAATATCCAGCGATACTTAAAGGGAGTTCAAAACCCGTTCCTACAAAACATGGATAATGACCTCAGTTTGCTGATCTGACAGGCTTGTTAAAACAAAATGTATGAATTCATTAAGTTTTATTGCACAGATAATGCACAGATAATGCACAGAATGCAACCTCTCTGATTCAGAAATGCTGAACTTTAGCATCATATTAGTGATGTGCATTCTAGATGACATTGCATGAGAGAGAGTGATTATGCGATCACGCAAAATGGAGAGGAAAAATACATCAAAGACCGCATAAGGGTTTGTAGAACATGTTTTGGTTCTCATAGTACATTCACACTGTTCTTTCTTTCTTTCCTTCCTTCCTTCCTTCCTTCCTTTCTTTCTTTTGTAGCTGATGGCCTTAAAGAATTGTTCTAACTTTGTTACATGCTGTTGCTATCTGTTTGAGAACAGTGAGGAGTACAAAGAGCTGATAAAGCTTGAAATACTCCTGCTCATATTATGTCCAGACACCTGCTGCTGTGAAGCAGTAGAGCCGGTAAAATGAATGGAATTAAATACAAAACACAAAACAGACTCGGAGCTTGCTGTGTTGATGTTTGTCTCAGGATGTGATGATGTGGCCATGGAGAACAAGTGACTTTTCATGATTTTTAATTTGAATTTGAATAACTCCTTCTTCCATTGCCTTTGTCTGTGGGAAGTATAGAATCTTTACCAAAATGGCAACCACAAGCCAATACAGTAATGAATTCTGAAGGATACCAACATTTCTTTGTGAAGTACACCTTTAGATAACTATTATTATTCCAGTACCTCATTATTATTATTATTATTATTATTATTATTATTATTATTATTATTATTATTATTATTATTATTATTATTATTGGGGCATTGGTGGCTCAGTGGTACGTTTCTCGCCTATCATGCGGAAGGCCCGGGTTCCATTCCCAGCCACTGGATGCAGTGCCGGTCCCAAGCCCGGAAAAATGGGAGGGTTGCGTCAGGAAGGGCATCCGGCGTAAAACATTTGCCAAGTTGTTGTGCGGACCAGTTGGTCCGCTGTGGCGACCCCGAACAGGGAGCAGCCAAAAGCAACTTCTTCTATTATTATTATTATTATTATTATTATTATTATTATTATTATTATTAGAATTATTTTACAATAAAAATGTCTACAGTCTTTAAGCATGGTCTGTAAACTAGCATTATCACTGTGAATAATAATAATAATGAAGCAAGGACTAAAATGGTTTTCTTGGAACCTTATTATTAATAATGTTACATGATATCCAGAATTACTTACGTCAAACTCATTCTTCCACTGATGCGCCATCTGGAAGTTTTCTGCAGCAGTTGCCAAAGCCTAAAAAAGATAAATCATTCAGTGGGTTTAATTAAGAACATGATTTGAATGTTGAAAATGCTAAGCATTTGCCACTTAATGTCGCATTTCACAACTTAAAGTAGGGCGTGTTTTCCAAAAAGCAATGACACTTAGTGAATCATGAACAAATTAACCGAGGACATGCCCATCAGATATTTAACAAACACATGTTACACTATTCTGCACTGACTCTGCATCAAGTACTTAATCAACAGTCCGGAAGTAAATTTTGTACAAGGATCAGCGACAACAGCACTAAAAATATGTGCAAATAAAAAACATTTACAAAACATAAATTATAATTTACACTGATAGACTTGCAAAACAAATGACGTTGCTTTGGAAAGAAAAAAATACACAGGATTTTTAATATCACAGCTACTCACACAAGAAAAATGGAACATAATTTAATTACATACTTTTATCCAAAAAAGTATAGAGTTAAGAAATATTATGAAGTAAGAAAGTCTTTTCATATTAAAGGCAGTTCAGCGGTATATTACACTGTTCTGACATGAGGGTTGTTTAATAAAAAATTTAATCATTATTAACATATTTCTTGCATTTGTGTAAGGATTTTTTACTCTATGGTTGACCAATTATACCATTTCATATGCATGGATTAACCATGGATTAAGTCAACCTGACTATTTTTTTGCTAACATGGATTTGTTTTTCATTAAAGATAATAACAATATAAAATAACTAAACTAAACTTAAATAAAATAAAATAATAGAATGAGGACACTATACAACCTTGCATTTGTAATGACTGAACAATGTCTGAATAATGAATTTTCATTATGTAAAATATTACAACTATTAGAAAAACAACAGCAACTATAGTCCATTTACCCTAGAAAATACTTCGTAATCAAATCCCCAACCAACTCTCTCCCACCCCCACCCATAAAATCAATAACCAGTTCACTCCCAGGGCTGCAAAAATCCCTGCGAGGTCTTTTTGTGAGGTCAGGAGGTCTTTTCTGTCTTGAAAGCATTGTTAAGTATGTGACCCAACCGACAATGGAAAAAGACTTATTTGCAGAGTACAAATGAATAATTAATAATAGTATAATCATTTAGACCTCAAAAGTATAAGAATTTACACCTAATACGGATGCATTTGCTTCTTCTTCTTCTTCTTCTTCTTCTTCTTCTTCTTCAGGGATCGCCACAGTGAATCATCTCTCCACCTATCCCTATCTTCTGCATCCTCTACATTTGCACCCACTAGCTTCATATCCTCATTTATTCCATCCATATACCTCCTCTTTGGCCTTCCTCTTTGCCTCCTGCCTGGCAGCTCCATGTCCAACATTCTCCTACCAATATACTCACACTCCTCTGAACATGTCCAAACCATCTTAATGTGACCTCCCTAACTTTGTCCCCCAAACGTCCAACATGAGCTGTCCCTCTGATGTACTCATTCCTAATCCTGTCCAACCTTGTCACTCCCAAAGAGAACCTCAACATCTTCAGCTCTGCTACCTCTAGCTCTGACTCCTGTCTCTTCCTCAGTGACACTGTCTCTAAACCATACAGCATGGCCGGTCTCACCACTGTCTTGTACATACGGATGCATTTGCTGCTTATCCAAAAATTTGAAAAAAATTACAATTATATGGTTCCTTAGATGTTATGTTTTGTGATTACCATAATTTATTTACCTAAGGTCCTGTACTGTAGAAGGATTGAACAGAAATCTCTGGTGTAAAAGTTTGCCCAAGATGTCTTTTGATGTATTTACAATTGCCTGCCAGTAGGTGTCGATCTGTGGTGTTTTTGAGTATCATCTAATAAAGACGCTAACATGCAGCCTGAATAATAAAACCTGCGCTTATACAAATTAATAACCTTTAAATAGCTGTTCACTGTAGTGTCCACCATGCATGAAGGGATTAAATCAAAGCATGTCCTTGATACAGAGTGTATTTAGTTGGTGGTTACTAAGCTACAGGCTTAGTAAATCACTAAAGAGGCTAGCATGCAGCTTTAATATTAAAACCAATTATTACATAAATTAATAGCTTTTAAATAGCTGTCCAGTGTGGTGACCACTATTGCATGAAAACTCCATGTGCCTGACACAGAGTATATTTAGTTGGCAGTTGCTAAGCTAGCAGCTTAGTAAATCAAATAATGTCAGATGCTTTGTGAACACAATTTGCAAGTAATATTTTGTACTGTGGGTTTTATATACAGTACGTACATATGGCTTGCAATCTTCAATAGGACAATTATGATTAGGAGACTTTGGCTGATGAATTTGAACATGTCTTTTTTTGTTGAAAATGTCACTTTTGCAACATAACATGAAAACAAAACAGTACTGTACAAGTAACCTTAAATCTTAACACATACTAGTAAATTACTTAGAATGTTCTTAGTAATTATGAGTTCACAAACTAAGCAGTAATTACTGAGACTTGCATTTCTCCTTCAGAACTATTTGCTAATGAAGCTCTTTCATAATAACTACTAATTAACTTCTGATTACATTTCAGTCCAAATAGTAAATTCCTGATCTCCCTGAGATCTCCTAATATACCTCAAACTATTCCAGTACCTCATTATTATTATTATTATTATTATTATTATTATTATTATTATTATTATTATTATTATAGGTCTCTTCAGAGGAACACAGAGTCACTGTGCCCGTCAAGCTCAAAAGAAAGAAAGAACTGGACAACCTACAAAAGTACAAGACTGCAATGTAGCAATGAGTAACAAATATTCTCCATTAAAAAGAAATTATTTGCTTATATGTAACAATATGCTCCCTGTAAGGGGAAACTCAATCAGCACTTACTGAGTAATCAATCAGTAGTTCTTAGTAGTTATTAGGAGCAAGTTTTTTAGAGGAACTGCTCATTCCACTACTGCTTGTTCCTGTTTAGTTCCTACACAGTTACCAATAACTGAAATATATACATTTTGTTAAGTTTCTTCTCTTGTCCCTCTGAGGAAGCCCTTAAAGTCAGGGTCTTTTCTTTATCTATTCACTTTATAACAGTCTCTTAGGACCTCAGTTTTCCATCGTGCTTTGCATCAATTTTACAAATGCACATAAAAAGCTTTTCCTGCTTAATTGTCTAGGCTGCCATTTACTTCTTGCGATCATTGGTCATGACAGTTGAATTTAAAATGAGTTCATTCATGTTTTCTCCTTTTTTTGCTCATTCTTAATAAATGCCAAGCTACCAATTTTGAAACTAATTCGAAATTGCATTATGGCACATAGCTAGAGTCAGCATTGCTGGACATCTTGGCGCTGTAAGAGCTGGTGTAAAGACAATTACATTGCTCTCTTTCACAATCTCAAGCAGGTGAAAAGGTCAGCGGTTTGCCAAGACTACACATTTCTCCTGGAAACAGCAAGTTCAGAAGAACAAGCCTGTTACAGCTCTATTAGAACATTTAGTTCGTAGTCATGTCACACATATATCCTTTCTGTTAAACAACACAACTCTGGAGAAGAATTTAACACGAGGTGTGAATGTAACAGCAGGGGTGCCTGCTTGTCTTTAAAGAGCATCTTTACAGATGGTATTTAAAATGACATTTATTTATTTAAAAGTACAGAGATTTTTTTATTAATTATATAGAGGTTGTCTAAATATACAAAAACATACAATAGGATACCTGATTATTACACTCGCGTGTGCTTTTTGAACATCTCGTTCCAGATTTAATCCCCTTTTGCTGTTATAAGAATATATCCACACTTCTGGGAAGGCTTTCTGTTAGATTTTAGAGTATAGCTGTAGAGATTTGCTCATTCATCCACAAAAGCATTAGTGAAGTCAAGCATTGATGTCAGGTAAGGAGGTCTGGGGTGAAAGTACATCCCAAAGGTATTTAGAGGGGCTGTGTTCAGGGCTCTATGCATGACGCTCCAGTTCTTTGAATCGCTATTTGGAGATTGTTTTGTGCGCAGTCTTGTGCACAGTCTTGCTGAAAAGGTTTGGGCTATGACTTTTCCAGTGATGGAACACTGTAGCATACACAAGCATTCTTCACAATTGTATGTTTCCAACTTTATAGAAACAGTTTGGGAGATGCCCACATGTGGGTGTGATGGTCAGGTGTCCACAAACTTTCTGCCATACTGTGTAGTTGTTAATGCATTAATAGGAGCATTAACATTCAGACTTTTTATTAGATGGAATGAAAGCTATCATTCACAATTAAGATATTTAAATGATATTTGTTTAAAGGAATTCACTGAAGATAACATATCAGGAACAGTAGGATGGTTATAAAAGTATTACATACAATCTCTATTTTATTTTACAAGTTATTTTGCTAGCAACACATGCTAGCACCATGTCCACATTTCCACCAGTGAAGCTTTAATGATTCTTTTTTTTCTTTTTTTGCTTAATTGCTTTTTTTGCTTAATTGTTATTAATTAAAACATTGTGTAAACACAATTCTCAAGGTCAACAGTCCCGTTTCTATTCCATTTACACAGATTTTTTACACTATTTAAAGACAGACAGACAGGCACACACACACACAAACACACACACACACACACACACACACACACACACACACACACACACACTGGTGCTGAGGTTCTGGGCTGATATTCAACAGTCTCCTCACCTCCTCTGCACAGTCTGGGAAACTAAAAATACACAGCATCATAGTCTCTCTCTCTCTCTCTCTCTCTCTCTCTCTCTCTCTCTCTTTCTCTCTCTCGCGCGCGCGCTCTCACACACACGCACGCACACGCGCGCACACACATACACACACACAAAAAACCCCACACTTTTACTCTCTTTAATAAGCATATATATATATATATATATATATATATATATATATATATATATATATATATATATATATATATATATATATATATATATGCACACACATGATTGAAAATGTATACACACTTTTACACATCTTAATAAATATTCTCTGTCTGTCTGTCTCTCTCTCACATGGACACACACATACACATACACACACACACACACACACACACACACACATGCAGATGCAATTCTGAACCCAGATAATTATAATAATCTATTAAAAATCATAACTATAAATAATAATTACACACACACTGACACATACATACACACACAAACCCCCACAAAAAAAAACACATACACAGACATTCACACCATTAAATCTACTATACTAGAAAGACAGATGTAGATCCATGACACTTTACCATGACACCTTTTCTATAAATCTTCACTGAGCATGCTAGGAAAGTATTGGTGAACAGATCTATACGTTACTGGGCAATAGTGAGGTGTTGCCATAACAACCCTGAAACCGTTGCTGATTAAAGTGTGTGAAGTAACGACCCATGTGAATTAGGATGGAAACCCAGGCTGAAATATGTCCTTCGCTCATTACATACACAGTAGGAAATGTAAGGTGCAAAGAACACTCTAACATTTTCTTTCAGGTATAAATTTTTTATTTAAAAGGTGTTGAAAAAAAAATTTACCTGTAGTAAAAAAAAAAATAGTGAGCATGCTTATTTGGCACAATGGATCTGGCATTTACGATTCCTGCAAGAGTCTTTGACAAGACATAATTCACTGTGAATCCTATTATATGGAACTGAACAGTAATACGAGATACATTATGATATTTCTGATGACACACCTTTCTAGTTTTGTGAAACAAATAAATAATTTAAAGCAACGTTTGACGATTCATTCTGTCTTACAGAAAGCTTGATTTCTTTGATAAGAAAATCTTCAAAAAAAAATGTCCTCAATTCTTAATGAGAATTATTACTAACTAAATTACTAAATAACTAAATAAATAAATATGGTTAATTATTTTTTCTTGAAAATACGGACGGACGGACGGACGGACAGATAGATAGATAAGATAGATAGATAGATAGATAGATAGATAGATAGATAGATAGATAGATAGATAGATAGATAGATAGATAGATAGATAGATAGATAGATAGATAAACAATGAAATAAGATAGAGACAGAGTGGGGAACACAAGAAACAGATCAGGCAAGCAGAAAGACAGACACAAAGGTAGATAGACAAATATAGAGAGATAGTGACAGACAGACAGACAGACAGATAGACAGACAAAATGGTCAGACAGACTGATAGATAGATAGATAGATAGATAGATAGATAGATAGATAGATAGATAGATAGATAGATAGATAGATAGATAGATAGATAGATAGATAGATAGATAGATAGATAGATAGATAAACAATGAAATAAGATAGAGACAGAGTGGGGAACACAAGAAACAGATCAGACAAGCAGAAAGACAGACAAAGGTAGATAGACAAATATAGAGAGATAGTGACAGACAGACAGACAGACAGACAGATAGACAGACAAAATGGTCAGACAGACTGATAGATAGATAGATAGATAGATAGATAGATAGATAGATAGATAGATAGATAGATAGATAGATAGATAGATAGATAGATAGATAGATAGATGAAACAAATAAATAATTTAAAGCAACGTTTGACGATTCATTCTGTCTTACAGAAAGCTTGATTTATTTGATAAGAAAATCTTCAAAAAAAAATGTCCTCAATTCTTAATGAGAATTATTACTAACTAACTTACTAAATAACTAACTAAATAAATATGGTTAATTATTTTTTTTTGAAAATACGGACGGACAGATAGATAGATAGATAGATAGATAGATAGATAGATAGATAGATAGATAGATAGAAATAGATAGATAGATAGATAGATAGATAGATAGATAGATAGATAGATAGATAGATAGATAGATAGATAGATAGATAGATAGATAGATAGATAGATAGATAGATAAACAATGAAAGAAGATAGAGACAGAGTGGGGAACACAAGAAACAGATCAGGCAAGCAGAAAGACAGACACAAAGGTAGATAGACAAATATAGAGAGATAGTGACAGACAGACAGACAGACAGATAGACAGACAAAATGGTCAGACAGACTGATAGATAGATAGATAGATAGATAGATAGATAGATAGATAGATAGATAGATAGATAGATAGATAGATAGATAGATAGATAGATAGATAGATAGATAGATCAAAAAACATAAATAAATAATTCACCTCAGAATCTGACCACCACAAAACGATCACTACATATTTATACAAGGAAATCAATTTCCTTCCAAAAAAACTTGGATCTAGGTTCACAAACGACAGCCCTGCTAGCCTGACCATTCATCAACAAGCCAGGCATGTTTCCCCTGGCAAATTCATCATACTGATTACAGTAAGTGCAGTGAAGTAATTCAATAAGCAAAGTGGAGTTTCATTAACACCTTTTCTACGGTCTAATCCCCCAGTCTAGCGAGAGAACAGCTTATTAATAGAGTGGGCTGAGCTGTAGCAAGGCTTCATTTTACATGAGCGTCACACGAAGTCACACTTTCAACTGCTCCACCAATTAGGACTCTTACTATGAATATGAATGACAAATTAATGATTTGCAGGTGATCGAAATCAGTTGTTTTTCTTGCATCTTTAACAGATCTCCATATTTATTAAATCTGTCCCTCTCTGGCAGAAGATTAAAAGCTCAGTCTTGGTAAACCTAATTCAAAATTCAAGCAAGGTATGACTTAAAGCCGAGAAATTCAAACTAGGCTCTTAACACAAAGCCTTATATATTCAAAACACCCTTGAAGCTCAAAGATGTATTACTTGAGAAACACACTGTGTGGAGAGACTGAATATAGCCAGCATGAAGGAAGAGACCCACTCTGTGGTGCTACTGGAATATCACCCACATCAATCCTTAATTATTCTAGCCATGGGCACTTGGCAGCAGAATAAATGATGTTCTAAGGTCTAAGCTCACACAGACACATTCATCTTATTATAACACGCATTAAAGCGCTCATATGTTTCCAGCTCGATCGGCTACCTGCTTGATGTGCTGAACCTATTGACAGTCTAATTCATTAAGCCCAAATTATAACAAGATACTGCGTGAGCAATAACAAACATCATCTTTTCCTGTCATTCCCTTCAGATAGCAAACAGCCTAATATTCAGTCTTGTCATCATTACTTAGATGTAAGAGTATGACCTTAAAATGCAGTTGGTCCATTATTTTGAGACAGAAGCCCAAGCAGACAGCAATGTGACACGGGCCATAAACTAAGTAAAGCCCGAGGTATATTGTGTTCTAATGGGAGGGTTTGGTTGAGCATCGTCATTGAGTTACAGAAGTCAGTCATAAATCCTGTTTGCTTCTGCTTTTTGGTGCAGCACACCAGTTCATAAATGATTCAGATGAGCGTGTCTGTTCACAGATGGAGATATCCCCCGGACACGTACAGAGGCACGCATAGATATAAGTCACAGCCTGGATTGGAGCTGATTCAAGTTCAAAAGTACATCCATGTTTACATAGGAAAAGTCTTTAAATTTACTTATTATTAAGTCAAGTGAAAGAGATGGGGTTAGATAAGTGTCCAGACCACCAGCTTTAAACAGAAGCACTTGCCTGAAGGCAAAAAATGAATCAATTATGAATAAAGAAATAGGGATAGAAAATGTGGAAAAGGAAAGTGTTTTGCACATGTATATGAAAAATAAGATGACAGGCATTAAAATAGGAGCTGCAGATCACCAATTTATGCTTGCATGTAATAGTCCTAGCTCTAATTCTCAAATTAACAATGTATTAATACTGTAACCATAAAATTAATAACATATATGTTTTTTTCTCTATTCAGTATAATCTACTATAAACACAATTTGAAATAGCATTCTATTGTTGTTTTTTGTATGGTTTTGTGTGTGTGTGTGTGTGTGTGTGTGTGTGTGTGTGTGTGTGTGTGTGTGTGTGTGTGTGTGTGTGTGATTACAGCCCAAATATATGAATCAAATTTTCCAAAAAGGGTGCTGGATTTAATACTGCTCCTTGCTGGAGCACAAGAAAAATCTAATTAGAGTCAGAATTTTGCATAACTGACTAAACTGACTCATGCCTCTGTTTTAGGTAAATCTCACCACATGCATGTAACTGTCTCAACAGAGCTTAAATCCAGTTGAGAGCTGAATACAGATGTGAGCACACTGGGTATTAAATTACTAAAACTCAGAATATGGCCCAAGGTGTTGCTACTTGTGCAGCAATACTAATATTACCAAAATTATATGCAATACCGGGATCCTTGTAAATTCCATCCATTTCATTTCCACCTTTGTGTTGGATCACAAAATGTTGATAATGCTGTTAATTATAAAAAATTATATTTAAAAAAACACTGCAGCATAATTGATCAATGGAGCATGCCAAACGAAAGCATGCAAGATGTTTACTGGCTTATTGCAGATCTCACGATAAGAAGGCGATTTACTCCTAAAAAATAAAAAATAAGTTGCTTTTGCCAGCCTGCTTATTATGTAAATCTAAGACTGACCCATTATTCAGGGGAAATGAACAGGAAAAGGAAAGTAAGCAGCAGAATATAAATCGGTAGATAAGAAGATAAGCTATTGTGAACAACAGATAGTCTGCAATTGCAAATGGTTAATTCAAATAGCCCTGTGACCCGAGGATGCTTGGTAATTATGGAAATGAAAGTGAGGAGAGAGGTTATGTCATTAATACAGCTTTGTTGTCCCAATGGATTTCAGACAGAAAGCAGGTTTACTTTCAAGAATGGATTTCATTAATGTTTTCCTTTTTTCCCTGAGGAGGTTAGAGGAGTGATCCAATTACCTCCAAGGCATTGCATCTGGCTCTGTTATTTACCAGGCATGATCATTTAAGGCAGCAGCCAACACTAGGCAGGAACTGATTAAGAAGATAAAAAAAAAAAAAAAAACTGCCAAAATGATCCCCCACAACTGCTGCTGCAATTAACATGACTGAGAAGATTTGCTATAAATGCAAGCAGTGCACGTTTAATAACAACACTATTTATGTACTACAAATGTAATAGGTAATATCAGTTACTTTGATATTGACCTTAGAAACTCCATAGTCCTTCGAGTATATTATTGCTTCAATCATACTGTAATTGCATTATTGGCATATAAACATTACCACGGCGTAATGTCTGTACAGCATCATCTTAATGACCTGTGAGTAGACTGTTGCTGCTTGTGTGTACACACAATTCAACAGATTCAACAGTAAATCAAACAAATTGTCTCCACAGGAGTCAGGATATAGCCTATAAGCTACAGTATCAAGTATCAAGATATAGATTAAAAACGCTAGGAACACAGACAGGTTAAAGCGTACTTGTTTGACTTAATTATAAAATATATTTATAGTTATTAAATCTTAAATCTTCTAGATTTAGAGACAACTCAGTAGTTTTTGCGGAGAAGAAAACCTTAAGATAGTGATAGCTGCATACATTTAAATATTACTTTAATCATACAGAATACTTCTAAAACTCTGAATTCCTCCATATATTTTTGTGCCAGTCTCCAAATTTTATTGAACTCATCGATCAAATAAATATGTATAAGCAGGAAAGAGCTCACTTTCTGCTTGGATTGCATGATGCAGTTTGAGTATTTCAGAAACTGTTGATCTTCTGGCATTTCCATTTTCAACACTCTCTGGTATTTGCACACAGTGGTGTGGAAAACAAAAAACATCCAGTGAGCACCAGTTCCAAGCATCTCCTAGTCTTCAACTACATTCTCTCAACTCCATATTAATTCCCATGGTTTTGGAATGGGATGTTCAACATGTAAATATGTATTTATGTATGTAATTGGCAGGTGCACACATTATTTTAGCCATATAGTGTATGTTTTGTTAGTATGTTTGATGCCAATGCTTGAGCCTGTCACATTTCTACCTCTCTGCTGCTAACAGTGCTGCTAACCCGGGTCTCTCTCTTGCAACAGTAGAAAATCTCACCTGGATTCTGTAGACTTATAGCTACAACACATACTTTATCCCAGGACTCTTATTCAGAATCTGCTCATACTGATGATCCTTTCAGCACACATAATATTGTTTGACTTTCTAAAATTGTAGAAGACTAATAATTCATATTTCCATAATGTGGTTTCACCGAAAAGAGTTTAGTTCCTTTCAAGGTTTTTTCCTCAAGTCATTTCAGGCAGTCTTCCATGCTACTGTCATCTATAGCATGAAAGATAAGACATGAAAGACATATATGGATCTGAATTTTGTTGATGGCCATCTGTAGCGTCTATTATGCATTTACTGGGCTGCATCCTGGAAAGTACATTGCGACAACAATTACTGTGTGTAGAGAATCTCACAGAGGTTAGCTGTATGATATGTTATAGTTCAATGCTTATAAGAGACTTATGACATATAATATGGCTCGGATTGCTGACTTAAAAGCATGGTTTGATCCATAACAGTCATGTTTTACGGTGCTTTATTCTATGTTTACTGTTATAGCTTTTGTTAATTCTTCATTAATAGCTGTTAACAAATTATTTGTTTTCAGAATAAATATAGAATAAATGCCTAGAAATATGGCAAAGTGTATGTATACTATTAACTAATCACTTTATCATACTGATCATATCATTATGCCCCAATACTGCTGAATTCTCAATTCTGGTTAGTCAAAAGGTGTTAATTAATTGTCTATAGCAGCAGTTCTGACAGTAGTGCTGGCGGCAATTCATATTATAGGTTTAAATTAATGTTCCTGTTTGAGTATGTTATTGTTTCTATGGTAACATCTACTTCACAGGGACTTGTATGGTCACATTTTCTACATTAAGAGATTTTAGTATAGATGTATAGATGAAATGGTGAAGATTTTGTTGTTTATTTTGATTTAAATTAATTTTTGGAAGTGTCAGTATTTTATCAAAGTCAGATGTAAGCAGGGCTTTATAGGTTCTGTGTTTTGTCTATGTTTTTGTATTAACTTCGACTGGTCAACTGGTTGACCAGTCGACTGGTCCCACCATCTCTCAGGGAAAAAGGTAGGTATTCATCTAGACTCTTCTCTGTTCTGGCACCAAGGTGGTGGAACGAACTTCCCCTAGATGTCCATACGGCCGAGTCACTGGCCATCTTCAAACGGCAACTGAAGACTTACCTCTTCCTTAAGTACTTAAACTAGTTCCTATTTTTCCCTGTTTATGTATTATGTTGTTGTGTTTAAAAATAAATAAATAAATAAATAAATAAATAAATAAATAAATAAATAAATCCCAACTCAGTTTAGGCTAATGGTATCCCAAGTTTGTGTCCTATTGAACCAGTGTTAATGTATTCATTGACTGAAAACTAAAGCACTTTTGTACGTCGCTCTGGAGAAGAGCGTCTGCCAAATGCCAGAAATGTAAATGTAAATGTAAACTTCAAGAAATAGAGAGGAAACACAGACTAGTGAGGGAAAGACTGTTTATAGCTGCTATAGTAAACATACAGTGTCTGAAGCAAAGAATCATTAAAAGGGAGTGTTATTTCTCATAAACTTAATGCAGAACAATGACAGAGAATTAGTGTGAGTGGTTTAGATGGTCATAAATAAAGAACTGTCAAACATGAGTGTGCAGTGTAGCCGGTATCCATTCCCCTAATCAGAAAGCCTGAAGCCACATTCACACTTATTGACTGCCATTCTCTAATGAAGCCACTGAAATGCAGAGATAGATACTTCCCTCATGCCCCACTGCCGAGGTCAAACATCTGCTAGGCTAGAAATTAATTCACAGTACTAGGAATCCTGTGACAAATTGTTCCCATTTGCTTCTACTGATTCTCAGCTGGAGAGATTAACCTGAGTAATATAACAGTCCAGTAAAGAATATCATTAAAGTCTGATTCATCATCCATGCCTGTCTGAGTAATATCCCAATTAAAAAGGATCAGAAAGAATGATTAGAATGATATCTGAGGTTGCCGGATCAGTTGTTGGATGAATACTGCAATGCTGAATGTCCAACTGTCAGAAATGCAGATGGGCATTAGAAATTATTTGAATATTGAATACTGATCAAATGTAATGACTTTAGACCAAGTGTTCCTGGAATAGACTCCACTGTGCATCCACTTTGACCCTGGCTAGGGTAAAAATCTTACTAAAGATAAATGAATGAATGTATACCTGTGCAATTATCTACACAGCCAATCATATGGCAACAGTACAATGCAGTAAGTCATGCAGATAAACACCAGCATCTTTAGGTAATGCTCACATAAACCATCAGAATGAGGAAAAAGTGATCTAAGTGATTTTGACCGTGGCATTATTGCTGGTGCTAGATGGGCTGGTTTGAGTATTTCTGCAATCACTGATCTCCAGAGATTTTCACACAAACAGTCTCTAGAATTTACTCAGAATAGTGTAACAAAAGAAAAACATCCAAGTGGCAATTTTGCATTCAGAAATGCCGTGTTGATGAGAGAGGTCAACAAAGAATGGCCAGACTGGTTTGAGATGGCAGAAAGGTTATAAATGTGGTGAGCAGAAAAAACATCTCAGAATGAACAACATGTCAAAGCTTGTGGCTAGTGGGCTACAACAGCAGAAGAGAACAGCATCGGGTTCCACTTGTATCAGCCAAGAACACAAAGCTGAGGCTACACTGAACACAGGCTGGTCTGATCAATCTTGATTTCTGCTGAGGTTCACAGATGGTAGGGTCAGAATTCAATGGCCACAGAATGAATTCATGGACTCAACCTGCCTTGTGTCAACAGTCCAGGCTGGTGGAGGTGCTGTAATGGTGTGGGGAATGTTTTCTCATTCATGCATCATTTGAGTGTTACAACCTATTTGAGTATTGTTGCTGACCATGTGTGTCCTTTCATGGCCACAATTTACCTATCTTCTAATGAACTAGCATGATAAAACACCATGTCACAAACCAAAGTCATCTTAAACTGGTTCCTAGACAATCTGGAACTAGACAATGAGATCAATGTTCTTCAGTTGCCTTTCCAATCACTGGATCCAATGGAATCAATTAAACACCTTTGGGGTGTGGTTGAAAGGGAGAATTGCAGTGTGAAAGTGCACCTGACAAATCTGTATAACCTGAAGCAATTATGTCAACATGAACCAGAATCTCAAAGGGATGTTTCCATCATCTTGTGGAATCCATGACATGAAGAATTGAGGCTGCTCTCAGAGCAAAGGAAGGCCGTTTTCAGACAAAGCTGTAAAATCGACAGTATTTCTTTACACTGTAAGAAAGTTTCATATACAAAACATGGAACAAAAATGGTTTCAAAACATTATGTATTTATAACAATGGTTTTGACAAAGGAGTACTCAGAGGAAGGAGGAAAATAAGAGACAGAAAAAGAGCAGTAGCATCTGTGGAGTGCTCAGAAAGTAGGGCTGTCTCCAATAAAACAGACAGGGAATGCAAAGCCCCCAATTTGGTGAATGTGCCAATAGGCTGAGAGGCAGTGAATTAGAGCTGCTGGATTTATGTTGCTGTGGCTGGACTAACAGTGCTCCGGGGACACATTCGTTTGGTCCAATGGCCTTTTATAAAGGCCAAAACACACTGGCAGGGACATAAAGATGCCTCAGCTGGGTACTTATGACTACTGTGACGTGTCTGTACACTGATTCATCTAATGCCTGCAAATCTCCACAGATGGATTAACAAATTAAAGAGCAACACGTGCAGGAGTGCCCACTGTGTGTGACGATCCAACAGGTTACAGCAAAAATGTTCTAAATTTATCTTCATAGCATTCTTCTACAGTGTAAACAGGCGTAAGTTTGTAGAATACATAATTATATATAGTTATGTATAATTATATAATTATGAGCATAGGCAACAGCCTGTGCCTATAATCTGATGGAATTTGTCAGATTGCATACAGACAGTTCAGATTTTATATCAATTCTGAATATCACAACAGGTAGGACTGAATAATGTATTACAGGCCAGGACTATCACTGCATGTTAGTGATAGTCAAGTTGGTCCATGTAAAATAGAACGAACGTTAATTAAATGTTAATAAAGTGTATAATTTGTTTATTCATTCTTTTATATTAAGTAACAGCTTTATTCCAATTAAGAGGCATTGGTGGCTCAGTGGTAGGTTACTCGCCTATCATGCGGAAGGCCCGGGTTCGATTTCAGCCAATGCCTCCCCCGCCACTGGATGCAGTGCCGGTCCCAAGCCTGGAAAAATGGGAGGGTTGCGTCAGGAAGGGCATCCGGCGTAAAACATTTGCCAAGTTGTTGTGCGGACCAGTTGGTCCGCTGTGGTGACCCCGAACAGGGAGCAGCCGAAAGCTTGCAGCAACAGCTTTATTCCAATTAGTGTAGTGGATCCATTGAGCCTATACAGGAATACACTCTGGATCAATAGTGTAACCGGTCTATCTACTGGCAAGTTTGTAAGAGGTGGGAGGGAACCGAGGACCCCAGAGGAGACTGAACTCTTGGGACTCTTGAGCTGTGAGGGAGTAATTCTACCGGCTGCACTGTCATGTCTCCTTCAACATTTTATTATAAACTTTAAAGCTTCAATTACCTTTGTAGATTTTATTTTGTTTATTCCCCTGAAAGATTTCCTTAGTAATAGAAAACATTTCCATTAGCTAATTCCATCATATTTAAAATGTGTACACCTTGGAATCCAAAATGGCTTCATAGTAAATTATGATGGTATTCAGTATCCTAGCTAGTGCACTACATATCCAGAAAATCAGCATTTGAGATTTACACACATTTCAACGGTGTGATAATTGACTTTTGGAAATTAAATGCAAACAGTATTTTAAGCAGAGGATCCTTGATGACATTGATTGGATAGAAGATAGTAGCTTTCGGCTACTCCCTATTCGGGGTCGCCACAGCGCAACAACTTGGCACAGGTTTTACGCCGGATGCCCTTCCTGCCGCAACCCTCCCATTTTTCCGGGCTTGGGACCTGCACTGCAGCCAGTGGCTGGGAATCAAACCCGGGCCTTCCACATGATAGGCGAGAAACCTACCATTGAGCCACCAATGCCTCCAAGAATAGAAGATATTCTATCCAAGGATAGAAGATAGTAATAACAACTAATAACAAATAATACACACCAACATGATAAAAACTGTTCATTGAGATGAATTATAATATTGTTCACTTATCTGTCTAATCAAAATGTTTAGATTTGTTTTTGATTAAATTTATTCATTTATTAACTGCTAGTACTGGCAAAACTGAGTAGTGTTAGAATTAGAGTGGCTATATCAGCCAACAGACCAGGCTAGTGGAGGGAGTGTAATGATGTAGGGAATATTTTCTTGGAACACTTTGTGCCCATTAATATAAATCAATCATCACTTGAATGCCACAGACCATTTGAGTATTAGTCCTGACCATGTGCACCTCTTCATGTCCACAATGTAACATTTTCTAATGGCTACTTCCAGCACAATACTGCAGCCTCTCACAATGCAAAAGCCATCTCAAACTGGTTTCATGAACTTGATTATTTCTACTTCAATGTTCTTCAGTGGACTTCCCAGTGGACTGGATATAATGAAATGCAATTGAAATGTTCTGGGATGAGCTAGAACAGGATTCCCAGTATTAAAGATATAAATTCAGGCCATAATTACTGCATTTATAACCTACATAAACAAACCCTTTCCACTGCTAGAGTGAGTGCTAGCTTCATTTAAGAATAGTTCTGTCATAGAATAGAATCTGTTCTTTATTATGTTTTTAATTATTCACATGCATTTATTCATATGACAATTTTATGCAAAGCAACATACAACTGAGCTCAGCAGTTGAAGGTTAAAGGTCCAACAGTGACAGATTGGCATTACCAGGATTCAAACACATAACGTCCCAATTAGTAGTCCAGAGCCACCCTTGCTCCTTTTCTGCTTTATAAACATCTCTCTACAAAAAAACATTTATATCACAATGTGGGCATGTAGCAGGTAGTGTTGCTGTCTCACAAGTCCAGGGTCCTCAATTCGCTACTGAGTTCAGGTTACTGACTGGGCAGAAATTCTCATGTCCTATCTGTGTGGGTTTCCATGGGTATCTACTGTTTCCTCCTACCTCCCATAAACAAGCCATTATGGCAAATAATTACCCATAGGTGTGAACTTGTGAGGCACTGTGATGGACTAATGTCCCATCCAGACTGTATCCTCAGTGTCCCCAATACAGACTCCAGATCAAACACAACCCTGAATAGGATTAATCAAAATAAATGAATATATCACAATGTGAACATTTTCTCTGTATATTTCAACCCTGGTAACAAACAGAACCAAATTCCCTTTTGTAATGTTTAAGGATTATCAATTACATGGGTAAAGAGTACAAAGGAAACAGTGTGGGGGAGAATAACAGAATAATGAGAATATCATGCAGCTGTCACATGGGTCCCGGTGGTCTAATTAACAGTCCTCTGTGCACAGCATGGTTGGATGTAAGAGAGTTAAGCCGAAGCACAGAAAACAGCCTGAGATAATACTAACACTTGTCTATCCTTCTGTCGCAACTCATTTTAGTAAAACCAGTGGAAAACTCTCACCAATCCTATATTTCTACATGAGTTTTCAACCATTAAATCATTAGTGCATCTGGAGCACATGTACCACTGTGTGGCTAAGCCTCAGTCTACAAATGAGCTCCCTAATGGTGTGTACATTTGGATTCTTGGAACAAAGGAGTAAGTCTCAATTATACAATCTTACCTTTATGAGTCCTCAGCAAAGGCAGCAGACAGTTTAACCTTTGGAAGAGTTGCTTAAATGCAAACAAAACAGACAGCTCTATGTTTTGGAAATACACTGCAGCCTTTTTACTATGCAATGCTTGCTTGTAGCTGCTGATGAATATGTGTGTTATCTGTGGAAGTTTTCGTCTGCGTTGCTGTTTGATGTGTGGGATATTCACAGGATGCACAAGCAGCAGCATCTGCTACAGACGCACAGACTCTCTAATCAATCCGCCTCATCTCTCACACCGCCTGACAACATGCATACACATGCACACACACACACACACACACACACACACACACACACACACACACACACACACACACACACACACCTGCAAAAATAAAACTACACAGCTTACTCAGTCCACTTAAAATAGAGATGATATTTAAAAAAAAAAAATAGCAGAGGAGTTCAATTAGTTTGCAGCACATGGTTTAAAAAGTGGAAATTTGACAAATGAGTGTACACAGTTTCTGGCCCATTTCCTGGCTCATGGGAACTCTTCAGATGGGCAAGATTATCATCCACTTCTTTTTGGCTACTTTTAGTAAAAATCCAGTATTTGATGAAATCCAGGACTGTCAGTCTTATTCTATCCCTTATTGGAAGCAAATTTCCAAATTGGGATTTGATTTCTTGTTGATTGTAAGTCTTTTCATACTAATATACAGAAATGAAATGTCTTGTAGCCTACAATGGCTAGTGAAAGATGATCACAGAAGTAAGACTGTTAAAATGGTGTCCACCATTTCTATATTTTCATCCATAGTCTGTATTGTTTTTTATTCAATTACATTTTTTGATGAAGTGATACAAAGATATGTATTTTTGTCAAATCTGTCTGAGGATGAAATTGCCTCATCCAATGTGCATGCACTTTCAACAAATGACACAAATTGTGTAAAATAAATACACACACACATACATACATACATACATACATACGTACATACTGTTACGGGTAGCAGGGCTGAGGGTGAACCACTAGGGGGCCCTCAGTAGGGGTTGTCATGTTATGTTTGTTTATGTTTATGTTTTGGCCATGTGTGTGTTTAAGCCCCGCCCTAGCCTAATGTGTGTTCCTGCCCCTGATCACCTGTTCCCAATGTTTCCCTGATTATGTTCTCTATTTATAGTCCTGTCTGTGTCATCATTATTTGCTAGTCCTCGTTCGTATGTAGGCCGAAGTGGTGTCGCGGTTTTTGTTTCATGTCATGTCTCATGTGTTATGTTTAATAAACCCCTTTTTGTTTCACGGAAGCTTCGCGTTGGGTCTGTTATATCCAGCCGGACACCGCTGGCTGTAACACATACATACATACATAAAACTTTGGAAATCACTGTTAATTAATTTCTGCCATGTCTGCTACCAAAGGAGTTCAGTGCCTTTATTCAGTCTCATACCATCAATCCAAACCTCCCTTCAAAGCCCAAACATCTACAGATATGCACACACACTCTACATTGATATTGTGATGTAGCAACATGATCCGAAATGTGATCTTGTGATTTGATGCAAGCAATAACACACCAATTCCACACCAAGAAACATGTAGCAATACCTACACAGATTTTTAATTAATGAGATGTTCAGGATCTGAGGTGGATCAAAAGACTGCAGCCTCAAAGGCATCCTTGTAAGCTATATCTGAGTACACAGCTAAACACAGAGTGTTGATTTTTGTTAACTGGCTAACCATGCACTGTTCAAGGGATGTCTCGATACCATTACTGGTCTAATATCATGCTCTTTTATTCCAAATACTCGTATTCATAAAAATGCTTCAGGCTGAGCATCCAATAATTCAATGTCACATGAGCCTAGTGTACATTACCTCTAAAGAACATTTTACAGCAATCTGGATGTATTACACAATCAATGATTACAATTAAAGCATAGCAACTGTGCTTTGCAGCCTGTGCAAATGGCAAAAATATCGACATGATCTACAACATCTTCCCCTGTTAAAAAAGTCATCTGTGAAGTCTTCTTATGGCATTTAAACAGACTTTAATAAAGTGTGCAAGAATGTTTAACACAGAAGCAGTATCACAGAGGGCTGTCACTGAAATGACTGTACGATGCTGCGAACTGCATGCACTCACAGGTATTTGTATGAGAGCAGTGGAGCAGTGAAGTGAGCAGGTAGAAAAACTCACTTGTGATAGTACTTTAGTTCTGAGCACTGAGCTAAGATACACATGCGCTCCGGGTCTACACTTTGCCCATGAGTCAAAGTGCAATTCATTGCATTTTTTAATGGCCACTCTCACTGATTCTGCTCTGCACAACCAAGTCATCCACTCTTAGGCTCTCTATTAAAGATATGTTTTAAATGCCATAATATACTGAACATAAAAGTCTTTTTAGAGCAGGCTCTGATCACCCTCAAGGGAAAAAAACATCCTGTCTTCCAAAACTGTGATTTTCTAACATACTGGGAATAAAATAGAAACCTATATTTACTTTCAGAATCCCTTTTGTTTCTTTCTTTACACTCTTCATTTTCTTAGACAGTGAAACTGCAACAGAATGTTCTGAATTTGATTCCAGGATACATTTCTGAGCTTAACCTAACTCTTTCGTCAAGCACATGAACCATTATTTTCAAATAAGTATCCTAACCGGCTTGTACATCTTTATCAAGACAAAAGAAATTTCCAGCTGCTGTTTACTGAGTGCTGCAGTGCTGAAGGTTCAGGATCCCTGATTTAATCCTGAGCTTGATCCCCGATTCCGGTGTCCTCCCACCTCCTAAAAATATGTCAGTAGGTGGACTGGTGACTCTAAATTTTCTCTAGGAATGAATCAGTGTCTGTGTGAGAGAGTGAGTGAAGCTATACATTAGACCAGGTTGTATTTCTGCATACTCAGAGTCGAGCATATCCATGACCATGATAAAGTGATTTCTAAAAAAAAATCAGTTACATCTGTTTATATTACTTTAAAATAAACATATTCTATTCATATTCTCACTCTGTGTACACTAATATGTCAGCGCAAAAAATAATAAAAATTCTTCCTAAATGTATATAACAATCAAAAAAGTAGCTAAATAAGTCATGTAATATGTCCTTAGTTCTCTAAGGTCCTACACAATTTGTCTCTCTTTCACATACACACTAATGACTTTTACTAAATAATTCACGAGCTAATTGTCTCAAAAAAGGTACAAAACAACATTAATAATTCAGTATTTCATTAGACTACAAGCATCATTGGTGTAAATGCAGAGCAAAACAGAAAAGAAATTCTCTCTCTGTCTCTAACACAAATGTATTCCCACTTCTTAAACCTAGAGTTGTCACATACATCGGATGATCGCAATTTCCACCATTAAATCCAGCAACGCACTACTACACCAGAGAGATCATTACAAATATTTACAGCCCACAGAATGTTCAGTACATTAAAGTTTAAAACTGCATAATATACAAATAATTCACTTTATTTTCTGTAGCCAGAATAGAGGCTGAATGTCAGCGTAAAGCTGCAAGACAAATAGGATTTATTGGATGAAAGTGTTGTACCTCTCTCTCATCTCCATAGCCAAATATAACACAGCCATCTCTGATGTACAAAGAGATAAAGTTAATACCAATTCGCAAACAAGCAGTTCACATTTATTATTAATAATAACATGGTGTGAATAATTTATCACATACTTGTGTTGATAACAGACAAAACACACTATTTCAGTTGCTAGAATAATTTCACCAGACCATATACAAGCTCTGAAATGGGTGCTGTTTATTGTCAGATGCAGATCTCGGGGTTTAATAAGCATAGTTTTGGTAAACTGGTGTGTTTCAATGTTGTCAAAAGGATGCAGTTGTAGTAATAATTTACAATCCCACTATCACATCACCCTGAGCTGGATGGGTTTATGTAAATTCAGTTCCTCTAAATGTTTCTTCCTCATGTCGTCTCAGGTATTTTTTCTTGCTTCTGTCAGCTTGAGCTTGCTCATTATGGATATAAATCTACATCTGGGTTTTATGAAGTTATTTTGTGTTAATAGTGCTGTTGAAATACAATTATATTTAATTGGATGTCGGTAGATGACATACTAAAGCCACGACATGTAAACAATCACTGTGAATTTGAACGCATTTGATGCTATGCTATAATATATGATATCAATTTTCTGACTATTGCATGTTCTCCCAGTGCCTCGGGGGTTTCCTCCGGGTACTCCGGTTTCCTCCCCCGGTCCAAAGACATGCATTGTAGGTTGATTGGCATCTCTAAATTGTCCGTAATGTGTGATTGTGTGAGTGAATAAGAGTGTGTGTGTGTGCCCTGCGATGGGTTGGCACTCTGTCCAGGGTGTATCCTGCCTTGATGAGATAGGCATAGGCTCCCCGTGACCCGAGAATAGTTTGGATAAGCGGTAGACAATGAATGAATGAATAATAATAATAATAATGTATTAGCTCAAGTTATTAAAAATATTAATAAAAGATTATTGAAACTATCTAAACAATAGAGGAAAAACGTCAAGAATGCCTTACTTCTGAATCTGACTAACTCTCACTGAGAGTAAAAATAGACTGTGAAAACACATAGAAGAGAACTAGAGTCTGGTTGTACGTCATAAAACAGATGAGGAAAGTTTCCTGTGCAATGAATGATTTGACCTTAGTAGCTGCAAAGTCAGGTAGTACATCAATCCTGATGGAACACTTAATTAAACTGTGTCAGAAAAATTGGAGAGTGCTGAAGATTGGAGAACCTGGGGGAAATACACCACAACTAAACACAGTAATAAATGTTCTCAGTGAGGAAATGTTATGTAGTTTACCAGCAATTTATGAATTTTGCAAGACTACTGATCTCAAGGTTGTGAGTTTAAATCCCAGGTCCAACAAGCTACCACTGCTGGACCCCTGAGCAAGGTCCTTAACCTTTAATCGCTCAGTTCTATAAAAATAAGATAAATTGTAAGTCGCTCTGGATAAAGGCCATCTGCCAAATGCCAGAAACGTAAATGTAAAGTAGCACCTAAAGTAAAATGTAACAACTTCTTCCAGTGCTAGAGGTAGTTCTTCTTGAGCTAATGTGGTCATCCATGTAAAAAGCACACCGCTGTTATTAAATTCCTAAATGCATGTCTTTCATAAATAAGCATTAATTTAATGTCTTAGTGTAACAAGTAGAAATATGTATGATTTTTGGTATTGGTATTTGAGTTCAAAACTCACAAAAAAGTATTGTAAAAGTAAAGTTTGTGCGATTGCGAATGAAGTACACTATACTGCAAAATAAATGTGGATATCTGAGCATCACACTCATGTTTGGACCTTTCCAAATCTATTGCTATGCTGTATCAAATGCTTTTATGTTCTCTAGCATAAAGATTTTAACCTAGTCCAGCATGACAATGTTCCTGTGCACAAATCAAGGTTCATGAAGACATAATGCGCTAAGGGTGAAGTGGAAAAAACTCAAGCGTCCTGCACAACTGAAAAGCTAACTGAACCACAGACCTTCTCACTCACACCTGACCTCCCTAATGCTCTTGTGACTAAACCAGCCACAATTCCTACAGAAAAACTCCTAAATCTAGTAGAAATCCTTCCTGGAAGAGTGGTGCTTGTTATAAAAGCAAAAGAAAACTAAATGTGGAATGGGATGTTCACAAAGTACACATTGGTTTTGATGGTCACGTTGCCACAAACTTCTGGCCAGATGTATATAATTGATTAAATGTACTGAGATGTGTGAAGTGATGTTTAATATACAATATTCATACATTCATTCATTCATTCATTGTCCACCGCTTATCCAAACTATTCTCAGGTCACGGGGAGCCTGTGCCTATCTCAGGCGTCATTGGGCATCAAGGCAGGATACACCCTGGACGGAATGCCAACCCATCACAGGGCACACACACTCTCATTCACTCACGCAATCACACACTACGGACAATTTAGAGATGTCAATCAACCTACCATGCATGTCTTTGGATTGGGGGAGGAAACCGGAGTACCCGGAGGAAACCCCCGAGGCACGAGGAGAACATGCAAACTCCACACACGAACTCCCAACCCTGGAGGTGTGAGGCAAACGTGCTAACCACTAAGCCACCGTGCCCCCCCTTAATATACAATATGTGAATGCAAAATAAAAATGCATAGACATGAGTATGCATTCTGTTTACAAGGAAAAAGAAAAAGATGAAACTTTTGATGAAACATTTTACAGGCATTCTGCTTATGACTTCATGAGTAGAATATTTAATTCAAAACTAATTGTCACCATAATATTCATAGTCATTATTCCAAGACACTCATTATTTTGAAATACTGAGACGTATAAACCTTAATAAAATAATGTTATAGGGTTTCACATACTGTGGTATAACTGAGAAGCAGTATGTTTTTGTAACATAACCAAATGACTTTCAGGCTGCAATAAAAATTTGCATTGTGGAAGAAAAACTAATCGCTATCTCAGATTTGTACCTTTCTATAAATCCCTCAGAAATCCATGTTTATTTAAGCAGACACACAAAACTAACAAGCTATGCTATTTTGCTTATTTGACCAACAATCCTCTGTAGACCCTGTTAGTAAAAGAGCTTGCATTTTTTTTGCAGGTGTTAGCAGCTTTTTGCCTATTGTTATTGCAAAGCTTTAGTAAATTACAATGCTAGATCTAATTTTGCTGCTAATAAACCACTGGTAATTGTATAAATGTATTTTATATACCTTTACTTTTTGTTTGATTGTAACATCAAATCAGTGAAATGAATCAATGCTGTAACAGTAGACACTTGATTATACTCAAGACTATTATATTGTAGAACATAATGTGTTATGGTATAGATTTTATCTAATCATATCTCCAACCCCTATTCTTAGCCAGTTCACAGTTTATAACACTCTGCTCCACATGTCATAACTACAGGTTAAAAGCCAAATCACGCCTCATTTGATGCATCTGTTCATACTCCAGGCTACACAATATTTTCAGCTCACTCAGGGTGTTATGAGAACTAAATGCTATACTCTGCAATTATGTTTCACTTTTTGCCATAATCGTAACCAATTTGATTAATTTGGGTACCATGGACTGAACTGTAAAGTGCCAGGTCAGCTCCGCTGCCAGCAAGCCCTCGGGCACTGTAGACAGCCAACACAACAAATGCATCTGCTACAAGAGGAGAGCCAGAGTCAAGCCCTCGGCTGCCTGATGATAATGACGTTAAGCCTCCCTGGCTGGTGCTGAGAGCTGGGAGGAATAAATGACCAGCAGTGAGAGACAATGTCAGATGCAATGTGTCTGCTTAGTGCTCCAGCCCTGTCCTCTCTCTCTCTCTCTCTCTCTCTCTCTCTCTCTCTCTCTCTCTCTCTCTCTCACTCTCACTCTCTCTCTACAAAGAGTCTGATCAATTCTGTTGAACCCATTACCTTCCCCACTCAGCAATAAACCTCTGTCCTTTGTGCACTCAAGAACATTAATGACGATCTTGCAAAAGTCAAATAAAGTTTTGAATTTTGTAACTCCTCTCCTTAATGTGGTGGTCATAGTGTGTGCTACACACATATACAATGCATGAAATCTTGTTAGTAATTCTTAAAAAGGCTACAATTTAATTTTTATTAGTTTGATCACAGTCTAGTACAGTGGTAGAGAAAACAAAGTATAGGTGAACACAATAAGGAAAGGAGCCAATAAGAAAACAATAATGGAGATATAACCAAAAAATGAGAGCCCATAAGAGCCCATGTCAGAAGCTTAATCAGTGATGTCTTTTTTTAATTTTTATTTTTTGCAATAAATGATATTCACCTGTTACTCTTTCATACATTCATTTATATCTGGCTTGTTAAACAAGAAAACAGTAACAAAACCACAGAGACAGATTGCAAAAAAAAATGCAACTGATGACAGCGAGGAGTCCGAACACAGTCTGAAACTGTTAACAGACACAAGCACAATTTTAATTAAACCAGGAGAGTTGTGCCATGGGAAATTAGGAAGACCTCGCTGCTGAAGGGGATGCAGTGTTTATAGGCTGATTTGATTGATTAAAATAAATATAGCCTAATAAAATAATAAAAAAAAAACACTACAGTCATTGATTGATAGTACAAAACTCACAAATACATAACTCATCATAATTACAGAGACAAAATGCACGAACATTAATACCCCTTTCAGGAGATTAAATACAATTAAAAACAATGAAATCGCCTGATGAGGTTTGTATTTTTCAGCTTCTCAATGATCTTATTATCATACTTCATCACAATTTTAAGTAAAAGAGAAGATTCCCTATTATGAAAATTTTTTAACATCGGTAATTAGTTATCATTTTAACATTCAGTATTAACACTTTAACCATTTAATATGTGAGGAATAACATGAAAAACAGTGATATTATATCAAAAATGATCAATGTTGGGATATAACAGCAGGATCCAAAGTGTGTTATTCCACTCATACCACAGAGATTTGCTAACAAGTGCAATGTTTAATGCATTAATGAATTGCATAGTGCACTTTATATCTATCAATGATATAGACAAGTTAGCTCCTGTTGTCACTTACATTACAGCAACTATAAATAAACATCCTTGCATCAGTTTCTCCTGAATTCTCTCTAATTAAGCTAATCAAACAACAACAAAAATAAACAGTTTGTCATGTAAAGAAACTGGAAAGGAAGAAATCCTCAAGTTATTTCACCAAAAAGTGAAACAACAAGGGAAATCTGCCAATAAATAAACAAACTAAAAAGGGAAGATCAAAAATATCCAGAAATAGTGAAAGATCTAGCTAATACCAATTTACCACACACCCACACCCATACACACACACACACACACACAGAGTAGTGACCTATAAGAAAATTCTTCCATTGGATAGAATTAAAGAGCACACACTTGAAACCAGACCAAGTGGCGTTGTTAGCTGTGTGGGCGCATGCGAGGAATTCTATTCCGTTGGATGTAATAAAAAACAAAAGCGTGTCAAAGTGACATCTGCTTTGAAAAATTATAAATTTATTATGTCTAAGCTTTCCAGCTGGCTTCATACATAACAGTGTATTAAGAGCAGAAATTATCCCTGCTGTCAATCTGCTGCAAGGTTTTGCCCTTAGTTACAGATCTCCGGTAACCTGGATACTGTCTAAAAGCAATATACGTCAATAAGTTGCCATTTATTCTATTAAACTTTTTTGAATATAACGTTTCTGTTAGCACCTTAATGTTGATTATTTTCCTATTACAGAATGCCCCAAAGTGTTTTTTTTTCTTTCTTTCTTTCACCAGACCTTCTGCTTGCCTTTTGACATAAATAACACAAAAAATGCAGCTTGGCTTTAGAGAAACTGTAGGGTAAAAGTAAGAAGAGCAAAAGGTCTTCATGAAAATTTTATGAAGTATGATTATTTGCAAAGCATGAAAAAGCCACAGGTATGACTGTGAATGATAGAAGAGCTGAGGAAACTGTGAGGAGTGTTGTTTACATACAATATGTTTTTGAACATTTATTCGCTGCACTGAATACAGACTGAGTTTGGAACCCAAAACCACTGATATGATTTGAGATGGAGAACCCTATTAAAGAAAGGGCAATGCTATAGCAAAGTGGGTGAACACGTGCACTCTCACACACACACCAAAGGATTCCTGGAACATAGTAGAAAATGAAACCAGAGACCCTTTCATAACCTAAATACAAAGCAAGCCACACTGAATCAGAGCATCACTCTCATCAGCCATATCAAAGGAATCAAACCACACATAGATCTCTCTCTCTCTCTCTCTCTCTCTCTCTCTCTCTCTCTCTCTCTCTTTTTTTCCCCCTATCTATCTATCTCTGTGTCCTTTACATCTCTCTCCCTTACCTGAGTGCATGTCTTCAATCTTTGTGAGCATATACACACATATAAAGTAACTTCAGAATCATTAGCCACCTTTATGAGAATGGGCAAAAAAATATATAAATATATAAATATATATACAGTCAAGCCTGAAATTATTCATACCCCTGGCAAATTCTGACCAGAAGATAATAAGACGATGTACAAGAGGCATCATTGTGGAAAAAATTATTACTCATCTTTTATTTACATTTGAACAAAACGTGGCATGTCCAAAATTATTCATACCCTTCTCAGTAACCAATAGAAAAGCCTTTATTGGCTATTACAGCAATCAAACGCTTCCTATAATTGCTGACCAGCTTTTTGCATGTCTCCACTGGTATTTTTGCCCATTCATCTTTAGCGATGAGCTGCAACTTTTTCAGGTTGGAGGGTCTCCTTGCCATCACCCTGATCTTGGATCCACTACAGTTCGCCTACAGAGCCAACAGATCTGTAGACAATGCTGTGAACATGGCCCTCCACTTCATCCTTCAGCATCTGGATTCCCCAGGATCCTAGGCCAGGATACTGTTTGTGGACTTTAGTTCTGCTTTCAATACGATCATCCCAGCTCTGCTCAGAAACAAGCTCTTCCAGCTGAATGTGCCTGACTCCATGTGCAGTTGGATCACGGACTCCCTGACAGACAGACGGCAGTTCGTGAGTCTGGGAACGCATGTCTCTGACCTCCAGCACATCAGCACTGGATCCCCCCAAGGCTGTGTCCTTTCTCCTCTGCTATTCTCCCTTTATACCAACGGCTGCACATCTGGTCACCAGTCTGTCAAACTTCTGAAGTTTGCTGACGACACCACCCTCATCGGCCTCATCTCTGATGGGGACGAGTCGGCCTACAGGGGTGAGATTGATCGTCTGGTGTCATGGTGCAGCATGAACAACCTGGAGCTCAACTCTCTAAAGACAGTGGAGATGATAGTGGACTTCAGGAAGGACCCAGCCCCCCTCCCCCCTGTCATCCTCTGTGACTCTCCGGTGACATCTGCTGAGTCCTTTCGTTTCCTAGGCACCACCATCACCAAGAAGCTCAAGTGGGAGCAGAACATCAGGTCTCTCACCAAGAAGGCTCAGCAGAGGATGTATTTCCTCTGTTTCTCCTCCCTGTGAAAATGTTGGTTAACTTCTACACTGCCATCATTGAATCTATCCTCACATCCTCCATCACAGTCTGGTTTGCTGCAGCTACAGCCAGGGACAAAGCCAAACTGTGTCATCCACTCAGCTGAGAAGGTGATTGGCTGCAGTCTCCCATCTCTCCAAGAGCTGTACATCTCCAGGTCCCAGAGACGTGCAGCCAAGATCGCAGCCGACCCCTCTCATCCCAGAAATGAACTCTTTCGGTCCCTCCCCTCTGGAAAGAGGCTCCGGTCCATCAGGACCAGGACCTCACACCACAAGAACAGTTTCTTCCCCACTGCAGTCAGCCTGCTGAACAGTGCCCCACTTACCCCCAGATGACACCCCCAAGAACTTACAGACAACCATGACATTTTCACATTCTAAATTGCACTACATCCTTTGCAAACTCAAACTTCTGTATACAATATTTATTTCATTCTCGATTGTACATACTGTATATACATATTTGGACAGTCACTTTCACTCAACTTTACATTCTAAATTGTTCTTCTTTTCACGCACATTCAAACTTCTGTGTACATATTTATTATCATTCTCAATTGTGAACATATTTTATCTGTATATATGTTTGGACAGTCTCCTTCAATTTCACTTACACTTTTACATTGTAAATTGCAACACGTAACAATTGCAACTTTATTTAATTTATTATAGTTTATTTTATTATTTTAAAATTTTATCTGTTTGTATGTTTGCACCTGACACCAAGATTCCTAGTACTGTAAAGTGCTCTTCGCGAACCCTTTGCTGTACCTGGCAATAAAAACTTTTCTGATTCTGATTCTGATCTCCCTCCACAGATTCTCAACTGGATTTAAGTCAGGACTCTGGCTGGGCCACTGCAAAACGTTAATGTTTTTGTCTGCTAACCATTTCTTCACCACTTTCGCTGTGTGTTTTGGGTCGTTGTCGTGCTGAAATGTCCACTGGTGCCCAAGGCCAAGTTTCTCTGCAGACTGTCTGATGTTGTTGTTGAGAATTTTGATGTATTGCTCCTTTTTCATGGTGCCATTTACTGTGATTAGGTTCCCTGGTCCACCGGCTGAAAAACACCCCCAAAACATTAGGTTCCCACCACCATGTTTGACAGTGGGGATGGTGTTCTTAGGGTTGAAGGCTTCTCCTTTTTTACACCAAATGAAGGCTACATCATTGTGGCCAAACAATTCAATTTTTGTTTCATATGATCATAAAACAGAAGACCAGAAGTCTTCTTCTTTGTCCAGATGAGCATTTGCAAAGGCCAAGCAGGCTTTTGTGTGCCTTATCTGGAGAAGTGGTGTCCTTCTTGGTCTGCATTCGTGAAACCCAGCGGTGTGCAGTGTCCGTTGGACTGTCTGCCTTGAGATGTTGCCACCAGCAGAGCCCAGATTCATCAGGATGGCCTTGGTGGTGATCCTTGGATTCTTTTTTACCTCTCTCACTATCCTCCTGGCCAGCACAGGTGTCACTTTTGGCTTCCGACCACGTCCTCTGAGATTTTTCACAGTGCAGAACGTCTTGTATTTTTTAATAATACTTTGCACTGTATCCCCTGGAACTTCAAAACATTTAGATATGGTCTTATAGCCCTTTCCTGACTTGTGAACAGCCACAATGCGCAGCCGCAGGTCCTCAGTGAGCTCCTTTGTCTTAGCCATGACTGTCCACAAACCAACAGCAGAGACCTTCTGTTTTTCACCTGTTGAGTTGATTAAAACAGCTGTTCCCAATGAATCAGGGTAATTAGGATGCTTTAGAACAGCTTGGACTATTTGGAATGGTATAGAACTTTGGATTTTCCCATAGACTGTGACAGTTTGAGAAGGGTATGAATAATTTTGGACATGGCACTTTTTGTTCAATATTTTTTTCCACAATGATGCCTCTTGCAAATCGTCTTATTATCTTTTGGGAGAAGCCTGTGTCATTTCTGGTCAAAAAAAAAACTTGCTGGTTGAATAAAAGTAACTTTAAGTCAGAATTTGCCAGGGGTACGAATAATTTCGGTCTTGACTATATATATATAGATATATATATATATATGTTTAAAAAAAGATAACTGTACTGAGCAGTTATACTACAGTGAATGCATTCAATCCAAAATGTATGCATTTGCTTACCTGCAAATTCAAGTCAAAGGTAAATGTTCATTCATTCATTGTCTACCGCTTATCCGATCTATTCTCGGGTCGCCTGTGCCTATCTCAGGCATCATTGGGCATCAAGGCAGGATACAGACTGGACAGAGTGCCAACCCATCACAGGGCACACACACTCTCATTCACACACTACAGACAATTTAGAGATGCCAATCAACCTACAATGCATGTCTTTGGACCGGGGGAATAAACCAGAGTACCCGGAGGAAACCCCCAAGGCATGGGGAGAACATGCAAACTCCACACATACATGGCAGAGGTGGGAATTGAATCCCCAACCGTGGAGGTGTGAGGCAAATGTGCTAACCACCAAGCCACCAAGCCACCATGCCCCCCAAAATAAATGTTTTTTACATGAAATTAAGTGAATATGGTGTGCTTTTATTACATATATAAAACTCACAGAAGGTTATTTTTTGATTTATAGCAAAAAAGCAGTTTTACTTGGAAACATTTTAGTCTCTATAGGTGTGCTGGTCACATTACAGTTTGCTAATAAATCAATCAGAATTAAAATAATGTGAAAATAAGCAGTATTTACCATTAGCTAGAAATGGGCTGTCTAGCCAACGTTATACAAGCTATTTGAATCAGTGCTAGTCTATCCTGGCATTATCTAAATAACTAAATAACTGAATAACTTAGTTGACTGCATCCATTCATGGTTATCAATTTAGCACAACTTTTCTTAACATGCTATCTCAAAAAATATGGAGTTCATGTCTTGCAGGGATGCAAAGAAACAGGAAGAAACCTCATTCTATCAAAGTTTTTGCTTACTCCAGCATATTGAAACATTTTACTGAGGTACAGCCAGTTCACAGTGCAGTCTTACAGCTTATCCATCTTCAAACATTTACAGAGAGCTACAGCACTAAGACGCTTTGTTTGTGTAGCAAGAGAAGGTCACTGCAAAAGACACTGATTAACTTGATTGGATAAACTGATATGCATATAAATTATATGGGAACGCTTTCCCATAAAAGCATAGCATCCAGCCAATGGCTGCATGAGCTTTGTAATGAATACTATGAAGGTCTAAATAAAAATGAAGCAGATATTTTCTAGATGTTCCAGAAGGAAAGTGTATCAACATGAGAAGCCACTAAACCCCAGCAGAATAAGCAACAGTACAGAATGATCAACTCCAGCACCGCTCTGTCACAGACATGGATGTGCTCCTTATAAGGTAATAAGAAGTTGAAGTATGGAGGTAGCTTCTCCAGCTTCATCCTGTGCCCCAATGAGATACCAAAAATAGCTAACCAGAGATATTAAAAGGTTAAGAAATATATAAACAGTTCTAGCGTTATGAAGAAAGCCAGGACCAAGAGAGAAAGAATGGCAGCAGGTAGAGCACCCAGGAGAACACAGACTGTAGCAGCTGTAGAGTGTCATCATAAGAGAAACAGACAACAAGCACAAAATTCACTTGCAGAGCTAGCTTGAAATGAGGGTCACTGCTGGGACAAGTGGAAAAACAAAGGAAAGAGGAATAAGGAAGGAATGACAACAAGCTTCAGTCTTCCATCAGAGAAAGAGCTGACAGCAGGGAAGGCTACGGAGGAAGAAGCCACAAAACGTTAGGGAATAAAACACAACAGGGCCTGTCATTACAGAACACAAATCAACAACAAAGTTGATTCATTTTCAATAGTAGTACCTCTTAAATTGTTCGATTCCTCTTATTCCACAGTAATTTGTCACGGCTAACATTTTTAATTGCATTTAAATGTAAATGTGATTTAGTAATGAATACCATTTCATACCTGTTTATAGTTTATAGTTTAAAGTTGGGAAGCATCTACGAGACAAGTTAGTTATACTTTTTTTTTTTTTTTTTAGTTATAACAGCTAAAAGCAGTCATTCCCTCACCAGCCTATTTATTTTTTCTCTCATTAATCTAATAAGACATAAAAATGCAGCTTTGCATTTAGAAAAAAACAAAAACAAAACATCTGTTCAGAAGACTTTCCAGTATTGGAAAACTTACTGACTGTAATATAAAATATAATACATGAACAGGGAAAGATGGCTCTGTTCTAGGCTTCAAACCGAACACCCTGGACGTGGTGGTGGATAGGTAGATGATGGACATAAGTGAGTGAATCATGGACAATTGTAAACACAGCCTCCATGTCACACTGGCCAAACAGCAGTGGTGATTCTCCAGTAGAATATGGCAGCTTCACTGTAACTGACAAGAGTACAACATGTCTTTCTTGCCCACAGCTATCCCACTCTATTCAATGAGTATGTGGATTTCAGAGATGACAGACACGATACAGAGACGATTTTGCTACTACACTGCATATTGCACGATAAATTTGTACATGATGTCACTGCACATTTTTACACACACAGCCACTTTGTTTATTACTTTACTTATGACTACTCTACATTTTATTTACACACTACCATAACTGCTCATCACACATAATATCTAGTTTACAGTTTTAAACCTTCCACACTGATTTTTTTTTTTTTGTATGGTAAATCTGTACAGAAATCTTAAATTTAGAGAGTTATTTATATGTAGAGTGTACTTTTATTCTTTCTTATTTGTGGTAATATTGTGAGTTTATTGTGAACTGTTAAGTAGGAGGACACAGTTACAGGTATGGAAGCTATAATGAAGTCAATAGCAAACACTTCCATAAACATGAGGGAAGAACAGGCAATGGTGATGAGATAATCTGCATACAGCAATAACTAGTGCTAGGCAAAACATATGAGCCAAAGAACTAGATTAAGATGCTGGACTACTGAGCAGAAGGTTGTGTGTTCAAATCCCAGCACTGCCAAGCTGCCACTGTTGGGCCCTTGAGAAAGGTCCTTAAGCCTGAATTGGTCAGTTGTATAAATGAGATAAATGTAAGTCACTCTGGATAGAGGCATTTGCCAAACCCCGTAAATGTAAATGCCAGGAAAAAAGAGTAACAAACGAATCCTTATTGAAAACAGATGTTTGATCAGTAGGACAGTTGTAGTGCAGGTGTGCTCTGGGTAATGGACTCCACTGCAGCCATGTTGGTAGGCCGTGGTGTGTTCTGGGAGCTGGAGTTTGCTTTAACACTGTTGCTCTTGTGTTGTAGCTGTTGTAACTCCAAATTTCCCATTGAGCATTAATTAAAGTACTCTACTCTACTTATTACACAAATGATCCCTTTTCTTTGTTAAAAACATCTTTTTAACATGCGTTTATTATTAGCCTTCGATTATATGGCATAATCCCCATACCAGTTCCTGTGAGTTAGGTGTTACTACTGAAATTATTAGCAAGCACATAATATAAACCTGTGACTTGGATTTACAGCCAGCGCCAATGTGAGAGCTGCTGTTATGGAAAATTAGCCAACATCTTTTAACAATCAGATTAGAGACTTCAACAGCACTGTGGTATAAATATAAAGCAAGCATGGGAATACAGAACAAAGTGATAAACAGTTAGACATTTCAAAGGCAAAAACAAGCAGCAGAGCTTGAATCCTTGAGGCAGTTAGTAAAGGTGAAGGCAGTCCCCTAGAGACATGTAGCACAGTTGCAATGGGTGTGAAATGAAGTGCGCAGAATGCTGTAACAAGCACCTGAGAGGTAAAATGCATAATATGCAGGTCTAATACAAGCAAAGGCATGAAATCAGGAGCAAGAAATAGGATGATTGTTAATCAGGGATTTAACCTGATAAATTTACACGCCATATTGTATGTGAACCATTTTTACAGACAATTGATATCTGCAAGGCCAGCACAATAGTGTGGTCTGGAGTGTTCCTGGTCTAGAGTTAATGTCTGTGTTGATTTAAAATATTGTCCTCACATGGTTTGTCTGGTTTCCTCACACCTTTCAAGAAAGGTGTGAGGAAACCATGTGCTCTGTGATGAACTGGTGTTTCACTCGGGGTGTATTATACACATTGTTCCTGAGATAGGCAACAACCTTAACCAGAATAAAAAATGTTATGTGATTAGACAGTTTCTGAAGATGACTGGATGAATGAATCAATCATATTCACAATGATTGAATATTTATATAGCAACACCGTGTGCTTTGAAATAACTAAAATGGTACACCAGACAGATGCACTGTACTAGGAGATAACATCAAAAAGCAGTCATGGCTAATCAAATTTACTCTGACAGCCTGACAGAATGAAAGCAGTAACTACAAGTTATCATATGGTCTGTATTTATTAGTTTGCATGGTTCCATTGACAGCACACCTTTAGGATATTCTATTAAAAAACGTATGGTCTAAAGAATTGCTGTAAAAATATGGGTGTTATTCAAGGTGTATCTGTATCTGGTTAGTGCTTAAAATATTCATATCTGTATTATCTGTATTAAAATGTAAACAAATGTGTGTGGCCTAAACCAAACAATTTAGCATTTTTTCTGCAAATTTTCTGCCTTATTTAGGTGCATGTTTTTTCATTCATTCATTGTCTACCGCTTATCCGATCTACACTCGGGTCACGGGGAGCCTGTGCCTATCTCAGGCATCATTGGGCATCAAGGCAGGATACACCCTGGACGGAGTGCCAACCCATCGCAGGGCACACACACACTCTCTCATTCACTCACGCAATCACACACTACGGACAATTTAGAGATGTCAATCAACCAACAATGCATGCCTTTGGACTGGGGGAGGAAACTGGGGGAGGAAACCGGAGTACCCGGAGGAAACCCCCGAGGCACAGGGAGAACATGCAAACTCCACACACACATGGTGGAGGTGGGAATCAAACCCCCAACCCTGGAGGTGTGAGGCAAACGTGCTAACCACTAAGCCACCGTGCCCCCCTGTGCATGTTTATTATTATTATTATTATTATTATTATTATTATTATTATTATTATTATTATTATTATTATTATTATTATTATTATTATTATTATTATTATTATTATTATTATTATTTCATTTTTACATTACAAATGTGCTATTTCTTTGTCCTGTGAGCTTCATATATGGTGGCTTACTCATATTAAAGCAAAAACTTCCCACTTGCATGGTTTCTTATGCTGCATTCCACAATGCACATATCAAGACTCGACCACATTTCTGGCAAGCTTTCTAAAAATAAATGTATTTGTGTCTGTTTAGAACTGTTCATTCTGTCCCCGTGCTTGATCAGATTAGTGATGCAAAGTCAAACACACAAATTCTTACCTGCCTTTTATCACAGCAGTGGCATACAAATAATAGTGTACACTCAGAGCAAACATTCTACCCATTAAACACACCATCCTCCAACCGAACTACTCTCTGACCCATCTTTGACTTGTTTAAAGACCCTACCAGTGCATGCCAACTCCCAGTTCTATGCCAATCAGTTATAATGAATGCATACACACACGTACACACTTTTTGTGCCAATGGTCCAGGTCAGTAGGCTGACATCAGGGGGTCTCCTAGCACATCTGCAGTGGGCACAGATACCCACAGACTCAAAGACAGAAAAAATTCATCTTTCGGCTATGCAAAAGCAACGCCATCTGGCTCACACACACACACATACACACACTCACAAGCATTCTCACAGCAACGCCATGACTGTGAGAGAGGCCTGCACTGTGCTGTCCTTAAATAGTATTCAAGATAAAGAATTAAAAAAAAAGTTTCCCTAGGCCTCTAATTATCAGTCATAAATAATGGCCTGATCTTCCTAAAATGGGCATGTATCTAAACATAATCACACAATCTTTCCTCCACACAGTGTTTACTAAAGTGCTGTTACTTATTTACATATTGTCAAACATTTAAAATTCTTCAATGTTTGGATGGAGTTTATGTTTTCTCAGCGAGGAAGTATGTGTACTGTACCTCAAGTGCTTTTGCTCGCTTCTTCAAAAAGTTCTCTATATTCCGTGCTGCATTTCCCACCAGCCTTCCTGCATCGTTTGATTCCACAGTGTAATATTGCGTTTTATTCATGAAGATCTGCAATAACAATAAAGATGCAAGAATGCATTTAATCAGGAAAATTACACAAGTTCAAAGCAGTACCTTAATGCTGAACGCCGCCTCCTAGAGCCCATTGACTTTAAATAATTTCAAGATGTGCCATGAATCTAGGAGATTTTATCTTCCAAATTTACAAGTTGAACAGATTATGTGGGAGTTACAAACATTCCTGGATTGGTCTTAAAGCTACAAGGCACTTGAGGAAGTAAAAGAACTTTTGACAACTGCTTCAGTGAACTGTATACATATAACATGACAAGAACAATGTGTGTGAAAGTTTTAGAGCATTTTGTGCCAGGAAGAAATGGAAAGTTTTGATTCGAGTCTACAATCTACATTTTTATGTGAGGTGAATGTTTAAGCGGCATCTGAGAGGTAGGTGAAAAAAAAACTCATAAATTCTAACCTCCACTAAGCTTTTTCCTGCAGTGGCCGTGTCAGCTAGGTTCACCAGCTCCTGCTGCATCTGATCCACCCATTCTTTTATGCTGCAAAAAAAGAGACTTTACACAATCAGGAATTTTAAAAATGCACAAACAGAGAACCCACAGGCATCATCTTAATGAGAACAATACCATGTAATTTCCCAAGTGAAGCTGCTGTCATGTTGTAGTGCTGGGATCCAAACAGTGTTGTATACTGTAAACATTCAAATTAGCAAAACCTTTATAAAGACATTGATTTAGAAAAACACCCAAAGGATGTTCATTGTAAATAGTCACCCTCAAATGCTTACAGAACAAAATAAAAAAGTTTAAAAATGGAAGCTAAAGGGCACATCTGCATAATGCAGCCTCTGGTGATAACTACACAGAAAATTTGGCACTACAGGCTTTTTTGAGCTGAAACTGGTTTCTCTTTTGCATGCATGTTAAACACAAATAAAGTTATTAGTTACTGGTTATGGACAGCAACAAAGTACATGTAATTGTTTACTGTACTTGAGTACTTTTTTGAAGTATTTGTACTTACTACTTATTAATGTAATTCCATTTTTACTTCATTTTTATTTCAAAGCAAAATATCTCTTTCCTACATTCCTACATTAGTTTCAGTAGCATATCAATTATGCTTGTTAATCATAGTATGTCATATTAAAAATAAATTTCTATCTATCTATCTATCTATCTATCTATCTATCTATCTATCTATCTATCTATCTATCTATCTATCTATCTATCAGTCTATAGAGTATGTTTTTCATATTTTTTTTCTGTCTTTTTTGGCTCTTTGCCAGAATTCAGCCACAGTGGCCCCAGTTTTCCCAAACCACTATAAAAATATGCACATTCCCAAAACAGTACAAATAACACAGTACAAATATCAAGGCTCCTCCACTCATGCATGGAAAGTGGGGAACTGGGATCAGAACCTGAATTTCAGCCTTTTATTTTTCATCTATATATTCCGCTGCAATCTAGCAGAGGACAAAATGTTGTCTTCCAGCTAAGCATTACCCTCTAGATTTATAAAATGGTGAGCATAGAGTCACATCTCTGTCACACACACACACACACACACACACACACACAGGAACACACAGTGATTTTTGGTTGATGTATTGATACTGATGGCCTGAAAGGCTGTTCTTTACATCAAAGTGCCAGAGAGGCAAAAGTTCAGCAGGCCCATTCACACACATCTGATTGGCTCTGGCACTGTCTGTGGAGGCCAAGACCTCCGTCTGCACAGCCAAAAAGGGAACACGCACATGGATTGCGCTCAAAATATCAATATGGCAATGTCTCTAAATTAAATTCTGGATGCCAGCATAGATTACTGAACCCATTTAATTTAAACTGAGCACATTTATTGGTTTTGTCTTCCATCATCCTGTTTTTTTTTTTTTGTTTGTTTGTTTATATTGTTCTCAGTATTGCAAATATACATAAATTATTTATTTTTATTATGTGGAAATTATTTTTTATGGACCAGTTATGAGGCCTTTTTAATAAAGGTTTCATTTCCTCATGCAAATACAGTTTCATTGAAGGTGTATTTGACCTTACGCACACAGTATCTGGTAATGTAGTAGAATATGAAAGATTCTAAATGCAGTCATGATGTGTAATTATGTTGTGATTGTGATTTGGCTTGTGATGTATTCAATTTTTTTCTCCCATTTCCATTCTCTGTACCACTTATCCGATCTATCACTGTGTCACTAATCCCAACTCGGAACACTGGTTGTCTCTGCCATTGCATTTTCTCTGTAAAATAATTTACAGTTTTTATGTTTGTTTTTAATTAAGAAAGAGAAGTGATGGGCAACTGTTATAACATACATGATAACAAGGACAAATTCGTCCCTCAGACACACCATAACATAAATTGTCCCTGAATGTGGTGATGCAGTGGATAGTGTCACTGACTCACAGCTCCAGGATTACAGGTTTGATCCTGAGCTTGGGCTGTTTTGCTTTTCACATGTTCTCACTTTGTCTGCATGGGTTTCCAGTTTCCACTTACTGTCCAAAAAAAACATATTTGTTGTCTGGTTTAACATATTCGTTGTCTGTATCACTGGTTTAAAAGGAATTAACAACATCCTTCAGGCTTCTTCACAACACCCAGTCCAGGATTTCTTACAAATGCACACCTGTAATGTTTTATTCATTCATTCATTGTCTATCGCTTATCCGATCTATTCTCGGGTCACGGGGAGCCTGTGCCTATCTCAGGCGTCATTGGGCATCAAGGCAGGATACACCCTGGACGGAGTGCCAACCCATCGCAGGGCGCACACACACTCTCATTCACTCACTACGGACAATTTAGAGATGCCAATCAACCTACAATGCATGTCTTTGGACCGGGGGAGGAAACCCCCCCAGGCACGGGGAGAAGATGCAAACTCCACACACACGGCGGAGGCCGGAATCGAATCCCCAACCCTGGAGGTGTGAGGCAAACGTGCCAACCACTAAGCCACCGTGCCCCCCTTGATAACCTATTATAAATATTAATACAAAGTCACAATATCATATTGTCACAAGTTAGGTACTGTGTATTGATGTACTGTGATTACATAGTGATCATTTAACACTAATAATGACCCATGAAGGTAACATTTATTAACAATTATAAAAAATATCATAAGCTTTTAGACACCACTGAGTGCTGTCAAAATGTTAAATTATTCATTTTAATTAGGATACTATCTTTATTCTTGTAATGTAAAATTTGAATTACAAAGTCACGTGCGTCCATGTCATTCATTGTCTTCCGCTTATCCGGAGCCGGGTCGCGGGGGCAGCAGTCTAAGCAGGGATACCCAGACCTCCCTCTACCCAGACACTTCCTCCAGCTCTTCCGGAGGGACCCTGAGGCGTTCCCAGGCCAGCCGAGAGACATATTCTCTCCAGCGTGTCCTGGGTCTTCCCCGGGGCCTCTTCCCGGTGGGGCATACCCGGAACACCTCTCTAGGGAGATGTCCCGGAGGCATCCGAAACAGATGCCCGAGCCACCTCAACTGCCCTCTTTCGATGTGGAGGAGCAGCGGCTCTACTCCAAGCTCCTCCCGGGTGACAGAGCTCCTTACCCTATCTCTAAGGGAGCGCCTCGCCACCCTACGGAGGAAGCTCATTTCGGCCGCTTGTATCCGGGATCTTACCCTTTCGGTCATGACCCAGATCTCATGACCATAGGTGAGAGTAGGAACGTACATTGACTGGTAAATCAAGAGCTTCGCCTTCCGGCTCAGTTCCTTCTTCACCACAACAAACCGGTACATAGACCACATTACTGCTGCCACTGCACTGATCCATCTGTCAATCTCACAATCCATCCTTCCCTCACTCGTAAACAAGACCCCGATATACTTAAACTCCTCCACTTGAGGAAGGACCTCCCCCCCAAACTGGAGGGTGCAAGCCACCTTTTTCCGGTCGAGAACCATGGCCTCCGATTTGGAGGTGCTGAGCCTCATCCCAGCCGCTTCACACTCAGCTGCAAAACGCCCCAGTGCATGCTGTAAGTCCAGGCTTGAAGGAGCCAACAGGACAACATCATCTGCAAAAATCAGCGATCAAATCCTGTGGTGCCCAAACCGGACTCCCTCCAGCCCCTGGCTGCGCCTAGAAATTCTATAAAAAACAATGAACAAAACCGGTGACAAAGGACAGCCCTGTCGGAGTCCAAAATGCATTGGGAACAGATCTGACTTACAGCTGGCAATGCAAACCAAGCTCCTGCTCCGGTTATATAGAGACCGAACAGCCCTTAACAGAGGGCCATGGACCCCGTACTCCCAGAGTACCTCCCACAGAATGCCACGAGGGACACAGTCGAAAGCCTTCTCCAAGTCCACAAAACACATGTGGACTGGTTGGGCAAACTCCCACGAACCCTCGAGCACCCTGTGGAGGGTATAGAGCTGGTCCAGTGTTCCACGACTAGGTCGAAAACCGCATTGCTCCTCCTGTATCCGAGGTTCGACTAACGGTCGGACTCTCCTCTCCAGTACTCTGGAATAGACTTTCCCTGGGAGGCTGAGGAGTGTGATCCCCCTATAGTTGGAACACACCTTCCAGTCCCCCTTCTTAAAAAGAGGGATCACCACCCCGGTCGCCCAGTCCAGAGGCACTGTCCCTGACCGCCACGCTATGTTGCAGATACGTGTCAGCCAAGACAGCCCCACAACATCCAGAGACTTAAGGTACTCAGGGCGAATCTTATCCACCCCCGGTGCCTTGCCACCAAGGAGCTGCTGAACTACCTCAGTGACCTCAGCTTGGGTGATGAATGAATCTACCTCTGAGTCCTCGGCCTCTGGTTCCTCTATGGAAGGCGTGTCAGTGGGATTGAGGAGATCCTCGAAGTATTCCTTCCACCGTCCAACAATATCCCCAGTCAAGGCCAGCAACTCTCCACCTCCACTGTAAACAGTGTTGGCAGAGAGCTGCTTACCCCTTCTGAGGCGCCAAACGGTCTGCCAGAATTTCCCCGAGGCCGTCTGATAGTCCTTCTACATGGCCTCACCGAACTCCTCCCAGACCCAGGTTTTTGTTTCCGAGACCACTCTGGCTGCAGTTCACTTGGCCTGCCGGTATGCCTCAGCTGCCTCCAGAGTCCCCCAAGCCAACCAGGCTCAATAGGACTCCTTCTTCAGCTTGACAGCATCCCTTACTTCTAATGTCCACCACTGTCCCCAACCTCTCTCGGGATCTGGTTGAAACTCTCCCGGAGGTGGGAGTTGAAGACCCCCCTAACATAATGATCAGCAAGACACTCCCAACAGACCCTCACAATACGTTTGGGCCTGCCAAGTCTGTCCGGCATCCTCCTCCGTAAGCGGATCCAACTCACCACCAGGTGGTGATCGGTTGACAGGTTGCCCATAAGCTGAAACAACAATGAGACACCTATCCCCAGCCCGAAGGCGCAGGGAAACAACCCTCTCGTTTACAGGTGAAAACTCCAGCACATGGCGGCTGAGCTGGGGGGCTATAAGCAAGCCCACTCCAGCCCAACGCCTCTCACCATGGGGCACTCCAGAGAAGAAGAGGGTCCAACTTCTCTCAAGGAGTTGGGTTCCAGAGCCCAGGCTGTGCGTGGAGGCAAGCCCAACTATCTCTAGCCAGTACCGTTCAACCTCCCTCACCAGCTCAGGCTCCTTCCCCCCCAGTGAGGTGACATTCCATGTCCCAAAAGCCAGATTCTTTGTCCAGGGTTTGGGTCGTTGGGGCCCCCGCCCGTGACTGCTACCCAAAACACACTACACCAGACCCTTATGCTCCTTCCTACGGGTGGTGGGCCTACGGGAAGGTGGGCCTACGTCTTTTCTTCGGGCTGTGCCCGGCCGAGTCCCGCAGGCAAAGACTCGCCACCAGGCGCTGGTGACGCCAGTCCGGGCGACGTAACGGTCCTTGATTTTAATTCTATAAAGGTTTTGAACCGCTCTTAGTCTGACCCGTCGCCTAGAACCCGTTTGCCTTGGGAGACCCTACCAGGAACACTACGCCCCTGACAACATGGCTCCTAGGTTCATTCAGGTACTCAAACCCCTCCACCACAATAAGGTGGCGGTTCAAGGAGGGGCACCCATGTAGTTTCTGTGATTACATTTTTAATGTTTATAGTTCATTCATTGTCTACCGCTTATCCGATCTACTCTCGGGTCACAGGGAGCCTGTGCATATCTCAGGCATCATTAGGCATCAAGGCAGGATACACACTCTGGACAATTTAGAGATGCCAATCAACCTACAATGTGGGGGAGGAAACCGGAGTACCCAGAGAAAACCCCCGAGGCACAGAGAGAACATGCAAACTCCACACACACAGGGTGGAGGTGGGAATCGAACCCCCAACCCTGCAGGTGTGAGGCAAGCATGCTAACCACCAAGCCACCGTGCCCTCCTAATGTTTATAATATTTTTTATAATTGATAATAAATATGAAAACATTACATTATCCACGGATTAACTGTAGCACATTATCATAGCTTTATGGGACATTATTAGAGTTTATAAAATGCTTACAAGGAACTATCTTACAAAAAAGTACACATAGTCATAGTAATAATGGACAAAGGCTTCATAGAAGCCTTTAGCTGGGGCAGTTTTGTGACCTAAAAGCATCATTTTGGAAGGTGGTGGAAGCCAGAGAACACAGAGAAACACTTCACACAGAGAGGCAGCTGAGGAAATGATCATCCCAGGAACTCTGCAGCTGTGAGGCAGCACCATTACCTGCGGCAACATTATTAAAAACAGATTAAAGTTTAATTAAAGTGAAAAGTTGTTTTTTTTTTTGTTGTTGTTGTTGTTGTTGTTGTTTACTTATCCAAAGCCTTGATTTATGATTCTCAGAGCACACAATCGAAAATGTAGTGATTTTTTAAAAGACTAATTTGCATTATTGTGCCTCCTGTGATATTAATATCACACAAGCAAAAATTCTGATAAACAAATGATATGATCTGCAGCATTCTTTCAAATCTATGAGTAAAATCTTTCATTAAAAATGAAAGCCTTTCACCACAAGATAATGGCGCACCTCCAGTACTTCATGGAATAACAAACAGGAGTGTGATAAATAGCAAAATTCAAAAGAAAGGAGTAAACGTGTCTCTGGTAGTGCACACTCAGCTCTTCCATCATCTCCTCAACGGTCCTCAGGAAGCTCCAGAGCACTACACGGGCATAACAAAAAAAAGTTGGAGAGCTCTGCTGTGATCAAATTGTGTGTCTGCTTTGTTGGCGAGGTATATTTAACTTCAAGCATCTGCAGCACTCCACACAATACTTCTGTGTATGCAGAATGGAAATTTGATGAGTGTACAGAAAGATTCTACTCATTACACCAAAATGCATTGCAAGTGCTAAATATGGTTAGAAGCCCTGATATTTTTGTAGTCTTGTTTCCTAGACAGTTTGGTCTCACGCTACACCATCTTGATCCAATTAGTATCAATTACTTGCTGGAAAACAGTGCCTGCTTTTTTTCCAGATTATATTTGGAGCCACCAACGATCCACTTCCTTTCTCAGTGCTCTTTATTAGCAAGGAGGAGTGTTTCCTGTTGTTCTGACTAAAATCCTTTTGTTACATGGTGAATGAACAATGTTTCTTACAAGCCCCTGCCAAGATGCCAAGACACTCCTAGTGTCAGCCTAAAGCCAAAACATACTAAAGCCAGACCACTCGAACCTTTATTGGTATTTGTGTTTTATCTCGAACCAGTCTTGTAATACAGTGCTTCATAACAAAAAAAACAGCTGCAGGCATTTTGAAGAAAGGTTTTGTTATTTACAGACATACTGACCGTAATGCCTTTAATCCAGGGTACATACGGTTTCACTCACACACAAATGTCAAAGTCCATTCAGTGTTGTGTCTTTCTCTGAGCTCCTCTATAATAAACTATTTAATCCCTTTACAACCTGAGGATTACAGCTCAGATAAGGGAAGGCAAGTGACACTAAGCTTCTTTTTTTTTTAGAATAACTCTAAGCACTAAAATCATACAGCTGCTGCTGAAATAATATTTAAAAAATTTTATTAGGGAAAAATTGACAATGTGAATTACCACTGTAAACAGGTTCATAAATATATATATTCTGAGGAAATTCAGGATAAATCTGTTAACAAATGGGACCAAAACCATCACTTTATATTAGGGTAAATAAAAGAAGACACCCCAGACTTTAACCAAAATACAAAAACAAATAACACACACACACACTCACACACTTCTAATTCCTCCAGGAAAGAAGAATGACAGAACCCACCTACGTCTGTCTAAAGATATCAGCCAAATCCATCAATCAGAGAAGCTCGGTACTCTGTTTAAAGCATATGCATGGTGGTCTGGGTAAACACATCTGTTATTTCTGCAGCTGAATTCTGGAAAAATTATTAATCATGTTTTGACAAAATTGAGTTTTACTTCCAATAATACAATAATACACTGACATCTGTACTGTAAGAAAACATAAAAATATTTGACTAAATAACATGGAAATGGTTTTATTTCTGGTGTTCTTGCCTTCCCTTGTCTTGACTGTCTGAATGCAAAGATAATGTTTTCAAGACAAGTCTAGAGTGCTGTATTAGTGATTAGTGTGGTCATATGCACGAACACTGCTCTCTCTGGTGTCGGGCTAAAAAAAGTCGGGCTAAAACGAAAATAGCACCATTTTAGATCCAGAGTGGCCACCGCCATCCTGTTTTGAACCAGTTAATGGATTGTTAAATGCCAATCAGGGCAAGCTAATCAATTCCTGTTGTAATCAGATTGCGATTGTCAAAATATCACAATGTTCCTGCACTGTCACATCATCATCACCGTGAAAAGAATGTTTAAATGGCCTAATTAAAACATTAATAGCATTACATTTTGGCAATACAACAGAAATGATTGAGTTAATCAGTGATCATTTCCTCACCGATGACTTTTATCTAAGGAGATTAGACAGAGACTGATGTGGATGATGCTGGTAATCAGAGATGGATTTCATTTCCCATTGTAAACTTGTAATTCGTTAAAATTCGCCACTAATGTCGTTTTTCCATCAGTAGATTGGATTATGAATTTTGAGGTGTATTTTTCAGTGGAACAGAAATTTAATCTTCAAATGCAATTCTCTCCTTTTTCACCTTTGGGTATAACCAGGTATTAAAAGGCCAGAACTTTACTTTAAGTTTAGAGACATTGCAAAGCAGAATGACATTTCTGTTCCACAGCCATATAATATTCTGTACTATAGAATATATAGTAGAACATGTCAAAATTTGACAGAGTAAATGGTTTTCCCAGGCTGCCACAGATTAGTTCTCACCCTCACACACACCACTTCAGTTTGCCTGACGACCAACATCTGTGTCTATTTCTCTGTGTGTGTGTGTGTGTGTGTGTGTGTGTGTGTGTGTGTGTGTGTGTGTGTGTGTGTGTGTGTGTGTGTGTGTGTGTGTGTGTGTGTGTGTGTGTGTGTGTGTGTGTGTGTGTTGTCCATAACCAGCTGGGCTGGAAGACAGTGGGACTGAATTCCATGGCAGTTTATCAGGGGAATAATTACCTGCTCCAGCCTGGGCATCCCTGAGGACTTCCTCTCTCATCTCACCTCAATAATAAATCATTATAGAGCAGGACTCAGAACTAACATCAGTACCTGCAACGAGCAAGACTAACAACATGCAGTTGTGACCTGGGAAACACACTGAGCTATGGCAAGCCAAAGGCATATAAAAAACCGTGTTTATTAATGACCCGTAGTCTCAGCGGTCTCAGGAGGGCTCTCAAAGGCAGATTCAATGCAGCATTGGCCTTTTATTTTGCTTTCCTTTCCTATACATTGTGTTCTTTCCTAAGTTTCACCCTAAGCCTGTAAATTAAAGACACCATCACACTTACAAAATACAGGCTGCTATTGAGCTGAGCCATCAGTGATGATTTCACACGTGTTATTCTCATTCATCAACTCATTTCCTCCCCCCTACACACTCTCTCTTTTGAACAGAATGATAGTGAGAATATCTGCCTATGCAGTAAAAATATATATAAAAAAAACACATTCAGTTTTACTTGTAATACTTCTATTATCATGTGACAAATCATATGAGAAATCTGATCCAATCAAACCAGTGATCTTTATTTTGGTACAAACAAAATTGCTATGTATTTGTAGGCATGGGTGGACAATATGGCAAATAAAATCATTAATGAATATTGGAAGTAGGACTGGGCGATATGGCTATATAATACTGATATTGTGATAACTGATGTCACAATACATGTTTTGTAGGTAATGTCAGTATTCTCAACATTTCAAATAGATTTGGATTTTTGTAGGATATCAGATATAAATATCAAACTCAGTTTTCCACATTGCTCGTCTATATGTCCCAGTATATTGTGTAGTATAGAAATGTTTTCAAGTATCGTGATATGATTACAATTTTTGCAATATAATTGGAAGATCACTTTCGATTTGAGACATGTATCTCTCTGGTTAACTTGGCTGAGGTATTTGCTAACAAAGCACCAACAACTAATGTCATTCATGCTTAAGAAAGAGATGCAGAATATGTTCAACAATTTGTACAGAATCTATATATTAAAGTGTTCAATTAGTTAGTCGTTACAGTGAGTACCTCTAGCTACTACAGCTATAACCATGCTTACAATATTTAGAAAATGACTGGCATTGTATCATGTAAGCCAGTCCTATTTGAAAGTGATGGTTGTGCATCATTGTTATTATTTTCTTTCTTGTACACACAGAATGGTATCAGACTGTACTTTCTCTCGTTGCTGGGGTGGTATTATCAAAAAAAGACAATCATATATGTGTCCATTCAGCACACACTATATATTTTACCTGCAAATCTGAAAATAACTTAAGGTCTAATTACAGTAAAAGTTAATGAAAGGAACATCGCAAGCTTTTTCCTATAGATAAAACAAACCTACTAATGCTACTTGACAAAAACATGCACCCTTCATGGTGCTAATGGCAAGCTGCTTTTAAATAATCCAGTGATTTAGACTAACAAATGAAGTTGTAAGAAAATGCACATACACTAACCATACTCTTAACTCAATCCCTATATCATATCATCTGTTTAATAACGTCATGCAAACTGCTATAAATGTGTAAGTAGGTGTGGACAATATGGCAATAAAAACAAACCAAAAAAAACATCAACTAATCATATTGCAAGCAGGTCCAGCCAATATGATGGTGTAACATCACAACATTGCAGTTATTATTCACACATTTCCTCATTTTTATCTTGTTAATAAATTTATGCAAACATAGTCTTTCATGCTATTTTGCTGCTTGTCTGAAACATACTGAGAATCAAAGAAACGTCTTGATGTGATGTTTTTGCCCTATCAGCCACTCCTAAGTGGAAAATAGCTTTCTGATCTACGGTAATGTATCTCAATACATACATTTCATATATTCTCGATGCATATATGCTCGAATGTATTGTTGGGCTAGTGAACTAGCATGAGGATTTGTTGTTCTGTAAGTGGCTTTGGATAAGGGCGTCTGTGAAATGTGAATGGAAATGTACCGCCCCTGATACTAGGATAAGTGCAGTTTGGTACTTCTATTTCTGAGAGCGTATTAAAGGGGTTTTATCAGCACTTGTAAAATTCTGTTTGTAATCTATTTATAATTGCAAAGCACTTTGATTAGTTTTATTTATAAAGATGCTCTGAATGAAGATGACACTTATTATTATTATTATTATTATTATTATTATTATTATTATTATTATTATTATTATTTTCAAAGTACAGTCTACGCAGTGAGGACAAGACTGTCTTTAGAATGCCAATCAACAGTTAGAGCAGTGTGCACACTTCCCACAGCAGCACCACACCACGTCCCGGTACTTACATGAGCGGCGTGGGGAACTGCGAGGCGCGCGAACCGTACAGCGCGGAGAAGGCGAGCACCACGAGCAGAGGAGTGAGGGGCGATCCCGCCATGTCGCTCCACTTATCCAGCGCTGCGCTTCTCTCCGCAGATCTCTCCTCCCTGCTAGTTAATCGGATTAGCCGGCATCGGGTGAAAATGAGATCGTTCCCAGCTCTACGCGATCATGTTAAATGGCCCGCCGGTTACCGGGAGCGCGCGCGCAGACCGTCTGCCCGTCACGTCCTTTTGCCGTCACGCGCAGCGGATGGTCATTCGTCTGGCCGATTTTTAAAACCTGAGAAAACTCTTGAAGCAGCAGTGTGGCGGGAAAAGTGATCGATGGCGTGTGTGTGTGTGTGTGTGTGTGTGTGTCAGAGAAAGAGCGAGCGAGAGAGAGAGAGAGAGAGAGAGAGAGAGAGAGAGAGAGAGAGAGAGAGAGAGAGAGAGACTGTGTGTGCGTGTGTGTGTGTGTGTGTGTCAGAGTCAGAGAGAGAGAGATTGTGTGTGTGTGTCAGAGAGAGAGAGAGAGAGAGAGAGACTGTGTGTGTGTGTGTCAGAGTCAGAGAGAGAGAGAGAGAGAGAGAGACTGTGTGTGTGTCAGAGAGAGAGAGAGAGAGAGAGAGAGAGAGAGAGAGAGACTGTGTGTGTGTGTGTGTGTGTGTGTCAGAGTCAGAGAGAGAGAGAGAGAGAGAGAGAGAGAGACTGTGTGTGTGTCAGAGAGAGAGAGAGACTGTGTGTGTGTGCGTGTGTGTGTCAGAGAGAGAGAGAGAGAGAGAGAGAGAGAGAGAGAGAGAGAGAGAGAGAGAGAGAGAGAGAGAGAGAGAGAGAAAGTCTGTGTGTGTGTCAGAGAGAGAGAGAGAGAGACTGTGTGTATGTGTGTCACAGAGAGAGAGAGACAGAGACAGAGAGAGAGAGAGACTGTATGTGTGTGTGTGTGTGTGTGTGTGTGTGTCAGAGAAAGAGAGAGAGAGAGAGAGAGAGAGAGAGACTGTGTGTGTGTGTGTGTGTGTGTGTGTGTGTGTGTGCGTGTGCGTGCGGGTGTATTTCTCTTATCGGAGCCTCATCTCTATTCTAGTGGTAAAGCCTCCAACCTATTGGCTGGCATCTCTCTCTCTCTCTCTCTCTCTCTCTCTCTCTCTCTCTCTCTCTCTCACTCTCTCTCTCACTCTCTCTCAGTGTTCCCGAGTGATGCCAACAAATTGCCACACACCCAAAAACAGTCCAGGTTGTGCTTCGACCCTGTGTGGCAGTGGTTAAGGGTCTACATTAGTGTAAGATCTCAGTACTGCCATTGGCTCACTGCTGAGACTTTGATGGTGGACCTTAACCAGAAAGAGCTTAGATTCTTAACTATATCAAAACACAAACAGTCTGCCCTGAGCTGATCGTGGTCAGAAAGGCATTTTCTAGAACACAGCTCTGACAATTTCAGCTGTAATTCAAATTCACATGACTACATTAATGTGATCATAAATGAAAGGAGTATCAGGTATCACCTTTTCTTCCACCACATGTCTGCATTTGTGTATCTCAGGGGAAAAAAACTACAAAAAGAAAGAAAATAAATAAATAAATAAAACTTTTTTTCCATGTTATTTTCAAGAAGAAAAAATTTTTTTTTTTTAAATAATTTATAAAACTAATTTATCTTGCATAAGCATTTAAGAGCATGTAATTACTTTAATAAATGAAAAATAAGTATTAGTAAACTGCTGTGGTTTAAGACAAATAAAAAAAACTTTCTAATGTCGGAAAATTATCGGAAAATAGTATTATCGGAAAATAATCACGTTCGGCAGGAGAACAGTAACTACATGTTTTGTTTTTTTTAAGGTCACATCACACAACCCTGTTCTTTTTTTACTTTCCTATAGCATCGTGCCCCTTATCGTTAATTGGTTTTTAGTTTAGATCATTTTATATTATAAGGGGGATAGGCTCTGGATCACCCTCATCCATGACAAGTGGGTACTGAAAAATCAATTAATAAATACATGGAAAGTCAAAACTAGTATATACAATTAGCATATTAATAAATGCAGACTAGGAGCAGAAAATAAAAGAATAAAGATGAAATCTTGGAATATAAGTAGATTTCAGTGGCGAGATTCTAATGACAAACAGCAGTCTACAGCAACAGTATGTTTCACAGGCTTGAACTGCCTCAATTTAGCTCCAGGCAGTGGAATAATACTGCATCCTTTTCCCCCTCAACCTGCCCCACCCCTGCAGGTAGCTCTGGGTTTGTTAGCAGTTTTAGTCTTCATGAGGATCAACTGGCTCAGGCAGTCTGCTTAACCCAAGAGAAACAGTAGGGTGGATTTTGCAAGGCTGCAAATCGTAGTATAGGATTTTTAGGACTGTACTGGAAATAAGCAACACCTCCACCGTTGTTGAGAATACAGAGTGATATACAGAACACAGTTTCTACAGGAATTCTCTTCTGGCCTTTGTGTAATACACATGTCATATTTTGTGTTATCTCTGCTTGTTATTTTGCAGGACTTTGAGGAAAGGAGAAAATATTAATGGAAGCGTTCGGTTCAGGAAGGCACTAGATTGGCAACAAGAGGGTGTGGTATAAAATCACTTATCAAAGTGAGATCAAATGCTCAAATGTGATTGGTCAGAATGTGTACAGTGTTTTTGTTTACCTACATGATTCGACTGCACTTGCAGCAGTAACATGAAAAAATATGATTATATTAGTTCACTCTTTTCAATATAGAATTGTTTTTGTAATAAAATCTCATACACAGATATTTGTATAGAAACACTTAAATGTATATTCTAATTTAACAAAGAACCATTAAAGTTTTTTGTTAAGGCACATTTTATTTAGCATTTATGGAAAGAGTCAAGTGCTTTGCAAAGTTTCCTAGTCGGACAGAGGAGTTGGAGATTTCTCTGATAAACCTTAGAAAAGAGGATAGCGTTGACAAGCTATGATCTTGAGAGACAGACAAAAAGAGGGAGGAATAAGCAGATGACTGTTAATCGTTGCAATAATGTAAGTGATACCAGGAACTAATCAGTCTTGCAGACATTCCACTATATTAAATCTAACTATAAAATGTTAAAATGTGTGACACATCGTTTATTAATAAATTAAACTTTGTAATAGTTGTACATCCAGAATAGCACACTCAATACAACAAAACACACTCAAAAACACACACAATACTGTGCAGTTATACAAAAATAATATACTTTGCATTGGGCCACATCAAACCACCCTGGCGTGGATTATTTTCATATAACCGCATGATCTGTTGTTTGTTATTCTTTACAAAATGCACACCCTCAGGTCGCTTACTGCTTTTGTAAAACAGTGCTAAAAACAATATGGTAAAATCCATTCATTCATTGTCTACCGCTTATCCGAACTACACTCGGGTCACGGGGAGCCTGTGCCTATCTCAGGCGTCATAGGGCATCAAGGCAGGATACACCCTGGACGGAGTGCCAACCCATCGCAGGGCACACACACTCTCTCATTCACTCAATCACACACTACGGACAATTTTGAGATGCCAATCAACCTACAATGCATGTCTTTGGACTGGGGGAGGAAACCGGAGCACCCGGAGGAAACCCCCGAGGCACAGGGAGAACATGCAAACTCCACACACGGCGGAGGTGGGAATCGAACCCCCAACCCTGGAGATGTGAAGCAAACATGCTAACCACTAAGCCACCGTGCCCCCCATGGTAAAAATCCAGTGTTCTATAAATAATTTAAGATATTATTATTCGCTTTAGAAAATTCTTCTGACACGCAATTAAGTATGTTAACAGAAAGTTTTGGTTTCTAAGCCAGATTAAAGTATTATATGGATAGAGCAAGCTTTCTTAAGGTTAATAGTGTGTTGGTTTACAACCTTAACAGAAATCAATGTTGTAAATTTATTCTGGGTCTATCAAACTAAATCCTATATATACTCTTCACACAGCCATCCAGACTGTCATGTGCAGAATATTTTCACAGGTGCTAGTGGGGGGTTCTCGTCACATATTTATGAGTGTGACCATTACAGGCAAGTTCTGATGTTTATGGCACCCAGAGCAGCACATACAGACTAGCAGAGGAAAAGCTTTTTAAGAAATGAAGATTTTTTTGGTTCTATATATTATCAAGCCAGTGTTTACCTCATTGATCCAAGTACAATCTGGCCATAAAAGAGCTATGATCTCTCACTTTCGTGAAAGATCAGAACAGAGGTTTTAGATTAAATAATTCAGCCAGTAATCTGATGCTCCAAGTGATCTCTGCATATTCTCATTCAGAGCATCAGTGCAGTACCGTTTAACGACTTCAATGAACAACCCCCGGTTTTCCCCACTCCAATAAAATGTATTTGAAAGGTCTTTGTGTTGTGTTTGCTCTTGGAGATAGACACTTTCCTTGCGAAGAGATAAAAGTTAATCAGAGAGTAGGCGTGGAGGCAGGTCGGGGCAGTGGGAACAAGCTGCCAAGGGATTTCGGCTTTCATCCGTTACCTAGCAACCGTTCTCTGGCTCGACGACGGCTGTGGCAAAGAGGTTGTGCAGAAGAGAAAGAGAGAGACATAAAGAGGAAGAGCGAGTGAGAATGGAGGATAGAAGTGTAAAAGAAAAGAGCAAGGCCATAACGTAGTGATGAATGAAATGTTTTCTCTTTCTCCATGGTGGGTTTTGAATTGGACTAATGGCAAAAGCACAAGGAGTTTGCTTATTTCCCTGTTCTATTGTTCCATCTCTGTGCCATTCAATTAGCACTGTCCCATCGACCAGCTCTCAAAAAAAGCCAAGGATTTCTGAAACACGAAAGAGGATCGGCTGCTTTTCTGAGTAGGAGACATAGCATGACCCAACAGTAGTTAAGTGAAAACAACAATATTGCAGTGTGATAAAAGCTCAAGGCCATCATACAACTAAATAAAAAGAACTTCGGAAAAAGCACTACTGCATCATCAAAACAAGCCCTCTCATTAAAATTCCCAATAGATGTTCACTGAAGACTGTTATGGTGACCTCTTTTTTCACAAAGAGAACTCAAGCTTCAGGCACTGATTAAAGCTCAGTGAAGACCAGAGTTCATGTGCACTCACCTTAAAACCCAACAGAAAACAGGAAAATGGATCTAATGCATGTCCTTGCTTTCTATTCAGTGTATTCTCAAGGACTTAGGCTCAGATCCTGGATAAACACAAATGTGGAAGTCTAAAATATCAGCTGTACATTAAAAGTTCATTAAAAGTTAGCTGGGGCAGTGCCAGAAAAGTGGAAAAGTAATTAACAAGTTTATAGAGGATGGCGTGCCGAGGCTGAGTATCATCTATATTTGAGTCTAAAGCTATATTCCACCCATAATCCATAATTCATAAGCACAATACTATGGCTAAGAGAACAGTGAGATAAGACCAAAGACAACAGCTAACGCAACTCTATGGCCTGTAAGAATAACAATACTACTAATAACAATATATTCATTCATTCATTGTCTACCGCTTATCCGATCTATACTCGGGTCACGGGGAGCCTGTGCCTATCTCAGGCGTCATTAGGCATCAAGGCAGGATACACCCTGGATGGAGTGCCAACCCATCACAGGGCACACACACTCTCATTCACTCACGCAATCACACACTACGGACAATTTAGAGATGCCAATCAACCTACAATGCATGTCTTTGGACCGGGGGAGGAAACCGGAGTACCCGGAGGAAACCCCCAAGGCACGGGAGAACATGCAAACTCCACACACATGGCGGAGGCGGCAATCGAACCCCCAACCCTGGAGGTATGAGGCAAACATGCTAACCACCAAGCCACCATACCGTGCCCCCCTTAATAGATTATATTGATTCATCAGAAACATTATTATTAAACAATACTATATGTATTACTACATGTGTCGGTGCAGAGAGAATTTCTAATTCCATTGTGATAAAAAAAAATATTATGTGCAAAAAATCACTTAAAACAGAACACACTTGTGTTTTGTAGACTGAACCCAGAAGACCATTGTATATGCATGCACACACACACACACACACACACACACACACACTACACTAGTCCCATGGGCCCTACTACCCTTCTACACTGCATCTCCATGGCAACATACCCTGCCTGCATTAACCAGGAAGAGCTTGTCAGTGGTATCAGTTTTATCTCACACTGTCTTGTTGCAATCTTTTTTAAGTCAAATTGCTGCTTTGGGGCATCTTAGTGCTGTAGTGTTTAGAGTTTAGAAGTCTTTAGTGCTGAGGGTTTTGACCAGATTTTGTAGCAATTGTACATGGTGTAGCCTAGAGTGATTTACATTTCCTGACATCCACGTGAATGTTGAGTGGAAATGTTTGACGTCTGTTTTCTTGCCAAGATACACTTTTTTTAATGTATTAACTGAGCCCACATTAGATGATGTGGTTTATTTACTCAAGCACATTATCAGTGCCAGTATCAGAGTTGTGCTCCAGTTCTCATCCAGCAACTTTGTTAGTCTAGTTAGTGATGTTTATTGACTGACTGACTAATCGCCTTTGTGCTTTTTTCTTCATGTGAGATGAAACCTTAACGCATCACAAATAAGCGTCAAGCAAGCTCTTACAAGAGTGGATGATTACATGGCTCCCTCTGTTGGTTAAACACTGTGAATACAACATTCTTTATAGCACACCAGGGGCCAGATTATGCGGTTTGCAAGTGATTAAAGTAAGCACTGATTTTTATTATGCAAACAATGAATTTTAATTGAAGAACAGAATTTATTTGAAGTAAATAAATGTGTTAGTTCAGTTAAGTACATAAGTAAATGAAGCAAATAACCATAAGCATGTTGTTTCTTGAAATGATACACTAATCCCCATGACACATTAAACATTTAAACAATTTTAGTGCACACAATCATTTACAGAAAACTAGCATAATGTATAAATTGTAATTCAGGACTAGTTTAGCTATCTATCACATTTCTGTAATACAGATACAGAAGTTGTTGCTATTATTATTATTATTATTATTATTATTATTATTATTATTATTATTATTATTATTGGTGTCATAATTCTCAGGGAGATTTCTATCTCTTCTGCTTCTATATCTGTCCTGTCTGGTAATTCATTTTTTATCCCTGTTGAGGATTCAATTTATCCCTGCTTCATCAGACTGAATTAAATAAATTCATTTCCTAGGCCCAACAGTAGATTATGCAAGCTTGCACTTTTGGACCGCCAGTTGCGAGGGAAAACAAATTTGTCAGGCCAACCAGGGCCCTTTCCTGCTATAATTGGTATAAGCAGAGTATTAAAATAGAAATACATTTAAAAAAGCTTCTATTACTATGATTTAGTGCAAATGTTTATGTATTAAGTCCCAGGGAGCTCCCTTGCAGTGTTAACAGAAAAGAAACTGTAATATACACAAAATTAGGTAAACAGTGTAACTAATATTAGATGTTCAAGACGTAGGGGTAATCATATCTATAACTCATATCTATCTGAGGTGGAAAAATGTACAAATAAAATAGCAGAAGAGAAGAAACAGCCCAAACCACATTAATTAACTGTTTTTGTCCATTTGACTGTGTTCTTGATGTAATTAAAATGGGTAAAGTTAGTGGCTAGAATCTAGCCATGGGGGTCACAGTCCAGTGACTTCCGTGCCGGTCCCAAGCCCAGATAAATAGAGAGGGTTGTGTCAGGAAGGGCATCTGGCGCAAAACATTGGCAAATTTAACCATGTGAATCGTCAGTACTCTGAATTTCATACCGGATCAGTCGAGGCTCGGGTTAACAACGACCGCCATCGGCGCCGTTGACCTACAGGGCGCTGGTGGAAATTGGGCTACTGTTGGTCGAAGAAATAGAGGAGGGAGGAGAGTACACAGACAGAGAGAGAAGAGGAAAGGTAAGAGTGTAGGACTGAGAATAGGAACTCTGAATGTTGTTACTATGACACGGAAAGGTAGAGAGCTGGCTGATATGATGGAGAGAAGGAAGGTGGATATACTGTGTGTACAGGAGACCAGGTGGAAGGGTAGCAAGGCTCGTAGTATAGGAGCAGGATTCAAGCTGTTTTATTATGGTGTGGATAGTAAGAGAAATGGGGTAGGTGTGGTCCTGAAGAAGGAGTTTGTGAGGAATGTTCTGGAGGTGAAGAGAGAGTCAGACAGGGTGATGAGTCTGAAGTTAGAGACTAAAGGGGTGATGTTGAATGTTGTTAGTGGTTATGCCCCACAGGTAGGTTGTGAGTTAGAGGAGAAAGAGAGATTCTGGAGTGAATTAGATGAGGTGATGGAGAGTATTCCCACGGGTGAGAGAGTGGTGATAGGAGCAGATTTTAATGGACATGTTGGTGAGGGGAACAGAGGTGATGAGGAGGTGATGGGCAAGTTTGGAGTTAAGGAAAGGAACCTTGAAGGACAGATGGTAGTGGACTTTGCTAAGAGGATGGACATGGCTGTGGTTAACACTTATTTTCAGAAGAGGGAGGAGCATAGAGTGACTTACAAGAGTGGAGGTAGGAGAACACAGGTAGACTACATCCTATGTAGAAGAGGCAATCTGAAAGAGATTAGTGACTGTAAAGTGGTAGTGGGAGAGAGTGTAGCCAGACAGCATAGGATGGTGGTGTGTAGGATGACTTTGATGGTCTGTAAGAAGAAGAGGTCAAAGATAGAGAAGAAAACCAAGTGGTGGAAGCTGAAAAAGGAGGAATGTTGTGAGGAATTTAGACAGAAGTTGAGGCAGGCTCTGGGTGGTCAGGTAGTGCTGCCAGATAACTGGGAAACTACAGCAGAAGTGATCAGGGAGACAGGGAGAAAGGTGCTGGGTGTGTCATCTGGAAGGAGGAAAGAAGATAAGAATACTTGGTGGTGGAATGAGGAAGTTCAGGATAGTGTCCAGAGGAAGAGGCTAGCCAAAAAAAAGTGGGACATGGACAGGACTGAAGAGAATAGACAGGAATACAAGGAGTTACAGCGCAGAGTGAAGAGGTGTCTAAGGCCAAGCAGAAGGCATATGACGAGTTGTACACTAGGTTAGACACTAGAGAAGGACAGAAGGACTTGTACAGGTTAGCTAGGCAGAGGAACCGAGATGGGAAGGATGTGCAGCAAGTTAGAGTTATTAAGGATAGAGATGGAAGGGTGCTCACAAGTGAGGAGAGTGTACAGAGGAGATGGAAGGAGTACCTTGAGGAGCTGATGAATGAGGAAAATGAGAGGGAAAAAAAGAGTAGAAGGGGTAAACTCTGTGGAACAGAAAGTAGATGAGATTAGAAAGGATGAAGTCAGGAAGGCTTTGAAGAGGATGAAAAATGGAAAGGCAGTTGGTCCTGACGACATCCCGGTGGAGGTCTGGAAGTGTCTGGGAGAGGCAGCAGTGGAATTTTTAACTAGTTTGTTCAACAGGGTTTTAGAGAGTGAGAGGATGCCTGAGGAATGGAGAAGAAGTGTGTTAGTGCCGATCTTTAAGAATAAGGGTGACGTGCAGAGTTGCAGCAACTATAGGGGGATAAAGTTGATGAGCCATACAATGAAGCTATGGGAAAGAGTAGTGGAAGCTAGGTTAAGGAAGGTAGTGGAAATTTGTGAGCAGCAGTATGGCTTCATGCCCAGAAAGAGCACAACGGATGCAATTTTTGCTCTGAGGATTTTGATGGAGAAGTATAGGGATGGTCAGAAGGAGTTGTACTGTGTGTTTGTAGACTTGGAGAAAGCATATGACAGGGTGCCAAGAGAAGAGCTGTGGTACTGTATGAGGAAGTCAGGAGTAGTGGAGAAGTATGTCAGAGTGGTGCAGGACATGTATGAGAGGAGCAGGACAGTGGTGAGGTGTGCTGTAGGTCAGACAGAGGAGTTCAATGTGGAGGTGGGACTGCATCAGGGATCGGCTCTGAGCCCCTTCCTGTTTGCTATAGTGATGGACCAGTTGTCAGAGGAGGTCAGACAGGAGTCTCCTTGGACAATGATGTTTGCAGATGACATTGTGATCTGTAGTGAGAGCAGGGAGCAGGTGGAGGAAAACCTGGAGAGGTGGAAGTTTGCGCTGGAGAGAAGAGGAATGAAGGTCAGTCGTAGTAAGACTGAGTACATGTGTGTGAATGAAAGGGAGGGAAGTGGAACAGTAAGGTTACAGGGTGAAGAGGTGAAGAAGGTACAGGAGTTTAAGTACTTGGGGTCAACAGTCCAGAGTAATGGAGAGTGTGGGAAAGAGGTAAAGAAGCGAGTGCAGGCAGGTTGGAATGGGTGGAGAAAGGTGTCGGGAGTTCTGTGTGATCAGAAAATATCAGCGAGAATCAAGGGGAAGGTGTACAGGACAGTGGTGAGACCGGCCATGCTGTATGGTTTGAGACAGTGTCACTGAGGAAGAGACAGGAGTCAGAGCTAGAGGTAGCAGAGCTGAAGATGTTGAGGTTCTCTTTGGGAGTGACAAGATTGGACAGGATTAGGAACGAGTACATCAGAGGGACAGCTCATGTTGGACGTTTGGGGGACAAAGTTAGGGAGGCCAGATTAAGATGGTTTGGACATGTTCAGAGGAGGGACAGTGAGTATATTGGTAGGAGAATGTTGGACATGGAGCTGCCAGGCAGGAGGCAAAGAGGAAGGCCAAAGAGGAGGTATATAGATGTTATAAATGAGGACATGAAGCTAGTGGGTGCAAGTGTTGAGGATGCAGAAGATAGGGATAGGTGGAGAGAGATGATTCGCTGTGGCGACCCCTGAAGGGAAAAGCCGAAAGAAGAAGGAGAAGATTAGTAAATATTATAATAATATTATATAATATTATTAGGTACATTATTAAGCTAAATTCATCTTGACGATATTTCCCCATGTCATATCTAAATTATATAAGATTTGTTTTAAAAAAGAAGCAGAAACTATTATGCATTATAATTTATTACTGTATTTATATTGTTTTCTATTATTTTATTTATTTATTTAAATGCGGTATACACTTTGGCTGTTGTCAATATCTCCTAGGCCAGCTACATCGCTATAGACCTTTTTATCACTTCCATTTTACAAATGCAGAAGCATACAGTAGTAGTGTTTCCAAACTTCTCAGTGAGATAATGAACAGTGGCAGCAAATACAGCTGAGTTACTGCAGCATCTCTACATGCACCAATAATTAACAAATAATCTCTGCACTCAGAGTGGAGACGGCTGATTTTCAAACAGAAACTGGAAAAAAGGGAATTATTCTGATTAGTTATTACTGTCTTTTGACCAGCTGTTGGCTAATTAAATATGATTATATGAACTAAGGGACTCATTTGAGGCTGAGAGTGGTTAAATGTGGAATCCTTAATATGAGGACTCTACTGGCAGTTCTTGCACAATAATGGTGTATAATGATGGGGTCAAACCCAAAATCCATTTCTAGCTACACACCAGTTTCTATTCATTATAAAACCAACTTTAAACAAATATTTTCTGTAGTTTTGGCCTGTACTTTGGATATATAAGAAATAACAGTGTCATACAATTTCATATTTCTAAAGAGAACAGAACACTACAATGAATTGCAAAGGAATGATTCCTGTGTGAATGGAAAAAAGGTCTTTATCATCCATTTCCTCATAAGACTTTGATATGCCATCAACTAAGGAAACATTTTACAACTATGCATACACCAGCCTGATCTCTGCTTTTAAATCCTAGACATAATTTATGAACAAATCAAAGTTCATATCCCGCTTTATATACAAGGTCCATTGATGCCCTGTTAACGGAAAAGGACACCTTACTTTTTAACAACAAGTCTCTGTTTTAGGTCAGGGTGGAAAATGGTACATGACACATTATCTTCTATATTGCAAGCTAGTGAAGTCTATAGAGATATACATGTCATGTCTGATTAAAAAATAATAAATAAGTAAATAAGTAAATAAGTAAATAAAGGCTGGAATTCACTTCTTTTCTTAAAATGTTGGATGCTATTTATAGAGATACAGTAAGATAAAATTGACCCTAATTACTACACAAAATCAGGGCTCCTAAAGTGAAACTGAATAAAAAAAAAAATAAAGATGCATTTTTACAATAGAATCTCTAATATTTATTAGACTTGGGGAACATTTTATTCATATGTTTTCATTTCTTTCTTTTTTTTTTCTACAGCACGATTTGCATAATTTCATGACATCCTATGGACAACCATAAAACCATGACATTAAATTTCTCTTTTTTACAAGTGGAAAAAAAAACAAGACTCATTTTACAAGCATTTTACAGTCAGCATACATTTTTCAGATAAAGGTACTCATTTTTCCTTTTTTAAACAGAATCTGTAGGCAAAAATATCAACAGACATCTAGCAGAACATGCAACATCCATGTAAAACCATAGAAATTCCATTGACAATTTTGTGTACTTTTTTCACCTCATTATCTTGATTGTGTGAGATTTCACAGAGTTTGATAGAGATTGAGAGATTGATGTGGGTTGATTGACATCATCCAGATAATCACATGGATCACTTGCTCACATATTTAGACAAATACATATGTACAGACAGGACTTTGACCTTGAGTTCACACGCACATGCTCAGTGTCAAACCAAATAAACATTCAAACCTTTTCTTATAGAAAATATCTTATGTATTTACATAATTAAAAATAAACAAATCACATTCACACCATTTACTGCAACTGAATACATCAGACTCGTTGTGTAAGTTCCCAGGAATACAGCATAACAAACCAGGCGGACATTACACTGACACAACAGAGAGGAGACAACAGCCATTTTTCAGTCATTATTTAAAGGGGACACAGCTTTTGATTGAAATCCAGATACACAGCACTATTCGTGGTGGAATGCTATAGACGTAAAAACGATGATATTCATTTGATTCGGTGAGATTTAATTGGCGGTTAAACTTGGGCTCTCATACTTTAAAAAGCACCAACAAGGCTATTTTTTTTTCTTTCATTTTTTTTTTTTTAGATTTTAGATTAAGCGGTGCATTTTTTCCCAGGACAATTCATGGGTCACTGTATTCCATGTAGCAATAACTTTCATAGTCGTAATGGAAAGTCCAACACACATTGGAACAGAAACTTAACTAAAGTGCATATTCTCAAAGTGAACTGTGTTAAAACAGTTTATACATATATATTTATATATCTTCATTAGAAGTAAATTTAAAGTAAAATTATGTTCAAAAGATTTCTATATATATATATTTATATTCAAACTCTGAAGAAATGCATCCAGGCATAATTCATGTTGCATAGAAATACCCAAACTGAAGCAGTGGATTTGGTTTGGACATTAGGTTGGCACATAGATCATTTCACTGTGACAGCAACCCAGTCACCACACGAATATTTCTTCTTTCCTATCTATACACTGTCTTTACAAAATGTACTGAATATCATCATTAAAGAATCGTTAAAGATGCTTTTTCCTCATGTACAATAAAAAAAAAAAATTCACTGACATCGATATGGAAACACTGACTGCTGTTGATTTAAGGAGATCTGTGGGTTCATGTATTGATCCTCGTTTATGGAACTTAACCGATGGCCACTGTCTGGTGTTTGAGCACACACTTGTACTTTTACACATCTTTTACACTGATATGGTGCAGTCAGTGAATATGTTTGATTCTCTGCTACTAAAAATGAGAGGAGCAGCAACAATTATTCATTCCAAAAACCAAAAATACAAAAACAGCTTTAAACTGTACCACAGTGACACTCCTTTATACAGACAACTTGCACCATTTGAAATAAACATAAACAGTGACCCGATTTCAGCTGAGCCAATTCAGTTTTTTTTTTTGTTGTCCCTTTTTTTCATTGCATATTTGTTTCAACACAGAACGTTATCACAAAACAGGAATCACTGTCAACATCAGAACAGTTACATGACAATTATTTCGATGTTTTCAAATAAATACGGACACGTACAATCATTCTCTGTATTTGATTCAATTTAGTTGCTACTATGACTCTTCAGAGCACTCAAGACTCTTTGAAGAACATAGTTCATGTTCAACAGATGTGATCGAAATATGAAATAAAACTAGCAGTGCTTCTTTTATCACTACTGTAGCCTTTGTAAGGAATGAAAGACACAACCAATGACAGCACAGACAAAATGAAATACTGCATGAAAAAAAGTTTCAGATGAAAAGGTTTCCAAAATGTTGATGTGACACTGAATATGACAGTAGAGACTGAGTATCACTAAGAATGAGTGTTTAATGGAGATATGAAGAAGTTTCATACTGTATTTATCACATTTAAAAAAAAAAAATCTGAACTAATTTTTTATTGTATTTTTTTCAGTATGTACACAACGTAATCTGATATGATCAATTTAATTATATAAACTATACAGTGGATTGAGAAGAAAGGAAGTGGTTATATTTTCTGATAAGATCAGAAATTTTGCTACTGATTTTTCTTTATATATATTTTTTGCTTAATTTGATTTCATCCACTTATGTATAAATGTTATGTACATTAATTGCAACAGCTAAGAGAACTTTTAAACCCATTTGACTGAGGGTCTGAACTTCAGTAATGTTTACTATGAACTTGATCACTAAGGTTTGATCATGACACAGTTATTACTGAAATGCCACTATTTTCCTTTTTTACATCATGGTTATTTATTTCTGCACTGGATGGGATGAATCACGGCTGCGTATGCGGAGAACTGGCCACTAATTTGTGCCAGCTCACCGCTCGCTTCCGCATGTCCACTTTGTCCAACCAGATGTAAGCTTCACCAATCAATGTCTTCTTCACAAACTTCCCTCCATTAGACACTAGGAACAGCTGTTGTTAAGGAGAGACAAGACAGCACATAACATTTCAGAACATTAGGAATGTGGCTTATGAGCCAAGTTTCATAATGATGTCCTGGTTTACTAAGATCTCTAAAAAAAATAGTGCCAATTTGTATGCTAATTATTCTTGATAGCCATGGCAGGTTTGAAACTTCGAGGCTCTCGAAGTAATTTAAATGGTCATTTAAAGGCAGTGAGAAAAATTCAAAATGAAGCATGAGCTCAGAATTAGAATGCAGACATGACTGTGCACTTATATACTCATTAAATACACTATAAAGTCAAAAGTATGTGGACACGAACTTCATACCCACATGCGGTTAATTCCCAAACTGTTATCATAGAGGTAAAAGCACACAATTGTATAGAATATCTTTGTACTCTGTAGCATTAAGATTTCCCTTCACTAGAACTAAGAAGCCCAAACCTGCTCCAGCATGACAATGCCCCTGTGCACAAAGTGAGTTTTATAAAGACATGGTTTGCCAAGGTTAGATCAGAGCACTCTAGTAGTCTGCACAGAGCCCTGACTGAACACCTTTGCGATGAACTGGAGCACTGACTGTATGCCAGGCTTCCTTACCCAATATGAATGCCTGACCTTACTAATGCTCTTGTGGCCGAATGGACAAATCCACACAGACATACTCCAACATCTAGTGTATAGCCTTCCATAAAGAGTGGAAGTTATATTAAAGGCTAAGTTAAGACTAAATTTGGAATGAAATGATAAGTTGACAGGGTGTCCACATACATTTGACCATATAGTGTACATGTAAAAACCTTGTTACGTGCTTTTTAGATTCTGTTAGCACTAGATGTGTGTTTGTCTGGTGAATATTTAATATGACCTTAATACAAATATTTAATACGTCATGATACTTGAAATGACATTAACATGCATCCACAAATTTAATGCATTTCCTTCATTGTGTTAATTTGTGTATACAATCAGTGTTTCTGATGTAACAAAACATATATGTATTGCTGAACTACATGTATTTGTATGTGAATATATCTTTATCTTACAGTGTGTTATCAGGTTTTCTCACCTGAATGGAGTGACCAGCCGGGTTGAGACTGAAGCGGAAAGTCTCGTTGAAGGAAGGCTCTCTGTCATGGCGGCACACTCTCGTCTTTTTCTTTATGATGCGCTTCTGAGTGGCCACGTTTACCACATACAGCTTCACATACAAATCTTAACACAGATATGCTTGTGTTAAATTTATTTATATTCCATACTTAAATATTAAAAAAAAAAATTTCATTTCAGTCACTTTCTCCCAAGGTTCACCTTATAGTCTCAAAGTGTCCAAGCAAACAAATACTTCTCAAGACTGGCTTTAAATGTAAAAAGGTCTTTCATCAGTTCACTAATCTATACATCCATCCATCTATGGATCCATCCATCCATCCATCCATCCATCCATCCATCCATCCATCCATCCATCCATCTGTAAAACTATCTAGCCAGCCAGGCAGCCAATGAAAACATTCAATCAATCCACCTAGCCACCCAACCAGTCACCCACCCATATCCATCCACCCATCCATCCATCAATCCATTCATTCAACCATCCACCGACCCATCCATTCATCAATCAGTTCAGTCGACCATCCATCCATCCATCCATCCATCCATCCATCCATCCATCCATCCATCCATCCATCCATCCATCCATCCATCCATCCATCCATCCATCCATCCATCCATCCATCCATCCATCCATCCATCCATCCATCCATATACAGTGGGGCAAAAAAGTATTTAGTCAGCCACCAATTGTGCAAGTTCTCCCACTTAAAAAGATGAGAGAGGCCTGTAATTTTCATCATAGGTACACTTCAACTATGAGAGACAGAATGAGAAAAAAAAATCCAGAAAATCACATTGTCTGATTTTTAAAGAATTTATTTGCAAATTATGGTGGAAAATAAGTATTTGGTCACTTACAAAAAAGCAAGATTTCTGGTTCTCACAGACCTGTAACTTCTTCTTTAAGAGGCTCCTCTGTCCTCCACACATTACCTGTATTAATGGCACCTGTTTGAACTCGTTATCAGTATAAACGACACCTGTCCACAACCTCAAACAGTCAGACTCCAAACTCCACTATGGCCAAGACCAAAGAGCTGTCAAAGGACACCAGAAACAAAATTGTAGACCTGCACCAGGCTGGGAAGACTGAATCTTCAATAGGTAAGCAGCTTGGTGTGAAGAAATCAACTGTGGGAGCAATTATTAGAAAATGGAAGACATACAAGACCACTGATGATCTCCCTCGATCTGGGGCTCCACACAAGATCTCACCCCGTGGGGTCAAAATGATCACAAGAACGGTGAGCAGAAATCCCAGAACCACACGGGGGGACCTAGTGAATGACCTGCAGAGAGCTGGGACCAAAGTAACAAAGGCTACCATCAGTAACACACTACACCGCCAGGGACTCAAATCCTGCAGTGCCAGACGTGTCCCCCTGCTTAAGCCAGTACATGTCCGGGCCCGTCTGAAGTTTGCTAGAGAGCATTTGGATGATCCAGAAGAGGATTGGGAGAATTTCATATGGTCAGATGAAACCAAAATAGAACTTTTTGGTGAAAACTCAACTTCTCGTGTTTGGAGGAGAAAGAATGCGGAGTGCATCCAAAGAACACCATACCTACTGTGAAGCATGGGGGTGGAAACATCATGCTTTGGGCCTGTTTTTCTGCAAAGGGACCAGGACGACTGATCCGTGTAAAGGAAAGAATGAATGGGGCCATGTATCGTGAGATTTTGAGTAAAAACCTCCTTCCATCAGCAAGGGCATTGAAGATGAAACGTGGCTGGGTCTTTCAGCATGACAATGATCCCAAACACACCGCCCGGGCAATGAAGGAGTGGCTTCGTAAGAAGCATTTCAAGGTCCTGGAGTGACCTAGCCAGTCTCCAGATCTCAACCCCATAGAAAATCTTTGGAGGGAGTTGAAAATCCGTGTTGCCCAGCGACAGCCCCAAAACATCACTGCTCTAGAGGAGATCTGCATGGAGGAATGGGCCAAACTACCAGCAACAGTGTGTAAAAACCTTGTGGCGACTTACAGAAAACGTTTGACCTCTGTCATTGCCAACAAAGGGTATATAACAAAGTATTGAGATGAACTTTTGTTATTGACCAAATACTTATTTTCCACCATAACTTGCAAATAAATTCTTTAAAAATCAGACAATGTGATTTTCTGGATTTTTTTTTCTCATTCTGTCTCTCATAGTTGAAGTGTACCTATGATGAAAATTACAGGCCTCTCTCATCTTTTTAAGTGGGAGAACTTGCACAATTGTTGGCTGACTAAATACTTTTTTGCCCCACTGTACCTATACATCCAGCCAGCCAATCAAAACAATCAATCTACCAATCTATCAATCAAAACAATCAGTTGATCCACCCAGGCTTTCATCCACGTATCCATTCATCCATTCATCTATCCATAAGGTCTTTCCATTGATTAACTTTACTAATAACTGCTTTATCCTGGTCAGGGGTGTGATTGATTTGTTGTCTATTCAGAAACACTGGGTGTGAGGAGGGATTTTGCCCTATATGAGACACCTGTCCTTTGCAATGCACAATGAACACACAACTTCATCACCTTCACAACTACTAGCAATTTCACATAGACATTCCACACACTATCATATTTTTGGGAGGTGGGATGAAATCCAGCAAAAACCTAGACACAGGGAGAACATGCAAAACTCCACACAGACGTGAGCTCAAGGTCAAACTGATGACTCTGGAGCGGTGAGATAGCAACACTAAACACCTACAACAACAGTTTTTATCTTTGTTAAAATTAAGGCTGGGTGCTGAGACTGCTTCTGAATAGGATACTAATGTTATGCATTATAGATTCTGTGGCTGCGATGTGGGCTTTAGTGAATTCTCCATTACCAGGCAGATGATCTGGAGATTTGAATTTGTAAGTAATATTCCTGCACTGCAGAATTTCAAGAACCAGCTGTTCTCCTTCAGTCTTCATCTCTTTCTTCAATGCCACCTTGATCTCTCCAATCATATTATTCTTACCTACATCAATAAAAATTCATAAAAAAAAATCAGTTTCAGTAACATGAAGGACATGACAGAGTATTTATATAACACACTTTATTAATACTGATGCAATCACATAATATGTTATTTTATGAGTACATGGCTTAATTAACACCATTGTATACTGTAAACAATGAATACACTTTTTTCTTACATGTGTAAGAAAAAAAGTAAACATCTAGCGCCCTCTAGAGGACATGAATTGAATATTATTATTAATATAACCACACAACTCAAGTAAACCTCAAAGCAGAAAGTGCAGAGTGATCAATTAAACCATGTGTTTAATAAAGTGACATTCCATTACATTACACTACATCATTTTAAAGCAATTTTAGTTTTCAAGTTTAATTACATTTTAAGTCAAGATCTCTTATGCATTCAAGAGATTTCTTTCATTGGTTTTAAAGCAAGGTTGCAGACTACTTCCTGCCAGACTGGAGCCTGTCTCGTTTCTTTCTCTCTTGAGATGTTCAGACACACCCTTTTGTCTTTCTGTCTCTGTCTCTGTCTCTCTCTCTCTCTCTCTCTCTCTCTCTCTCTCTCTCTCTCTCACACACACACACACACACACACACACACACACACACACACACACAGACACTCCCTTCTCTGATAAATAATTCAGAAGAGTAGAGATGTGACACAGTAGATCGGCTATAGCAGACTACCATATCTGTTAGCTCAACAGGATCCCAACCTCATAAACAGCTTTTAGATGTGCTAATTTAACCTCGGGAGCATGCCAATACTATAAATAAATCTCAAAAGGTGCCTTTGCTGAAACATTCTGTTGCATGTAGTGTTAAACCTGATTAGAGATAAGATTCTAACTTTTTTTTTAGTCTGTCATTTACTCTAATTCGACCTGTGTGAGAAATCTCAGAGGAAAGTCTATATAATCTATGTACTGTTTATTAGTGTCAGGCACAGTTGTTTATTTAAACCTTTTGGTGTGTGAGGCTACGCTTGAATTTCCTCATTTTACTATTAATGCTTTCAAAATAATTTTAAAATGTCACTTGTTCATAATAATCTTCACTACATGTTCTAAACACAAGTGTTCACTGTTTCTTAATGACAGATCAACTTACTTTCAGAGTCATGTAGATTCTTCAGAGAGTCTGAGCCTCTTAAATCCAAACCGTTAGGAATTGTCTTCCTGGTAGACAAAGAAACATCAATCTATTAATAGTGGTATTCTCTATAAATGCTCAGATATACATAGAGAATTGTGGAAGGAACCAGAAAAAGTAAGTTTATCTGTCATTCCACAATTTTCTATGTATATCTGAGCATTTATAGATGATAACACTATGCACTGACATGTTTGCTGCCAGAGTAGACTTTAGAAGCTAGAATTGAAGTTAACTTATCAAGAGAATATAAAGATGCTAGCTAGATTTGAATAATATTTTTTTTACACGTGATATAAAAAAACACCACATTTCATAACTGATAAGTTATCAACATTTTGTTGAGGGATCAAACATGATGCGTTACTTTAGAAACTTTGTTAAATGAGGAAAGGAACTGTTGCTAGAGTTCCTGTGTCTGTATTATCACATTTAACTAGCTATCTTGCTTGCTATACAGTGTTGCATTACTTTAGCTAGCATATTTTGGCCTAGATTGTTCAGTTTCTGGGCAAACAGTGGATTGGACACTGGAGCTTTCACTTGTTCAAATATATGATATATGATTTGTCCAACTGTGCTAAACCACATTTAATCTATCTCTCATGCTAGTGCATAATGAACTGAACAAGAATAAGTTGAAAGAGTACACTCACAGTTGAGGCACCTGAAAGATAGCACTGTCCACTGCATTAGTGCCTGTGCCATCCTCGCTGTCCAGGGTGTACCCATCTCCATCACTTTGTATGTTTCCTGCTCTGTCTGCAAATTTTAAGATACAGAGGGAGGAAATAAAGAAAAGAGATTATGGCAGAGAAAGACAGAGAAATATCAATTAGAAAGGCTCTGAATGTAAGCAATGAATCCATTCATTACACAACTAATGCTGTGGCACAAGGGATGGAAATACAACTCTGTGTTATTTTCTTTTAGTTATCAAGACCAATGTTAACGAGGGTTTAGAAGCAGTTAATTGGGTTGAAGTTTTTTAACTGAGCTTTATATTTTTTATATGTTTATACTATTTCCTGTTGAGTTTTTGTGGGCTACGGAGGAGTCATGTGCCTCACCTCCTCAGTAGTACTCCTCCCTTGATGGTCAGCCGATTTGACACGAGTATTCATTGGCTGGTGGAGTTGGACTTTTCCACAGAGACTGTGGTTACTCTCACATGAAACCAGCTTATGACTTTTGCACACCACAATCATGATAACAAAAATATGGGTTCAGCCTAGTTAAAGGTATAATTGGCATGAAATATTTAGGAGGAGAGGAACTGACACGCTCTGTCATAAAATCATACATGGAATTTAAAGACATGCTGAAAATATACTATATTGCAAATATTTATTATCTGTAGATCTGTGCATCTGGGGAGTTCATCCTTATCTGGAAGTCTTTTATGGACTCACTGTCATATTTTTTGATTAGTGTAAAGTGTGAGAGCTTGACAGATATTTTAATTTGAAAGACTGAAATATTACAAGCTTTTTTTAATCAAATGTAATTTTGTTTCAGAGCAAGATACAGAATTAGCATGAGGATCAAAGGTCATGAATTAAACAACCGATTGCAATAAAAATGAAGTTTAATCATTTGAAACATTTATTTTATCTTTAAATAGCAATTTACATTATGCTGCATTGTATTTCTTTGCATACTATCATTATAGAACACATTTTTATCTTAAATAAAGAATAAATACAAAGCTGTGCAAAAGTATTCACACCCATTTAACTTTTTATGGCATTTTCCCAGACACCCTTATCAAGACTGACTTACATTTTATTTCATTTTATACAACTGAGGAATTGTCGGGTTAAGAGCCCAGCAGTGACAGCTTTTTGTACTTGGGATTCTATCACACAAACTTCTATCAACCTTCTACCTTCTATTCTAACCTTTTACCATTTCAAGGTGAAGAACAGTTTTTATTGGACAAAGATCTAGTAGACATTTCATAAGTATTCATCCCCCTTGATCAATGCCTGATAGAATGCATTCCTTACCCAGTTATTGACTTTTGGTTGAACTTTGCCTCCTCTAGACTGTTAGAGCTGTCGTTATGCCATATTCTTTCCATTTCTCATTTTATTTTATTTTATTTATTATCATTTTGTTCAAAGTCTGGTGTATATTGACTTTTTTGTAGACTTTTTTCTGAAAGCTGCTTGATCTTCATGAAGCTGTTTGTTTAGGTAGAGTATGTTTTCTGTCAAACTCGGGGGCTTTCCAGGAACAGATGTATTTATATTGAGTTCATGTGAAACACAGGTGGACTCCATTAAACTACTTATGTGATTTATGATGGCAAATGTTTGCACAAAAATTATTTTACATCAAGGATTACATCAAGGGGTTGAATATTTATGCAAATGACATTTGTATTACTTGTTTTATTTATTTCTAAATAATGTTGCAAACCATATAAACGGGTATCACTTCAGTATTACGGGATATATTGCAGAGATTCATGGCCTATGATCCTAATTAAATCAATTTCCATTCCATGTTAATGTTGAAAAGTTTAATGGGGTGAATACTTACAGAAAGCATTGTATTTTCTTTTAATATCAACCACAGGAGTTTAATAGATAGTTATTAATTATTTATTTGTTTAGGAATTTTAAATGAATATGAAGAAAAAGAAAATGATTATACATACAGGCAAAGTCATGAGGGACAGGGACAGGGAGGTTGAGAGAACATGCAGAAAGACAGAGAGATAAGCTGTACACTCATGTGTAAAGGGAAAGGTTACTTGGCTGGAGGCGGGCTTGCTGCACTGCGGCCTCGGCAGCAGCGATGGCATTCCCAGCATCCTCGAGGTGAGCCTGAGTAACACTGCTCTTGCTCTGACTGCGAGAGGGGCCATGCGAACGCAGATGACTCTCAGATGAGGATTTTGAGCTGCCTGGGCTACTATGGGATTTCTCAATAGTGAGGACCTGAGTATCTAAAGGCATAAATATTTTATCTTGTAATTATGCTCCTGCTAATTCACTAATACTTTGTTATATAGAGGTGGACTCTAAGTAGACTACCTTTAGCAGGGTCAGGGAAGATGCCATGACTTCTGCTCTTGATCACAGAGGTTTTGGGGGATTGTTCACTGCTTGGTTGCCCTCCTGTTCCCCCAGATCCACCTGATCCTCCAGGGCCTCCCTGACCTCCATGGCCTCCTTGGCCACCTGATCCTCCACCTCCTCCATGTGGAGGATGTCCTCTACCATGGTGGATGCTTTCACTCTGTTCCTTTAGGGGGTGCCAGCGAGGCATGTTGTCCAACTGAGCAGTGTTAGACAGATCTATAAGCACCTGTAACATAAGGCACAGTTTTTTTTAGCATAGAGTGCAAAGCAGTTAGGCTGCTATTATTTCCTCTAATCTCTTTATGATCAGAATTATGATTATGCTTTATAAACATACTTTTTGACATTTTCTTAAGCTTTTCTTAAGCTTTTTTTTTCTTAAGCTTAAACTTTTTTTTTTCACCATGATCTAAAGTGCCAAGACCTCTGAAAGCTGTTCAACATGTTCTAGAAAAAATGTACAAATATTCTATTCTGACACTGCCAAAAGTGTTTCGACGCATCAAATCAGGATGTTAACAAGCAACACTCACCTCTCCCAAGAAATCATTGGAGGAATATTTGGCATAGTCCCATACTGTCACCTCAAGGGTTTTTCTTTTCAGCTGAAAGTCAAACAAATCACACACTGAATTAGTTACAATGCTTTTGCCTCCCCCAGTCACCTTTCTCACATCGTTGGAATCTTTTAACGTATTACACAGCAAAAGTCCAAGCAGAAGCAAAACCTCAGCGACTCAGTTTATATCAGAGACATCAGTGTTGTCACACAGCCCCAGAATCCCCTGCTGACTACCACAGCTTTAAATATCTCTCTGTTTAGTTTGTTCACTGCTGTGGGTTGTTCTGTCCCTTAAGTCTGCCTTTCTAAACCTTTTTCTTAGAGTATGGATATGTGTAAGACTTTTAATTTGTTTTCTCAGTTTTTGCCTTTTGGATATTGCCTTTGTGCCAACACTGTGTTTTAGATAACTCTTTTGTGTGTTCCTGACATTAAAGATTGCCTACCTTGTTTTTAAATAAATGATCTCCAATAAATGATCCACCAACCTGTGTTTCTTCTACCCTCACCAAGACAAATTTATACCTGGAGTTTTTTAACCAGAAATCATTAGCAGATAAATCTAAATGAAGTCAGTTCATTTGGGTGGTTGTATGTGTGTGTGTGTGTGTTATCTTGATGGTATTTGTCTTCATAAACAACTATCCCTATAACTAAATAACTATAGAAAAGAGGAAACAGTGGTATAAGATGTGACAGTATTGCTCAGAAATAAATATTCTCCAAGAAACCTTCTCCATATCACGATATTTACCTGCTCGAGGTGAATGTTTTTATAGATGACAGTCTGGTTCCACTCAGGGTTCTGGGTCTTCTGCACATATTTAGTTCTTCTTTTATTTTCAGCACTGTTGTATCATTATAAACAGAGAGATAGACTATAAGGCACAAGAGAAAACTAAACAAAAACTGAAAACTATGAAAATTACAATTTCTGATTAATTTCTGAGTATGAACACTACAGCTTAGTTAAATATATAACCAATTACTGTAAAATGATCGACACAATTTAAACAGTTTCTAAAGATTGTCCTTATTTAAACATCAAAATGAATGCAAATGATAAAAGATTTATACTTCAAATTAAGCCATTCTGAGTTATATACTGTATGGATAGCAGATGATGAGAATGACGTCACTAGGTCACAGAGTCATACATGAAATTATGCTTGCACATGCATGTAGAACTTCTGAATCATTAACACTGCATGAATTATATAAGTATAAGAATTGCAAAATGAACAACAATTTCTATTATAAGCTATTATAATGTTGGACAGTGCTTTGCATTAAAATTCCCTCGACTGAAGTTATTTAACACACTAGTTATCAGTGAACAATGAACTTCATTATCAATGTGACATCATCCCCTTAATTAATGTTCACGGTTGTTTACTGCAAAATTTCTGAATTGTTTAACAATTTCTTACACTGTATTTACACCTAGAGACCAGATGTTCAGGAAGTTATCAACACTTGCTATAATTAGATTTTTGCAAATTAGCATAGTGGTATTTTTTGTCATTGATATAATAAACATTAAAGAAGCATGAGTTAACTAGCACTGGCTAATCGTGTCATTATTGATATGTTGAAGCTGCTGTAACTAACTTAATGCACCACTATAAATGGATAAAAGATAAGGCATCATTTGTTAAATAGATTAAAATGGATATTGTTTGTATAAGGATAATAGAACATTTTGTGACATGCAGTTGTTGAAAAAGAGTATTGATATAATACATTGATATTGTGATAGTGTGTCACACTCTGCCATCACTGATTTACATCTACATCATTTGGCAGACACTCTTATCCAGAACGACTTACATTTTTATCCCATTTTATACAATTGAGCAATTCAGGGTTAAGGGTTTTGCTCAAGGGCCCAGAGGAGGCAGTTTGGTGGACCTGAAATTTTGAGCTCACAACCAACAACATCTTAATCACTAAAATACCACATGATTACTTTACTTTAACAGAATACCCATTGTGGTTTCCATTACCTATACTAAAGTTTAGTGATGCTGAAGTTCATGGTTTTTTAATGTAAACTAATTCAATATAAATGTCATCTAAGGTAATCTAAGGGTAAGCATTACCTAACAGAGTTTTACATTAAACCTCATCTCCCTTAAACCATTGTCATTTTTAAAAGTGTTTGTGTGTGTGTGTGTGTGTGTGTGTGTGTGTGTGTGTGTGTGTGTGTGTCTGTGTGTTTGTGTGTGTGTGTTTATTTAGTTTATGATAAAATATGATGTAGCTTATAGTCCCAATGCACAGAGGTAGAGATGTTGAGGTAGCTTTGATGACACATTTCTGACACCACACAACGACAGGCTCACCAATCACCACTCAGATGAATCACATTTCAGTAATGAACACGAGACAAAAACAGACATACACAGAGGAAGGAAAGCAAATGAAAGGAAGGAGGAGGAGGAGGAGGAGGAGGAGGAGGAGGAGGAGGGGGGGCACCACTACCTTGCGTTCTGGACAACCATGACTTGTCTGAACCAATCCAGAGATTGTTAGGAATGCAACAGCGGACAAACAAACAGAAAACAGTCAGAGATTTCCACAAAAAAAGAAACGGAAAGAGGAAAAACAAACGTACAGAAGAAAGTGCCAGCCTGAACAGTCCAGGGTATGTACCTGGAAAACGACACCTAATAGAGTGTATATAGGTCAGCTCCTAGCATCAGCCAGAGGAGTGTCCAGTCAGGTAATGCAGCTTAATCTCATAAACACTCCAGAGATACGGCCATTAGGAGATAGTAGATATATCATTATATACCTGACACCGGAGAAAGCCATATTGATTTTGCTGTTTGTTGACTCCATACGCATCAAGCTGAGACACTGAGGCTCAAAGATTTAACAGGGTTAAGCATGTGCAGTTTGGATTTAGTTTTTAATAGTGCAGACGGCATTGTGCTAAATCATTAAATGTACACAGGCAGTGTTTGAGTGATTGCATTTCACTCAGTTTGTTGCACACTAATTACATATTTTATCACCCTGAGCATATGCATCAATGGCATTTAAGTTTTCTTTTGTTTGTTTTTTTTTGGTTGTTTTTATTTTTATTTTTTAAATAAAAAATGATCCATCTCAGATCCTAGAGGGCCCACAGTTTAAAGACATTTGAGTTGTTGTTTTTTTTCTCCTTTCATTTCTTAAGGCTTTTGGCAATGAGCAGATCAGTTGAATAAGATGTTTTAAATGGGGTAGAATTTAAAACTCTGCAATGCAGTCACAAGGAGTCAGGAGTCTGAGCCACAAACTTTTAATAAATGACAGTGTGAACAGTAAGAATGCCAAGCTCAATTTTATGTAAAAGGGCCATATTATATCAAATGGGCTGTAACTCCTCTTTAATGCACAAATAGATTAAATAAACTACATAATCAGCAAAACTGTTGAACAGATCGAAATTCATTACCAAAATACCCAAATTATCCAAATTATGGCTTTACCATATATAATTGGAGGCTTTAATAAGTATTCACTACCCATGATTTGTATGTCATATATCTAAATAAAATAGCACATGATATTAAAGTTTGTTTTATACAAAGAGCACAGTATATATTAATCTCAAAAGTATAAATATATTTACTTTTTCAAAGTGATTGAATAATTATTCACAATGTTTAACCCTAAGTTCTTTCGGAAAAAGACATGGAGTCAGTTTCAGTTTGCTAATGAAATGATATTCATTGCTCTATGTTGCCCTCTAGTGTAACAACATAAATGATTTTTTTTTTTCAAATCTTGTACCAGATTATAACCTAGAACTCAAGGCCTGCATGTTTGACACCCCTAGTGTATAAAAAACATCAGTAGAAAAAAATATTTCCTCCGAAATATGTACTAATAGACCAGGGAGAAAGAAACTGACAAAATATATTGAAAATCAGCAGGGTATGAGAAAATTGAAAAGAAAAAAAAAAATTATGACAACACAAACACAAGTACATCAAAACAATTATAGACAGATACACCATTTAAGTCATAACACACATACACCAGAACAGTTTCACGCACACACACACACACACACACACACACACACACACACACACACACACACACACACACAACTACACACACACACACACACACACACACACACACACACACACACACTCATGTTTACATGTCATACCCACCCTCTTCCTGGCAGGAGATACACCTTAACAAAAGGGTCAGAATATCCATTGTTGTCTCTTGGTGCAAGGTTTCGGGCTTGTAGAATGTGGACGATCAAGTTACCCATATTCTTGTCATAATTGATTTGTAGCTGTGGGTGAAAAATATGATCCTCCATATCATATTACACTTCATAAATCTAGTTATGTTAAAGGTCATGTGCATACATGTATTGTTCTGGGAGTTATTTCAAGTTGCCTTGTATCATAAAAATAATAAAATGAAACAAGCATTGCACAATGCTGATTCTGTGTCCTGAATAGATTTCTATGCATTTAACATGACTCCAGCATAAGACCAAAGTGAGTTGAGATAAACTTACTTGTATTTCACCAGTAATGGGATGTGGTTGTGGTTTCACCCCGTCACCTGACTGAAAATAAACAAATAATGATAGCAGTGTGTAACATGATCTATCTATAGACTAATGAAGCAGGCTACCTACTGATTCTCAACATCATATCTAATGATGTTTAACTACCTTTCAATAGCATGTCATAAATGTATCTGAAGAGACCACATGAACTGAACATGTAACTGTGATAGGACTAGGGACATGATGCATACATGATCTACTAAATGTCATGAGCTATAAATTAAATAATCTAAAGTGAAAGCAAAAGGGACAAGCTGCTAGTCAATAACAGAGGTTCTATCTGACTGCATTATGGATGTGGACCCCGTACAGGATTTCAAAGTAGATCAAAAAAGGGACTCAAAAAATGCTGCAGCAGAATCATTAGTTACTGCAGCAGCTCTAGTTTTGTAAACACGAGCTCAATATTGATGTTGAAGCATTAAAAGGTAACTGATGTCTCCATTCAGCCATCTTAATTGCTTTTCTGGATCTTTGTAAGAAAGGAATTCATGGTGTTTATGTGGACTTTAACACATTTATAGACTGTATATAGTTTAGGTACTACAGCTCAACAACTATTGAACTGTTTATCTGACCTTCTAGTCTGTCTGTCTGTCTTTCTGTCTATTTATTTGCCTGTCTGTCTAACTGTCTCTGCCTGACTGACTGTGTACTTATCTGTCTACCTGTCTGTCCGCATGCTGTCTACATACCTATTTCTCCACCTGCTTGCCTGACATACTTTCTGTTTTTCTGTCTGTGTACTACTATCCCTACTTACTCACCTGTCTGCCTGTATGTCTGTCTTCTGTCTACCTAACTTCCTACACACCTCCCTAACTGCCTGTATGCCTGGCTTTCTGTATGTGTGTCTACCTATCACTCTGTTTACACACACTTGTTTACCTTGTTGTGACGTTTCTTGCTGACTGAGGGTGATCCGGGCTGTCCAGGGCTGGGAACTCCACTGGAGGCAGTGGATGCTGTCGCTGAGTGAAGATGTCCTGCTTTCTCTAGCACAGAAAGTACAGAGGTAGGAGCTTGTTGCTGAGAGACCTTCTGCAGCTCTGCAGCCAGCTGCTTAGGATCTACACCTGGAGAACGCTGGTGCTCAGCTGTAACACACACACACACACACACACACACACACAAATTCTGTATATCAGGAAAGACAGGTCTAGAGTTTATCTTCTTCTGAGAGTATTATCAGTAAGCTGATATGCAGCCCTGGATTTTATTGCAGCAGGTGCAATGACAACGGCAAGGGAAATAGTTTTTAAGATAAACAGCAGATTCTGTAGTAATCTACAAGCAGATCATGGCTCAAATATTATTTAAAAAGTATACTGAAAGACTATGTGCAGAAAGAATAGACAATGTGACTTTCTCTGACTGCTGGAGAAATACAAGATACTGTATCTGCATTCTGCATAAAGAGACTTACCGACTTTTAGCTGAGACTGCAACTCTAGATACTTGGGACTGTCTGAGTCTGAACGCATATTCAGATCTCTACACAGAAGTGAAACAAATATTTAGTTGGCAAATGTATATATTTATTTACATACATTCCTCTTATTTGTTTGCACACTTAAAATATTTACTATTATAAAAAAAAAACAACAACAGCAGTCTATGAAGTGGGAATTCCTAAAAAATCTGTATTAGATATGTGATATATATATATATATATATATATATATATATATATATATATATATATATATATATATATATATATATATATATATAAACAAGCAAACAAAAAAAAACTTACAGGCGCAAACATATCTCTACCTCCCCACTTTGCTGACCCACAATGCTCTGCACTTCCTCATAGGTCTTTCCAGTCAGAGGTATTCCATTCCACTCCAGGACCTGCATTCCTGTAGTGCACACAAAATGCCGACCAGAAAAAGTGGTGGGGAAAAAAAACATCTATGAAGCCAGACTGACACACATTGATGGTGCAAAGCATCCATCTTAAATAGCAGCACTTTCTCAAACCTTTGACACCCAGTGAAAAATGTCTATATTAATTTGTTCTAGAAACTCCTATTCTTCAAATGAGTTTTTTCAAACTCTGTGGTCATCAGTTATAAAACATCTTTGAGACTGCTGCAACTTTGTAATTAACAACTCAAACCATACACACAATAAACGAAGTAAACAAATCTTATAAGTGCAGGAGCACGAGGAGAAACACACACACACACAAACACACACACACTGCATTCATTTTAAATGAGCTTTTCTGAAACACACCACTCAGTAAGTGGAAATTGTCTGCCAAGAAAGAACAAGAAGGAATAAATGAGGGGAAGACGTCCAGCTTAGAAAACAGCACTGCAAACCCAACCACTCACAAGGCCAACTCCTCAGCACTTACACAAATGAAAAATGTGGTTCTTCATATACGCCCTTTGCTTATGATACTCCATGGCTGCATAAGAGAATAACATCATTCAAATATATATGTACATACATTTATATGTAGCTGTAAGTATTCTTTGGTGGAGTGAATTTCCAAAGTCGATAAGAACCATCCATTTACTATTGCTCCTTTGACACTATTATGAATAAGCACTTGCCGTCTGGTGTGACACATTTTAACAGGGTAAATGACATATAAGGCAAACCACAGAGACCTTAGTAACTCCTAAGCAGATAACGTCTGACATAACTTCAAACAAAATAAAATGCTGACAGAGTACCAGAGAACATGAAAATGCCTGACATTACAGCACACACAGTATGCAGATATTAACAACAAATGAAGCTGCATTTAAGGCTGTTGTTGGTGTTGGCAATACATATTGTAAGTATTTCTTTGGATTATATTGTGTTATTATAGCTACTTACTGGTATGATTGTCAATTAAATCAAATGTATTTAATGCATGCCTTAATATAATTAGGTTTAAGTAACATCAACCTAATGCGTTCTGTCAGTGGGCGGTTCAGAAATTAAAAAGCGCTAAGGCTTCAGTAAATAACCAGAATATTACTGAGGATATTTTATTAAATAAAGAGTCCAACATTTACTTAATATTTACTTATATAACTCTCAGCAACAATCAGCAAGCTTTATTTTACAGTAATAGTCACCAGTCAAAATAGAATTCCTTGGTGGTGTTCCTCTGGTTGTTTTTATTTGGTATGTCCTATTCGGAATGATGAAAAAGAACATTGCTCCAAATGCAGACAATGTACAACCATCTCCAAAACAATAATCCCAAGCAGATTCACTGTCATTTGGAGTATGATGCAATAGCTATGAGAAAACAGAATTTTAGATTGTTAAAATCTTACCTTCTATGAACTTTCCTGACAGTTCTGCAGTGCCTGCAGGTGCCAAGTTAGCAATGTATGCCCCAATCTCTCCATTAGTACCTGGAATTTCCTTTCCTCCCACCACATGTATGCCAAAACCACCCCCTGAAAACAAGAGATGTTGGCTGTCATTTATCCGAGAATAAAATTTTATTATTACTAGATCAGTCAGTTAATATTGTATGCTGATTGTAACTCATACAAATAAAAATACCTGAAACACTGTGGTCCTTAGGGTCTCTCTGTAGCTTAATGCGAGTGTAGGGGAAAGGGTAATGCATACCTTTCACCTGCAAGGCATTATACAAAATTTTGGTTGTTGTTCAAGATCAATATCAGAGAACATTTTACAGCTAGTAAAATATTGTATATCATGTTGACCTTAAAATACTGGGACAACTGTAACAAAATTTTCTTTGTGTCATGCTTCCTGTGTCCTGCTTCACTTGATGGAAATGTTTTCTGGCTCATTATAGAAGAATACAAAATCTGTACCTGAGTTGCATTAAGGTGTGAACACTAATCAAGATATTTCAAGGGTTTTATGTTTTAGTGAGCACCAACCTTTCACTGGTTTGTTGTCTTTAATTGGGACTACAGCTATGAGGGACTACAGGGACACTTATTTCTAAATAGCATTTATTTATTCTATGTTATGGTAATCAGCCAGCTTCAAAATACCTATTCTCTTTCTGCACCTGTGCTCATCAATACTTAATACCAGAAATTGCAGGAGTTGAATGCTTAGCTAGCCTGCTGGGATGAATCCCTCTCCCTAGGTGAGCTCCCTTTATTGCAGCTTCTACATAACAGAGTGCACAATCTATCAAGACCAAGTCTGTAACTGTGGCTGGTTTTGTAATGCAGTGGCTCAAATCATACACATATCCATAGGCGAACTCACCCAAGTCAGCCCAACTATCTAAGATGAATGAGATTTCCTTTTTGCATGATACTTTTCAGAATTCAATATTCATTATGTGACATTCAGTGACACCTGCTTTATGTATACTTGGCATAGGAGTGCCTAATAACTCCATGACCAGCACTTGTCTCAAGTCCTAGAAATCCTAGTAGTGTTACCAGTTTCCTGTTTTCTGAGTATAATGTTTGGACAGTAGACCCCTTAACACAAAAAGTTAAAAGAAATAAATTACTTTCTCCACTGCTTCAGGATATTATAAATGTCTCATGGTGCTCTATGGTCTTCATAATGGTCTATAATTCAGTCCAACATCAGCGTCATCCCTTATGACCTTGCAATGTGGGACTTAGCTGAATGAATTCTGTAGGCTGTTAGGAGTCTGTTAAGCATCTAAATATCATGGTTTAGAAAAAAATATTCTTAATATCCTGTATAAATGGTAAGAATATTTTCCAGCTGTTTGGGCAGAAAATATTTAATAAGTATTCACTTTAGGAATTTTATCATATAGGAATGCCTATTGTCTTGAAGAATGACAATAGTATTGAAGTGGACTGTAGCTGCAGGTCTGGCTGTTTTGTTTTCTGTGGATATCGGACGTCTTTTAACATTGTTCACTTAAGATCTACTTTCAGTCATTTAAAGGTACACTTGATTTGGAGTCAAAAGAGCAATATGAGTTAATCCAACATTGTAAATTAAACTGTTTATGAGTTGGACCTCACCTGTCTTTTATCTTGTCCTGGTTTTGATCCACTGTGTCCCTCACGTGGTTTATCAAACCAGTCTGTCTCTTCATGCTGCAGGTGGTAGGCTTTAGGGGGAACAGGGAAAAAGGAGCAGTAATTGTAGTATCATACTCTTTAAACTAGATAATGTATCCCATTCCACCACCCTTTTCCCTAAATACTACCCAAAACATGTCCACAAACATAAAGGGATAGTTTTAAGTAGATGTAGGTCATAAACAGAGATTAACTTTGCAAGCTGAAAAGAAACACTGTGGGTTAATGATTGCGCAAATGTGCTGACCTTGAAGGAAATAGTTATGAGAAGTAGAGTGGGGCTTAAGACTGCTGGACTGAGACACAGACAAAGAGTTTTATGGACTGGACATGCATGTCTAGTCATGCAAACCATATGCCACACAATGGGCTTGTCCACACATCGTGCACTGATAGTGGGACGGAAAGCCACTGTTGGTTCAAACCACAGCAGCCATACACGCAAAGATGAGATGGCTTACCTACACTTCACTAGACCAGCACTTAATAACAATTGATAAGATACTTAAAAAAACCTTAGTCACACCGTGACCTAGCTTATTACTGTACAATAAAGAATAAAACATTAGATAGTGCCCTTCATGATCTACCTTACACAAACCCCACCTTATAGCTGCTTTACTACACTTAATCACAGTGCAAAAACCAGTATACACCTGTTTAGAAATATATTTCCATTTGGATAATCCAAAAAATATCCTTACCTGATAGATAACCGATAATAATTACTGTTGCATAGCTATACAATATATGAGACAATATATCTTTTGTTGTTGTTTATTGTTTAAGAATTATAGTGTGTTGATGTGTCATAAAAGTTGATGTTGTATATTGATGAAATTATTTTATTTGGTCCTAATTGAAATTCTACACTATGAGAAATGCACCCTGTGATAGTCCTAATCATGTAATATACTGTATATAGTAATAGTATAATTATATTTAGTAATGGAATAAGTATAATAGATACTACTATAAAACTATTGCATTAATGTAAGTCTCCAAAATCAAATTTCTTATCTGCTCAAGCTGCAAAATTGTAGAAATGGAAGTACAATTTAAAATGGTAACAATATAAAAAATCAATGTGAAAAGCCTTTAGAAGCCTTTAAATTATACTTTAATGAGACAATATTCTAATTAGTATTATAACCTTTGAGATTTTTCAAAGTACACTGTAGATTTTTAATAGCATGTAATGTCCTCTAACATTAGTAACACTCTGCATTACCAGTTTGTTCAGTCTTTCACTTGTGAAGATGCATCGATTATGACATGAACTTATGACCTTATAATGGACTGAACTGAGACCTCAACACACAGAGATCTAGCATTCCAACATGCCATTGCCATGGCACAACACATATGTAAGCATATTTACATGTATGTGTCTTCATTGATATGACTGGTTCATGTCAGAGGTACCTAGTGCAGTATATGAACATGAATACCAGGATGGGGCTGAGGTGTACCACAGAGATATGCCCATTATCCAAGACTATGACACGCATGAAAAGAGTTGATTTATGCTTAATGGGTTTTTGAATGTCATTGTGCAATAACTCTCACCTTCTACTTTCCATCTAGGACATCCTGCTGTGACACAAGCATTGCAATTCAGTGGATTGACAGAAATAAAAATAGTAGGAAAGAGCTTTTAGAAAAAAAGCTGCTGTAAAATGATATGCTATTTATGTTCCCTTAAGTTCTAGCCTGGTGAAAAATATTATAAGTAGCAATAGTATACTGTTAAATCTATTTTATTTTAACCTTTCAGTGATATGTATTATTATAAATGCCCGCAACACTAACAATTATGTTTTCTTTAATACTAAAATGCAAGCAGAACAGCAAAATTTGCTGTTACGATGAAATTGTTCTACTTTTGGTTATAATGAGGACAATTATAAAATTATTATATAGCAATTTTATAATCCTTCTGTAGTGCTGTAATATTAGTAAATAATACAGCCCACTCAGTGCTGCTAAATGAACAATGAAACAACAATGTTCAGTGCCGCTAAATTAACAATGAAACAACAATTAACAATGAAAAGCATAACAAAATTAGCAGTAGAAAATACTTTTAAGCTAATTATTAGAATGACACGAAATGTAAGTAATCGGTTAAGTAATTGACCAGTTGCTCTCACAGTCATGTAATCAAAAGTAATATTTGTAATATGAAGTTATTCTACTGTATCTACAAAGTGTATTAAAGAAGATAAATGCATTTCTATTGTCTGTTATTGTTATGAAATGTTGGATGGGCCTTCGGTAATTAACATTTAGTAAGAAAAATGTATTGGTATTTTTGAAATCAGACAGTTTTGTTCAATATCTAAGTGGAAATGTCAGGTTTGCTTATGGAATAGTTTGCACTTAAATTTCCACTATTTAAGTTAATTGTGTCATCAGTGAAATCACCCCATCAAGGGGCTATTTAATACTTTTGACCACAAACATTTTTACTGTATTCCAAGCTGCTTCTGGTTATGAAAAAGTATATTGCTACTGGTTATGATAAAGTAAACTCCAACAAATATATTTTATTCACAGAATGAGCTCAATAATACTAAAGCTTTATGGATAGTTGGACATAAGATTACAATTACTGGGTCAGAATGAACACAACATCAAGAGGTGTAGTTTGTTAATATTATCAGATAAACTATATCTTCATTCCCACTGCAGTGATAAAGTTGCATTCAAGAGGCATTTTGTTAATGTTAGCATTTTACATACCTCTATGGAGTTTTCTAAGCTTTGACATTCAGTCAATAATTTATTGAGCTTACAAGTTTTATAATGTCAGTGACACATCAGTTGGCTGATTCACATTTAGTTGCCTCAACTTAGCTGTTTGTTCTTATGCATTATAGATAAAAATAGTCAATGTCCAGTCAGTTGTGTTTCAGTGTGGATATGTAAATCATAGAATGACTTAATGGTGAAACTACTACTACTATTACTATTACTACTAGTAATAATAATAATAATAATAATAATAATAATAATAATAATAATAATAATAATAATAATAATAATAATAATGTCTGGACACCCAATTGTACTGTGTTAAATTAGGCCCATAGTTCAAAAGATAGATATATAAAAATTTGAACAATTTGAAAAAAATATATATATATGTAAAGATATATTAAAATGTACTGCCCATACATTGTTAATACCCATGAGAGAATGAGGGCTTCCCCACCTTGTCAGTCCAAATTGAATCCCTGGATGAAGTACAGTAACCAATTAATATTAAAGTAGTTGTGACAAGTCTTAGCATTAGGGTCTTACTTAAAGTTTTACTTAATGTAAATACTGTCTGGCCTTGCAGCTGGGCTAAAATTTAAAAAAAACAATGCATGACAGAGCCAAGTGAAGAAAAAAATTAAATGCATGTTAGTTTAAGTATTTTAGAGAAAAGAATTTCTTTATGTTGTGCCTGAGAACATTTTGGCTTTGAACGGCATCTTGGAAATAGCTTAACATTGAGCCAAGTTCTTATCACTAAAATAAATAGTTTTCATAAGTTTTCACAAGATGTAATAGGTTTTGCTTTTATGTAGGATTACATTTAATAACATGATTGAATAATATAGATTTTTTTTATTTAGTCATTTGGCCATGGCCATGGCCATGGTTTAGTCATTTGGCCATTGGTGGCTCAGTGGTAGGTTTCTCGACTATCATGCGGAAGGCCCGGGTTCGATTCCCAGCCAATGCCTCAACCTCAGCCACTGGATGCAGTGCCGGTCCCAAGCCCGGAAAAATGGGAGGGTTGCGTCAGGAAGGGCATCCGGGTGTAAAACATTTGCCAAGTTGATGTGTGGACCAGTTGGTCCGCTGTGGCGACCCCGAACAGGGAGCAGCCGAAAGCAATAACTAACTAAGTCCATGGTTAGAAATACTACTACTAATAATAATAATAGTAATAATGATAATACTAATAAAATACAATTCTACATTTTGCCTATGTGGTCATCCAGCCAACATGACTTAGGCACACCAATAAATAGTCTGAAAGAATCCTTTATCCAATGTGAAGCACTTTAACAATGCACTATAAGACATTTCCACTAAACAAAAACACCAGTTGCCACCATTTAAATGTATTTAATGAAATGTTGTTTAAATTAATATACTGTAGCAATATAATTGAAATAAAATATATACAATATTTTCGTTTTATACCTCACACATTCATGGTTTATGGCGGCACCTGGCATACAGTGAAAAAAGAATGATGTATGACTGCATTTTATATACATTGGAAAAGAAAAGAAAAGAAAAGAAAAGAAATGAAAAGAAAAGAAAAGAAAAGAAGCATGCAAATGAACAATAAACAATAAAAGAGCATTTATATGCACGAATTAATATATTACATGTTAATATATTATTTATAAGTAAAAGAAAAGCAGACAATGGGAAAAAGTATATCACCAATGTACTAATACACAGTATAAAATAATGTCAGAAACATGAAGTTATGAAATATGTTAACAAAATGATAAAACAAAATGAACACACAGATATGAAAACTTTTCAGCCATGCATTTAACACATGTTCATCAAGGCATTTAAAAAAGTTGCATAGCAAATTTACCTTCACTGTCTGACATAGCTCCTTGTAGATCATCCATAATGAAGGCTATATCCCTATCATAGCCACGAGTTCGTGATTCTTCTCTCATATGCTGCTGTACCTCTGGCAAGGAGTGACTGGAACCAAACTGGTCCCGAGAATCAGCAGAGATTGGTGGTAGTGGACCTGCAGATGCCCTTGCCATACCCATGGGTTGCCCAACTGGGCTCAGTGGACTCTCTTCTTCTGAGTTCTGTGCCACAATGGGAATTCTGCCCCTGCTTTGGCTGATAGGTAAACTTGTTGGTTTTACCCTTGCAATTCCAAATTGGGAATCTATGCCATCACCTTCTGACTTTAACCTTAGTGAAGAGCTGGAAAGGTCTCTTTTGATTGATAAGTCAAGTCCATATACAGAGGAAGGCCTGGAAGAAGGTCTTGACCGGGTGCCACTGGGATAAGTGCCATCATCTTGGATGGATGACCTCAAGCTCTGGCCAAGGTTGAGAGAGTGACCAAGATTCAGTGATTGAGCCAGGTTGGCACTAAGCGTGGAGCCCAGATATTTCTGCTGCTCAGCTAGGTTCTTCCTCAGGCCAAAAGTGATCTCATCCTGAAGCAGCCTTGCCCTGCTGGACAGTCCTCCCATTGGTGAGCCAGTGGAAGATAAAAAACTGCTGTAATCAGGTTCTAGATCCCGGCTCTCTTGTATAGGGGAAAACTTTGTAATTTTTGGATCAATTAGTGTTCTTTTATTCTTTAACTGTTTCTGGTAAAGGACTGAGGCTGAAAGCTGCTTAGCAGCTTGCTTTTCTAGTGTAAGTCTTCCAATGCTATATTTTTCAGATTTAGGAAAATGTCTAAAACTCTCAGAGTGTAGGTAGTGAGGAAGTCCTGTGAGCTGTTCCAGACTTTCTGTTCCCCTGCGGAACTCTTGCTTAATTTGCTGTTTTAGCAGCTTTAACTCATATGGCTCCTCCATTGAGTCCTCCTCTGGCTTACCATATGAATGTAATCTTGAGGAGGCCTGCAGTGGTCCAATGAAGTCAGTCACATCTGTTGTTCGACGAACATCAGCAACACGAAGTAGCCGATCAGTTTTGCTGATATCCTTATCAGGAACATTAAAGCTTTGGTCCAATCCTCTAGAACCCTTAGTGAGCTCACCTATGTCATCAATCATGACATAGTTTCTAACATTGTGATGGTCAATGTCTGCATAGAAGGACTCTGCTGAAATGCTGGACATGGGACTGCTAGCCATGCTACCTCTTTCCTCAAGCCCAATTCTCAGGTCTAGGTTATTGTATTTACTTGTTAAATGTGAGACCCCATAGGCACTCTCTGTAGATGTGGGGGCAATTAAGAGAGGCTGATTCCGTATAACCTCATAATTAGTGGTTATCTTTGGCTCCAAGTCAGACAAAGTAGTTTGTCGGGTTTTCTGTTGCATTAGAAGTAGTTGGGAAGCATGGTCAAAACCTGTTTGTTGTGATTGCTGGCTAAGTGTGGGCACTGAAGAGTATATTGACTGGGTTTGATAAGGAGACACATGTTGATGATAAAGTGATGGCTGTTGGTACAGAGTTTGCTGGGAATAGTGACTTGGGGAATCACTTTGGGAGGCATACTGGTAATGAGAGTATGCAAGTTGTGCATATTGAGAATCAGCTTCGGTCTGTGGTGGAATAAACTGGTTAAATTCTGACTGAGGGGCAGTCCTTGGTCGTTCCAGTCCATGACCATTACCCCGTGTCTCTCTGTTGTTACTAACCTCACTATCAGACATATAGTCACGCTCCTCTGCCACACCTTGTAAATACGCTCTCTCCCTCTTCTCTCTTTCTTTTAATAAAGCCTCCTTCCTTCTATTAATTCCCATTTCAAGATACCTCAGCTTGGCATCTATCTCTTTCTCTTCCTCATCCAGTTCTGCTTGCTTCTTGCGGAGTTTGGAAGACTCTCTCTCAACCAAATCCAACTCTTTGTCAATATCTTGGAGGATTTTTGCTCTAGCCATGGTGGTATTTCTACACACTCTTCTCCGGGATGAACCGGTACTGTATCCCAAGGGGCCAACAATAGTGTCCTCATCTGGTGGTGGATGAGGAAGAGTGCGTTTTATTTTTTTGTGGGTGCCCACTGGAGTACTGCTCTGTGAACCTTTGCTCTGGAGATTGAAACACAATTAATACCTTTATTTAGATGTCATCAAACGTATTTTTAATGTTTTAGGTAAGTCTTTCATTGGTGTGAGCCATTTAAACAGAATCATAACTGTTTGAATAATGAAATGATGAAATAGATAGAGTCTACACACCCTGGTTAAAATTTGAAGATTTTATGATTTTTTTGGGAAAAAAAAAAAAAATAACCAAGATAAAAGATTTCAGATCTTGAGATCTTCAGCTTTAATGTTATAAAGATCAGCTGTTGCTATAGAATGTAATGTTTTATGCATGTGTGGGCCTTAGTCAAGATATAGTGAATTGTGGATAGCTCCAAATACTAATCCATTTTGTCACAAAACCTGCATGACTTTTGTTAGACAGCTGAAGATGATGAAATATTTCATCTTCCTGGACAACAATTACCCAAGGCACAAATCCAAGTCAACAAAGAATGGCTTCATAATCATTCTGGAATGGCCTTGTCAGATAAGAGATCTAAATCCTTTCAAAAATGTGTGGAATGACTTAAAGAGAGATCTGGAGCATTTTTGTCATAAACAGTGGGATTAAGTGGGATTAAGTTGCCAATTCAAGAAGCACACTTGTTAGATTTAAGGGTTGGGCACAACCCTTATTCTATATATGTCTATTTTTTTTTTTTTTTAAGTTTCTTTTTTGTTTTTGTTTTTTGGGGGGCAGTGGTGGGGTATTGGTTGCTACAAAAACCTGCAATTTTAACATGGATGTGTAGGTTATCACACACACACACACACACAGTATATAGATTTTACATATAAATACAGGGCTTACTGAAGAGGCATCTGAGTACTGGTACATGATTCTGTCATCAGTTGTTGGACTCAGAGACTTGGGATCTGACAGAGATCGTTGGGAGGTCTTTAATGATCTTGGGCTACTTGGATGTCTTGGTGGTTCAGCCATTAGCATTTTCTGACTCCCCTTTCCAGGAGACACAGGGGAGACTGGAGAGTACAATACCTTTGGTGATTTTGGTACTGAACAGATGCTAATACCATCTGCTTTTAGATGAGTGTTGACACCAACTTCGATGGGAGTTGAATGCTTCTTATCTTTGTCTGATGTAAAATCTGAGTCACTCTCTATTTCTCCCCCTCTGTGCAGGTCAAATGTAGTATCTACTTGAGCTCGGACCGGTGACCTCTTTAGAGTTCCAGAATGATCTGTCTGAACTGAGATCTCAGCCACAGTTTGGATTGCAATGCTGGATACTTTGGAACCTTTAAGCCTTTCTCCATCTGCATATCTGCTCGAGCGAGACCTGCGCCTGCTTCTGACAGGGGCATCCCATTCATTCTGATCCTCATCATCTGTTTGCATACAGCTATCTACACTTTTCCTACTTCTCCTTCTTCTTCCAGGGTAAGTCCTTTCTAATACTTCCTCCTCATCTGTATGAGCACCAGTACTACTTATTTTCTTACTACTTATCCCTGCATTTTGCCCAGGTACTTGCTTGGTTATGGCAGGTAGCTTCTCTGAATCCTGTTTTTTTTCTTCTGTTTCTTTAACATCATCTTCTGATTTAGGTATGTTCAGACTATGATGCAATAAATCACCAGATGGAGTACTGTGCCAGTCTTGGCTAGCTGAAGAGACAGCAACTTTTGATAAAGTGTTGTCATCCTTCACTGGCCAGTACTGCCCATTATCGCCTCTGCAGTACTGGGAATCCAGGACAATACCTGAGCTAGTGGTATGTGATATGCCATCAAAGCTATATGGATAAATTTTCTGTTCCTGTAGCTGTTGATGTAGTTGCTGCTGTAACAGTTGGATTTGCTCAAGCTGTAGTTGCTGCTGGGCAAAAGTCTCCTGTTGAAGAATGAGATGAGCCTTGCGCTCCTCTTCTTGCTGCATTAGAAGCTGTTGTTTTATGCTCTGGAGTTCCTCTAATTCCTTCTGAACAATGAACTGTTCTTGCTCACGATATCGTTGTATCTCCTGTCTTTCCCATTCCAGCTCCTCAGCCAGGCACAGCTGCTTCAGTTTCTCTAATTGCAAAAACTCATGTTCAGCTTGGTACTGCTGACTCTTGCTGTCATCAAAGGTAGGAAAATTTGGAGAGACGAGGGCATCCAGAGAAGCTGCAATGACCTCAAGAGTAGCATCAGAGTATAGTTCTGGGAAAGCTGATATTGAGGGAAGCAGGTTCGCAATGGCAGAGGGCAATATATCCTTGGATGGGTCCGTTTCTAAATATATTGACCTGTTGCATTCAGTGGAACTCATTATATCATATGGTGAAGCCTTGATCTGTGTTGATGGCTCGGTTTTAGTGATCAGACTGTTGCATGTTGTACTGAATATTGAGCCTGGCTGAGTGGTAATTGCAACTGAGGATGGAATAGGTGTAGCCACAGATGAGTGCACAACTCCATATGATGATTTTAAAGTATTATTTCCTGAGGATATTTCTTGGGAAGAGTGAATGGTGGTTATCCCAGAAAATAACTCTGTGCCTTTCTTTGAATAGTCCAGCACTTCATCTGTAGTGGTTGTAAATGTAAACTTTAGTTCAATAAATCAGCCAGTCTCATCTAGAATATATACTTAGGGCATGCAGCTTCTGTGAAAATGACTACAAGGAGAAAACCAGCGAACATGCATAAATCACACTTGTCATACTAGCATGATGCAAAGCCAAAACACTGAGGGAGAACACGAAGGCACATGCATGCATCTGTATACAAAAGAAAAAGAACAAATGAATAAAAATAATCAGAGCTTGTTCATATATTAAAAAATAGGAAACATGACACAAAATAAAAAAAATACCATAATATACATGCAGTGTAATACTGACCTCTTGGCATTTTTGCTGATGTCAAATCGATTGCCCCATTTGGTGCATCATATTGGCTGACAAATCCATTTTTTGTGACCAACTCAGTTTGTTTGACATTACTGCCAAACCCTAATGTTTTGATATTACTAAGATCCTCAAGTCCTAGGGTTGTGGCATGATGTTGATCATAATTTCTTAAATCAGGCTGTTTATCTGTTGTGGTCACTGGAGGTTGTGTTCTGCAGCTTCCTGTGAATGGAAGTCTATAGAGGATGTCACAGCACACTGTTCGCCTTCCTGCTGTCAGATCTACAGGTGCCACATCTTCTTCAACCACACTTGTAACCACCCCAGTGGATGCAGTAAGAGCCAACATAGTTTGCTTTGGCTTTGATACTGTAAGATCAATAGCTCCACCTGCAGAAGGCCCAATATGAATAGGTACACTGGAAGGTGTGCAGGTTATTGGGGCAATTGTGACTGGTAAAGATGAAGGTGCCGTGATTTCAGCAGGCCCATATGATAGGTTAATGGGAATCTCTGTATTGGTTGCTGGTTTTGGTTGTGAATTCACTGGTCTGTACACTATTTGTGCCATCGGTTCAAATGGTTTGTATGTTTTAAGTGGCACAGTCACCGAAGTAACACTTTGTAAATTGGGGTGTGTGTCAATTGTTATGTTCTTGTTGTATGTGAATGCTGCAGTGCAGGTAACAACGGTGATGCTGTTTGTCACAACAGAGAGTGTAGTAGCAGGAGTTATCTCAGCACTTAGGTTTACAATTTCTGGCTGCACAGCAGTTATCTGTCGACTACTTGAATCGTTTAAGAAAGATTGCAGATTTGACTCAGGGGCTGTCAGATCCAGTCCTTTGTCAGTCATTGAAACACTGACCTTTAATGTTGTGAGATCTATAACATCATCAATGCAATGTGTTTTTCCACTTGGCTTAGGTGTTGCTTGTCTGCAGTTAGGATCCGAAATAGGTTCTAGAGGTATTCTTTCTTGAACGACTGATACTGTAGTAGTCCTCTGAACTTCAGTTGTGACAACTTGTGCCAAAAGATTAGGTAATGCATATTGGTGTTGTTCAGTTGTTGCAATTGTTGAATACAGTTGGCTCATGCTAGACAAGGCTTGATCAGTACCTCTTATTTCTTGACTATCAACTGGTTTTTTCAACTGAGCAAATGTTGCTGGTGCAGTTGGTGTATATGTTGATGTAGACAATGATGGTACCATTTGTTGTGATTCAAAAAATACTTGCTGCTGTAGAATCTGATCAGAGAATGGACCTTCTGTGGATTTAGCTTCTTCTTCTTCAATTTCCAGCAGTTGTACTCCAAGATTATCTGTGGTCAATGGCAGTTTTGTCGTTGTTATAGCAGCAGGATAACCTGGCTGAATCATTTGCCTCTCAAGTCCTTGCATGACATCATGTGAAGTTGAAGGTTCTCTTAAAGATGCTGTAGTAATGTCTACTGTAAAAGCTTTTGGTGTTAACTCTACAGGTATTTCTTGTATTAGCAATGATGCAGATTCTACTGACTGAAAATTGTTTTGTGGAGCTGAAGGATAAGTGGCACATACTTCTGTAGCTGAGCTCAATGTTTTAGGTTCTGTAACTGATACTGTAAGCAATGTATCTGGTGATGTAACAGGAAACATTGTTTCTGAGTAAATGGATTTTTCCTCATAAACTTTATTTTTGATTGGTACTTCTGCATCTGTCTCTATTTGAGGCATAAAAGCAGGGCTTGGTGCTACTGAATATGGTACTGTAACTGTACTTGATACCGGCACTGAGATCACTGGAGACACCATATTTATTTTTGGTTCTATAGTCATGTCTGGAATTTTAGCTAAAACTGTTGATGTTACAGTAGGTATGGAAACCACTGTTGGTGAAGGATATATTGTTGTGCACACAGGGGGTACTGAGTAAATGCATTTTTGCTCATAAGTTTCCTTTTTGATGGGTTGTAAAACTGTCTCTATTTCAGGAACAAAGGCAAGGCTTGTTGCTACTGAATGTGGTACTAAAATTGCACTTGATGCTGGAGCAACTGTAACATCTGTTGTTGAAATCAAAGTAGATGCACTATTTATTGCTTTCTTGTTTGTATCGTCTGTGGCAAAATCACCCATTTGTCCAGGAATAATTGGTGCTGTCAAAACAGGGGCAGATACTAATGTTGGTGGACTAGCTACTCCAGGTTGTGAAATCATGGTCAGTGGTGCACACATCACAGGTGTAGTAAACACTGTTGAGTCAATAGCAAGACCCTGGTGCTTAGTAGTTGGTAGAAATTGTCTGTGTACTGGAGCTTGAGTTGTAACACCTTCCACTGGTGATCCTGGTTCTGATGGCAATGTTATAACTACATATGTCTCAAGAGTTTTAGCAAATCTAGGTGACAAAGGAGATTTTGGAGATGAAATACTGTGTTTGATGTCAGTGGGGGCAGTCAAGGACAATGTAAGGGCCTTGGGAGGTTCTCTTGTTCTTGGTAAAGTTGCAGCATGACCGATTGCAGATTTGGCAGCTTTATGACTGAACACTAGACCACCTGGTAGAGTAAATGGCTTCGGTGGGACTGGGGGTGGTGACTTGTGCATGGTGGGTGCAACTTGTTTTTCTAATGCCATAGGTGTATGACTGGCTATACTGTTGACAGATTCAATAGTAGTGGGTACCACTGACTGTTGGATAAAAGGTGCATTAGGTAAACTATCAGGTGGTAGGGCTGGTGGTGAAGCTGCAGGTGGTGGTGGAAATTCAATGACTGGCTTATCTGCTCTTTCTCTTGAGATAGTCACTTGAGGTTCAAGTTGAGTTGACACAAAAGCTAAGTCACTAGGCAAGCTAGCTTTCAGTACCACAGGAGGAGAAACATCTGAACTGATAACAGGGGATACACTACCAACAACAGGTGGACCTCTAACATGATGAACAGTTGCCATTGTATTAGTAATGGTATTGCGTGTCTCTTGTTTCATCATAGGTATATTTTCAACATGTGGCACAATCTGAGAGCCATCTACTACAGGTTGAAAAGTTCCTGTCTTTGGCTTTGTGTCCACAACTATTGACTTAGCTGGTTGAGAAGATAAAGTTACAAAAACTAAAGATGTGTCTGCATGCTCTACTGAATGGCATGTTTGGAAAACTGCAGCAGGGTGTTCATGGGCTGCTGTTGCTTCCAAAAGTGATTTGTCTTCATCTATACAAGGAATAGGAATTTTAATAGCTGGAGTCAAAGCTGTCATATCAGCAGAAGGAATAGTATGTAAAATGTGCGGGTGTTGTATGGAAGAATCAACTGGAGTACTTGGTTTTTTTTGACTCTGAAATGGTTGAACAAATATAGCTCTGTTCCACAGATGAGGAAGGAATACATGGAGTAAAAGATATGCTCTGAACTGTAGTTAGAGTGTCTGTTGAGCAGCATGATGATACTGCAGTTGGGGCAGAAACATGCCATTTGTCTGTGGTTGCGGTGTTGATTAAAGCTGGAGTCTGTGCTAGAGTAGATATTATGCCTGTAGTATGAATTGAATACATTAACTCTGGCATTTCAACAATGAATGGAACAGGCTCTGGAACAATGGCAGGTGATGCATGTTCTCTTCCAGTATATCTTGGAGTGGGATCTAAAGATGGTACTTGAATTGGATACTCTGATGTAGGAAACACAATCTCAGGCACAAAAGGAGTTGAAGTTATACATGGAATTGGGGCATGTGACACAAAAGCTGGTGCAGTGGTGGAATCTGGAATGAAAGGCACTGTAGCTAATACTGAGGTGGGACCCACTGATTCACTTGAGACAGGAACTGTAATTTGCTCATGTGTGGACTCTGAAGTTACTGTATATGTTGACAGAAGAGCAGAATAATCTACAATATTTGTTGGTGCAGTCTGTAAAATCAAATCAGGCTGTGATACTCCATCTTGTATTGTAACAATAATTGCATCTCTAGTATGCTCTGAGGTGAAAAATGGTTTTGGGGTTAGCGGTGGTTTAGAAATGAAGACATCAGCTGGCTTAGAAGCTTGTATCGGTTCTGGAGTCACTGATGATTCAGAAACAGCAGTATCTGTTGTGGATGAAACTAGTGTCAGTTTTGGAGCTAATGGTGGTTTAGTAGCAGGCATCCCAGGTAGACATGGAGCTGTTGAATCTTTTATGGTTTGTTGGGTAGATGCAGCAATTTGGGAGAAGCATACAAATTCTTCTTTAGAAATGTCACTTAAAGGAGCAGGTTGCACTAAAACTTGAGGTGCTGGCTTTAAGTCTGCCACTGAAATTATAACTTGTGCAGAGTCAGATTCAAGAGTTTTTGAACTTTCAGCACCACAGGTTTGTGGTGGAATGGAGTCTTGCACTGCAGTCTGATCTAAAAGGCATGAGGAAAATGATAAATCTAATGATGTACTTGGTGGAGACAATGGAGATGTTTGTGAATCCCAAGAAGCAAAGGACAAATGTTCAAATGGTGATTTTGATAGTGGAGCTTCAGACACAACAGATATAGGGTCAGACTCTATTGACTGTGCCTCTACTAAAGATTCTATAAATTCAAAATCTCCCTCTGATCTGTCATCACACTGAGCAATACCATTTAAGATAACAATTTCATGCTCTTGTGTGATGTTCTCTTCATCCTCAGCCTCCTCTTCACCAGATGAACACTGAGTAATTTTAAGGTCAGGAATAGGATAGAGAACGTTTTTAACAGTCTGATCTTGTAGAGGTGTTGCCTCAGCTTTATAAGTCTCCATAGCACACTCAATAGGTTCAGCTGCAAATTCATTCTTGTCATTATCCTCTTCCCCACTTGAGGGAATTTGTATTACTTCAGCGGAATCATCTAAAGGCTCAGATGAAGACAAAGGTGATACCGGTGATAGAGGGGTTGATTGTGAAGGACTTGTGCCTGGTGTCATAATTTCTTTTTCCCTGTTCAGCAGTTCATCATTTGCTGTTTCAGCATACCACTGCCAATTTTCATCTTGGCTTTGTATAAACTCAAAGTTTTCAGATATATTTACATAACAAGTGTCAGTTACAGTGGGATCTCTGTAAGAAGCTGATTTGTTTACATGTGCATGTTCGATTGTTTGATCTTTTAGCATGAGTTCTCTATTTTTCTGCATCTCCTCATAGGCCTCCTCTGGAGTTCTAAGCTTTCTTATTGTTTCTGGAACAGCAACATTTGTCAAATACTCATCTACAGTAGTATTATGATCAATTGCTATAGCCTGTGCTGGTTCTTCCACTAGTGACTCGTAAACATAGTCCTCTATCAGCATGCCCCCATACAGTGGCTCAATATCAGGGGGAGTTATTTTCTTTGTCATAGCCTTAAGTTTTTGGGCTTTCTGCATAATTTCTTCATATGCCTCATCTGCACTCTTTAATTGCTTTTCACCAACATCATGCATTGCATCCATTGTTGACAGGCGGTGGCTTACAACATTTTCTTGTTCTGACTCTGTACTTGGTGATATGTTTGAGTAAGAAAATGTCTCATATGATTTTATTTCTGAAACTGGCAATAATTCATCAGTTTGAGATATGCACTCTTTCTCAGAGTGATTATTTGGTGAATGATCAAGCAATTTCTCTTTTTCTTTATTGGACTTTTTGTAAGACTTTTTGAACTGCTTTTGATCGGTTTCCCTCTGTATTTCCTGTTCTATACGTTCATCTCCTTCCTTTAGGATCTCTTCATCCTCAGAGGAGTTTGCTATAGTTTGAAGGGGTTGACCTTGCTTATGCTTAACTTTCCGTTGCTGCTTGCCCTCTAAACTCTCCTTCTTGAGACATGGACTGCTATCACTTTCTTCACCAAGTGAGGACAGTGATGTAGGTGATGTGGTTCCTGATGTGATGTGAGATGCTTGCATACTGGATGATATATCTTTAGATATATCTTCAGCTATACTCTCTTCTTCTGAAATCTGACTGACAGAAACATTCTGTTGTACAGAAATGGTGCTTGTGCTGTCAAGGTCTATGATTTCTTCCTTTTCATTATCATTCAGGAAAAGTGTTTTTACTGTTTTATAGACAGGACTGGCTTCCATTACTTGGCCTTCTTGTTCTTGAGACAAAAGACAACTATCAGCACTTTCTTCAGGCACATCAAGTTGCTTTATGGTCCTTGCAGCTTCATAGTCAGTACTTTCATTATCTGCCTCACTGACTTTTTCTGTGTTCTGTTTTGTGATAAGACTTTGTTGATGAGTTGGTGGCAAATCCTTATCTGCACTTGTTTGCTTTAGCTGTGTCTGTACAAACTCTTCATCTCCAGAATCAGAATAATGCTTTGTATACACTGTTTCTTTCATATGAGCCAGTTCTGCCATACTTTCCTTAAAAAGATACTTGCTATCCCTCTGAATCTCCTTAAGCTCTTCCTCAGATGAACTGTATGATTCTGGTGAAAATGGAAATATATTATATCCCTGTGGGTCTTTTTTATCAACCTTCAAGTTGTTCGATTTATCCTTTGTCTCTGATTCTGATAGTGCTATGGTTTCTGGTTCACTGGGTGTAGTAGGAGTAATCTTTAACTGAATTACAGGATCTTCATTATGAATAAGTTTATCTGGAAATGCAGAATCTTCTTCCAGTTTTGCTGCCTGTAAAAAATGTTTGCGTTAGTTAATAAATATTTGTATTTTTAAAATGGGTAAATGGATTTTGTACATTACCATAGATGTTAGTTCACAAGTCTCCTTAAATTCAAGTGATGCTTCAACAGGAGGCTTCATTATGTTTGGAGAGTCTACAGCCTGTGTTGGTTCATCTTTTGTCCTGACCATTGGTTGTATGATTTCACTTTTTAACTCAAGTGTTGTAATGACAGCTTCAGTGGGTGGTGTTTCTGATGGTGTCTGGAGCATCTCTGCTGTAGGAGAGCATACATCCTGTAGAATTTTTTCAGTAGTCAATTTCTCCTCTCTTAATGTAGATTCTGGAAGTATATGTTTCAACTCATCTGTTTCATCAGCAGCTTTAATTGGTGTATTATCTGTATTCTGTATAGAAGCAGGAGCAACATCAACAGATTCCACAGGTTTTATATTAGAGGCCACTTTTTGTTCTTCAGCTGTAGATTTAAGGACAGTATCTGATATTTTGATTGTTTGGGCTTTGGGTAAAGCTGCTGATTCTGTTACAGATGTAGTTAATGGTCTAGGAATTTGTCCAATGTCTCCCAGGTTACCAGATAGGGCTCTCTGAGACTGGCAGTTCAAACATAGCCACTCTCCCTGCATAAATAAATAATAACCATTTAGATTTAGATTTAGTTAACTTAGATTTAAAAGCAATTGTATCATTCTAATTTTTAAATATTATTGTAGCAAATAATAAATATTATCTATCAAATGTAGTTATATGTCTTGCAAACCCCTATAAAATACATTTGTAATGACTGTTGTTTAGGCATGTGCAAAAATGTATGCTGTTTTTATACCATGCTTAGTCTGACATTGCTAGCAATATGGTGAGTGACTCCTTATAACAATATAAAGGCAATATTGAATAACTTATATATCCAATATCAAACCCCTACTTCTGGATAATTTACATATAATTAATAAGCTATGTAATATAGTGGCTAAGTTCTTAATGTAGCAACTGGTTATCCTTTTGAATGTTGTTAAACTACATTATGGAAATAAAACCTTTAATTTAGGGAAGGTAATATGTTGAGCCATAGCATTGAAAATAAAGGCTAGCTCTCATTTTATTATGTTTGCCACTGGCTGATAAAAGCTGACTTCACACATTTCTCTGTGGACTATGCTATTTTGTCTCAGGTGCAATAAGACACTCCAGTGACAAGGCTCAGTAACAAACAGGTTTAATGTTCCTTTTTCTGGAGTTCAGCATGACTTTTGCACTGTTCACTGTCTGAACTTTAGGTCCATTAGCCAGTTAATTATTTCTGTGATTGTTGAAAGTAGCAGGGTGCTCAATAATTTATCCATAGTTTAAGAGTGGATCAATACAATTCAATTTAGCTACAAAGAATCTGATGACAGCAGAGAACAGTGCAGAAAGTGAATGGGTTACATTGATAAGCACAAAGCAGAATAGCAATGTAAAATGTAGAGGAAAAATATTATTAATGGAGAACTGGGTGATCAAGACAGTTCCTAGACACAATTATTCATCAGACTAACATGACCAGCAGATGCTTGACCATTTTAATTGCATTCCATTATCTTAACTATTTACAGATTCCATTATCTTAACCATTTGCGGATCCATTTAGCAATGGCAAAGCTTTGTGAGGGATTTTTACTCATAAACTCGTTTTTACTCGAAGTGTAGAGCTCAGTGCCACAGAAAAAAAGGGAACAAAGAAAACAGTGTGTGACAAAAAATCCTAACATAATATGCTGATGTTTGTGTTACTTTTTAATGGAAAACATACATTGCAGGGGTCTTAGGTACAATTACAAGCCAACCCTCTCCACACTCACACACACAATTTGCCATAACAGAGATGGATACAAATGCAACAGAAGCAATTCAATTCAATTCAATCGGCCAGTTACAAAAGGACCAGGTGATCAACCAGGCTAAAGGTTTGCACAACTGAGCAATATTTCACGATGTGGGTGAAAGAGAGAGAGGAGAGAGAGAGAGAGAGAGGAGAGAGAGAGAGAGAGAGAGAGAGAGAGAGAGAGCGAGAGAGAGAGAGAGAGAGAGAGAGAGAGAGAGAGAGAGTAGAGTTTGTGTGTGTGTGTGTGTGTGTGTGTGTGTGATTGGAAATTGTGAGGATGATCTGGAGGACCTGTGAGGAAGTCTGGAGACTGAGAATGTGTTAGCTGTGATGGATTCTGGGAAACATAGTCTGGGACGGCCATGTCTATATGTGCTCTAGGAAACTGAAGGCTGAGTTTACAGATGGCATTGATCTAACACACACACACACACACACACACACACACACACACACACACTAAACACAGCATCTCCACAACAATGAATCAGTTCAACATTGTCATTACTGTCTATCGTCTGACCATCTGCTGTTCACATCCTTAGTATTCAGGCTAAGTAGCATTATTATCCCAGGATGCATTGTTAGTCAGTATTTCCTGTGTCCCATTTGTTTCTAGCCAGTTGGTTTGGAATGATGCCCCTTATAATACCGGACAGGGCATAAAGGGCAATAGGCCAATAGTAAAATAAAAAAATAAAATGGGTAAATATTTGACAGAACACATCCTAGATCAATTTCAGACAACTGGTTGGTTTATTCAGGTGAACAATGACACTGTGGGGTTCCTTTTTTACACTTGGTTTATGTGATTTAGTAGATTTAAATAATAGTTTTTAATGGTTTGGAGAGTATTCCAGCTATTAAACATTATTGAAATGTTAAAGCTTATAGAACTGTTTGAAGATATAGAGCAAGTGGACGATATCTTTTAAAACTCTTGCAGTTATTCAAATAATGGAGAGACAGTCAGCTATTAAGAGACTTTGGCAATTCTATTCATTATTTATTTATTTTTTATTTATCTTTTTAAATGGGTCTCATTCATTATATTATAAACTGCTGAATTAGAAAACTCTAAATCTCTTTCTGTAAAAGTGACTACTGCTATTCATCTGTTGAGACAGACAAGCACTTACAGCAGTAATTCATGTCGCTGAGATTCATTAGAATTACGGTCCCTCTTTTTCCTCTTTTACGGCTAGTGTTCAAAGCTTCAATCTTCTCTAAGTGACTTAGCATATGAATACATACCAACAGCTGTCTTTGATAGTTATAAAAGAAGTGTAACTCTCCCTCAGAGTACATTTAACATGCATTGCCTTTTCATGCTGTTCTCAGACACCTTACAGCATCTTTGAGACAGATAAAGAAGCTACCTACAGTGCATTAGGGCCCTTTCATCAGTAAACCCGAACAACTGAACTAAAGCGGATTTCTACTGAATAACATTTGATTGGTAGAATAAAATCTGCATTGTACTATAGAGCAGAGGCTGTGCTGTTTCAGAAGTGCTGTATATCTGGACCATTATTGATTTCCTGGCAGCAGCAAATGGCAACGGATGTAGCTGGCTAATAAAGTACATTTTCATCAGCCTCCACAGTAGCGCTTTCTCTATAAATCAGGCCTAATGATAATAGAGTCTTGACCTACTAATCTGAAATAAGCAGAGAATAAGCACTGAGGTTTTTAAGATAACACATTTCCAATATTCTGACAAACAGCGATATATAAACAGTAAGAGATATATTAACTTTTTTAGTTAATAAAAAAGTCCCAAAAGTCTCCCAAATTAACACTGTTTAGCAAAATATCTTCCAAAATCTTTTATACTTAGTTTACATTATATATATACTTAAATATTCAGATGCCTTTGACAAAAGAACATATTGAAATCATTCTCATGGCTCAAGCGGGAAGCTGTTGCATGTTTGAAATGGACTTTAATGAGAAAAATGGCAAGCACATCACACAGAACACTGATGTCAAACTCAATAACTAATTGAAAAAGACTGGAAGTGATGCAGAAGAAGCAAAAATTTGAGGTCCACGAACATCCATTGAGAAAGGCACAACTGACATGGTACTGGCAAAAACAGGCCCCTATGTATGGAGACTTTTGGGAGACTCTGTATTATTATTATTATTATTATTATTACTATTATTATTATTATTATTATTATTGCATATTTTCCTATTGGACAGCTTTTCAGAACAAAGTTCAAAAACTCTCAACATCATTGGTCAAATAAATTAACGTAGGTGAGACAAGATATATCTACAAATCTGGGTGATTTGGACGTGTTATAACATATGGCAAGTTATAGGAGTAGGAAACTCATTAATAAGCATTCTTTTTTTAATTTAGAAAAAAGCAAAAAGAAGCATATGCTTGCGAAATATCAGAAGTGTCTGTATAAACAGGACTAGAATTATCATCAACTACTGAGTTGCCAAAAAAGGTACATAATAAAGCATGTCACAGAATTAAAAGCACCTGCATCTGATGGAATTGCCCTTCATCCCCATGTAAATTAAATCCTGTCTGAACAGGGCACAAAATAACCTGATCTAGATGAGGCAAAGTGGCACATCGGGTAGTGTTGGTGCCCAGGGTTCAGTATTCGGTCTTGAGCTCCAATTACTTTCTGAGTTTCACATATGCTCTTTGTGTCTGTGTGGGTTTTCTACCACCTTCCAAAAACAAGCCAGTAAGTGAATTGGCTCATGTAAATTGCCTCTAAATGTGACTCTGGGTGACTTTGGGTGTCTGAGTGTGATGTGCTGCAGTGGACTGGTATTTAGGCCATGTTGTATTCCTTGTGCCTTGTGTGTGTTCTTTGAAAGGCTGTAGATCTACCATGACCCTGACCAGGATAGTGTGGGTACTGATGATACATCAGTGAATGAATGTATGATACATTTGCTTAAATTTGCCATAGTTGCCCGATGAGTTACAGTTCCTTTGATTTTATCCAACTGTCCTGTGATAACTAGCCTATTGTTACGAATGTGTTTTCTCTGTGATGGACTGCCATCCTACTGTAGTGTTGATTAGGATAAAGCTGTTACTGAATAGGAATGAGTGATTGAATGCATGAAAACTTTGCTTGCATCATGGTCTATACTTTGCCACTATGACAGGTTACCCTGTATGTATGAGTTATGTTCATGTCTGTATCCAGTGTTCCCAACATTCCAGCTTGCAAGTTGATAGAATTAACATTCTTTTTTCATTTCTTCATTACTTGTGCAAATAATGACATTCTGGTAAAATTTGGTAGATGCACCAAATGTACAAAATGTAAAAAAAAATAAATAATCAGAAGTCAGAATAATCAGCTATAACGAAAATAGTGAGTTAGTGAGTTACCTTGGTAGACAATAAGGTCTACCAAATTTCTGAGAAAATCTGAGCCCCATAGTGTATAGAGAGAGAGATTAAACACAGCAGTCCTTACCCAAAACAGGACAGCATGTACCTACTGGTGGGTCAAGAAATCAGGTAGTCAACCTGGAAAGGCTTGGGTATAATGTTTTTGAATGTCTCCTTGCCTTAATTTAACAATTAAAAAATGTACCAATTTGGTTTTTAAAAGGAATGCTCATGTATAGTATTGCTAATATCACATGCGGCCTTTCAAAGCTTGTAAGGTATCTTAACTTTATGCAGATCTGTGTAACTATGTAAGGTATCTTAACTTTATGCAAATCTGTGTACACAATTCCAAAAGTTGCCAGACATTAATGTATTCATTAAGACTAGTTTTTATCAAAAGATTAACACATCAATAAGACTTTCCATGTAGTGAACTCTTCACACTGGACAGAACTCTTCTATGCTTGCACTTTACTATGCTAATATTTTTGTAACAGCTAGTTACAATCACTACACATCCATCTATTGGTTCCAACAATGTAAACTTGAACACTGCTTGCAAAACATTGGAAACAAGAAAACCTCCCTGGCTGGCCTCAACATTTTAACATATTCCCTACCTGTATCAGATTCATGATATGGGGTTCATGCCCATGACACTAGACTAGCCTGCTTGACCTGCGCTCAGTCGGTTCCATCAAGCACACTTATTATTGATGATTTAGCAGCACATACCTCCTGCTCTTTCCAAACACTCGTCTCATTACAACTGCATAGTATACAGTGATGATCACATTACTGCACAAAGCACGAAGAAGTATAAACATACAAACAGGAGAAACACACGCACACACACACACACACACACACACACACACACACACACACACACACACAGTTGCTTGATATAATCTATGTTTGTATGATCTAGAATTGCCTCTTGCTAAATGCTATTTAGTATCATTTATACAACACTACTGAAGTCTCAAATTTTATTAGTCAAAAGATGTTAATAAATTTTCCATAACAGCATGGCTCTGACAGTAGTGTCAGCTGTAATTCAAATGATATTCTTATATAATGTACTCATAACTAATATATCATCATTCTTATATTATCAACTTATTCACTGGGAATTGTATGGCAAATGATCTATAGTACATAATCTACATAAAAGAATAAAAATTTAAGCAGACATAATATAAGCAGACATATTTAGCATTTATGCAAGGAGTCTCAGGTGAGAGTTCTTTTTAACTCAGTATATTTCAGGACTGAGGACTTTCTAGTTTCTAAAAAGCAGTTAACATGAATGCAGCAAGAGATCAGCACTAGGGTCAAAAACATCATAGCTCATGGACAATTTATGGGAAAGCAGCGACAACAGTAGGCAGACTTTGATGCAAAGATTAATCTCAAGTCTTCTCTGTGTCACGACATGCAGCAGCCCACCCTCTGATTGCCAACCATAAAAGAATCTCTGAGTCAGAGACGATTTCACGCTTCCTGAACCTACTTATTAGTAAGGTTTTGAAGTGGGCTACAGCATTGTTGGAATAGGAGGGCAAGCCTGCCAACTCCTGAAAATGGGTTGCTGCGCTGTTTACCGGAGGGCAGGGAGGCCAGGGAGTGTCTCCTGACCATCACCAGGACTCCTGGCAGAATTCGCCCTTGTGTGTGCAATGACTGCGGCACAGGCAGTGAACGGAACAACACAGCACTGAAGGTTGCGACAAGCTCACCCTCAATTCTCATCAACCTCACTGTCTGACTAAATCACCTGCTCCACAGCTGGAGCCCACACCAGGAAAATGAGGGACTTTCTTGACCTTTAACTTGCCTGCTGATTTAAATTTATTTGGTTTCATCTCCCTTTAAGAGTTTTATTGCATTTACATCTATCTCCAGACCACTTTCATGACAATAACCGCTATATCACGGATGCTCCACGACATTAAACATAACAATGAAAGAGCAATTTCTTAATTTTCATTAATAAATAAAAAAAAAACTGCACTGCTGTGTTATTAAAGGAATAAAACACAACAGGGTATGCCATAATCATAATCAACTTCAGGGTGATAACAGTAACTCTGCTTCACATCAGGCTACATCACACCACACTGTTGTTGACTATTTTCTCATAAGAGTGCCTTGCATCACTTTATTCCTTAATTATAAGACATAAACTGTATGTCTGTAACCAATATGAAGTTTAGTATAACATTTAAATATAATTGTAAGAATGCAAATATACATGCAATGTAAGGTATAGGTATTGGTATTTCAAGCAATATGATTGATATATCATTTGGATCTCCAAATATACCTACAATCTCTTGAGACTGATGACAGCTCTCTCCAAGCCCACATGAGGATGCTAAGTGGGGTAGATTAAATCAGATGCTATTTTTGGCCAGAAGTGTGTTGGATAATGTGAGTAACACAGATCACAATTGTATCTCAGCAGCAAACATTGGCTTTTGAAATGACGCCTCCAGACATACGCGTAGCAGCCATATGTGGAAGCACGTTGTCAATGAAAGTTTCACTGCTTCACCATTAGTGTGCCATGGTTTGACTCATAGTCTGGATCAGTGTGGATGTGGGTTAAGAAAATATTTTAGATTTGTTTGGGCGGGTTCAGGCTGATACATGAATCATGAACAAAATGATTCATAAAACTTTTCATAGACCACATTAACTTTTAAAACTAACAAAAGACTGGAAATTTAATACAGTAAACAGGCAAACAAACAAATAAAATGTCCAGTCTGGGTTCAAATCAATACAGATACAGATGAAGATAGTGTCATGGGGCTACATCCCTCTATATGTAGAGTTTACAAGTATTTGGAAACCATATGTAAATTCTTCTTTGATTTTGCTTTGTTTCCTCTTGTTCTAACTCCCCAAATGTTTTTGTTTGTTTTGAGGGTGTGATGTAACACTGAAAGGTATGTCATTTTGTTGTGCATTATACATACTGATAATAAAATTGACTTTGATGTAAGCATTATTCTTGTTTGCCATGTACATTAAACCATGTTGGCTAAAAGATCAGCTAGTTCGTGTGCTTGGTGTTCAAGTGATTGACAAGGTTTCACACACACAAAGCAATATAAATAGAATGTCTTAAAAAATGTTCATCAAGAGAATGTGGCTACTGTGATACTATAAATCATTTTTGTCAGTTATGTTGAAAACACTCAGACATGGCACACAAAGTTCTCTTTAAATCCACACTTCTTTTACTAGTCTATTCAGACCAGATCATATACACTCAGCCAGGCACACAACAAACCAATAAAGAAAGCTTGTGCTATGTATCCACCTTGTTTTGTCTCCCAACATAGCAGCACTGAAGAGTTACTGCCTTAAAATTCAGCATCAGTTATATGGAACTGCTGGATTTTCCAACACATGCATAGCACAAGCAAAATTCCTTTGCCAAATATGTAAAGTCTAGAGGCTTACCATGTTGAGAAAATGCAGCAAATTTGTCAAAACACCAAGAAAGCACTCTAAAACCAACTCAGGGAGTGCACAAGTGTAATAGTACTGCATCCAGAAACAAGACTAATGCAAACACAATAACAAATGCACTTGAAAAAGACCCTACTGATAAGAATACAAAGAGGCACTGGAAAGACACCATGTCTGCTTAGTGTCATATCACACAGGCAGCCATCTACTTCACCCAGCTAACGCAGATCCTATCTCATTAATGCCACTGCACAATCCTTAATCACTGTAATATGTCTATGTTGAGCTGCATTTGGCCATCTTTGGATGGCCTGTGATGTAACCAAAATATATATTAAATGCTGCATATATATGAACATGGTCAGCATCACATAGTGGATTTCTATTACTGCTTTGTAATACCTGTTTACAATCAACAAAGATAAATCAAATAACGTAAAATAATTCACCTCTTTCTACATTTGAAGCAATAATGTGTTTAATTATTTCATATGGTTTTGCTGACATCTTAAGCAATGGTTACTAACTGCACAAGGTGAATAAATAAGCATAACTCTGCTAACCATATTTCTTTTACTGGCCACCTGCTCTTATCTAAAACCTTTGTGAAGTCCTAATTGAAACCACAGTGGTATAATAAAAGCCATCTGGAGTTTCAGTGGGCAAAATAGATGTTATAAGCCACACAGAATGCCGCTAATCCAGATTTGTGGTCTGATAGCTCTATGGAACATGTTTATTAGTCATTATACCCAGGACAAAAGCCTCCACTTTCTATGATCCATCAAGTGCTCAGGTGTTCTCATACTCAAAACAAGGAGTCACTGCTTAGCCTTATAAGTACTCTAACCAACTAAATAAGGAGTCCATGAATTAGCTTAGTCATAAGAAGAAAATAAAAATTTCAGTTAATTCACTTTTAGTACTGCCAGTATTGCATTTGATTACTCTGGACTTTCTGTAACATAAATGAAACAGCTAGCTGTTAGTTCCTTTTTTGCACATCTAAAACAATTCAGTCACTTTAAATCAAGCTTTAATGAGGCATTTAACCAGGAATTTTGAAAACCAGACTGCATATAAAATCATTATGTAGTAAACAGAGAAATAGCTTACCTCAGCAAGATGAGGCATGGGGTTAAATCCACAGAGGTTACACACCACATCTTTACACTCTGTGCAAGTATTGTAGTTAGGAAGCTCCTTTGAGCCAACATTGAGATCCACCTTACACAGTGGACAGGTTGGTTGGCTTGCTTTGAAAGGAGATTTAGGCAGTACGGTCACTTCCACAGACTCAGGCATAGCTTCCTGCTTTTCACTAACAGATGACTTGTCTTTGGTCTCATTAGGTTCTTCTATTTTCTTTTCCACTGGCTTGTCATCTAACTTCTTTGATATGGGAGCTTTAGGCTCTGCAGTAGGGACTATAGAACCTTTGCGAGAAGTAGGTGGTGTAGATGACTGTGATACTGTAGAGCCTTTACGAGAGAGTGGTGGAGATGACTCATCTTGAAGTGCTGACGAAATCAAATTGGAGGCAGAACTAAATATGGTTGATCCAAATCCTAAAAACTTTCCAGGGGCATTAGTCATAGATTGTGGAGATGGTGATCGTGATCTGGCTGTCTCAGTCAATCCAGCAAATCCGAAAAGCTTCCCAGTCGTCGATTCAGAGGACTTAGAAGGTGTAGGTTGAGACTTACCAGTACTGACGCCAAATCCGAAGAAGCTTGATTGCTGCTTTGGAACCTCAGTCTGTGAGGGTGGATTGGATCTGGCTGGTGAATCAGGACCTTTTTTCATCTGCTTCTGTGATTTTTCATCTTTCTGTTCTTGTACCTTTTGTTGGGGCAGCTCTTTATTTGAAGGGGGCACATCTTCATTCAAACTTGGCTTTTGATGACCTTTCTTTGCTGTTTCTGGGATAGATGAAGTCTTTCCATCTACACGGACAGTTGATGTTTCAACTAATTTGTGGTCTGAAGTGGCCAGCTGTTGGTCCTTTTTGGGCAATGTTGGGTGAGGATTTATCACAGAACTTCCTGTTGGTTCTACTCCTCCTTCTACTCTCTGCTTCTGGCAGTTCATGCAAAGCCATTGTTTTACCTGTAATAAATTTAGGGGGGAAAAAAATCACAATCAAACCACAGATTATATCAGTAAACTGGGGATATATTGTCAGACAGAGTAAATCAGATTTTATTTAATATTTAAATACTAACCTTATAAACTAATAAGTCATTCATTCAATACAAAAGACAAAAAAATCAAATGCATGTCTCAAAGACTATTTCCTCACCGTTGTCTGATTTGGCATGGGATCAAATCCACACTGATTGCATACATTGTTGTTGCATTTGGTGCAAGTGTTGAAATTCGGCAGCCCTTCAGAGGCCACATTCAATTGCACTTTGCAGATAGGACAACTTGACTGTTCCATTTTAGAGGCTGATTGCAAAGGAGCAGATTTGATTTCAGACTTGTCATCTGGTGTTTTCTCAATATGTTTTTCTAAATCAGGTGGTTTAGAAGGTTCTGAAGATGCTCCATCTAGCTTGACCTTTGACATGTCATCTGTTTCCTTTTCAGCTTGTTTTTCTGAATCAGATGGTTTAGTGTCTCCAATAGGAGAAGTCTTTAAGGAGGTCTCGGAAGCAGCTGAACCCTTGCGAGAAGTCGGTGGTGTTTTAAGAGAAGCTTGGGAAACTGTTGAACCTTTACGGGAAGAGGGTGTTGTGGCTGATTTGATAGATGTCTGCGAAACTGTGGAACCCTTACGAGGACTTGGTGGCGTTCTGGAGGGCTCATCATTAACAGCAGATGAGATCAGATTAGAAGCTGAGCTGAAGATGGAAGATCCAAAACCTAAAACCTTTCCAGAAACAGAAGGGGCAGATTGTTGTGAGGGTGCCTCAGTCAAACCACCAAAGCCAAAGAGTTTCCCTGTCCTCGTGTCAGAAGGTTTAGATGGTGTAGATTGTGATTTACCACTGCCAAATCCAAACCCAAAAAAGCCTGATTCCTCTTTTGGGATTTCTACTTCTGGTGCAGAGGATTTAGATTGCTTTTGCTCAGATTTCTCCAGAACACTCTTTATTTCTGAGTTGTTGTCTGATGGCTTTGCAGTGGGTTCTTGGTCAATTCCAGGTTTCTGTGAAACTGCAGACTTTTGATCCTCTATGATAGCTGTTCCCTTAGAAGAGTGCATATCTTTTGTTGGTGCCCCCACTTTAGTGTCAGCAAAAGTTTCTTTTTCCTGGGCTTTTTTAACTACCTTGTCATTTATAATGTCTTTCACTTGGGTTGTACCTGTATTTGAAATGTTATCACTTTGAACTGGAGTTAGATTTGAAGCTTTATTTTGAGTTGCCGCAGGCACATCTTTGTGAGGTCCTTGCATCTCACATAGATCTTTTGTGCTGGTTTCATTAGCATCAGTTGCTGTTTTGGGTGTTATGTTGCTTGAAGACAGCGTTGAAGTGGATACAATATCTGGTTTTGCTTGCGGTTTTTGTGGTTCAATTCCTTTTAATGTTCTCTGTGTTTGGCAGTTTAGGCAAAGCCATTCATAAACCTATAGAAAAAATAACAAGTCACTCATTACAGTCTTTCTTAAATTGTAAAATTGTAAAATATAGAGTGAATAAAAATATACAGTCACTGGGGAAAAAATGCACAAATCGGCAAATATCTTACCTCAGACTGATGGGGAATGGGGTTAAATCCACAGAGGTTGCACACTGTGTCCTTACACTCTGTGCAGGTATTGTAGTTAGGTGCTTCAGTTGAGCCAACATTAAGAGCTATCTTACAGAGAGGACAAGCAACATTCTGATGCTTAGAAGGTTCTTCTACTTTGGGGGATTCACCTGTCACCTTAGTAGTTTTAATTTGCTTTTCATTTAGTTTATTCTCATGTTTCTCTGCAACAGGACGTTCTTCCTTTGTGGTTTTTTTAGTGTGATGCTTTTCTGGCTCTACAGGTTCTTTCTGAGAAGAAGTAGGAGTCACTGGTATGGACTTTACAGATGTCTGAGAAGTAGCAGAACCCTTACGAGGTGTTGGTGGTGTTGTAGGCTCATCATGAACAGCTGAAGAAATTATATTAGATGCTGTACTAAAGAGAGAAGACCCAAAGCCTAGAACTTTTCCAGAAACAGCAGAGACAGCTGGCTGAGGAGATGGAGATCGAGAACGAGCACCACCAAAACCAAAGAAACCAGACTCTTTCTTTGAAGGATCACCTTTGGTTGTTGGAGCAGTGGACTGTTGTTTTGTAGGTGTAGAAATGGTTTTTTTTGTCTCTACTTGAGTTGGTTTGTCCTCTGGGTTTCCAGCAAGATATTTTGCCTTCTGTTGTGGTGATGCCGGTGGTGGTACTTTGTTAGCCTGTTGTTGAGGCTGTGTAGAGGGAGCTCCTGGTGCTCGCTGTATCTGGCAGTTCAAACAGAGCCATTCTTTCACCTGTAGGGCCATAGCACACATCAGTGGTATAAATATAAGTATTAATACATGTACAGGTTCAATGTCTGCATAAAAATAATTTTTATCATATTTTCAGAGTTGGCCAGATAAATTTGTTTTTAAAATCAAATTAAGTTCCAACATCGTACATCAATATTTGCATGGGGTTAGTTTAGAAATATTTTTCCATATTTTTTCCAGTTTTTAAATGAAAGTTTGTAATTTAACAATATAGATTCCACAATTTTACAAGCCACTATTCAGCAGCTCATAAAACAGCACTTAATGCAAAACATCATAGAAGCTTTATTTAGAAAATATGAATGCTGAATATACCGTATTTTATCATGTTTATATTGAGATTTTTTAAATTAATAAAATAATTATTATTTTTTTTTTTTTTGATTTGTTGTTCTGCAGAAAATTTGTATAGTTCATGTATTCATAGCCCATCCATGATTAAATTTAACTTAAATTTCTGGTCAGTATGTAACAAAAATATTCTTTTGACTTTGGCAAATCGAGCCCCACACACCTCATTTCAAAGCATGGCCATAAGAGTACACACTAGGGATTTAGTGTTTAGGTTAAATATATTAACTTACTTGAGTCTGTTGTAGTATAGGACTAAATCCACAAAGATGACACACAATAGCTTTACATTCAGTGCAGGTGTCACAGTTGGGTGGATCTTTTGTGAGTGCCACCTTGCACAGTGGACAAGCTTTAAGGGGCTTATTGAGATGCTCATCTTTTTCGACAATAGAAGGTGGCACAGCTGTTTTGTCATCTGATGTCATTTTCAAGGCTGTCTTTCCTTCCTCTTTCTGTTCTTTCGACTCCTTGTCCAATGTATGTGCTGTTGGAGTGTCCTTTTCCGATTGTTGAGAAATTGTAGAACCCTTTCTAGAAGTTGGTGGTGTGGTAGAAGGTTCATCTTGACGAGCCGATGAAATCAAATTAGATGCTGAGCTAAAAAAGGACGCGCCAAAGCCTCTAGTCTTCCCAGAAACAGCAGAGATATCAGGCTGAGGAGCTGGTGACTTATCACCGCCAGTGCTGAAACTGAAAAAGGATTTCTCCTTGTTTGAACTTTCAGGCTTTTTTGGAATAGCTGGTGTGTCAGGAGAGGACTGTTGTGCTGACTGAACAGCAGTGGGTGTCTGTGACTCTGCTCGACTTGATTTATCATCTTTTTTTACATTTTCAGCAGCTTTCATTGTTGCATCAACTGAGAGACTTGGCTCCGTTTGTGGATCATCAGTAGTTTGACCCTCCTGCTTTGGTGCTGGTGAAGGTAAATTGTTTGCCTCTAATTGAGGCAGTATCGGTGGAGGTCTTGGTGCATGCTGTTTATGGCAGTCCAGACATAACCATTTCTTTACCTGTTTAGTAAACAGAATTTTTGGATTTAATTATTAATAGGTTATTAGTAATATGAATAGTTTATATGTTTCCAAAATTTCCTGACAAATCAGATAGTTACACTTGGAGGACAACATTAACTACTCAATTAGAACTATTTAGCCTTTTAATCTAACTGGCAAGCATCCTATTATACTAATAGAGGGAAAGGAACTAGCAAATTGTTCCACTCAATTCCAATAAAACAAATTTAACTCTTCTAGACTACAAGACAGAGAAGGCTAATGTAACAAGACATTTTAACACCCCAAGCAACAACTGATGCTGGCATAGCAATGACCCAGATGTCAGTTTCCCTGCAGCATTATAGAATTAAGATCACTGTGTTAAATATGTTTCTTACTCTGCCATATTATGGTGATGTTTGTGAAGTGATGCTTTTGGGAAAACATAGCTCAAAGTAGTAATAAAAAGGAACACAGAGGATTTTTATCACAAAAACACAAGTAATTACACAAGTGTCTATTTAAATATGGTGTCTTACTTTTGTTTCTTGTGGTACAGGACTAAATCCACAAAGGTTACACACTGTTTTCTTGCATTCAGTGCAGGTAGTGTAGTTAGGTGGATCTATCTTAAGGTCAGCCTTGCAGATTGTGCAAGTTCCAAGTGACTCTGAGAGAGGAGTATCTGCCTTTGGCAACTGGACTTCCACATTGGTCTCTGATTCTATCTTTTCCACTTGCTTCTTGTGAGAAGTGGATGGACTTGAAGTCATTTTCACAGAAGTTTGAGAAGTTGTAGATCCTTTACGGGATGTTGGTGGTGTTGTGGAAGGCTCATGCTGAACAGCCGATGATATCAGATTAGATGCAGAACTGAGAAAGGAGGAGCCGAAGCCTAGAACCTTTCCAGAAACCGCTGAGATGCCGGGCTGAGGAGATGCTGGCCGAGATCGAGTACCGCTAAAACTGAAACCAAATAAGCTTGACTCCTCCTTTGTAGGTTCAACTTTTTGTGGTGGTGCAGACTTTGCTGTAGAAGGTTGTGTTGAGGGAGCAGGGGGTTCTTGGGTCTCTGCTGTAATAGGTTTATCTACTGGTTTTATGACTCCAGATGGCTTCTCATCTTTGGCATTAACTGGAAGACTTGGGTTCTTCAGTGGAGAACCTGCAGCAGGAGTCTCTTTCTTCTTTGGTAAGACTGGTGAAGGTACCTTTTTAACTTCTGACTGAGTTTTTGCAGGAGGAGGTCCTGGGGCTCGCTGAATCTGGCAGCTCAAACACAGCCACTCTGACACCTGTTGATCCATGAAAGAGGTTGTCTCCTGAGTCAGTTGTACATGCATGAATTGTAAATATAATATATGTAGGAATCTTCACATTTACTGTTTCTTACTATCATCAGGAATTTGAGGCTGCCAATGTAATAGACAATGTAAGTAACTAGGCAAACATTTCTAGGCACTCTCTATTCAGTAGACTTAGAAAAGATTCTTTGAGATATTTTCATAAATGTTTTTAAACCTAAACTGTCATAAATTACAGAAAGATATATCATGTATCTTACCTCAGTTTCTTGTGGAATAGGGCTAAATCCACAAAGGTTACACACAATATTTTTACATTGTGTGCAAGTGTTATAGTTGGGTGGATCATTCTTGAGATCAGCCTTACAGAGTGGACAAGCTTTGTAAAGCTCTAAACAAGCTGTTTCCTTTTTCAGAAGAGGAGGTGTTTCCTTTGCCAACTGGTCTTGCAATTTATTTTCTGTTTCTTTCTTTTCCTCATGTTGCTGTGCTGCTGAGCTCTTGCGTGAAAAAGGAGGGGTTGAAGCATTTTTTAAAGAAATCGTGGAACCCTTACGAGAGGTTGGTGGTGTGATGGATGGTTCATCCTGAACAGCTGAAGAGATCAGATTTGACGCTGAGCTGAGGAAGGATGAACCAAAGCCTAGAACTCTCCCAGAAACTGCAGAGGCAGCCGGCTGAGATGGTGGTTGTGATTTAGTACCACCAAAACTGAAACCAAAAATACCAGACTGTTTCTCTGAAGGTACTGCACTTTGCAGTTCGACAGAGTCGACAAGAGATGGTTTAGGTTCTGCCACACTAGGGAGTGGCTTTTTGCGTCTTTTCTGGAGTCAGTTTATCATGAGGTTTTACATTTTCTGTGGGTATCTGATCAGACTCTGTATCGCCCACTGGTATACTTGTCTTTTTCTTCGTAGGACCTGGACTTGAAGTGCTCTTCTCTAATTCTGTAAGAGAATTCCTCCTTTGCTTTTGCAGGAGGTGGACCTGGTGCTTGCTGCTTCTGGCAGTTCACACACAACCAGTTCTTCTATAAGAAAATAAATACAAGCAGTAGTTAAAACTTAAGACATATAAAGTGTACGCATTAAGACCCTAGTAAATGAGAAGACAATTCAGCAAGACTTCTTTACTACCTCTGCTAATATTTTGTTGGATATTCTCTTACCTCTGTTATGTCTGCCCTAGAGTTCATTCCTCCACAAAGGTTACATACAATGGCTTTGCATGAATCGCAAGTATTATAGTTAGTAGGATCTTTCTTCAATTTCTCATTGCAGATTGGACAGTCTTTTTGAAGCTTGGATAAACTTATTTCCCCTTTTTCAAGAGCAGATGGTGCTTTGGCAGACTGAGCATTTGGTGCTTGATCTGCAGGTTTGATTTCTTTTTGCTTCTGAACAGTTTGTGATTTTGTCTTCCCAGATATAAGAGTTTCTACAGATGCAGGCAAAACTGATGCAGCCTTTGCAGAAGTTTGAGAAATAGCTGAAACCGTATCATCTTTTAGAGGCTCATCTTTTGAAGGTTGAGGAAACTTAGCAGGAGTAGTGGGATTCTGTGATGCTGGCACAAGGGGTTGGTCTTCAGATTTTCCAACTTCAGAAAGAATTTTATTTTTGTCTGTGACATCTACTGGGATAATTGATTTCTTCTGTGATGCAACTGGAGATTCTTCTGGTTCTAGTGGCAGTATATTTTTAGCCTGTGTCTGTGCAGGTGAAGCCCCTGATAATTGCTGCATCTGGCAGTTCAAACATAACCACTCTTTCACCTAAAGCCATGAAACAATTTCAGTGGTTATATATTAAATGCATATAAATGATCATTTCTTATTATAACTATGTTATAATACACATAGACAGAGGAATTGTAATCTCTATAATGGTTGAAATAAAATAAAAGAACATATATTCTTTTATAATTACATATGGTATATAAATTAAACATCATTAAATTTAAAATGCAACATTTGTTGAAAGAACAAATACAGTGTTCCTTGACAGAGCATCAATTTGAGAGTCAATACTGAACCATCAAATATGGCTTGTGCAGTAAGAGCATTAATTTTATCTTTGAAAGGTCACTGTGCATATTTTTTTTCTTATTATAAATGTCAAAAGATCATTTAATATAAAGTTTTGAAACTCCAAGAGAAATATCATATTTAATAGATTTCCTGTGCAATCCATCATGCCTTCAAAATCATAGTTATCAAGCAACAGTGCCACTGGCATGCTGCTAGAAAGGCATTTCAGTGCATCAGTGGTTCAAAGAAACAACAAAATAGATAACATTATTACTTATATCTGAAATCGTTGGTGTTAATACCTATGAAACCAGACCTCATAGAAGAGAATCACCTGACCCTTATGCCAGTAATTTAGATCCTTGCACAGCAACCCACACACTAGCAGAGGAAGCAGCCAAAACAAAACAATATCCAATGTGTGTGGGGTAGAGGTGAGATTAAATGAATACGTTTGACATTTGAGGCAGAATGTAAATGCTATTCACTGAAGAAGAAGCTGTGTTTGTGCTGATTAGGTACTCTTCAACTTTTAATTGCAATGAAAGTGGCATGGGCAGATTAGCAGGCAGTGCTGCAAACTGCCTAAAAACCAAAAGAAGTCAGATGTCATGTGAGTGAGGTCCTCTTTCTTTTTATAAATTCAATTCAATTCAATTCAATTTTATTTGTATAGCGCTTTTAACAAAGAGCATTGTCTCAAAGCAGCTTTACAGAACATAAAAAACAATAAACATACAAACAAACAGTCCTAGATGTTAGACAAAATTTTCCCTAGTGAGCGAGCCTGAGGTGACTCAGGCGACTGTGGCAAGGAAAAACTCCCTCAGATGGTATTAGGAAGAAACCTTGAGAGGAACCAGACTCAAAAGGGAACCCATCCTCATCTGGGTGACACAAAAAGTGCAGGCATACTCATTATGAAAGCTAAGAATGGTGAACATGGTTAAGTCACCTAGCTAAGTCAATTCAGATGCTGTTTTTTCATGTTTGGTAGAATCCCTTGCACCAGAAAGTTGAGCCAAAACTGCCTAGTTCCATTGCCTCTGGCAGTACAAGGTCCGATATTTCATGCCATGCAGAGGCCAATAGTCCACAAATAACCTAGCAGTTCATGGACAAATGTAGAAGCCACAGTGTTCTTATTCAGTTGGAGAACTGGATATTCTGGTAAAACTTTTCTAAGAGGCCACGTGTGATATTAACTGACAGCTGGGGTTTAATCTTATTTATAGATAAATATTCTTCTGTTTTCTGTTAATTCTGACTCTTTCTTGGTGATGTGGAAATGGGCAAGCAGAACAAATAACAATTTATCTCCATTTATTCTCTTCTTTACTTTTTGCAAACTTGCCTGAAGAAAGGTACAAGCTTCTTATTGTGCACAAGCTTTCTGGAACCTCACCATACAATATGACTCTGCAGTTCTCCCTTCACATTCATGGAAATCTAAACCTTCACCTTTACCTTTACATCTCATTCCAAACCAATAATATAAAGAACCCTGACTGCAAAGGCCACTATGATTACATTATTCTCTGGGTAAATCGTTCATGTTTCTGCAGACAATGACTTAACAAGATGAATACATATGTTATGTTGTAAGACTGCTTAACAGTTTCCTGACTGCTAAAAATGTTTAAGCATGCATGCAGATATATAAAACTTCTGACCCAAGAAAGCAACCATGAGACAGCTGACATCACACAAAAGAAGTCTGTGGATGCTTTATAAAGCCATTTTGAAGATATATGATGTAAGATCATTTTGATCTGATTTTTTTTTTTTGAAAACTTGACATTTCAGCTGAAGTGTTGCATTTTGTTTTGCCATCTGTAAACTTCCAAAAAAAACATAAGCTGTATAAAATGTAATTACACAACTTGATCCACTATACATTCTGTATAAATGATGAACAATCACAAAATGGTATTTAGATGACTGATAAGGTCTTACCTCAGTTTGATCTGGCATGGGGTTAAATCCACAGAAATTACACACAGTCATCTTGCATGATGTGCAAGTGCTGAAGTTTGGAGGGTTATTTTGGAATTTCTCTTTGCACAGTGGGCAAGCTGATAAACTAACGCCTTCTTTGACTTCCACAGATTCTTCTTTGGACGTCTGAAGAGCTGACATTTTCTCCTCGGATCCTGGTTTCTGACTAATTGATTTTGTCTCATTAGGGTGAAGGTCTTTTTTAGAGACTACAGGTACCTTGCATGATGCAGGGGGTGTTGATGCTTTTACAGATTCCTCAGAAACTGCAGAGCTTTTATGAGAATTTGGTGCTGTTATAGATGTTTTATCCTGAACAGCTGAAGAAATAAGGTCAGATGCTGTGCTGATGATGGAAGAGCCAAAGCCTAAACCCTTTTCCTTTATAGTAGCAGGCTGAGGAGACTGGTCATGAGTAAGCCCAAAGCCTGATTTATCTCTAATGGTTTCAGTCTGAGAAAGGACAGGCTTTGCTGATGTGTCACCCTTTGAGCCCTGTTTTGGAGAGAGATTTTGCAGAGACACTTTAGCTTGAACATCCTTTTTGGGTGATGCTGGCATAGGAACGTTGATAGGTTTTGTCTGAGTTGGCTTTAGAGATCCTGATGTTCGCTGTATCTGGCAATTCAGACATAGCCACTCTTTCATCTGTAATAACATTGAATTTTGTTTCTGCATTAATATAAGCATAGCAAAAATCATTCTTAACTCAAAGAATTGTGTAGACAAATTTCAAAAAAGGGTAATTTTTATTAGATGGCAATAACCTAAGGGTAAAAATATACATAACAACAGAAAACAAAATGCATAAAAAAATGACACCCCAACTGTCTGCGCAGGGCCCTAACATAGTACCCATTGTATCCCAGCATACCCCATGTGTTACTTTCTGTATTGTATATGATCACATTAAATTCAATAGTCAAGCAGGTTTTTCACTTTAATGTCATGAGAATGTGTGCTGCTAGACCATGGAAAAATGGTGTAATATAAACCTGTATCACAGTTTAAATTATAGGTAATAAATATTTTAGTGAAAAAATATTTTGTTTCCTATTAGAAATCATTTCCAGGCAACTTAAATGTAATTCAAGCAAAAAAGTATGCCTTGTGTGTGTGCCCAGTGTAAAAGGCCACATAGATTAATATGTAAGCTTCTTTTGTTCACCATCTCTGCTGAAAAATGGGCCTAAGTGAAGGCCACTAGCATTGCCCTGGTTGGTGGAATTCAATTTATTACTATCCTCATGGAAATACCATAGTTCAGGGAAGTTTAATGAGCTGCTAGATAAAAGTAAACAAATAACTCCACAATAACACCATCATTATTGTATTCATATGCATGTGACTTCTCATACTCAATGTTTAGACTTGAATCTAAAGTATCAATTCACAAATGGCAGCAGATTATATTGTTTACCTCTGTTTTGTCAGGCATTGGGTTAAATCCACAAAGGTTACAGACTGCATTCTTGCATTCAGTGCAGATGCTGTAGTTAGGAGGCTCCTTCTTGATTTCTACCTTGCAGAGGGGACAGACTTTGGGAAGTAACTGAGTTGTTTCTGTGGTTTTTGTGGCATCTGATGGAGTTGTGTCCTTCAAAATGGGTGCCAGAACTGATTTAGAGCTTTCCACTTCTGATTTCATTTCCTGTATTTTTCTTTCTTCATCATGTTTAGTTGGTAGTTTTGTTACATTACTAGAATTCTCCTTAGTAGAGTCTTGGGAAGACACCTTACTGGAAGCCGGTATAGTGTTGGACACTTCAGATCTCTTGCTAGAATCAGGTACTGTTGGTACAGCATTTTCAGAGGTTTGAGAAACAGTAGAACCCTTGCGTGAAGTTGATGGTGTTGGAGTAGTTCCATCCTGAACAGCTGAGGATAGCAGATTAGATGCTGCACTGAAGATTGAAGAACCAAAACCTAAAACCTTTCCAGAATGAGCAGGCTGCGGGGAAGGTGATCGAGATCGTCTACCAAAACCAAAAAAGTCTGATTCCTTTTTAGGAGGTTCTGATTTAGCAGGTTTGGAAAGTCCATCTTTTGTTTGTTGAGTCTGTTGCTTAGGATGCTGACTTTGCACAGTATGTTTTATTGTAGAGCTGTCTTGCTTTTTCTCAGCTTCACTTTGATTGTCATGTAGTTTTCCATCAGCAAGTGATTTCTTATCCTTTGCTGGAATTAGAGGCTCTTTATTCTGTTTTGAGACAGACACTGGTACTTTGCTTGCCTGTGGTTGAGGTTGTTGAGGAGCTCCTGTTGCTTGCTGCATTTGGCAGGTCAAACACAACCACTCCATCCTCTGTATGGCCATCACAGGTATAAGAGGAAAAAATATATAGTTTACATATGTAGGTTTGTTGGACATTGGCAAACAAGATGGTAATGTAATAAATGCATATAGTCACAATCCAAAATGTATCACATCACAGTTTATCTCACAGAATTATTGAAACCATTGTGTAGGTTTTTCTTAACCATTTTACACACATTGATTAATAATAATAATTAATAAGCAAGCATTCCCACAAATTTCTTCTTCAAACTTGAACATTTTAGTTTGTTATTAATTACATAATAAACCAATGTCACTAGACCATATTCAGAAACATATTACTGTTTAGTCAGACATAACACTGTTTAATCAAATGTTCCTTGTTATTTTGTTAGTCATCTAAAATAAATCTTTTTTAAATATAATTATTTTATTTATCACTATATATTATGTATGTATTATTGTTATTATTATATTAATGTATTCTTTCTCTTTCTTTCTTTCTTTCTTTCTTTCTTTCTTTCTTCTTTCTTTCTTTCTTTCTTTCTTTTAGCTAATATATATGATATGGCAAATAAGGGACGACAAGTCAGCAAACATTTGGTGATACTGTTGGGTAATACAGTTGTGTGTGTATGCTTCTAGTTTTATTTCATTGCCCTGTGTCAAATGACAATCTTTCTTATCTCCCCCAGCAGGCAGTCTAATGCTGCTTTAGTATTATTGTGGGTGAGAAGGAAAAGATTGCTTGGGGCTGATAATAAAGACCACAGTCCAATAGCATTCCAAATGGAGGGGTTTGGAAACCTCTGCTTTTGGGCACTGAACATGACAAACCTTCAATGTGCAAATTGGCAATGGTAAATCCTAAAGAAGCAAATTTGCTAGCTGTGTTAACCATTGAGTTTATAGATTTTCTGGGAGGAATAGTGTATATCAAATGCTATTGGTATTGTGGAAATCAACCAAGACCTTTTATATGATTCTTCACTTACTTCCTGTTTAAAAAATAGAACTAATGGAATCAAATCATGGGAATCAGGCTTTACATGAGCACATTAATGTGTAAGAACACTTAAAATCTTATTTAAACACAAAGTTATATATTCTTCTTACCTCAGTTTGATGTGGTGAAGGATTGAATCCACATTGTATGCATACAATGTTTCTGCAGTTAGTGCAGGTGTTGTAGTTGGAAGCATCCTTTTTTATCTTCACCTTGCAGAGAGGGCAGTTTTTAGGGAGAATGTGAGAAGATTCTTTCACTTTTGTTGGCTCTAATTTTGATTTATCTGGATTTGGGAGGTCCTTTCCCTGATGTTTTGTTACATCTGGTTTCTTTTCTTCTTTTTTCTCTATAATCGGTGATTTATTTGTATCTGTCTGCTTTTTCTGGGAGTCCCCTTGTGGTATGGTGACACTGGAACCTTTGCGGGAGGATGAAGGTGGTGTATTGGACCTAATGGAACTTTGAGAGACTGATGAATCTTTGCGAGAGGTTGGAGGTGTCGTGGAAGCCTCATCCTGAACAGCAGATGAGATTAAATTAGATGCAGAGCTGAAAAAGGAAGAACCAAATCCTAAAACCTTCCCAGTAACGGCAGAGACAGAAGGCTGAGGGGATGGTGAACGAGACCGAGCACCACCAATGCCAAATAATCCTGAGTTTTCTTGAGAGGGTTTATCCATTGCAGGAGATGGCTCAACTTTCGAAGCCATTTGAGATTTCTCTTCATCACGATGAGCAGACTGCTGCTGATTGACCTGCTTCTCTGCTGCTGCAGCAGATATTTTTTCTTTTTGTTTTACCTCAGCAGTTGTCAGGCCTTTTAGAATAGTTTTATCAGGAAGATCTTTCTTCTTATAAGGTTGTTCTGACACAGAGGTCTTCTTATTTTGAGGCGATGCTGTTGGAGGGATTTTGTTAGACTGCATAGAAGACAATCCTGATGCTCGTCTTGTATGGCAGTTCAGACACAGCCACTCTGTTATCTGCAGTTAAAGAAGGTAGATTGAATATACTAAAACCTTGCATTGCTTGACAGGTACAATTTTTCTAAAGCCACAAATGACCAAAAATAAGTGCACTTCACCAAGAACTACAAGAACATCTTAATAACAACATTTTCAAAAAAATCTTAGTATCATATATTAGCAAAATGTAAAGGCCTACCTCTGTTTCTTGAGGCATGGGGCTGAATCCACACAGGTTACACATAATACTCTTGCATTCAGTACAGGTGCTATAGTTATGGAGATCTTTTCTTATATCTGTCATGCAAAGTGGACAGGTTTTTGGTAGCTGCTGAGATGTTTTTTCAACAGCTGCAGTGTCCGCAACTTTTTCAGATAGAGTTTGGCATGGCTGTGGATCCTCAGATTTCTTTTCCTCTGCCTTTTCATTAGAAGCATTTTTGGTCTCCTTCGTTAAATTATGGGAAATTTCAGTTCCTTTGTGTGATGTAACTGCTGTTGAGTGCGAAGATCCAGTCTTTTGAGGTGTCTGTGAAACTGATGATCCCTTATGGGAAGTGGGTGGTGTTGTTTTGGAGAAAGTCTGTGAAACTGCAGAACCTTTTCGAGAAGATGGTGGTGTAGTAGAACTAATAGAACTTGATGAACCTTTACGAGAGGCTGTTGGTGTGGTGGAAGGCTCGTCATTAACAGCTGAAGAAAGCAGATTAGTTGCAGAGCTCAGGAAGGTTGTACCAAAGCCTAGAACCTTTCCAGAAACTGCAGAGGCAGCAGGCTTGGGAGATGGTGATCGTGATCGAGCACCCCCAAAACCAAAACCAAAGAAACCTGATTCATCCTTGGCTTCTGACTTGTTCATATTTGATTTGTCACCCTGAGGTTTCCCAGTTGCTAGCTGCTGACGTTTGTGTAGAGGGGGTGGGTCATTTGGTTGCTCTATTTTCTGAATGGCCTCAAATTTATCGTCTTTCTGTGGACTGGCTGTTATAGACTTAGATATTTTCTTTGTTGAGTCCACAGCACTAGCATCTTTATGTTGTAATGATGGAGTCATTCCTGCCTTTGGTGAAGAATGGGGTTGACCAGATATATTCTCTGACACCAATGGAGCATTATCATGAGCTCTTTGTACCTGGCAGTTCAAACAAAGCCACTCTGTCACCTGAAATTCAGATAAAATAAAGAAAGAATGATGAAAGTTGCTTTCAATATGGCCAAATAAATATTTATAGTCAGTCTATTAAAACCGTTTTATTAAAACAACATTGAACATTCAGAAGAACATGCTCACAATGTACAGTTTTGCAAAGCTCTCCTATGGAAAATGTTTTTAACCAATGGATATGTAAACAAAAGGGGGACAAAATCCATACTTTTTCCAAGGGTCTTTACAAGAAACCAAAAACAATCATACACATAAAATGATCTACAATGCATCAAAATATCTTACCTCTGTTTGGTGTGGCATAGGATTGAATCCACAAAGGTTACAAACATACTTTTTGCATTCAGTGCAGACATTATAGTTGGGAGGATCTTTCCTGAGCTCTTCTTTACAGAGTGGACAGGCTCTGGGAAGATGCTGAGCAGCTTTTTCTATTTTTGGCATATGTTCTTGTAACTTTTCTTGAGATAATGGTGCCTTACTCTGCTGATGTCCTGGTGTCTTCCCCTTATCAGCAGTTGATGATTTAGTCTCTGATAATATTTTGGCATCGGTTTTTGATGCTTCGGATCCTTTTTGTGATGCAGGTAGTGTATTGGCTGCATTGGCAGATGTTTGAGACACAGTTGATCCCTTCCGAGAGGTTGGTGGTGTGGTGGAAGGCTCATTCTGAACAGCTGAAGGAATCAGGTTAGAGGCAGAGCTGAGTAAGGAAGAGCCAAAGCCTAGAACCTTTCCAGAAACAGCAGAGTTAACCACTTGAGGAGATGGAGATCGAGAACGGACACCACCAAAGCCAAAGAAACCTGTCTCTTCTTGAGGGGGTTCTGCCTTTGTCTGTGGTTTAGTCTGGGTAGAAGATAGGCCAGTTTTTGCTGTCTGCTGATTATGCTCATTAGTCAGTTTTGTTCCTGTTGAAGTAAGCTGTTGTTTATTATTTTCTTCTTTCTGAGCAACTGTCTGGTTGGCACAACTAGTCTCTGTTGGTTTAAGGGTGGGCTGTTTTGATGTAGACCCTGCAGTAGAATCCTTCTTTTGGGTTGTGGCTTCAGGGTGCTGAGGGTGGGGCTTCATCCCTTGTGGTTCAACCCCTTTTAGTGCTCTCTGTGTCTGACAGGTTAAACAAAGCCAGTCTTTCCCCTAAAATATAATCAAAACAAAGGTTTTAATGTAACATTTTCTGTTACAAAAAAAATAACTTTATCTGCAATATTCTCGCAAAGACCTGAAAAGCCTGTAGAAAATAACTACAGTAATATAGTGTTCTATGCTTTATTTAATAAAATGCAAATGTGTTTTCATTAATAAACACATTCACAAACTCACTATTTAAATGCTATTTTTACTATTTAAGTATTATTTACAAAATGTACTGAGAGTTGTTCGTCTCAAACTGGAAGACTTCTAACTGGAGGGGTATCAATAATTTTGATGATAATTATTGTATCATATGGAAATCTTATTGTAAATCAACTGTATAGCAATGTTTAAAAGAAACAAGTTTATACTAAGCAAGTTTGCTTAACTTTGCAGTACCAAGTACCAAAGCCGAACAAGTTTGCTTTTAATTCTGATTCAGTGAAATAAAATGATTCATCAAAGCTCTACAGCTCACTTCATAACTATAATTATAGTGTGTGTGAAGTTATTCAATATATTTGAAGTAAACACCTTATATGCTGCAACCTCTGAATATGTTAGACATGTTCTCACTTATCACCAGACATGTGATAAAATAGCATTAGCCTGGCATAAGAGTTCAATTAAAGTAAGAGGTGCCATAATTTCTTCCTGAGATTTCCTAAAATGTAAAAAAGGTCCTGCTCGACATGATCAGGCTTGCCAGATGAAGTCTCTCTGGGTGGTCGGAATGGCTTTAAGCTTCTTACATCTTCACAGCACATTTTGCACTAATGACACGCCTGACCCAAAGCTCACAATGAGAGGTCAGTACTTCAGAACCCTTATGAATACTCCCACACACACTTACTAGCTGGTCTACAAAGAAAAATATGTCTGAGTTTAAAGCTCATTTCATGTAGTTTAACATATCAGGCAGACACTATTAAAATTCTTTACAAAATATACTGTATGTCTAGTGAATGCATACTATATATGCTATTTTTATCCAAAAAAAAAGGAATGATATTTCAAGATATCATGACCTGATGCCTTGCAAAGAACCTCAAAATGTGCACAGTACTGTCATCTACCTTATGAACACATTCCCAAGTTTGGGCAGAGGGTACATAAATAATTGAATTAAATGAACGTCTTATTACTAGACATGTTCAATCTGCCTTTAAAAAAGGCAAGAATATAGAAAGATATTCATCTATGATTAGTGCAATAAAGCATTAAAGGACTCTATTTGTGCAGTTTGTTTCAATAATTGGTCTACTGGCCAACTTAATGAAATGTTGATGTGAATTTACAGATACAAAATGCAATTTGTCTGTTTTGCTTACCTCTGATTGATGAGGCATGGGATTGAAACCACACTGGTTACACACAATAGTTTTGCACTCAGTGCAGGTATTGTAATTTGGAGGCTCTTTTTGGAGATCCACTTTGCAGATAGGACAGGATTTGGGAAGTGTTTTCTGACTGGCTTTTGGGGATTGAGAAGAAGTCAGTTTCTCTTTTGTTGAATCTACTGTTGCTTTGGTTGGCTGTGTTACTTCAGGTTTCTTTTGCTCTTGTTTTGGGGTTGCAGGAAGTTTGGGAGAGTCCTTAGATGCCTCAGATCCTTTGCGGGATGCTGGAGGTGTGGACCTGTCAGAGGTTTGGGAAACACTGGAGGCTTTACGTGAAGTTGGCTGCATTGCGGAAGACTCGTCCTGAACAGCTGATGAAATAAGATTAGATGCAGAGCTGAAAAGGGAGGAGCCAAAGCCTAAAACTTTACCAGAAACTGCAGAGCCTGAAGGCTGAGGAGATGGTGAACGGGATCGGGCACCGCCAGATCTGAAACCAAAAAATCCAGACTGCTCTTTGGGAGCAGGTTGTGTTGGTGGTTCAGACTTGGCAGGCGATGGGGAATCTTTGCCTTTTTCCTGCTGAGTTGGCTTTTGTTGTGGATGTAAAGTTGACATTGCTTCTTTTGCTGTAATTGAACTTTCCTGTCCAGGTGGTTTATGACCCTCTGGAGGTTTGCTTTGCTCACTTGAGGTTGGGTGTAAGGATTGATTCTGTGCAGTGCCCTTCTTTTGAACTGTAGATGAACTTTGCTTGACAGGAGATGGAGATGGTGTGGGAGTTTTGCTGGATATGAAGGGGATAGGTGCTTCTTCAACTCCAAGGGCCCTCTGCATCTGGCAGTTGAGGCAAAGCCACTCTTTAGCCTGGAAAGTGAATACATAAACATCATGTTAATTCATATATAATAAAAATCACAAAAACATATATGTATGGCGCTAGAACTAACTACCCTGGAGTTATACTGTATGTGTTTAAAATATTTTGATTATTAGATATTTTTTCACTTCCTATTTTCCATCACTTGTTCTAAAGTAAAAACACTTGTGTAGCATACTAAGACCAGCCATTTCAATGACAGAAAACACTTTTAGTTTTACAATTTAACCATAAGCAAATTTATTATATATAATTAGAATGTATGAAGGTGTGGTTTATTAGAACAATACAGGGGGATGACATTATACTGAATAAGTAAATGATACAGAATACTCACAGTTGCATCTGGAGGACTAAAGCCACACATGCTGCAGACAACGGATTTACATTTTGTACAGGTGTTATGGTTGGGTGGTTCCTTGGACTGAAAATTGAGTTTGGTGTTTTTACAGATTGGACACAGTGATGCTGTAGCTGTTTCTCCTTGGCGAGTCCCAGGTCCTGTAGTGGCATGGTGCGGAGGTCCGCCCTTGCCTGTTTCATGCTGTGGAGATTTTCCCCTTCCCATCCCCTGATGATGAGGTCCTCCTCTACCAGCTCTTTGTTGTTGGGGGCTACCTCTTTCAGATGCTGGACTCTGGGGTAGCCCCCTGCCTATTCCTTGCAGGTGAGCATCACCCATACGACCTCCTGGTGACTTCTCTGTGCTGTGATTTTGAGATCCATGTGACATTGGCTGCCCATTTCCATGCTGTTCAGGAATTTTTTGCTTCAGAGACCCCTTCTGCTGTTTTTCTTTTCCATCCTCAGTCTCGTCACCAAACAGGCTAAACTTGTTCACCGCAGAAGACATGGCACTCAGAGGGTTCCCCCCACCCAGGAAATTGGAAGAAAACATTCTGTCTGGAGGGTACAGGGCTCTGGGTGTAGGTGAAGGATGAAGGTTTGATTAGGATGGGGGGACTACACTCCTGGGAGGCACAGTCTGCCAGTGTGGGGTGCAGTCAGAAAATCAATACAATAACTGCTCCAGGGCTTATTGGGGAGTCTAGTGAAGGGTTTGTGGAGGGTTTTATGATTCACTCACATCTGCAGGCACATTACCTTGGGACAGAGATAGGAAACAGAAGGTAATGAAAAAAGAAGGCAAAAATAGAGAGAGAAAATGATAGATAGAGAAAAGCGCAGATAGAAAGAAAAAGTAGCACAATTAAATCTTTGTCATTTACTTTGAAACATGATTCTCTTAGCAGTGGATCATTTTAAAAGAAATAGAAAGTCCACTAAATATTTTGAAGACAAGCCTGACAAAATCAAGATGGCAACATAAATTGTAGTTTCCACAGACAGAATTATAGTCCTACAGAACAACTGATCCCTTTAGATTTTATTGACTTCTATAAACTAAAGCAAGGAAATAAAACCTTCTGAGAGCTAAACCACTTTAACTCTTTAAAATGTCAGCATCCATAGGTATGTCTAGTGTTACATTTCCCAACTTTCACAATTATTCTCCTTTACCTAGGGTTTCACACTATTAGTTTTACTGTTATACTTGTTACTGAATAATATGCTTTAACCCTTAGAAGTGGTTACTTTATTTATCCCTAGGTATAATAATCATCCAATTGCTCCAATTAGAGCAAGCAAACAAACAAATAAACAAACAAGCCAACACCATGTTGTTTTATGATCTAAACCTTTTGCTAAATGATCTGATTATTGTTGGTTATAGAAGAACAACAGTGTATATGACTGTTGAGTGCTGACTTAAATTTTGTTACTGTGAACTGTGAAGCTAATGCACCTGCAATCTTTTTTTCCCTGTTAAGCCACAGATCGGTGACAAGATCGATTTTAAAATAAGTTTAAATTTCAAATAATAACTAAATTATTAACCAGTATGTAAAACATGTGCATGATATTTCAAGCCGCAGGTGCCATCACAGACTTTTAAGAGTTTAAGGTGAATAACCTAATACTAAACTGAGACATTAAGGGTAAGATGTAGCCCTATAAAGTTGGCAGCATATTAAAAAGAAGTCAAAATAAACATTGTCTTTTATTTGTGCTATGCTTGTGCAGATTTGTGTGGTGTATTTAAGATAACAGTCATATTTTAGTTTAATTCTATGGCTAAAAGTGGTCTCACAATGTATAGGAATTAAACCACATTCAACTCAAAAGCAGGTTAAAAATATAATCAAATGGCATCATTTGTTGGTGATTATTTATGATTTAAAAGAGAAGGGCATCAATTTGTCTTCTTCACTAACAAATAGCACAAACAATATTTTATAGGATGCAAATCATCAAATGTCCAGCACAAACAAATGGCATACGTTTTATTCAAATTCCTTTCATGTAGGGCAACTTAGCAGAGGTTTTTGATATCTGAATAAAACTATTTTCATGCAATTTCATATTGCAGTTATGAATAAATGAGTGCTATGCCTTCACACTGACATGAACACATGTCTTTTCTAAAAATATCCAGTTTAGACAGTGTAGATTACTTAAAAGATTATGTGTTCCTAATGATTATATAATGTAAGCCTTGGTTTGGGAAAACACATTGGCTGTTGCTGTGGCTGAATTTTGCCATTCTGTGAATTCTGTCATTGTGGAGCAGGATAGACAAACATTTTTCACACTCTCATGATCACTTGCATGGTTGTGGACAGTGGGAGGAAACCAGAGCACCAATGAAAACCAACATGAACATGGGCAGAACATGAACAGACAATAACCCAAGTTTAGGACTAAACTAGAGATCTGGGAGATGTGACGCATCAATGCTAACCACTGTACTACCATGCGACTCAAAAATAAATAAATCTTACCAAAATTAGATGAAAATCTTTGTTTAGTCTATGATAGAAATGCCTGACTGCAAAGATCATGTTGAGTAAAGGGCCAGTTTATAACACAGCAATAAATGCAGCCAGTCTGATATATAAAACCTAAACCTAAAACCTAATCAATGCTGTAATTACATAGCAACAGACAAAATGTTTGTGAAGCTCCTGCACTGTCAGATTAACATCCAAACATAATGGTGACACTGAACAATGTTTTAGAATGTTTAAGTGACCTAATATAAAGACAATAATTATAAGAAATTTAGTCAGCAGAACAGGCTGAATTAATTAACAATTATATCACTGGTGTTAGTGTGAACAGAGATGATGTGACAGTGTGAAGGGATGATGTTCATGGTGGTGATGATGATGAAGATGATGATAATGCTTAAATGTTTCAATTCTGTGTTTTCTGTGTTAAAATAATATTGTAAAATTCCTTAACCTTTGGCTATTATATTTTACATAATGTTACATGTAAATATAGAGATAGACAGAGCATTTTTGATGTTGCAGCAGAAATGGGATATTTAAATGCAATAACCCAATTGTATTCATTCGTATATGCCTAGTATTATTTAGAATATTCTTCTTTTAGTTGAATGTCGAGGATTAAATCCACACGAGACAAATGTGACAAGTATAAACAATATAATGTTTTGGATGGCACCGTATTTTCCCCACAGGCTCTAGCTGAAAATGAAAATGAATGTTCACAGGAGGTGCTAATATATTAGAAGGGAATTTACTGCATCTGTATTTACTACACTGTTCCGTCGGTGTCGTTCAGCACCTTGGACAGCGCTATACACCCGCGCCAATGCTAGTCTTCTTCAGCGCTCTCCTGACGGCATGAAATTCAATACGGGCCAAAACACAACCGAGCCTGGAGTATAGTGAGTGCACTGTAATTCTGCACAGACGCGGGTGAGTAAAGCATTCCCTTCATAGGTGTCCTTTTTGCACAATTTAGTCTCCTTCAATTTATACCCAGACACTTTGAATAATACATAAGGTCATCTGACTTCTTTCATCCAATCCCAAATAATCTCATTTGGATACATCTTTATGTCAGCAGTAAAATATTATTTAGTCAGTCAGTCATTCGACCACTTCCGCTTCCTCCACACCCGTTCGAATCAACCTTTAGATTTCTGTATTTTGAGCTGTATACGATGAGAAGGAAAACATGGCTCAGCTTTCGATCTCTGGCGACCTTCCGGGTAGCAAAAAAGCTGCACTAATACACGTGCAAAACACAAGCTGTGGTACCTTTTACTCACCCCATAGTAATATCATAAAGAAAATACAACAACAACAGAACATGATGAACTCGTGTGATTACAGAGTTTGGTTCGATTAATTCGGCGCCTGAGAGTTGACCCTTACTCAACAACAAGAAATTACCGTAAATTCAACGTGAGCCGTTTGGGATACTTTCAATTTATAGTCTATCAATGTAGTAATAGGTTACATAAGTAACGTCTATGTCCGTCTATGTCTGCTACACAGACCTGCAATGTGGTCTACTACGATTAATATGGTGCCGATTCCATATGAATCAGCTTCCTGAGAGCAAAAAAGCCCGCTTTGAACATGGCTTAGTGTCTGTCAATAGGATATTTAATGTCCTCGCCTTTGCCCTTGACAATTTATAGATTACTATCGTGTCAGGGCCGATTCACAGCTCTACGGTCAACAACCGCATCCCAACAGCGGCTTCTTCTTTAGGCAGCCTACAACACACACACACACACACACACACACACACACACACACACACTACTCCTTCCTATTCCACACACATGCCTGCTTTCTCATATAAACTGCACCGGGAAGCGTTAAACCTCACATAAAGTCGCAGATCTGCCCCTACCTCACGGGGATGCCAAGGTATTTCTCCCATTTCTGCACGAAGAGCTTCCGTTGTTGGTCGCTCTCCCCCAGCTCCGTGATGCTGGCTGGTGAGGGGACCGCGGCTCCCGTTCTCGCCACTGCGCATGCGCCACACGGGACAGGTGATTAGCCTATCACCTTACTGAGAGTGGAGTTAAAGGAACAAAACTATGCCTCTTTACGCTAATATGTTTTAATCAACACTGCAATCGAATGTTGTTTTCGTTTACGTTGAATCCTAGTTTCCTTTTTTTATTCTGAAGATTTTTGTACTTTCTTTATTTTTATTGTATAACTTTTTTTTATGAAGATCATTGTATCTTCTGCATTTAACAATAAAATTGTGAACAGAAGAGGAAAACAAAGGGCGGTGCACTTTATTTTCCAAAACAATTCTATTTAATACTGAGCACTGAGAATTGTGCTTTCTCACTAGTTCTCATTTTTGCTCCAAAGTTCAAACCCAGACTACGTTATATATAATCTTAGACAAATCACCCTCAAGATTCTGATGAACATTAATACGGTGTGAAAAAATGTGTCCTTTGTCCTTCAATCCCCTGTATCTCACATATATTGAATGATAAGACAAAAGTTATTTTCACTGATTATTAGGTTTTGCTTAGAACAAGGTAAAGATGATCCAGAAAGAACTGTTGTCTAATTCTAGTTGTCTAATTCTAGTTTTTACAATGAATAGTGAAATCATCAAATGCTATTGACAATCCTGTGCCCTCTATCACTAAGCCCTGAAACACAGTTGTCACAGACATTTTACCCCAACAACACTGTCCAAAAGACACACCCCACCCAGTTTTTCTAAACCTTACCTACAATCTTTCAGTAGTTTAATTAAACAGTTATCTAATTTCATACTTTCTATCCAATTAGATTTTTTATTTGTCCAGAGTGAGTATAATAATTCACATGATATCACAGAAGACCTCTTATTAAGCCTTGATTTATGTCTTCATGGCACAAGATTTACACACATAGGTTTAGAATACAGGTTAATGAAGGCAACTAAGATGTACTGTATTCATTAAAACAGATAGTGCTACAGTCAAACAGAACCTCTGTGAAGATACCAAGAGGAATCTTGGATTGGGTTAATTGTCTCAGTATTAGCAATAGGCATGAGATATTTAAGAGGACATATGAAATATCTATCAAGCTGCAACCAAGTGATTTAACTTCTCTTATTTGGATGATATATGCATGTTTAATATTGTGTGAACATGAAACAGTATAGCTATCATCTTTTTTCTAACATTTACATGATCCAGGAACAACACAATGTATGGGAAGGTCAGGATCATGTACCTTCCATTGTACCATAAAGGTTTTCTTTTTATTTCTAAGGCTGTCTCTTTTAACAGAATGTTGGTGGAGTAGGCTCAGTGGAGAGCAGACTGGATCGTGAGTGTGGAACTTGTGGCACTTGGCTTCGATCCCAGTTGAGTTTTCCTTCAAAATGGCTCACTAAATCTGAACAGATATTCAAAGTTCTTCTTGCCAAAGCCTGTCACCTGACCAAGAACAGTCCAAAATGTCTGCCAAGTATGCTACATTGTGTATAGGCAGTATACCCAAAGGAGCAGAAATCAGATAAACCCTGTACACCTTTTCAGCGCACATTCAATCTTGTCAATATGGATGAAACCCTTGACAACATTTTACAATGACTGTGTAAAATGTTTACAGTGTCAGCTAAAGTGAAGAAATGCAGCTATAAGTGTAGAAATGCAATAGTCATATGTATGTTTTTTAAACTGGCATGTATTGTATTTCTTGTCCCCTAATATACTACAAAACAAAAGCTGTAGGAATATTATATTGGTCTCACTCAAAGAAGTCCTGTGACAGCACAAAAATGCAACATATTACGTTACATAATCCTGAGATGGTGCTTTATCCTTTCAGATTATAATCCTGAAATGACAATGCTCCATTTACTTGTGTGTATGTTACACAGCAAGGCACTTTTTTTTTCTCAGCATGAAAGCAAAGACAAGATCCAAGTCACACGTTCTTGGTGCAACACCTCTGAATATAAATAAGGAGGCTGCTCTGCTTTGTAGTACGGCTAGTGAGCAGGAATCCATTAAAACACGGAGCATAAGCAAAGGAGAGACGTGCTTTCCGACACTCCTTAGACAACGTGAGAGAGAGCTAAATTGTGAGCAATGAGCATGTGTGGAGAATGTGAGTCGTGCAGGATATAAAGCCCCCACTCTCCATACTCCTACTTGGCATGTGTGTCGTGTTCTGGGGGAGGCTGTGGGCGATGATGGTCATTTGTTGCGTCACGCGTGGGGTTGTGTGAACAGCAGGAAGCTGGAATCACTTATGCCTCCCTCTGTACGTGAGTGTATGGTGTGGCTGTGTATTTGTGTGGAGTGAGTTTTACAATTCATAAATAAAATATGTGCCATTGTCCTTTATACAGAGGCAAAGTATAATTTTATTAAAGCTAAGCATGAGCCAGTAATAGCATAGTCATGTTCGTGATAGTTTGAAATATTACTCATTTGGTTCAATTAAGTATCAAAAGATTATAGTTTAATAATTCATATTTTTTCACTCTGTATATATCTGAATATGAATTTGCATGTATTGTTATGACATGTGATATTATGGTCCACTATAAGTTAATATTAGGTTAATATTAATATTAAGTTAAATATAAGGTATGAAATGTGTGAAAATTTTGCCTACAAGCACAGAAAAATGCCTTTTCTCATCACTTGGTCAAATGAGCTTTATATGTTTAGTATGTAGTTTAAGTTTAGTATTTGTTATCTACCTAGAAAGGTTTATGTATTATATCTTTAATGCATTCCTCTAAATATTTAACTACAGTCCATTTAACTTACATTGTTTTTAAACATACACCATATCCTCAGATCCAGTTAAAAAATACATATTAAAGGAACAAAGGTTTATCAAAAGTCCATCCCAGAGACAAGGTATAGGACATTTTTTTCACAAGTATATGAGTTTATATTGTGTTCCTTGACTAGAGATCCTTATGAATTAAGAATATCCATGGCCACTAAGTCTTCTTTCCTTCAATAATGACCTTATAATAAAGTCACCTAAATCTCGCATGAATAATCACTTGTTTTGTTTTTCACATTTTCCACCTATTAACAATTATTCATTTATTTTTATGTGATTATTTTGCACATTGTTTCTTTATCCAGATCTGACAGTATTCATATGACCTCACATGTCTTTGAGGTCACTTGCAATTTCAGGAGATATACTGGACTACACTTTAACATGTTTTTCAAATGTGATTGCATACTAATCACAAATATCAAACATCCAATCATGCATGCATGTGTTTTTCTGTAGTACAAATTTTCTAAAGTATTTTTAGGCACAAGTACACAGACACACATAATCATATTAATTACAACTATTACAGAAAACCATACGTGGATTGTATTTCTTTGAATATATTTATAAACTCGTTTTCATTCAGGACAATAGCTGACACACAGCATTTGCACACACACACACACACACACACACATGCCATAAGAGTGTACATAGAGTACAGCAGAGGGTCAAATTGTAATCAATCCAGTAACATGATCACACACTGTTTGCCACTTTCATTAAATTTACATGTTTGCATTAGAGAGGAAAAAAGGGGATATGCTATTAACCAAAACCAATACCAGTATGCAACACAGGCCGGTTTCCTTAAACTTAAACGCTTTATAACTTGCAAGAATAAGTAAAACAGTAAAACAGTAAAACAGCACTTACCTGAAATTAGTTCCATTAAAGAGCAGAAGACTGGAAAACTCACATCTTTTTTACAGTACTAGGATATGTATTTAACTATGAACATCCTAAATCCACATCCACATCAGCATGTATTTGTCCTCGTCAGCCATGTTCACAGGCTGGTCTTGCACTATCGCCACTAATGTTTTTTCCCCACCACTGACCACTGCTAACTGCCAGCCTAAAAATACTCTTAAAGAGACAGCATCTTTGTCTCTCCCTCCTCCTCTCACTTTCCCTCCTTCCCTTTTTCTCTTTTGCCCTGCAGTTGATCAGAGACCGCCTCCTAAACTCCTTTCGCCTGCACAGACCAATCAGAGGTAGTCAGGATATCAGTAGTGATGTGTAGTAAGCAGCACGAGAAAGAGACGCAGGCAGCTGTGAATGAGAGATAGAGATGGAGAGAGTGTGTGTGGGGGGGGGGGGGGGGGTGAAGGAGATTATAGGCTTATGGGATGCAGCATTTAATAATGGTAGTGGGATGTGGGAGGGTTTTGAGTTTTACGTATGTGTCTGTGGTATACAAATCAGAAAATGGTTTTGTAATGCTCTGTCTTCTACAATGAGGACAGTTATGAAATGCATCCATCAGCATCACACACATATATACACACACACACACACACACACACACACACACACACAAAAACCCCCCACACTGCCTAAAGCTAATATTCTGCTATTACAGATACAGTGACCTTCAGTTGACCTGTCAGTTACATAATTCCCTAAAGGACATTTTCTCAAACATGGCTGTTTACATTTTATATATGAAACGTTTCCATTTATTTACATGCAAATGTTTTTAATAACAAATTTTAAATACAAAATGTATATATTTTCCCCCTAATAATCATCAAGTATGATATATTTATCTACATTACAGGCTTTCAACACAGGCATAAATATAGTGCTGTCATAGAGGCTCTTGACACAAACTGTCCTTGAAGGAGTAATGGAATAGTGAGGTCTAGACTGAGCACTTTATAATTGAAGAGGTGTAAATCAAGATGGGGAAGGACTCTTGTTCTTGAATATCTGTGTTTATTGAAGCTATGATCAGAATTCCAGAAAAAAAAGTGTTCATATTTCCTAAAACAAAACAAGCTCATAAGAAAACTAAATATGAAAATTAGTTGTTATTTATTTATTTATTTATTTATTTATTTATTTATCTGTTTGTCTGTCTGTTTGTTTGCTTATTTATTTATTTATCCTAATCAGGGTAGCGGGGGATCTGGAGATTATCCAGGCAATACTGGGTGCAGTGAAAGTAAGAGGATTCACCCCATATTGGCACATCAGTCAAACAGAAGGCACCAAGCATACACCCATTGACACCTATGGACAGTGTACCTAGCTGTATGTATTTGAGAGCTGAAAGAAATCTGGAGAAGAAGAACAAGAGGGAGAAGCTGTAAAGCATGAAGATACACACTGTTTGCCACTTGATCTATTTTTTTGTTTGTTTTGCATTTTTTGTTTGTTCTGGCAATAGAAGATGTCATGTTACAGCTAGGACAAAACAAATCAATATTAAGGGAAATATTATTCATGAATATTTATTTGAATTTTGGATTCAGCTTTTAAATTAGTCACTCTCTTGTGAAGATCTCATCCATTTTTCATTAATGTCATTATTCAAAAACAGAGATAAAGGAGCCATAACCTGTCAAGCTTGAAATCTATATTTCGAGTATATGGTCACATCACATAATAATGACTCAGCTATTTAGGGTTAAACCAACAAAATGATATAAATAAGGATTCAAAAACTGTAATGCTGAAATCTTTGGAACAAGTTAATTGCATGTGCAGGAAGATTGATTTAATAAAGATTTTGACGTTTGATAACATTTCCACAAAAAGAAATCATTAAAAACCTCCCAATCTGTCAAAACCCACAATTCGTTTCAGTCTTCATTCAAGGCTGAAGCCTTTGATGTCATTGCCTTTGCAGATGCCTTATGCAAGTAGAATAAAAATGCAACAATCCCCTTACATCTGCAGCGTGAGTCTTGTTTAGCTCTGGCAGATATTTCTTTATGGACTGTCTTTACAAGAATATGATGCATCAGCCTAGTGGATGTGCTATAAAACACTTCCTTTCATAAAGACTAGCAAAAGGAACAATCAATCCACGAGATTCTTTTAAAAATTTCATAAAAGTGGTTGCCACATTACGTAAAAATACTGGACTTAACTATGCAGCATTATTTTACATGCTCTGGAAACACTTATCTTTCAATAATGCACAAAACTCTATGCATAGCTTCATTGTAATGAGTAGAAATTATTTTGATTTGAAATAGAAACTGGTAATGTGTCCATGACCTTGTCCATTACATGCCCCTATGTGTTGCGTGTCAGACAGAGTGCATGGAGAAAAAAAACAGCATCAATTTCAGGTATACCTTTCATGAACAGGAGAAAAGTTATACTTTAATATCACCTTCACTGGCAGGGCATGTCAGGGTATAAGTTAGCAATGTTACTGTATTCCTGCATCACAATACCAGATCAAGTCCCTACTCAAATATTCATGAGTCACCACAAATACACAGCTGTTGCCACTGCCATCTTACTCGCTAATACATAGTTGATATGTTTTACCAAGTGCAGCTGCATGGGATGTGCAAATGTACGAGGTGATGCAAAAGGCGTTAAGAATACTTTCCAAAGGATTTAAATGTTTGTGTTATTAGGATTTTTTGGGCCATGAAATATTAATGCACTGTTACATACCATACCTAAACTGCTTTACTTAACACTTCATAAACTTTCACTCAACAAGTAATAGCAGTATGCAGCAATTGTAATGAAATTTAAGAAATTCTCCATCATTGACTTTGTTTTAATGCATAGTATTTATGAAAGAAAGAAATGCATCATATACTGGTAAAAAAGACTAATGCATCATATTCTGCCACAGAGCTGTCAAACATCTGCTCAGAGTGAGGCAAGCAAAACTCACATAATATTACCACAGCACTGCTGAGTTTTCAAATGTGATTGGTCAGAAGGTGTTGAAATAATTTTGGTAAAAATTTTAGCTGTAATCGAATTAAATCATTGGATGATATTAATGCATGGATTCTATTAAATTCATCTATTAAATTTCTGTAGTAACATCTTATTCATAGGGACTTCACAGAGTATTGAGGACATTTTCTATCATCTAAGACATATAATAAACACACACACACAAACACAAACACACACACACACACACAGATGGTTATTTAACTAAAGGTTTGTTATATGGTGAAGCTTTCTCTACACATAGGGTTATGTAACATTATTCGACGGAGTCTCCAGTGTTGACACTGTAGTTCATTTTTAAAAAGACTTTTATGGTGATATGCATTTTTTTTTCTTTCATTTTAATTTTAAGAAAGAGAAAGAAAAAAAGGGGAAAAAATGTAAATATAACAGTAAATTAAAAATAACTATAAATAGTTGAAAGTGTGATGTCATGTATTAATAATAAAACTGAAATCATTGGCAAATTACAGAGGAAATAAAACCCCATCAAATGTGCTATTGCTTGAAAATAACCAATTTCAGGGTGAGACCATTATTACACAACCCTGCCACTGATTATTGAATGGACACAAATCCTCAAGCCACACTCGTAGAGAAAGAGTAGGATATTATTATTATTATTATTATTATTATTATTATTATTATTATTATTATTATTATTATAACAGCAAAGGGGGGCTGAATCTGATATTTGATGTTCAAAGACTAAGCATATGTGACATTCATATGCTCCAAAACCTTTGTCCATACAGTGTATTTCCTAAAAGCATTGCTATTGAAAATCTGTCTAAAAGTAGTCTTCAAATCGTTATTTAACCAACTATTTCAATTAAGAAACTTTTCAGTAACTGATCACATGTAACCAAAATAAATGGTAGAACTTTTGAGAGCTTCTATCCACCCAGGCCTTCAGAAAAGTAATCAGAAAAGATGACAATGACAAACTACTTGTAAAGCATGATATACACTGCATCTGTTACATTTGCCTCTCATTCTGTTTTTTTTCTTTTTTTCTCTCTAGAGACAAACACTAGAATCATGACTTTACACTGTAAGAAACTGCATTTTATTCTACAACCAAACAAAGCACAAGCAACAGGACACCTAGAATAACTATTCTGACCTCTCTCCCTTCAGGTCATCAAGAGCGTGCCAAGGGACATTTAGTCAACAACATTCTTGATATCTGAGTCTCTCAAATAAAGATTTAAGCTTGCAAAACATACTAGATGATTAGAATACCAGAAGTGGTAGTAAGGCAGTGTAATAATTCCAGACTTTTATTTATTTCGTATTCAGGACATGATGTTTAAAGGGTCATGTGAAGGCTGAAAAATCCTGAATCTCCTACAAATTAATTCTATTGATTTTAACCAGCAAATACTTTAACCAGTGGTGTATTTAGTACAGATGACGTGTTCCTTAGCTTGGGAACAGATTGTGTCTTTTCAGTGCAAAGTCCAGGGTTATGCAATGAGTATAAATGAGAAAAGGAGATTACACAGCAGAAATACATTCAGGAAAGCCCACAGAGAGTGTGATTACTTTCAGATTAACATGTTTCTGTTGCACAGAGAGGTTGACCCTGCTCGCTCTGTTCTGCACTGTAGAAAAGGACATAATTAAAGTGCTGAAGGCAGAACAGGATTAGTTGAAGGAAACTGGCATGGAAATGAAACAAGCACAATAACTAAGTTTGTCATTTATGCCATTAATTTTCATTTAAAAAAGCAATATGGATTAGATTCAGTATTTTGTAACGATTGACCTAGAAAAATAGCTGAACTGAAGGAGAACCAGCCGACCAGGTGCTCTGTCTCACCATGGCCGACATGAGGAAAACCCACGGAAAGCTGCTGGACCAGACAACATTCCTGGTAGAGTGCTCAGGGAATGTGCAGAACAGCTAGCAGATGTCTTCACTGACATCTTCAACATTTCCCTGAGCAGCTCTTTCGTCCCAACATGCCTAAAGACCACCACCATCATCCCCGTGCCGAAGAAGTCTCCAGTGTCCTGTCTCAATGACTATCGCCCCATTGCACTCACACCCATCATCATGAAGTGCTTCGAGAGGCTCGTCATGAGGCTAATCAAGGACCTGCTGCCACCATCACTAGACCCCATGCAGTTTGCATATCATCCAAATCGCTCCACGGATGATGCCATCAGCACAACTCTCCATCTGTCACTCACACACCTAGAAAATAAGGACACTTATGTACGAATGCTGTTCATCGACTTCAGTTCAGCATTCAACACAATCATCCCTCAGCACCTGACCGAGAAGCTGAGCCTGCTGGGCATCAACACCTCCCTCTGCAACTGGATCCTGGACTTCCTGACTGGGAAACCTCAGTCAGTCCAGATCGGGAACAGCACCTCCAGCACCACCACACTGAACACTGGAGCTTCTCAGGGGTGCGTGCTCAGTCCACTGCTGTTCACCCTGCTGACTCATGACTGTGCAGCAATGCACAGCTCCAACCACATCATTAAGTTCGCTGATGACACGACCATGGTGGGTCTCATCAGCAAGAATGACAAGTCAGCATACAAAGAGGAGGTGCAGAGGCTAACAGCCTGGTGTAAAGCTAACAACCTGTTTCTGAACGTGGAGAAAATGAAAGAGATGGTTGTTGACTTCAGGAGAGCACAGAGTGACCATTCTCCACTGGACGTCGACGGGTCCAATGTGGAGATCGTCAAAAGCACCAAATTCCTCAGTGTTCACCTGGCGGAGGACCTCACCTGGTCGCTCAACACCAGCTCTATCACCAAGAAAGCCCAGCAGCGTCTCTACTTCCTGCGAAGGCTGAGGAAGGCTCATCTTCCACCTCTCATCCTGACCACCTTCTCTAGCGGGACCATCGAGAGCACCCTGAGCAGCTGCATCACTGCCTGGTGCGAGAATTGCAAGACCCTGCAGCGGATAGTGAGGACAGCTGAGAAGATCATCGGAGTCTCTCTTCCCTCTATTACGGACATTTACTCCACACGACGCATCCGCAAAGCAAACAGCATTGTGGATGACCTCACACACCCATCACACACACTCTTCACCCTCCTGCCATCTGGAAAGAAGTACCGTAGCATACGGGCCCACACATCCAGACTGCTGAACAGCTTCTTCCCTCAGGCAATCAGGTGTCTCAACAAAAAACTGAACTAAACTGAGGAACATGGACACACACACACACACACACACACCTGATATTGTGTACATGCACACATCACTTTTAATATTTGTACTATAACTTTAAATATTATAACTGGTAACTATCTCTGCTGCTATTCTTGCACTCACTGTACACTGTACAACACGGTTCTTAAAGTTCTTTGCACTCACTGTACAACACTGTTTTTTTGCACACAGTCGGCGTTGTGTGTCTTGTTTGTCTGCACTGTCTCGTCATTCCCTGCACTTATGTTATATGTTTAGTTTTAATATTCTGCACCTTAGTTTAGCTTCATGTTTGTCCATGTCACCCTGTATTTTGTTTTTGTTATGTGTAGCACCTCTGGTCCAGGAGGAACATTGTTTCATTTCACCATGTACTGCATCAGCTATATATGGTTGAAGTGACAATAAAGCTTCTTTGACTTTTGACTTTGACTTGAAAAGAATTGATCAGTTGAGATCAAGGGCAGCTCGATAGTGCATCAGGTAGCGTTGCCACCTTACAGCGCCAAGGTTCCCAGTTCAATCGTGTGGTCAGATTACTGTCTGTATGGAGTCTCTGTGCATTTATTTCCACTGTCTCTATGGGTTTTCTCTGGGTTTCATCCCAGAATCATGCCAGTAGATGGTGGATTGGCTATGCTGGCTATGCATGATATCCTGCGATGATCTGGGGTCTCATTCATAGAGTATTCATGCCTCAATGATCCAGAAATCATGGTCTAGGGTTCCATGGATCAGTGATCCAGGTATCAGGGTCATCTGTGTCCAGGGATCTGAAACACAACTCAAACCTCATAGCTCACTGAGTTATTAATAATAATAATAATAATAATAATAATAATAATAATAATAATAATAATAATAGTAATAATAATGTGGTGGTGGTATTTGTATTACCCTGCCCAGAATGTAGCTGTTATTAAAGATGAATGAATAAACAAAATATCACATCAAGTTCTAAATACTACCTTCTTCTCAGCCTTACATCTCCATCTTACAGCTTTCTCCTGTCTTCACTTTCTTGCTCTCTATATTTCATACCATGTAATAAGCAAACCAAGCCAAAAAGTTGTCTCAGACAGATGAATTGTGGACATTACAGCTACTCCAATCTGCCTGTCCTCAAGTACTTCTTGAAGCAATGGTGCGAGTAAAATAGTCTCAGTAGTATAAGAATCTTTACCAGACACCTTTAGTTCGACAAGGACATCTGGGAGCTGAAAGTCTGACTTTTTTTTTTTGCTGCAGTGTCTGTCGTTCATGCACATTTGTGATGCGGTAAAAGTCATTTGATGAAGGCGATTCTGCTAAATTTCTACTAAAATGCCAGACACACAGGATGTTATAGAGTTCTGTGGAATAGGATCTTGATGCTACCGATGACCTTCAGCTCCTCAATTAGTGAGACAGATACTTCACACCCAAACAGCAGCAGTACAAAGTAATACAACCTCAATACACTCAAGAGTTGTATATTTGTGAATTTCAATAGGTAATGCATGCCTAATGAGCGAATGCCAAATATGTTCAAATGTATTTGAGAATATTACAAACTAAAAATCTCTGAACTGCCTCCCTTTATGCAATGCAAATAAATAATTTTGAGATGTAGATTATCCAAATAGCATTGTCTGTACTGCTTAATCATCGGGGTCACGGGGAACCTGTGCTTATCTCAGGCATCATCGGGCATCAAGGCAAGACACAACCCATCACAGGGCACACACACACAATCAGAGACTCCAATCAGCCTAGAAGTATGCCTTTGAACTGCGGGAGGAAACCCACCAAGCACGGGGAAAACTCCACACATACACTGAGCGGGAGCAAGACGCACACCCAGGACGCTGGAGGTGTGAGGCGAATGTGCTAACCACTAAGCCACTCTGGCACCAGATATAGATTATTCATTCATTGTCTACCGCTTATCCGAACTATTATCGGGTCACGGGGAGCCTGTGCCTATCTCAGGCGTCACTGGGCATCAAGGCAGGATACACCCTGGACGGAGTGCCAACCCATCGCAGGGCACACACACTCTCTCATTCACTCACACAATCACACACTACGGACAATTTAGAGATGCCAATCAACCTACCATGCATGTCTTTGGATTGGGGGAGGAAACCGGAGTACCCGGAGGAAACCCCAGAGGCACAGGGAGAACATGCAAACTCCACACATACATGGCGGAGGCAGGAATCGAACCCCCAACCCTGGATGTGTGAGGCAAACGTGCTAACCACTAAGCCACCGTGCCCCCCCAGATATAGATTATGTGTGGTATAATTTAAAATGCATCCAACCATAAACTCATCGCCACTACTAACTAACTACTTATCATTCATGCAATTATCCAATCATATCCATTATGTGACAGCAGTACAATGAAAACATTTATGCAGATTCAAGCAATAGATTTAGTTAATCTTCATTTTGGTATGATTTTAACCAATCTTTACTTGTCCTGTTTTGGATAGCTTTTGCCCACTGAAGACTCAGATTCATGATCTTGGCTAAAGGGAGTGAAACCCTATGTGGTATTCTCATGTTCTAGCAAATCCACCTCAAACTTTGATTTGGTGTGATGTCTGAGATAATTTTGTAGACTTCCTATTATCTTGAACCAGAATCAGAATGGGGATCAGGATGTGCCAAGTACGCTCACACATACAAAGAATATTTTTGTGGTGCTGGAAACAAAGTGTACACAGACGATTACAGGAAGACATACAAAATATAAACAAGATAAAAATAAAATATATAAACAAGTGTAAAAAATCAAGCAAAAAAAATAGACAATAGTAAAATGTATGTGCAAGGTATGATGGGTGTGTGTAGTTCTGAATTGGAATTTACAAATTTAGATGAGATATTTACGTTATTGTACTGAGGTAGGCCAAGGTTGGGTTACTTTTTCAGCAGATGGATGGCCTGGGGGAAGAATGTAACGTCTGGGCACCCCCACCCAGTGCAGGGCTTGAACCCGGACCTCCGTTGTTGCTGCTTGCGCCAGCACGCCATGGAAGCAGACCCAGATGCAGGATTCAAATAAGTTTTATTAACATAATATAAGCTTTATTAACATAAACACAAGACATGGGGAAGACTAACCTAAACGCTAGACATGACTCTAATAAAACAAAACACAAAACAAGGAACATAGAACAATAGCCGACAAGGACAGGTACAAAAGGATCCCTATATATAGGGCTAAACATTAAGGCTAATAGAGAACAGGTGAAACAATGGGAATGAGAACAATAGGAAAGGCATGGTACAAAATACACATGACAAAGAAGGCTTCATTGAATCACCTGCCAGCACCCCCTCCAGGCCTGTACTCTCCAACAGTACCTGACAAAGAAACTGTTCTTGTACCTGGATATCATGACTCTTCGTGCTCTATAGCAGCAACCAAGAGGGCGAAGGTTCAAAGAGGGTTTAGGCCACGTGTGCGCCGAGGTCCAAAGTGACTCTGCCAGTCTGGCCATTGTCTACCAATTGTCATCAATAAGGCGTTTATGCCCATAAAACTGCTGCACTTTGCTTCATTCTGTGTGAACTCTCAATAATGTTGTACAGGAGGTCAGCTTTTGCTGGAATAATTAAACCGGCACATCAACAGTAACTGTTGACTGTAAACAGTAACTGAACTCTTGACCTCAGTCTCCATGATTTCATGCACGAATTAGTAAATGTGCAGTTGTTCCTAATAAAGTGACCTACGAGTGTACATCTATGCTAATTTATTATCTTCAGCCAAATCTTATTCATTATAGAAAACAATACAACAAAAAAATGTATGATTTTGAAAAGCAAATAACTAATGTAATAGTTCTCATTTCTTTAAATAATTCTTATGAAAATTATTCCTGAGTGCTGATATGTCCACTAGTACATAATTTAGATTCAGATTCTGCATTGAACAAGAAATATTAAACAAAATAGTCTATAATTTAGATTCTGCACAGCCGCCTATTTAACAGCATAGCACATTATTGGCTTTCTGTCAGCCGGCATCATGAGGAAGCCACCATCACAAGGCACTTTTGTGTAAGAAGGTTGTGCCCTTTATGCAGACCCACAGATTTCACTGCCTCCTCTTTATGTCCTGTTCATTCATGTTGTCATATTGTAGTCATGTTGTGTATGAACTGCACACAAAATATTCATTTAGGTATGTTTTTTTTTTTTTAAGCAGAATGCAAAGTGTCTCATTTGGAATGAAGTCCAAAAAGTGTAGAAATGCAACCTTTGCACTGCAGCTGCAGTTAAAATGATGTAAAAGTATTTCAATCAGTCAAATAACCCAGACCAACCCAGGTCCTCTGCCATCCAGTACAGTTTAGCTGCAGCTGTGTGTGCTCATATAGCATTACTATTTCTAATCTAAATCCTATTCAACTACTAACAGCTTTCATTATAATGTATCTGTTACACACCTGTATCAAGAATTCATCAGTGACATGTTCAATTTCTAGGTTATAATGATGACTGCTCTTAAGATTTGCTGGGAAGTCACTTGAAAATGAAAGTATTAGCTTGAATCTTCTTGGCTTGACAGAAATCAACCCCAGCTGCACTTTTCTCACCATTCTGTGCATTATTCTTATAGCCATTAGTAGTAGAAGTCATGTAATGGTTGGTTCCACAAAAATCTGAATCTGCTTTACTTAATTTTACATTTTATATTTAAGTTTTTTTGTAGAGCAGATCTGAAAAAGATACAGTTGATGATTTTGTTCATTTGTTAGTTTTTCCTCTATGTGAAACGAGAACTCTAATTGAAAGAGGTGGGGGAATGCTTTGCATTTCAATGAGGCTTGGATATGCATGCCAGGGAGTTGAGTGAATTTCTTAGAGAAGATATTAACAACCTCAGAACCTGCTGCATCAGTTAGTGTGTGGTGATGTAAGAGACACCTGCACTACAGGTAAAGTGTCTGTTAGGGAATATGGACCACAGGCTCACAGTCAGAGGCAAAAACAGACAAAAAACAAAAACAAAACAAAAAGTAATAACAGACATCCAAATTATTTACATTCTTAAATTGGACATGATTGCTTTTCATCAGGATAGCATTGTCCTTATTACATGGAAATGTAATAAATATAATTCTATAACAACTTTTGAAGAAATGCAGCAAGGTGGTTGGCATTTATTCTTGGCTCGGTTGATGTAACACCCAGTCAAATGCAATGTAGCAGAGAAGATTACATTTCATGGTGGGTTGCATTCCATTCTGATACTTTTTCAGAGTTTTATTCTTTGAAAGTAAATGTATGGTGTCTGTTCTTCAATATTCAGCTACATGTTACAATGTACATTATACATATCAAGCAACAGCAGCAGTGTAATGAAATGTTCTACTTTTTATTTTAGTGTGTATTACACAAGTCACTATGGATGTAATAAATGAGGATATGAAGCTAGTGGGTGCAAGGGTTGAGGATGCAGAAGATAGGGATAGGTGGAGAGAGATGATTCGCTGTGGCGACCCCTGAAGGGAAAAGCCGAAAGAAGAAGAAGAAGATTACACAAGTCACTAATAAAAAGGAATCTTATATGTTTTTCAGGGGTTAAATTGTAAGGGAGGCTCAAGGGAGCTGAGCTCTCAGACCAACAAGCAGAGCTCAGCTAAACTCCAATATAAGCCTTGTGTGTGTATTGCATTGTAAAATGTGCAAGAAAATCAACTGACACCCTAAAAGGTTTAAAGCATTTTTATGATTCAATAATAAGGAATTAATGTGTGTAATCTGGACAACAATGTGAAAATTGGAAAAGCTAAATTAGCATGACAGGCTAGTGTTATTAGTTATTGCATCATAAAAGCTATGAAACTATCATCAGAGGCGTCGGTGCTGGAGGGAATAGAACTGACTACCCAGAGTCTGGAGGTGTGGGTGGCTCTCAAGGGGCCTGAACTAAAAATTTTGCATTTTCAAATGACTGGAAAGGAGCCAGTAAAGGCTGAATTTGTTTGGGATTCAAGAAATGGCTATCATCTTCCAATTTGCAAATTCAGACCGTGTAGAGCTTTGCAGTCTTCTGTTACAACACTGTTTGACAAGAGGAGCAGGTGGGTGTTTGCCAGGCTTGAGGCATTTCCACATTCATATTCATAAAAGCTGGATTTTCTATGAGGGTAAAAGTATTAGTATGCTTGTGTGCATCTTTTCTCTACTGAATTCATTTGTGATTCATTTGTGAACTATTACATCAAGCAAGACCTAGTACACACTCACACGAGCAAGTAAATTTTGTAATGCATGCTTTCTCCTCTTCAATAAAGCATTTTAGCACTGAACATTTATATTCTTTGATATTGGCATGTTTTGCTCATTTCACAATGAAAAAGTAACATTATATTTACATTTTTTAAACTGTATATAACAGATTCAAATTCAAAGGTCAATTATTTATCACTTCATAGATTATTTACACATCCAAGGCAAAAGAAATAGAATCCATACAGCTTTAATGATCCACACAGCAAACAAATCCAAACCATAATCCAAACTTGAAGTCAGAAGACAGGCAGAAGATAATCAAAAAAAAGGTTAGCAAACAATTGGCGAACAAATCCAAATCTTAAGGCAAGATAAACAAGAAAACAAAGACAACAATGGCAAACAATGGCAATGAAAACGGCTTGGTTTGTCTCAAATGGAACAGATGTGCAGAGGCGGGAATGGTATAAGGACTAGGAGGGACTAACACATATGAGAACACAGAACATAAACAAAAGCACATGGTACAGGGTATAACACAAACAAACCCTGCCAGAAAACCCTCTGGTGTTGTGTCAGAGATCTGTCCAAGCTGTCCATGACAACCTGTTTCATAACTCTGTCTGCAATCGCGACACTTTTGTTAATTTCCACTGGTTTTAATTAATATACTCATCCCAACTTTTGCATCCAAGCCTATATAAGTCCTGACAATTAGATCTAAAAAAAAAAAAAAAATGATATGATAGTATAACCTTTAGGTTTCAGAGCAATACTGCTGGTTTTTGAATTTTTGCAGTTAACTCTTATGTAATAGTGAAAAAACTAAGAGGACAACCCATTTCTATAAATAATTATGACTAACTATATGACTAACTTCTTATAATTTGGCTGCCGGTCATCATTTTAGTCTTATTTTATCCTCAGCAAAAAATAGTGCTAAGTACATTGTAGGAGACCTTAGTAATGATAATGTTCTGTTTCTTGTGTCATCTAATAAGATACACATTAGTGCCAGTAAAGTGCTGTTTATAGAAAACGTATACATCGTGCTGATGACTTATGTCATCTTGCATAAGCATCAGTAGCTCTGACAGCACAGGGTCAACATATTTCGGGTTTGTCAAACTTGTATATTGATAATCCTTCACTTTCTTTTTCTTTGCGGACAATCAGAGCTTTCACATTTTATTAAACATTACACTTTTTTACTTAACAAGAGCTTTTGGTAGCCCCCATGCTGGATTTCTAAGACCACAGATACAGCTCTACTAAAGGTAAATTCAGAAGAGGTAATGATGCTATAGATAGTATTCTAAAATACACCAGCCAACTCTTCTACAATTGTATACTATCATTACTTTACAGCATACAGTACATTACATTACTGAGTACTGTGTACAAGTAGTAGTACAAGTAGTACTAGTATAAGTTTAGGGTATCCAGGTGAGATTTTCCATGCAAATGCAAAACTCTTTTTGAAATCATTAAGCTATCCACAGACCATCTATTGCAGCAGAAACTGGTCACAAGTGCAATTAATGGCTTTTCCAAATCTCTGTGATCAAAGCTGTGAGCAATAAATAATTCAAGTGTCACATAAATTCTCCAATTCCAAGGATTCCAAGCATTTCAGTAAACTTCTCTTCCTTGGTTAATAAAAATGCTTCAAGATTTCTCTGGTAGCTGATGTCTGAAGTGCTCTGATGTCTAAATGCAAAACAAATTTTTAAAACTAACTGAGAAATATTTTTGGTTCTACCTAACCATATTGTTATACCAAGCTTCTAGTGGGACATCCTCATGCTGGAGCTAATTACACTCCTCAGGCAAAACCATTAGAATAATAATTGGTTACACCTCCCTTCACGTTAATAACAATACCAATCTTGTCAGGTAGGAATTCCTTCAATTCTAATTGCTTCACCTGCTTTTTCATTTAATCACAAATGTTCTATATTGGCGTTTTGTCCATTGATTTTGAAGGCCAATCAAAGTGTCTCAGTATTTCATCACACCAAATAAACTAACCATTCCATACAGGGAACAACCCACAAGGACTACTATGGAGATGCTCTGACCCAATCATCTTACCATCTTTATTTGTTCCTTGTCAAAGGCTTACACTTGCACATTTTCCAGCTTTCACCACATCAGCTTTTGAGAACTGACTGTTCATATGCTGACTAATATATCACGCCTCTCTACAGTAGTCATTGCAATGAGATAATCAGTGTTATTCACTTCAGTTGTTTGTGGTGTATTCCTGTGCAGTTCCTAGCCATAGCCTACTATAAATCTCAGTTGGCTCATTTTCCCACTAGTACTCAGAATGTTGTTATTGAATTATTATGAATTAATGATAATTCAATTCAATTCAAGATGAATTATTTATAGGGAAATTAGTTATAATGCCAGTCAAGATTTGACACTTTATCATCAAATGTTTTTAGAATGAAGAGTCATGATTGGTAGAACTATTGTATAACTATACATATATATTGTATAACTATACATTATATATATATATATATATATATATATATATAAAATATATATATATATATATATATTTTATATATATATATATATATATATATATATATATATATATATATATATATATATATATATATGTGTGTGTGTGTGTGTGTGTGTGTGTGTGTGTGTGTGTGTGTGTTTCTAGGCTCATTCTTAGCTTCTTTTTCTATATTTGTGTGCTAAAGTCAGAGGGGACTATTACTTTCACAGTGATTATTGGAAATCTAATTCACTTACAAATAAGACTTGTTTCTCCTGAGAATGGAGTGTTGTATTGACAAGGTGGTGCTGCTGAAATCGAGTTACTTTAAAATGGAATTGCCAATTCTTGTTAACTCTGCATGCCTTTGTGGTTCTTGATACCTGGTTTCTGATAACTTTGTGCAGTTTTGCAGCTTGAGAGAATGCCCAAAAATTGCATTTATTGGCAGTTTTCCTATGCCTAAAACTAAAATCTGTGCTGAGTGATATCTCAGGAATGGCAGGTGATTAATCTAGATATTTACCACATTTCACACTCAGGTGAACAGTGAGTAGACCTGGCGTTCTCTTACACTGGTATGTGCAGCCTACCTAGACAGGCTGTACAAAGTAATTTAAGAACTGCACTTAAATCTGTTGGTGTACAGAATAGTCTAAAGTTTGGAAATACATAGTGCACAGAGAGGTGTAATATTTGCTCAAGACAGGTGTAGTATAAATTGTCTAGCAGTTTGATATTCTGTAACCACAATGTTGCATTAAAATGTATGCACTGTACTGTGCATACCTTTTTTAATAGACACAATTAACAATTAATTTTAAGGGAGCAGTAAGCTCATGCGATGAGTACTTTGTCAGTTTATTGGGATTATTTTATTAATTCAAAATAGCTAATTAAAAGCATAATAAAAAGCCACATCCAACATGTTATAATTTTATAACCTCAATTTAGTATCATGTTGCTTCATTACGTTGTGTGGACAGTTAACTGTCATGCACCAAAAATTAAAACAGGATAGACTGGATCAGGTGCTCTTGTGATTTAGCTCTTTTTTAGGTAATTCAGGAGGATGGTGGCCATATTGTTAAATTAAAGCAAAATTGGAGTGATTTGTGTGGTAATTATAATAATGTGATAACTGACTCCATGCTGAAATACTGTATATTGGCAATACACTCCTCAGCTCCTATTAAATCTTTAGATGTTTATTTCAATTGTTGCTATCTTCACATCCATAGTCCTTTATATATATATATATATATATATTTATATTTATTTAATATTATTTATATATATATATATATTCATTCATTCATTGTCTACCGCTTATCTGATCTATTCTCGGGTCATGGGGAGCTTGTGCCAATCTCAGGCGTCATTGGGCATCAAGGCAGGACACACCCTGGATGGAGTGCCAACCCATCGCAGGGCACACACACACTCTCATTCACTCATGCAATAAATATATACATACTCTCCAGTCCACATTTTCTATCCCCCATTTTTTCAGACTTAAAAGCAAGAGCTCATGTTTAAAGGTGGTTATATACAGAAGTGCGGAAATGAATTTTGGGGCTAAATTGTGGTGCTGGACTTTCAAGCAGCACATGTATGATGTTCATTATCTATATATTATTAATATTATTATTTATCAGTTGTAATCGTAAAGTTTAAGGTTTGCATCCATGGTGTTATACAATTATTGGACACCTGTCAAACTCTGTCAAACTCAGAGGCATAATCTGAACAGAGCATAAATCAACTCAATTTGCTTTTCAATATAAGCAAATCATAAGCAGCTAATAAGCACAGTACACCGAGTTATGTTGTGTAACAAGTTGCATGTTGCAATAGTTTATGGCATTTATTAGAGTAACCTACATGAAAATAAGAAGAACTTCTATGTTGGTACTCACCTCCATTTTTTACACTACAGTACATTTACATACGTATAGAATCCTAACATGTTTCATGATTCTGGAAACCTCTGAGTCTTTGAGTTCAGTGGGTCATGAAAAATCATTCTTATATTTATATAATTGGGCCTTTAAAATGATAATTACACATCAGTGATAAAAACCTATAAACACTAAACACAGGCAGTAACATATCTCCAGTTCAAACTAATTGGGACATCGAAACAACTAACTAACACCAACTACAATAATTTAATATAAAATACAAGTGATAAATATGTGAAGTATAGCAGAAAATGTTGCTTGTCTTTGAGAGAATCTGAGAATGAACAGTGTTAAATATTTTCAGAGTAATGAGTCATCCTATTCAGTAGAATGCAATCGTTGTTGAATCCAGATTTTTTGGCTGTCAACCAAGGAAAAACGTTATTCTGTTGCTTCTCACATGAGAGCACACGCCGTTGTAAATGGAAGGCAGTGCACGCCCATGTTTGTCAGTGTGTGACAGGAAACAGTGGGGTCACTGCGTCTCATTTTGGGAGTCTCTGTTCAAAATATCACCTAAACAAGTTCCTGTATCTGTAAATGACTGTAATATTCAAAATAAGCTTTACCACCAAGCACAGTTACATATATACATGAATTCTACATCTTCTATCATTTAATACATTCCAAACCAAACACAGTTCTCCAGACATGCACATTAAGTTTTTTTGTTTTTTTCTCCTTCAGTTAGGAAAATCCATTGACAATGAATAACACAAAAATAGCATCCAATCATGTCTGGAGAAGCATTCCTAGGTGATACTACTAAAACTCATACATAATTTGGTTCCATGTTTAATTTTAATCTTACACAATAACGGGCAAAATATGTCTGAATATTATCTGGATGTGTGAACGCAACCCTGTGGTCTGTCTGTTCAGTTCAAGGTACAGTGGGCTCGTCACTAGTCCTGTGTGTGTCTGGGCGCCCGAGCTTTTCCACGCCGCTCACCCCCCTGGGAATACCGCCACTTGGACGGTGTGCCTTTGAGCTTCTTCCTCTTCCTTTCGGCTGCACACCACACCCTCTCGCAGTACTGTTCCACTCGCTGGAAGTTATTGTAACCAATCAGCTGCATGAACTCTTTATACCAGAGCTTTCTGGAAGAAGGGGCAGATGGGAGACTTGGGAAGGGGCAGGGAGCAGAACGCAGTTGGGTCTCGCTCTCGTCATTGTCTCGTCTGAGGAACACATTCTCCAGTCTGTCCTCTTCCAACACCTCCAGCGTCACCCTGGCTATGGTCTGGACAAAGCCGTGCTCCACAGACTGACACAGGTACACACCAGTGTCGGACTTTTTGGTTCTCAGAAACAGCAAGCCATGAGGTGTTTGAATAATGTGATCATCGCATTTTATCTGAGTGAGAGGAGAGGAATGTGAGTTTGGGATTGATTATATGCTAAATAGATTTTACAGACATCCTGACAAGTAGTAACAGTTAATCTTTATACTATTATTGAATCTGATTTGTCAGTAGGTGCACTCATTCTAATGTATTACCGTTTCTAGTAACCATTCATTCACACAGACATGTATGACATGATATACTGTATAAAAGCCAAATCTACAGGGACTACTTTTAGCTTGTATCTTTATCATGAAAAGTTGCCATTTTCTAAAATTATTTTCAAGAGAGGCTGATAAGAGAACAGCTGTTTATAGGTGTTACAACATAAGCGCTAACATTAACTTGTTTTGCAGATATTCCAATAATATTAATTGTAACTATTCATGATTAAAAGAAACTGCAGCATATAATTCTTTAATTCATAAAAAAATATTGACAAATTGCTGTGGTCTGTGGTTTGAGAGGAATAAACCTTTGCCTATTCAGTTGCAAGAAACTAATTAACTATGGGGAGGTAACGGATGGCATCTCGCTATTAATTTATTCAGATATTGTTTACTGATTATATATTATGTATACATTATTTTCATGTGCAAATTAGTTTAAAACATATGCAGACTTTTAAAATGAATTTTAAAAATATATCATAAGAATTTAGCTTTAGTAATACATTTCTGTCTTAAAAATGTTAGTCATTTTCAAGGAATGGAAGTACCAATTAAATTTTTAAACAAATCTTATTTGTTTAAAAATAGAAATAGAAAGAAATAAAATCATTTGATGATAAAGTGTCAAATCTTGACTGACATTATAACTAATTTCCCTATAAAAAAAAAGAAAAACAAAACAAACAAACAAAGAAAATCTAACAATTCCAACAAAAAATAAAAAATAAAAATGATATTCTAAACTGTTTTATTTTCATAAAGAAATAATACTTTTTCAATAACAATATTCCTGACATCTACACAGTTGAAATGCTGCATGATGTGGCTAATTTTGCAGGTTTAAAAAAAAAAAAACCTAGATTGATTTAAAATGCCATTCGTGCATGAAAGAGTTTTTATTTTATTTTTTTATTTCAGTAATATATTTTCCACTATTTATTTATTAACTCAAAGATTTTTTTGCAGGCTGAAATTCTAAAACTTTAATTTTGTTTTTGTGTGTGTGTGTGTGTGTGTGTGTGTGTGTGTGTGTCTGTGTGTGTGTGCAGTGTGTGCGGTGTGTGTGTGTGTGTGTGTGTGTGTGTGTGTGTGTGTGTGTGTGTGTGTGTGTGTGTATACCTCTTCCATGTCTACTCCTTTCACTTTGTACCATGTGAGTAAAGCCTGTAAGGATCGGGCTCTACACTCTAAGAGAGTGCTGTTCTTTTCCACTCCATACACTAATTTCTCTGATATGCTCTGAGCCTCTGAAACACACACCGACATTTAATTTAATTGACATTGACTCAAAAAGAAAAAAAAAAAGACAGAGCCTGACACAACCTTTAGGTTTAGTGTTAAAGTCAGAGTTAACCCCAACCATAACCCTGGAGAACATATGTAGTGCTTTGTAAAGGTAAAAGTGTGTATAATAACTAAACAGAGTAAGTAAATATCTTACTGACAGAACCTTTTGCTCAAAAAATATTATTAATTATGGTTTTTGGTTTTAATAGAATCTGGATGCGTTATTTGATCTCAGTTATTCAAGATCAACACACAATCTCTTCACACACCGTTCAACTGGAGACCGTTACACTGCTGCACTGCATTGCCATGACGGACATCCTGCCTTCTGAATCGCCTGGAGAAAAAGAGAAAAGCAATGAGAAGCATTGAACTCCCCCAGCCAAATCCCAAGTGTTCTGTTTGACACTCATTTATCAAGTGTAGGTTTAAAGAAATGAAAAAAGTGCACAGTGCAAAAAAATGAAGAAGACAGAAAGAGAGCGAGAGAGAGAGAGAGAGAGAGAGAGAGAGAGAGAGAGAGAGAGCGAGAGAGAGAGACAGAAATAGATTGTCACTCCCCTGCTGATGTTTAATCTCAGAATGAAATCAATTGAGAGCAGCTAATCTTTTCCATCAGCATCCTGCCTGTGACTGCATTGACGGCGACTCAGCACTGATTATTTGTGATTTCCGTGTCCTCTTGTACATGCAAAATGAGTGTGTGATGAGCATTAGCATGTGTGGGAGGTGTTAGCATAAAGTGCTAATAGGTTCAACCTGATGGCTGTGAAAGAATTGACAACACTGGATTAGGGAAACGCCCACGCTAAACCTTTATTCTGGTCTGATGAACACACCCACACACACACACACACACACACACACACACACAGACACACACACACATGCATACACATGCATACACACACAATTTTATCTTGATCTTAAAAAGCCTCTGTAAGTAGCACAGATTCTATAATCTGGCACATCAATGTCTCAGATGGAAGACTAGAAATTGCCGGAACTAAACACACACACATACACACACACACACATCGTGAAATAGCGCAGTAGGTGATGAGTAGGAGACATGAGACAGCAGGAGGTGAGGTGAGACTTCACTCTCTCTCACCAGGAGCACGTCTCCATCTTAGCCTCTATAATGGCCATAATTAAAACCCTGTGTGCAATTCTCTCTGTGTACTGCAGCAGTGTGCATCTGGAGCAGGAAGATTTCCATGCCTGTACACATGAGTGTGTGATCAGAATGTGTCAGCCCATGTGTGTGTGTGTATGTGTGTGTATTGTTCTACCTCTTGGCAAGGCAAACGTTATGTAGCATACAGAATAAGCAGCATCCCTGTGTCTATACACAGACGTGTTTCATCTGAAGGTGTGTGTGTGTGTGTGTGTGTGTGTGTGTGTGTACGTGTGTGTGTGTTTGTGTGTAATTCAATACCCAAGACATTAGCAAATTCCTTTACTGGTAATGTTTAAGCCCCTGGTAATATATTAATGATTCCCTCCTGTTGTTTTGACTGTATTGATTAATTTTTAAATCACCTCAATATCTGTCTGTGTGCCATAGGATAAATAATAAAGATGTCATCCTCTAGCCCACTAATGTACCGGCCTCTTTACACTTGAGCCTTCCTGATAATTGCTTTAAGAATTATGTTTTGTCCTACTCACGATTGTGGGTCTGGCTTGTGTGTGTGTTTTTAGGTGTGTGTGTGTACCTCTTGTGAGTGTAAATGCCAGCAGGTATGTATCTGGAGCAGGTGTGTCCATCCCAGGCACAGTATGGGTCTCTGGCTAGACAGCAGTCGGCACAGGCCGAGCCATACAGGCTACACTGGTGCACTTGAACCTGTGTCACTCCCAGTTCTGAGCCCACGTACAGGTGTTGCTGTGACATTGAGAACAAACTGTAATTAACTCCATGGGATACAATAATGAAGAGAATTAAAAAGCACAGTTAATAAATTTATAATAATAATAATAATAATAATAATAATAATAATAATAATAATAATAATAAAATAACTACTAAATAATTATTAGTATTGTTGTTAAGGTTAGTGCTGTTGTAGCTCTCTCATCTACCTGCTTATCTTTAAAGTACCATGTTTAACAATGCAGCTCTGTGCTCCTTATCGCCATCTAGTGGCATTACCAATGACTGCGTTTTATTCACTTTATCAATATACTTGAAAATGATGCAGAAAAATAAACTGATTCAGGAAAAATAAATTGTAAATGTCTTACCCGTTTATTTGAGATGATGATTTCTGTAACAGGCACTGGAACCTATGATACACAAATATTATATATGTCACCATGAACGGAAGTGCATATTAGAAACCAAATGCAACACCTCATCTTCAGTACTGTCCATTTACCTTGAACACTTGTAGCTCCTCCAGAAGCACTTCCTCAATCGTGTTGGCCTCCTTGTTGAAAATGGTGATTAATTTTAACACGAATGAATCATCTGTAGGACAATAAATGTTTCATTTCATTGCTGTAATAGACATCATCTGTTTGATGTAAATGCATCATAATTTAGTTTAATATGTGGACATATCACAATACCTGTCCCAATGAACAAGACATTATAATGTCCATCCTCAGCCTCCACTCTGTCCACAGCGATCTCGGTCAGCTTGCGTCCACCGTCTGTATCCAGGAGGATGGGCCTCCTGTGGACCGGCTGCACTGGCTGGAACATGAGGGGATGGGAACGCACAAAGCGCAGAACTTCATCTGGATACCCTTTAGAACTGGAGAACTGACCGCCATTAATCTTACTGGCACACTAAAAGTGGGAAAAAATAAAGAAAGAGAAAGAATTTGCTGATAAACTGCAGGGAAGAAAATGTTCTTCTGTTGAAATGAGGACATGACCAGAATAATGCATGCTACAGGAAACTCACAGAAATTTATTTCATGGACATTCCCAAGTTATAAACAAATATAAATTAGGATGTGTCACTCTTTAATTAATAAAGATGCAATTGTTGGATAGCTGCTGTGATATAAAGGAAATAAATCACTTTAGGATATGCTGTTATTGGAAAATGATTATCTTTGGTCTCTACCATGGACATTTAAGCTCTTTCTTGTATGTAGTTTCCATTTTTCAGACAGATGTGTGAACAACATGAGCTATTATTATTTAACTACAAATTACTACAAATATTTTTACATATTATTTTTTACACATAATATACTCATTTTTATGGGCGCCAATAATTGTCGATGCCCTGATATGATGCTATGGTGCAATCCCTGGAGCTATTTGTTCAGAGAAGCATTTTATATGTCTAACCTTTCCAAAGAAAAGTGATAAAATCCTAATTCAGTCATCTAAAAGGTCAGATATTTCATCCATAATCACAAGCCCTATTTGCATGTGCTATTAAAAATTTTCCATTTCAGCTCCTCAGTGTTTTGCTCCTTTATCAGATTTAGGTGTTAAAAAGCCTTTAAAATTATGTAATAAACTCCCAAATTTGATTTATTTGCAACCCAGAAAATAAACTCATCATCCTGCGCCACAGTAGGGACAAGATATAATATAAAGCCCTGACAACCTTCTATAACTAACTGTTATGAAAAAGAATGCAGCGTATGCATAATTGTGTAGCGTGTTGCAACTCACAGATCCAGGGCGAGGGTATGGGACCTTCCCTTCATACACACCCCAGTGGTGGTCAGTGTGCTCTCGGTGTGCAAACGGACCATTAAATGCAGCTCGGATCTCCTCCATGTTATACTCACATACTGCATAACCTTTAAACACGGCACTGTAAAAGCAGAATGGACATTTTTAAGAAAAAAATATGCATTAAAAATACAGAGAATGTGTGTTTGTAAACTCTTCAAATTACCAGAATATATACAAGAACCTCTACTAAAAATGTCAAGTTTTATATGATTTAGACTTACCTGGTTGTGCTGAACAGACCAAATATCTCAGGGTTCTTCTCATCCTTTCTCTTCAGTACAAAGATATCCTCTGTTCATAAACAAGGAACAAATATTAAAGAGACAGGATAAATGTGTGTGTGTGTGTGTGTGTGTGTGTGTGTGTGTGTGTGTGTGTGTGTGTGTGTGTGTTTGGGGTGGGTGGGTTCAATATTGGTGATGATATAATTTATGCCACTGTTGAATTCTCAAATCTAATAATCAGAAGTTGATTAATTTTCTCTAACAGCAGCTCTGACAATAGTACTAAAGTGCTGACTGTAATTCAAAATTCATATTAATGAGCTTGTTCCAATTCCTTATTGTTTCTATGGCAACAACTCATTCATAAGGACTTGTATGCCAAATGCCACATAATCTGAGCCTAATAATAAACATACTAAAAACTGCTTATAACAACACTCACTGTTGTGTTGTCTCCCTTACATCAGATCCACTTATTAAAATCCAAGCAACACAGGACATTCTGTTATTTCTGTTATTATGGGTAACCACTATATTTGGAGAAGGTGCTGTTATAGCCATGTCTGAATTTCCTAGCAGACTGTTTGTGTTAGCTAGTTGAGTTAGTGGTAATGTCAAATGCCTAAAAAATGTTTAAATGCTTTGGATGTGTCATTATGCAAATTTCTTCTATAAATAAAAGCATTGTATATGTGTGTGTCTGTGCATATTTTTGTGTGAACTGCAGTTATGTAGTCTGAAATGTCTTTTTTCGTTTCATTCAATTAGAAGGTTCAGCTCTGTCTCAACAGAGACTGCTAGCAGACTCCGTCCTCAAGCGGGAGCCTTAATTTCTAATTCAGGCTGGTCTCTATTGCCAGGCTGTGTTACTGAGTCCATACTGCCAATGTTGTTTTATCTTTTTTTTTGTCACTGTGCGCATGTAGTCAGCTACAGGATACTGCAGTGTACTGTTGATTTAGGACCAGATAGCACTGCATTTTGCTTTGTGCTTATGTTATGTGTGCTCTATTAGGTTATAGAGTATGTGATGAAGTCTGTGCTTGACTGCTCTGGTACAGAAAAATGTTAGCATGAGTTGGTCAACTGGGTGACATCCTACATTCATACTAGCGAGTGTTAAATCGGCAGACAGCCGGTCATTTTCTATGTGCATGTGGAATACAGAGTAACAAAGTGTGACATATCAACTGAAATTCTCCCACTTCTACCCAGATTAGGTCTGATCCATCAAAGCAACAAATCCAAATCCTAGTTCAAATGATCCCTCACACTAATCCTATTGTGCAAGTGGTCTGACGTTTTCCAATTCACAACTTTAGCTCCAACCTAAACGATTCAATTTACTTGTAAAGCATGGCTTCATGGTTATCTTGTCATACACAAACACCCATTAAATGTTCAGAGATCAGTTGTGCCTCTGATGAGTATATGTAGAAGCTTGCTTTGCTAATCTGCCAAAGAAGATGCTTAGCATGAAGACTTTTTTTACAGTATTATTTATTTATTTTTATTTATTTTTTTGAACTTCATAAGCTACAGATTTAGTGCATGTCCAAGTCTTGTCACCTGCTAATAATAATAATACAGTGTTAGAAAGAGAGAGAGAGAGAGAGAGAGAGAGAGCGAGAGAGAGAGAGAGACTTGTTTTATTCATCATCAGCTAACCAGCTAACAGAAGAAGAGCAGGAATATTCAGTTCTGAGACACAACCAACAAATATTTTAAACTTTTGCGAACTTAAAAAATAACCCCCAACTTTACAAACTATAATCAAAAGTTTGTAAATAATAAATAAGACCAACAGTAAAATGAACAACATACTCCTGAGGTAATAATCAGTAGCTAGCTCCAAAGTGTGAACCTTGGCTGAACCCCTTGTACTATTCTGACCAAAATAACTTAAAAAGCCTAGGAAAGTTTGCAAACACACACTACTGAGAGAAAACCCACACTCATAGCAAATATATGTGTATGTGTAAGGAGTATGCTATTCCATATCAGCTTCTGCACACTGACAGTGTTCACCACTCAATGCATACTGATTACTGCCATTTCACCAAGGCAATTATGTAGCCAAAACATTCCCTCTGGTTATAGTCCAGCTTTCCATATAGACTCGACCTCCCACACAAAATGGGATTTCTTCTAAATGCCACCTAATATTAGTGACTTACACATTACCTTAGGGGAATAAACATATGATGAAACTCACAAAATGTCATTTTAAAGGCTATGTCACCAGACCTGGACTGTTTGGAATCAGGCTAACCTTTTTAAACTATCATTAGTGTCTCAAAATGTGTCTGCATGTCATGTACAGATTGTGTCATTATGGAATAAACCAGACTAAATCCAGCTTTTATGATATATCAGTGCCATGCTAGTTTAAATTTTCTGAATAATACAGAGACAAAAAAAATCATGTCTCAAGCATCGGCCATTAAGATGGATGAAATCTAATCTATACAAAATGGCACTAAACCAAGCAGCAAAGCTATGAGTTTCTTCAGCAGATTGAGTTGAATGTAAAAGTTTCTCATTGATATACAGTGGGGCAAAAAAGTATTTAGTCAGCCACCAATTGTGCATGTTCTCCCACTTAAAAAGATGAGAGAGGCCTGTAATTTTCATCATAGGTACACTTCAACTATGAGAGACAGAATGAGAAAAAAAAAAATCCAGAAAATCACATTGTCTGATTTTTAAAGAATTTATTTGCAAGTTACGGTGGAAAATAAGTATTTGGTCAATAACAAAAGTTCATCTCAATACTTTTTTATATACCCTTTGTTGGCAATGACAGAGGTCAAACGTTTTCTGTAAGTCGCAACAAGGTTTTTACACACTGTTGCTGGTAGTTTGGCCCATTCCTCCATGCAGATCTACTCTAGAGCAGTGATGTTTTGGGGCTGTCGCTGGGCAACACGGATTTTCAACTCCCTCCAAAGATTTTCTATGGGGTTGAGATCTGGAGACTTGATCATTGTCATGCTGAAAGACCCAGCCACGTTTCATTTTCAATGCCCTTGCTGATGGAAGGAGGTTTTTACTCAAAATCTCACGATACATGGCCCCATTCATTCTTTCCTTTACACGGATCAGTCGTCCTGGTCCCTTTGCAGAAAAACAGCCCCAAAGCATGATGTTTCCACCCCCATGCTTCACAGTAGGTATGGTGTTCTTTGGATGCAACTCAGCATTCTTTCTCCTCCAAACACAACAAGTTGAGTTTTTACCAAAAAGTTCTATTTTGGTTTCATCTGACCATATGACATTCTCCCAATCCTCTTCTGGATCATCCAAATGCTCTCTAGCAAACTTCAGACGGGCCCGGACATGTACTGGCTTAAGCAGGGCGACACATCTGGCACTGCAGGATTTGAGTCCCTGGCGGCGTAGTGTGTTACTGATGGTAGCCTTTGTTACTTTGGTCCCAGCTCTCTGCAGGTCATTCACTAGGTCCCCCGTGTGGTTCTGGGATTTTTGCTCACCGTTCTTGTGATCATTTTGACCCCACGGGGTGAGATCTTGTGTGGAGCCCCAGATCGAGGGAGATCATCAGTGGTCTTGTATGTCTTCCATTTTCTAATAATTGCTCCCACAGTTGATTTCTTCACACCAAGCTGCTTACCTATTGCAGATTCAGTCTTCCCAGCCTGGTGCAGGTCTACACTTTTGTTTCTGGTGTCCTTTGACAGCTCTTTGGTCTTGGCCATAGTGGAGTTTGGAGTCTGACTGTTTGAGGTTGTGGACAGGTGTCTTTTATACTGATAACGAGTTCAAAGAAGTGCCATTAATACAGGTAACGAGTGGAGGACAGAGGAGCCTCTTAAAGAAGAAGTTACAGGTCTGTGAGAGCCAGAAATCTTGCTTTTTTGTAGGTGACCAAATACTTATTTTCCACCATAATTTGCAAATAAATTCTTTAAAAATCAGACAATGTGATTTTCTGGATTTTTTTTTTTTCTCATTCTGTCTCTCATAGTTGAAGTGTACCTATGATGAAAATTAATTCAATTCAATTCAATTTTATTTGTATAGCGCTTTTAACAAAGGGCATTGTCTCAAAGCAGCTTTACAGAACATAAGAAACAATAAACATACAAACAAACAGTCCTAGATGTTAGACAAAATTTTCCCTAGTGAGCGAGCCTGAGGTGACTCAGGCGACTGTGGCAAGGAAAAACTCCCTTAGATGGAGTTAGGAAGAAACCTTGAGAGGAACCAGACTCAAAAGGGAACCCATCCTCATCTGGGTGACACACGGAGAGTGTGATATGAACAATGTCCTTTCTGCATTAGTTGTGTGATGCAGATACAGCATGTGTAGAATGTTATGTGTAAAATGTCCACATAGGGTTGGCAGTGCTGCTTTGATTACTCCAGTCCTCTAAAAGCAGAAATTACAGGCCTCTCTCCTCTTTTTAAGTGGAAGAACTTGCACAATTGGTGGCTGACTAAATACTTTTTTGCCCTACTGTACATAGCTTGTATAATTAGGTACAATATTGTCATTTCTCCAGGACCATGGTAATTCACATAACAATACAGAACAAAACTGTCAGCACCATTGTCACAGAATTTAATGTAATTTATATTTTTGGATGTAAATAGATTCAGAAAAACTATGGATTATCATTTCAGCCTAATATTAAATACGTAAATAAGACACCAATAAGACATTAATTAACAAACTATTAAGTATCGTCAGTTTTAAACCAACATTTATTTTTCCTGAATAAAAGGCATCAGAGAAGAAAGCATCTGATTTTTCAGCATAGTAAGCATAGTAATTTAAAGGCAAAATGCATCCAGAAATTTGACTGAAGTAGATGCACTGCCTGATTCTAAATATCAGAAAATGTCCCATTTAAATATTGACATAACTTTTGGAATTAAGTTGCTGACTCTGAATTATGGCCCTCATCCTCTTTTAAGTTACCTTTAACATTTGTGCACTACTGTAAAAGCAGTAATTTAACGATAATGGCCCAGATTGGCAAACTAGGGCTCACTCTGAAGACATTTTATATAAATGTGTACCACTGATGAGAATTAAAGATTTACTGATAATGTCTCTTACCCAGCTCATCAAAATGGGTGTCGATGCCATTGGGTCCTGCCACTGAACATATCAAACGAGCCTTGAGGAAAGAGCTCCATTTATTCACCAACATCCTCTGACCACCCAGATCATTCTAAAAGACAACAAAGACAGTGAAATCATTTACACAAAGTTGGTCATCCTGATGATACAACCTGCTAAACCACTACCCTTTACTTAATTATTAAAGGCATATGTTGCCATCTTAAGAAGTGTTAAGAAATGCATTTAATTTTTAATATTCTCATCACTTACAGCGCACACACGGGCCACCCTGCTGTAGAAAGCCTTATTTCCTGCCTCTGTGGTGGACACTTTCTCAGTGAAGAAGAAGTAAACTTTGTCATCAGCAGGGTCATCGTTATCAGGGATCACCACAGAACCAACAAACTTTGGCTCTGAGAAAAAAGGGCATAGGAAATGTGTCAACGCAGCTAATGATAAAAAATAGCTGTCCACTGTCTGCCAATGTGTAATAGTTTCGGACAGACAGACCAGATAGACTTTATCAGTTCTCAAGGGGAAGCTGCAGTCTTACACCAACAGGAAGTTGTTATAGTTGTGGAATAAACATCTGAGCAGCAGTTTTTAAGCAAGACCTTTTGAACAATGATATGGTTTCAGTTTCATTACCAATCAAAAGTTTTGTCATTTAGCAACAGATTGATGTTTATCCACATATGAAACAATGATTAAAACAGTGCCTGCATAATGTATATATTTAAAATGGGAACATTTTCTGTTGACAGACATAGTCCATAGCAGTGAGTAAAATTGCCTGTTTACCTTTTGCCACAGCAGATATTAGAAGGATCAGGCTTTAAAAGCTATACAAAATGATATACTGCGTATTAGGCACAGAGACATCCATTACATCTTTTGTTATTTTAGTTTAGACTGAATACATCTTACTCCCAGCTAGCTCCTTAAAGATTATTTACCTTCATCCTAGTTTAGCTTTAGTTCCCACTTCCCGCTAAAACATTTTAGAGGTGATCATGTGCTTTTTTATGATCATGTATGATCATTTTGTGACCCTGACAGTCATATGATAATATGAAAATAACACTATGAATTAATAACACATTTATAGCAATAATAATAATGAAGGAAATATAAAAAATGAGAAATGCTCTACTTTTTAATGAAATTGTTAGCTTAAATAAATAATTCTGTATGTGTTGCATGTAAAAATAAATGAACTGCATATGAACCCATGAATAATATATTTATATATAATGGGAAAACATGTAAAAATAAAAACATATACACTACATATGAAATATGAAAAGAAATGAATCATGTCAAAATTAGCATGTGGCAGGTTTGTAAAATGTGTATGTGAAAAATCATGTGAAAATGTGAAGTTGTGTGAACACATGAAGTTTGTGTAACTCTTCTGTACACTTCCACACACACACAAACTGTAGAGGTTTCCATGGTGCAGTGAGATCTCAGTTTGTATGAAAGTTGTATGACTGGTTTTCTGTGACTGGCTTTCACTGTCTTTGACTATTTTGCAGTAGGTCTGATGGGTCTGTCTGATACAGAGTGGGTAGAGATAGATGGCATCTGTCACACATGCCTTTCTGCTTCTTTGTATGATTAATGGCACACACTTGGGGGCTCAGACTACATGAGCCCCCCTACAGGTGAAGAATATACTCCTTTATTCTCAGACACACAATGCCCCTCTGTGGTGTGCATCAGAAATACACTCAAACATATACTCACACATGCGCAGCAAGGCAATACTCTATGACTACGTCTATAAATATAATACAAAGGCGGCTATGATAGCTATGATACAAATGATAGCTATGTTTTTTCCAGTGTTCTTCACCGAAGCTCAGAACCTCTGAGGCAGGATGTATGGACATAAGGCAAACATTAAACGGGCTCACAGCATGAAACTACTACACACTCCACACTCAACCATCAGACCAGGTCATGATGTTGATTGATGATAAAATGTAATTCCATGTGGTGTTTGCTCTCTTTTTTTTTCCTCAGACAGAGAGCTGTTTTTGCTCAAAAAGAATGCCATGGTTCCCAATCCTGGTCCTCAATATTATTTTTTTCTGCACTAACTCACCTGATCTAAATAATCATCAAATTACCAGATCTACCTTAGAGGTTATTCCTTGATCATGCTTGGAAAGCAAGTCAGTTGAAAAAGCTTACTGTGTTTGAGCCTCCTGCTGAGTACTTCCAGCTATAATCACCTAGATACAATGTTCAGATGGTGGAACAGGTGGGATAGATTAGAGCCTGGACCTAATAACCAGGAGTATTTTTCCTCTTTAACCACATAAGATTCAATTCGAAGATTCAATTGTCCAACATACAATTTGTAAGTGTGTCAGTGTGTGCTTCTGCTGCTTCATCTTGAAACCATTTGCATGTTCAATTCAGCCTGCTTCTGAAATCATGATGACTTCAAGCAGGGTTCTTACACTTTTTGCAGCCAAGGACCCAGACTAAAGGAAATTCCCAGAGGCTCCATTATGATGAAAGCATAGGTTTATTTAAGATTTTAAGGACAATCGGGTGCCTCACAGCTCCAGGATCCATGGTACAGTCCTGAGCTTGGGTGTTTGTGTGTAGGCTCTCCTTTCTCACACCTTCTTCCTCTCAATCTCTGCACAATTGTGAATGTGTATATGTATGTGTGTGTGTGTGTGTGTGTTTTTTTCCTGGTGCCCTGTGATGGACTGGTGTCCCATTCACACCCAGTATTCCTGGGATAGACTCTGGATCCACCTTGACCCCGATCAGGATGAAGCACTTACTGAAGACAAATTAATGAATTATAATGCCTCAGTCAGTGAGTTTTATGCCTTTTTGGATTAACAACACACCAATTTCACATTGAATATTGGTATCTGGCCAGACATGGGCCTGAAACACAGGATTGGTACATTTTCCAATCCAATCCAGTGGCAAGTTATCTGTCTTCAGTGCATATGAATATAAAAAAGTAAAAAAAAAAAAAGTTATCCTAATTTACTATAACTCAATAACAAAACATGATCCATCACTGAAAGGATAGCAGTACTCAATCTATAATATACAGATCTGTGGTACTGGTTAAAAAATAAATAAATAAATAAATAAATGGGACTGATCCAACAATTTTTCTGCTTTCTGTTTGTGCTGGATTAATGTGTTAGGTTGTAATGCTAAATTAAGAGTTCATGTGGGGGTTTCTCTCACCATTTAGCTGCTGTCTATCTCCTACTTCCGACCTAGTGTAGCTATGGCTGCCCAGGCGATACAGCGCTGCATCGTTCTCCCAGTAATCAGTGTATAGCGCTACAAACAGTTGATTCCCTGTAGAGTCAGAAAGAAAGGATATGTCATTTATTTATTTAATATTTTGAGTATTCTTTCTGGTTTGATAAGTGATAAGAAACAAAATTTTATTAAAGGAAAGCTTTTAGGTAATTTTACAGGGGTGAGGGTGGGGGGATAGGGTTATTGAAAATGGTCTCTAAGAGTTAAATGGGTGGAGCTGAAAAATACTATATTCAAAGAATTTTTTACTGAAAGGTTTTTACACAAAGCTCTACTCCAAAACTTATGGTGGGTCAACTTTAGCATGCTAACTAGAAGTTTTATTAGAAAGGACAGTTTCAAGCAGTCACTCAGACATTCGGATGCTTGAAAGCCAGGTTGCAACTTTATCAACATGCAACTTCTCCACATGATTTAGAAGAATGTGAAGGAGTGTTGGGGCATGACTATAAAATGGCTTACAGGAGATCAATCCAAAAAAAAGACCAGTTTTCAAACTTTTTTTTTTTTTTTTTTTCAGGTTTGAAATACACTTGTTCTGAGAAAATGTCTTAAATAATTATTTTTAAACATTCCTACATATTTTCACCTATAATTTAATAACCAATAAGAAATAAAAATATTGGCTATTACATTCAATTCATTTGTACATTTCAAACATCACACTTCAGTTGTTATTATTTAATATGCCACTAGGTGGCAGCTAAAGAATAACCAAAAAAATATACCTGGCAGTACAGAGCTCAAAACATACTCATGCCAACAGAACAATCAATTTAGCATCTTAATCTGGAGTATTAGAAATGATATTAATCTATTTAAAGGTGTAAAGAGAGAATTAGCAGTCTTGTGAAGAGTTTTGTGGCCGTTCCATCAGCAGGAAATGACTGAACTCATTATTCACCTCCTATACATCCCAGCTTCTCCCATTCTAATACTTGTCTTCATCTGTGGACTCTGACTGGGAGAGCTGATGGATTTGACTTGAAGTGCTTATGTGAGAATTCAAGGGAGGTAGAAAGCCTGAATAGCTGAAGAGCCTCCATACAGACTTCCCAAGGCTTGAAACACACAGCTCTTATTGTGAAACACACCAGCTTTGAGAATAGATATGGATATGGAGGAGGGGTGCTTCTGAGAGAGGAAGCGGAGAGAGGGACATGTTGTTGAAAAATTGTGTTATTGAGTGCTTACTAGACACTGTGGACGTTGTGGGGCTGTTGGGATGAAACGGGGATCTCCCTCTGCCACTCTCAATGTACTCTGATTCCAGCTGAAACACTCCTTCCTATTAAAAAAGTACAAACACACAGAACTTTTTGAAGGAATTGATACGATTTGGAAATATTAGTTGTGTAAAGGGATCAATGGTTTCTTCAGAGAAAAGGATGAAACACATGGTTGAAATTTCAAGTCAGAATTTTAAGCAGGGGGAAATGTTAAGCTAACAGTACATGCTAAGACAGCACTAAGGCCTACTGTCTAGCTTTCAAGTGTTTGATTTTAATTACATGATATAATATTTAGCCTAATATGAGCTAGCTTTGTAGAAATATGTAAAAAAAAATAAATAAATAAATAAAAAAACCTGCAGAGAAATCCAGCCTAGTTAGACCAGATGGTAGATCATTTTGCTAGCTAGTAAGTTGACAGTTTTTCAAGCTTCCTTATTATTTGACTTGATTTATACTGCCCTGTGTTACTGTCTTAATTTCTTTATGTTGTAGCATTAATAGTAGTAGTTTTATTTTTACTAGAACTGTTCACACTATTAGCAGTGGTACTAAAGTCAAATATTGTAGCTATTGGAGAGATTACATTAGCTAAATTAATGACTTGGCTAGCAACATGTGCCATATGTTTAGCTAGCTTCATAATCTGTTTCTCATTACATGATATAATACTTAATAGTTTGCAAACAAATTTGGCAAACTACTGAAGTCAAATGGGGAGATGTTAATAGCATATTAGCACATCATTAGTGCAGCTGTGTTTAGCTAGCTGTCTAGCTTATCTAATGTTCAACTGCTGTACAGTGTATCTGGGTGCAACTATGTATTTCTTTTTCTTTTCTTTTCTTTTCTTTTCTTTTTTTGTCTTCTTTATTCGGTAACAATCTTTTTTGAATAGTTTGACATATGTCTTTGAAAGAAGCACTGCAACCCTCTAACAAAACCCTAAACCCGCAGAACAGGACTCTAAATCCAGTGTGTCTGTGTTCAGTGTGTCTTATCTGACACACTGATCAGATTTGGACTGACGTGGTTTGTAGAAAATGGTTTCAAGCCATTCTCATAAACACAGATCAGGGGCAGGATGGGCAGAAGATCACAGAGAGTGAGGCATCAATCAGCCTGTCAGCATATAATGCAGCCTATCACACATCCTAATCTATTCACACTGTCACTATCAGGATGTATTACACAACCTATCCATCACACCACACACACACACACACATACACACACACACACACACACACACGCACACAAACCTCCACCTCCATTTCACACTTGCACACTCCATCTCGGGGGAAATATTACATCCAGGTGAATAAGTGGACAGTGAAATGAGAAATCTGGAAGAGAATAAAGCCAGGACACACACACACACACAAACATTTCTTAAGACCATCCTATACACACCAGTGGATGACCTAAATATTTTTCTTGCCGAAGTATAGCTTTAAAAAAAATCACCTTTCCTGTCTTTGAATAAATAATAAATTGAATAATTTATGTAAATTGAATAATTTACATAATCCTTATGTCCTTTTAATCTGGTGAGTATTGCTTTGAAAATGCTACATAGAGTATAAAGTGTTTAAATTAGCTTTATATTATAAGTTATAATGCAAAAACAAGTAGTTGGTAAACCTTTATGAATCAAACATGCAGTTAGGCTAATAGCTCAGGACTGCATTTATTTATCCTCCACAGTCTTACTGTCTAGCTAATAGATAATAAATAACCACCTAAATCCACCTAAATAGATAAACTGCGTTGGTATGTGCTGGTCATTCATTCACATCTTAACTGAAATGAATGTGGACCATTGACCATTGACTAGATAACTAACTTTAGACAGAGAAGCAGTATCATGGAAATGACAATAATGTGCTTTTTGAGCACCACAGCTACCAGTGTTCTTCTGGGACATGAAGTAAGTGAACCTGGAGCCTAGAGTGGATCTCTCTCTCTCTCTCCTCTCTCTCTCTCTCTCTCTCTCTCTCTCCTCTCTCTCTCTCTCTACACACACACACACACACACACACACACACACACACACTCAAACACATGGTTTACATTTGCAGGGCACATGGTTTGTAGTTTGTAGTTTTGTGTGTGTGTGTGTGTGTGTGTGTGTGTGTGTGTGTAAAAGTTATTTAAGTTATTTCACATTGCATTTTCCCCCTACAGTAAAAGCATAGGCCTACTTGTGTGAGTAGAAATGCAATAAAATGTATTGACATTATGACATTTGTATTTCAAAATGCATTCTGTCAATTTTGTGTAGTGTGCACAGTGAATAGCTTCTCTAATATCTTTACAATTAGACTCAAAGTGACCAATACGCTGTCTTTTTTTAAAATTCAGAATCTGTGGACAGTAACTGGTTTAATATGTACAAAATACTGAGCAAAATAAGTATGATAATAATTATTTTCAATTTAGCATAGTTAGATGTGGTGGTGACTATGTTAGCATAGATGGGTATGGCCTAAACCAGATGGGGTTTTTTTCTTTCTCTTTTTGTCCTCAAAAAACCTGAAAACTATTTTGAAACAGTCCTGAAGTCCATTCCTAGTTTTAATCAGTAGTACCGGAACAAGGCAATAATTAAATGGTGTGTCTGTTATTTGTATCTGAATTCATGTCAGTTTCTAATATATTCATTCTGAATAATGGAAATAAACTTGGGAAAATGTGGGATGTTGTTGTGAAATGGGGATGTGAACTGGTCTGTTTAATGGAGTGCAGAAGTTGGTGATGTGTCATATTGGTGTTAAAGTGAGCAGAAGGCTGCAATGTTACTGTGTATTTTGATACACAAGACAGAACCAGGTTAAGGTGGGCATATGTATATATATATATATATATATATATATATATATATATATATATATATATATATATATATATATATATATATATATATAGATGTGTGTGTGTGTGTGTGTGCGTGTGTGTGTGTAGATTCCATCCACTGTGAGTTGTCTTCTTACTCCGGCTCTGTTCTGTGTCCACTCTTGGATCAGTCTCACTTGTCATCACATGAACATCTGCATGCCATCACCCTGTTCACCCTCACCTTACATCGACTGTGTGTGAGTGTCAGTCTGGGTTAGTGTATCAACAGTTATATTTTGTGGGTCTGTGTTTATATCCATCTGTTTTCTGCATTTGAACATTATGCATGTGCAGTAAATCTGGTAGCTCACTGCCTTATTGCTTTTCTCTTAGCATGAGTGGTATACCTCTTTGCCTGCAGCTGAATGCTGGGGTTATCAGGTGCCCTGCTCAAACCTGCCTCCTCCAATTACCCTCGCTCTGATCTCCTGCCCCTTACCACAAGCCAAAGGCAAACTTGCAACTTCTCCCCAAGGAAATGAGCATGAGAACCTCACCCGCAGCATAAAGAGCACAGAGAAGGATGTATATAAGTATCCACTCTTTATTTTACTGGTTATGAAGAAAGTTTAAACATTTTTTGTCTTTCTTTCTTTCTTTCTTTCTTTCTTTCTTTCTTTCTTTCTTTCTTCCTTTTTTTTCTTTCTTTCTGTCTCGGATGTTTATTTTTATTTTTTTTTATTTATCTATGAATGTAATTTTAATTATATTTCATTAGTCATTCCTTCATACATTTATACAGTAGCTAAATCATTAGAATCACATTTTGGCAATTTCAGCGCTTTATAAGCTGCTGATGTTGTAAGTAAAGTTTGGTTTATTTGATTTACTTCTTACATGGAATCCACATAATGTGACATTTTAAACAAAAATAGTATGCAAATGTGTTGTGTCACTTTTAATTTAAAAAGAAAGTCAAGATTGTTGTATATTTCAATATAGTTTTACTGTATTTTGATACAGTAAATGATTAATTAAATAGTTATTAGGACTGAGCCCAGACTTTAGGGTCAATGCACAGCACCAATTCAAACATTGGTTCTTCTAATCGTAAACATATGAGCATGGCATTGACTATACATGACACACAGGTTTAAAGATAGTGGGAGGAGAGACACAACACAATACAATGATTGTGTAAAAGTGGTTCAGGCCAGCCAGAGGTCTCCAACATATGGAAAAAAAAGCTTTTTACCCCTCAGCCTTTTATGTTTCTTCTAAACATTGCTTTTTGCTTCAAATAAACCTTCATTCCCTGTGATTAGCCACTCTGTAATTTGGCTGGCGTTCTCCAGAGAGGATGAGACTGTTTGTTTTTGGTTGCCTGAATGTTTAGTCATGGATTTGAACAGAGTGAGAAGGATGAAACATCCCATCACTGAGGCCTAAACAAATTCCTACAGTAAAGCCATGACTGTCAACACCATCACTTTTTTCTACATTAAGCATGAATCAAATCAGTGGCAGTCTAGGGTTTACATCTGATCAATTTATTTATGATAGAATAAAAAGCTATATGGTGGATTTAACCAGTCTTATGACACTGTGGATAGATAAGAAGTTACCAGCATGTATTTTTTTTCTGGTACGAGGAATACTGCAAGTCGTATGAGTCACGGACAAATTCTCCAGCAGAGGAAAACGTATCCATTCCAAGACACATGTTGGTTAATGATCAACAGAGAGGACCAAAGCATTTCACTGACCATCATGCTGCTTCTGACTACACCCATCTGCCTCAGACACGCATACAGTATAACTATTCTAAAAACAGTCTACTTTCTTATGTGGACAAATCTTCAGCCTTATTGCTTTAATCATGTTAACACAGCCATCAGAACATGTTTTCCATGTTTGTTCCATGTTAAAGATCTTGCTGTTTGTCATCCTTATAGGAGGAAAAGTACCTCAATTCTTTACCAACTTCACTTCAGTCAGTGAAAACTGTTATGTTTACTTAAAGTATTAAAGTGTGAAGACGATTCTCAAAAGATATCTTCCTCAAATCACACACTTATTTTAGTTACTGATTGTAAATTAGTGCTTCTTTTACCAAAGAACCAAATAACTGGAAAATATCAGCTAGGGTTAACTCTAACTCACTACAGCTTTATTTCCAGTCTTTTATCTTAGGCTTTTATTTCCAGTCTACTATTAGCTAGTAATGCTAATAACAAAAATGCTAATAGCTAGCTGTCACAGTACAAACAACTATGATAAATAAAAATGGGTACAAGGTCTCATTCTTGCTTTCATATCTGTTAAGGTTTAGAGTTGTTAATAGATCAAATTCCTTGAAGAAAAGTCACCTAATGACTAGTTATTAAGAAATGTGTGTTTTGGAAATGTAGTAACTAGAAGAAAGAAGAGATTCTAAGTGCAGTACATATACCTTTCACCTCTGTCCGTAATAGAAATAAAGGAAGTATGTGAGGTATTTATGCTTGTGTTGCATTTATAGAACATTTGAGTGTTGAAATAATGGCACGGAAGCTGTTGAAAGAAGCTGCACTACCTCTGCTCCTTGGCTGACTCTGATGTAGGAACACATCGGGCTGAAGGCTCCAGTGCCGCATGCCAGCAGGTGAGTGCTGTTATATGGCTGGATAAGCTTGATGTAGTTAGCACACTCCGGCTGGGGAAAAAGGCAGGATGACATACTTTACAACATGTCACCTTAAAGCAAGAGAAAACTTGAAATAGATATATATTTTTTTTTATACATAAGCCAACAATGTACCTTCTCCCTGCCCTGCATGAGACAGTCCTCCACCTGCTCCTTAGAGCTAGCCCAGTGAATCTAAGACAGAGACAGACAGAGACAGTGAACAAGGTCACTGAAGAACATGGAACATTTCTCCTAAACGATCACGTCATGAACAGCAGTGGTCATTGTAAAATGTGCTTCTAGACAGCGTTGTTTCCACACTCCTGTTCCTTATTGAATTAAATCAAATTAAACACAGAAACAGAAACTTAGCTGGATAGATTTCAAGGCCCTGAGGTTAAGGGCAGGTCCACACAGTAGCACTGTCTATGTTCTTCTGACCAAAACTAAACAACCACCCTTAAAACCATGGAAACTGACTACGTTTTAGAGGGAAACTTTCTAATTAACTTTAATAATCTGAAAGCACCATTTTAGACTCTTTCTGTGTAAGTAGTTAACTACTGCAGCATTAAAATAGCACTATGTATTGCTAAAAAGAAAAATAGGGAAAAAAGGAAACAATAACCAAAAAAAAAAAAAAAACAGCATTTCTTTAATGTAATATGTAATAGTTCCTAGAACTGTATATGTCATTATAAAGATTATCTGGCTTGGGGGTGGGTTATGAACCTGATATTGTTATTAAATATATTAATAAATACTTGCTGTATAACATACATTTACATTTTTTTTTCTGATAAAATTGCTGATATAAAAGAAAAATGCCCTCTGTAACCATGGGAACTGTTGTACTGTTGTTAAGTAACTGTTATCATCTGAGCTGTTATCAGCTAACTAGCTAGCATTTATTGTTATCTAATTTAGATTTATTATTATCGATTACAAAAGATCTATGACTAACTACGAATTTATGGCTATTAGGGTGTTGTTTTCCTCTTTTCCTGTTCTATTAGGGTGTTGTTTTTTCTTCATTGGTGCTTAAGAGGCAGAAAATCAAGAGAAGCAAAGCTGCTTGTGCAACTGTTAAAGTGGGACATCGCATTGCGTTATTTAACTGTGTCTAAAAAAGTTCACAGGCTCCTTCAACAGATTTATTTCTTGATCATTATTTAAAAGTTACATTACATTAATATTTTGCTCATTTACTAGAGCCATAGAGCTTTCTGTTCTTGAATTTTCCACCCAGATAATAAATCAAGTTGATGTGTGTCCTCATTTTCATTAATCGCATTCAATTTACATGAGAAGTCAACCGACTAATAATAATAAACAATATAATTCCTCGGGTCACGGGGAGCCTGTGCCTATCTCAGGTGTCATTGGGCATTGAGGCAGGATACACCCTGGATGGAGCGCCAACCCATTGCAGGGCGCACACACACTCATTCAATCAGACACTACGGGCAATTTAAAGACTCCAGTCAGCCTAGAAGCATGTCTTTGCACTGTAGGAGGAAACCCAGCAAGCACGGGGAGAACATGCAAACTCCATACACACAGTGAGCAGGAGCAAGACTTGAACCCAGGAGATGTGAGGTGAACGTGCTAACCATTAATCCACCGTGCCGCCATCTATATAATTACGATGTAAAAATATAAAAGTGTAAACACATATAATTAACTGTGTTGTGATATCCAGGACTGTATTTAATTTAAATAATCACGTAGCCCCTGAATATGGTTTACAGAACCACTTTGAACTTTGTAGTCTGTAGTTTGCATCAGACTTTCACACACACACACACACACACACACACACACACACACACACACACACACACACACACACACACACACAGAGACACCTACACCTACCTCACTATGAGGCTCACTGACTCTGTCCAGGTTAAGAGAGTACAGTGTGTTTTTCCCTCCAATAATCAGCCTCTCCCGAGTCTCATCCAGCAGCATACTGTAGTGCTGCAGACTCCCTTCTGCTGCCTGGAACACCCATGTCCTGTTCAACTCCCACAGCTCTGCGCACACACACACACAAACACAGAATGAACACTGTAAGTGTCATCATTGAGGAATGAACTGATGATGTTTATGAGAATATCAAATGCTGGAGCATGTGGGAGACATGACAGTGTTGTAAGAGTCTGGAGTATTCTTGTCTACTCCAGCGCACATAATATCTCCTGTGGCAAGCGCAATGTGAGAGCCCATACAGCTGAAGAAGCAGAAGGATTAGTCATGCCATAATTAAACACACAGCTAAACACAGTGCTTCTCAGAGGAGCATCTCTGTGTGAGAGAGATGGAGAGAACTGATAAACAAGGTGTAATGGTGTCAACAACTTATGGCATTTTGGCTGTGTGTGTGTGTGTGTGTGTGTGTGTGTGTGTGTGTGTGTGTGTGTGTGTGTTTGTATGTGTGTGCACATGTGCACCTGGGTCCCTGCCAGGCTGTAATTTAAACCAATCCAGATAAGATTTGTGCTTGTGTGTGTGTGTGTGTGTGTTGGCCCAGTGGCCATACTCGCCTATGAAAAGAGAAGAAATAGTAGCTGATCAACTGATTTAGTGTCAAAAATACAAGGCTAATACCTTACTGGGCAACACAAACACATACACACACACACACACACACACACACACACAGACAGACAAAAAAAAAAGGCATAGCCAGAAGCTGCTCCCTGCTGAGCTGCTTATTTCAAAGGCTCACCAGTTGCTTTAGTTGACAGATCAACTATAACAGGAGGACAGGTCAAGAGGAAACAAGATAAGAAAATAAATCAGCTAGATACACAATTTGGCCAAAAGTTTTTGGACAGCTGACCACCAAAGCGAGGTTTTTGAATGCATGATTTGCCAAGATAGGAGAGGAAAAATTTGAGAGTCCTACACAAAGTCTTAATTTCAACACCACTGAAGGTCTCTTGGATGAACTCAAAGCACTGACTTCACCCCAGGCCTCCTTACCCAACATTAGTGCCTGACCTCACTAATGTCCTTGTGGCTGAATGAACACAAATCCCACAAAATCTAGTGAAAAGCCTTTCCAGACGAGTGACTTATTATAACAGTAATTGAGGCCTAAATCTGGAATGGGAAGATCAACAAACACATATGGATGTGAGAGTCAGGTGTCCAAATGCTTTTGTATATATATTGAAGATAGATTACTGAATTTCCACAGTATTTTCTGTTGGTTCCTTTTAGAAAGTCTTAAAATAGAAAGAAAATTTCCATTCTCATCACAGTCCTTAACACTATCCATGTTATGTGTGCATGTTCATGGTAATTCTCCTGGATTGTGGTTTTGCTGCAAGCTGTTCAAAATTACAGTCACCCCACTGTTTTAAGCCTTAACCTCTAAACCATCTCCACCCGTGCCCTGCAGCAGGAGATCTCTCTATTGACCGAAGACGAAAAAGAGGGCCGTGAAATTGAGGCTAATAGTGTCACATACCTTAAGGTGAAAGTTACAGCACAGCCAGCTAATACATGTGAGAAAAATAAAATGAACAACTGTGATAATTGCTTTTAATTTTTTCAAACCAGTCCACATGTTCCACTCTGACTCAAGTGTCCTCTTGATGCTTATTTGATTTGCTTTATGGTTCATGTAAGATGAGGACATAATATATAGGACACAACCCAGAGGACCATCGCCTGTTTCATTACGAGCCTCTTACTCATCTATTTTTTTTTTTACCTCATCCTTGTGGTTTCAAAAACAACAGCGTACAGTAATTTAAGCCAGATAAATTAGAGAGACTCTACTCTAGGCTGTGCATCAGATGCATTAAAAGGGTCATCCACCTCAACATGACCTGCTGTGCGCCATTCATCAGCTCTAGTCTTGATGAAGAGGCATGCGGCTCATTACTGTTTATGAAGGGGAAGTACATCTAGAACAAACAGCATGTTACAAATGTCCCACCGCAAGCCAAAAGCAAACCTCAGACTCCCCCTAGGGCAGTGAGTATTTGAAACTTGCCATAATAGAAACTGACGGAGAGCTTCAAGCCTAGGCAAGGGTCATACCAGTCGGGTCTTAAGGGGAGTTGTAGAGCAAGAGGCTTTACTCCATAAAGAAATCCAACACCCTTTATTAAAATCAGCATCAAGGCCACAGTGCTCTGGGTGATCTGCCTTTCTTTTTTGTTTGTTTATATCCCAATAAGCGTTGATCTTAAATAAACTCTTGTTCTTGAATAATAAAACTCATCTAATCAGTTATACTTATGCTAACAATAACCAGAAATATACTATATATATATATATATATATATATATATATATATATATATATATGTTATTATTATTATTATTACTACCAACTTTCCTATTTCCTCTGCATTTTAGTAATGTAGTTCTATGTGAATCAAATGAAAAACTTTTTGTGTGTATTGCAAAACCATGTCATGAAAGTGTATCAGTTTTAAGTTAGTAGTTAGAATGGTCTAACTGGACCAGGAACACTGGAACAGGGGCAATTACAACATTAATGTCCTAATGTTTCTCTAATTCATGATACACTTTTTCATTTTGCTCACACTTGCACTTTTATTTATTATATTTATATATTAATTTATCAATAACAAACTAAAATATGCATCTATTCAGGAAAAACAGTCTATATATCTTATAGGAAGTAAATATAAGGGGAAAAGAAATATTTGATTTTTTACTAACTAGTTTTACTAAGTAATTACTATGATTTTTTACTTAAATAGATGTCATTAGACTTCATTTAATTTATATACCTTTTCTTAAAACATTAGACTGGACTTATTCAAGAAACATATTGCATATGTCACTGAGGAAATATATGAAAAAAAATACAGAAAGCCGGGGTAGTAGTTTAATACAGGAAATTATATGTAATAGAATATAGATTTAAAGGGAAATGAATCAGTCCTTCATTTAAATCCTTATCCACATGTGCTACCCAGGCCTGTCTCTCTCTCTCTCTCTCTCTCTGTGTGTGTGTGTGTGTGTGTGTGTGTGTGTGTGTGTGTGTGTGTGTGTGTGTGTGTGTGTGTGTGTGTGTGTGTACTCCCCTCACTCATGGGGCTATCAGCTATCACTGATAGGGAAATGCTTTCATCCCAGAGAGAAAAAGAACTTCTGTCTTTTATCTGTCACTTTAAGTTTATTTTAATCTTCCCATCTAACAGGAAGCTCCATACAGTAAATCTTGCATTACGTGAACTTTTTGCCTGGCTATTTGATCTTATATGATGTGGTCTGAAGGCCCATAAAGCAAAATCCAGCAGTAAAGATGAATTTAAATTGGATAAAGGGAATTCTCTACGCTTAATCAAAAGATGGATGAGGAAATGGAGGTTATTTGGGAACCCAGGTGGCGGTTAGTAAAGCACAGATTCTTTATCCGACCATACTGACTTTGTTAACCCACTAACCTCAGTAATTATCACAAAGCTGATGCTCTATTTGGAAACCTGACCTCTGCATTCACCTTCACAGACTGAATGTCTGGACTGCACAATTGGCTAGAATAACTATCCCGTCTTGCTATTGATAAGGGAAAGGTAAAATGCTCAAGACCACTGATCAAATGACTTTTTGCTGTAAAAGTCTCAGAAATCAATACCCATATTAATTTTCTCTGGCACCGTAAAGGACACTGTCCTTTTTTGTAATGAAATTCTAAGAGATTGAAGATGCCTGTGCAATAAACCCTTTCAGTTTTGTTCTTGTGAAAGGAAGGGATGTTGATTGCTCAATAACAGCAGCTCTGAAGGTAGTTCTAGCTGCACTTGTTCTAATACACTATATTTACAGCTAATCAACTTGTACTGCAGACTTTCCACATAATCGAAACCTAAAATTAAATGGATTAAAACATGATAAAAAGCATGACTGTATAATCGATGAAATGGTAAGGTTTTCAGTAAGGACATATTTATTTAACATTTATGGAAGGAACAGAGGTAAAGCTGTAACATCAGGTTTTCTACCATGACAAAGTCTTGTCCTATTCATGAGAGATAAAAAATCAAAGCTTGGTAAGACGATGAATATGTAACTAAGCATCGATAAATTGTATGCCATTGTTTCTTTAAAAAATTCAAGTTGCAGTGGTATAAGCGGAATAAAACCCCTTTCATTCGTTGACTTATAGCAAAGATGATCAAATTTGGAGTGGTAAGAGCCCTCCCCTCCCTATTACTTCACCTAGTGTGATTATTTTTTCTATAACAGCTCATCCCATCATGTTTTATTCCTTAATTAGCAATCATTGTTGCTTAACCAGTTGTGTAATCATGTATCCTAACAGATAATCACGCTGCATATGATTAAAATGCACACACACACACACACACACACACACACACACAAAACCCTGGTTACTGTGAGCTGAAATTGGTTTCGTTGTTGATAAACAGCGTGACCTGAATTTTGAACATTAAACTCTGGCTTTACCTCATTAATATTTATACATTCACTTCAGGAAAGAGAAGGACACTCCACAAACATTTGGTGCACAGACACACACCTGAAATCTTTTCCCTGTAATCAAACTGAACAGCATGATAAACAGTCCCCGAGTCTATGTCTCTGCAGGGTTTGGGAGGTGAAGGCTGCTCTGATCAGAAACCCAGAGGAGTTTATTTCCTGTGGGCCTGAATAGCAAGGGGATCTCTGTGCTCTGCAGTCCAGATGGCCCTGTAGAGATGATACCTTTGGGGCGCTCCAGAACACCAGCAGACCCTTCGCTGCTGTGTGTATGGCTGGTATTATTCCCAGTAACTGGTGTTATTTGTACTGTGTGTCTGTGCCAAATTAGGTCTGTCATGACTCCCTATCCAGAGGAAATTAACCAGCCAAGCCGCTCTTCCTCTTAGCAATTACTTCTACATGAGGACAAGACAATTATTTAGCTACAGTAACACACAAGTCAGTGGAATTGCCCCACAAAGCAAAAATTACAAACATGTGTGTGGTAATATTTCAGTCTATAAAAAAAAGTCACTTTTGGTCACAGCTTTCAATTTTGTTACAATTTTCAGAGCTCTGCCCACTGTATGCTTATCAAGCACTCACTCTCAAGCTATTATCTGCTGAACAGAATTATAGGGGTATATTCAAGGATGCTGCTAAGATTTGTAAACTTAAGTAACCTTAGAACACAGCCGCCAGTGTCTCAGTGTTCTAGGCAAATCACAGTCCACCGCATCTGTGGCTTATGTAAGATTACCACAGAATTTACCATAGAATTTCCTGTACTGTGGAAAATCAGGAATTTCGTGGTATTTATGATGAAAGCCTAAGGGCAGTTGAAGTCTGTCAGTACACAATGTGAAGAAATGGTTGAATGTTTATAAGGTGGAATATGTTATTATATAATAGTAATTGAAAACTGTTGCATTTAACGAAATTATAACATTAAACATAAGACAGACATAAGGGGAAGTCTTACTAAATTGGTTCTTAAGGAGTTTTAATCCAATTTCTTTTGGATTCTGCAGGCTTGATTAATTAAAAACAAATACATTTGACAGATTTTTTTGGAAATGGAAATGCCATCATGTAATGAAATCACAAAATGTAACATTTACTTTAGACATCTTTTTTTTTTTAATAAATGACACTTTTTTTTTAAACTATTTATAGTTATGTTTAATGTTATAGATCATCTGTGAGACAACTACTGTTCTCATGTTTCTTATAGCAGCTACAAACATTATTTTTTCTCACCTGTTTTTAATAACGTTAATAAGAAAAAAAACAACATCATTTGTTACGTTTCTGCGAAACTGGAAGACTTTCCCATAGTGAAAAACATACTAGAGACTTCTTCCATAAATGTTAAATAAACTTCTCCTTACAGAAATCTTCACCATTTAATTTTTCTCTACATTTAACCCTTATTATATTTGAGACGTCTGATAGTTGAGTATGCACAAAACATATTAATTCAGAATGTCCTAAAAAAAAAACTAATCTGAATATTAATCAAATACTATATATGTTCTAACTATAAAATTTAATCTCATTTTCTCTAGAAGAATCCATCCTGCTTGAACCATCTTTGGGAATACCTGGTTTAATCTGCTTTCACTACCATCATGGAATAGAGTTCAGATCCAGCACTGCATTGCATGTGAGCTGTTTTGTCTTTGTATAGTAGACGTGTCTGATCGAGAGTAAGATTAAAGCATTTACTGCCTCTTTAAACACTGCTGTGACACATCTAGAGAGAGGAGAGACTCCACATGCTGATAACACACTGTAACGAGGAGATATCTAAGTAGAGAAGATGACATTGAGATTAAAGTATATGATGTCACATGTGCAGTTCAGGAGGTGATGCTGTGAACTTACTACTGTCTGGGCTCATACTATAGCTGCTAAAAGTTGCTTGAAATGAATTTTAGAAATGATTATGTTGCATCAGAGATGTCTTACATACCATAGGAGAAAGTAAATGTATATAGACTATTGTCCAATGAAAATTTGAATTACATGGCAAACTGTTGTGGGTTTTTTTCTGTTTATAATGTTTGGTTCTCCGAAAAAACAGATTACATTCTAATTGCTAACCCCAACCCTAGATCCTCTTCTGTCTTTAAATATGTGCGTGTATGTGTGATATGACCTTATTAAACCATAATATTTTCATGGTTGAGCTATTAATAGATATTAGTTTTTAGCCTTCCCATCTAATATCAGTACTGATTTGCATGGATAATAATAAACATGTACTACATATACTACCACCCACTGCATCCTCACTCCATCACCCTGTGAATTTTGTTGTTCAGTTTATTCAGGAACAGAGCATTTCGACCTTTCACCCTGCTCACCTATTCTGGCTTGTTGCCCCTGCTAATGACGATGGACCTCCAGACAGATATTCCACCTTTACACACCATCAGAAGTAAAAATAACACTCAGCTGCTGTTTCCCAATGGCTACAAGATAAACCCTGATTCCCTGCTGCTCTGATACAGCGCTAACTGAAGTGACTGACAGATGTACAAACACACACTGCCTGTGCACTTCCTTCAGAAACAGGAGGCATGCAGCAGTCTTATGCTTAGCCTTAGGACTCAGATGGGATACATGCTGAGAATTTATGGAAGACAAAATTCATTTTGAATTTTTCTATCTAATGAGAAGTCTGTTTGAATTCAGTTTGCACATTTGGTTCACATTCAATTTTTACATTTTGTAAACTTAATACAAATGATTGGAGATCATTAGCCTAGAGTAACTATACCACATAAATCAATAGCAATTCCCTTGAAAGTTAAATCTTGCAAAGTAACAACGTAGTCACGGAATGATAGATGGGAAACAGGGAAATAATTTATTTTCTTAATATTAAACCTAATAGTTTCAGTATGTCTGCAGAGTGTCTAGGGTTGAACTGATTTTTTTTTTCTTTTTTCTTTTTTTTTTTTTTACATTTTCAACCATGGTTTATAATAAATAAATAAATAAATAAATAAATAAATAAATAAATAAATAAATAAAAATTGTATGTTACAAATTCTGTTGAAGACCTGCCACGTTTGACATCTTTCAAAGATCTCAAAAACGCCTCTCACATTAAAACCTGTGATTATATGATCGAAGGAAGATTTCCACTTAAAAATCATACACACTGCCTATACACGTGTACGACAGAATGCTTTGAAGATTTACTGCTGGAATTTCCCCTATTTTAATTCCCTGTTATTTTCTCCACCTGGGTTAGAAACGTTCCCTGTCAGCTTTCAGGAAGCTTAAAGGAAATTGGTCTTGGATGCACCAAAGTCTACTCCAATCACACTTCAAATGAAAAAAGAAAGACAGAAAAGGAGGGAAGAGGGATAGCAAGAGTACATGGGATAGCAAGAGTAAGCTTTAAATTAAAATGAGTTATTGATTTCAGAACACTAAAAGCTTATTGTAAATCTTTGCTCGCTGTAAAGAGAATTGCCAGTCAGTGAGAGTAACCTGGTGATTGATGATATGCTTCAATTCATCTGAGGTCATAAAGATGATTGGTTTTTGCTTAAACGCCATCTCAGGGGAAATGCCACTAAAACACTAAGAATAGTGAACATGGTTCATTGTAGAGATCATTTTGAATATATTTAAGTCTGAAAGTTTGCTTAACCAGTATATTTTTTTAATTAGATTTAACTTTAATTCATTTGTTTTTAATTACTGTTACAAAGTACATAAATAATAATGCGTTTAACCTAAGAAGACCTTCTGACAATTTAACAGACAAATAAACGGTGTGTTCATTATTAAATGATGAATTTTAATCATCCAATCCAAAAAAATATGTTTATTTTGAATTCTATGCTTCAGGCACCAAAATGCTTAGTCAGCAGCAGCAATGCCTGAGATAGTGGCACCAAAGGAGAATCCCAGGCTCAATTTATATAAAATTGAAATGTATGTGCAAATTATGAGTGCATATCTCAGCATTTCATGACATAGCATCCAGCCTAGCTGAGATATTTACACTAGCTAGCCAGATCTTGTGATGTTTTACAGTATAAAGGTGTGTATTTGAACTTGAGATTCAGTCACGTTAAATATAATCAGTAATAAGTACTGATACAGCCAATAGGTGACCTCCAGAATAAAATCGTCTTTGTTAAATAGCTAACTATGTAGCTAGAATCATGTATCAATTAACTTGAAGAAGCTAGCAAGCTAGTTATTGAACTTAGTAAGCTACACAAGCAGCATATTAGTTTTGGATTAGTTGTGTCAAATTGTAGACATTTGAAAAAATGTCATATGTGAATTAATTACACAAGTAGATTTTTATCAAATGATCTATTTGCTTACTCTTACTTAAGTAATTGTCTACACTGTGATCACTACATTGAAGTATTAGTAAAGTAGCAGTACTTTTACTCAAGTCTGAGTTTTCCACTCTTTCCACCACAGCTAGTGAGACAGTAGGAGACCTAAAGAGAAACATGGATTAAACAAACCCTTAAAATTGTGCATTCAAGTGGTCTGAATGAACATCTTTTCTCAGAAGAAAAGAAAAAACAGCCTGAATATTCCCTATCACTCTGCCTTGCTGTGGGAGAACAGACAGATGGAAGTCTCATCAGTGTCAAAGATGATTACTCTGTTTTCATTACAGCCTTTTGTGAAGTGTTTGAATGAAGTGTCCCGACCCAAAATGAATGCCACATGAACAAGGGTGGAGATAATGTGTGGGCTGACAGGACAATGGGAAACTGAAGGACAGGGAAGATTTGGCTGAACTGGAGGAGCAGATCTGAGATCTAATGAGAAGATGAAGGAGAAGAAGTGATGGAATGACCTTCATGCACCTGTATTCACTGGTTAAGTTTATAAGGGAAGAGCCACAGTAAAGGCTGATCATAATATCTAATTCAGGACACATATTTGCTTCAAGCACAAAGTCATCCTTAAATCCATATGTATAGCTTCACTGTCTGTTCTAGTGATGGCACTGCCAATGATGTTTATAGCAAACTCTTAATCTCTATCTCCCTTTCTCTCAATATCTCTGACTTCTTTTTTCTCGCCATGAAGTTGTCTCCATGACGACCGCTTAGCTCCCATGTTTGAAAGGAAGTGATGGGTTTATTGGGTAAATAGACCTCTTTTAGCACTCAGGAGACATGCCAAGAAAAGAAGAGGGGGTGGTGTGATAGCAGAGATAGAAACAGAGAGATCTGCTGGATGTGTCCTTGTGCCATTGAAAGTGTACGAGGTCAGAGCTACAGCCTCAACTCAGCAGTATTCAATGTACTTTAATTAATTACCTACAGCATTGGCAGGAAGCAACATAGATTTATTGTCACAGCAGAGATCCTCCTCTTTTCATTTAACAACCAAGACTGGAAATTAGGATTCCCAAACATCACATCAACTGTTTCATTAATTACATCACAATTACAGCCAACTTTCATATTTAATAGATAAAATGATTTGCAATGTAAATGTTGTGAAAATGCATTTGTGATACACAATGCATTTCTACTCAGCACATTCGAAAAGAGTGGCTATTTGAGTTTTCTTAGACTTCCTGTCTGTTCAAACAAGTCTGGCCAATTTCCTCTGACCTCTCTAATCAACAAGGACATTTTGTACCACTCTGTGTAAACTAAAGACTGTTGTGTATGAAAATCTCAGGAGATCAGTAGTTCCTGAAATACCGGTATTGTAAACACAAAGCATGTACAGCATCCTTAGTAACTGCTTGGTCAGGTATGTGGTGGTTTAAAATGTGTTTGTACATTATACTGTGAAATAGAACCAATTGAATTAGTTAGAAAATATTCTGGGAGGATCCAAAGACCAACAGTTAAATACATGAGATTAAAAAAAACAGTCCTGTGCACATCTCTAGTTGTGGACCAACTATGAATCCGAGTGATGTAGCTGAGGTTGAGTAACTGTCAGAGCTAAAAACAAACCGAAAAAAGCTTGTCTTGTTTAGGCCATGCTTATTTTGGTTTTAAATCAGAACACAGTTAGGGATATTTGGGTAATGGCATTACCTTTCACCGCATATACCATAGTTAAAAACACATAGCTTTTGTTAAACTAAAATTCCTCAATCTGCTGACTTTTAAGTAAATGACTGAACAAAATCATTTGAAGCCATCAGGAGCATAGATATGCTTTTATTTGACTTAAAGCTTGGTTTAAAATTACACTGCAGACAGTGGCGGGGTGCTAGCAATTATGGTTTCAACCTACATGCAACCTGAGCTGACTTTTGGTTGTTAGAATATCAGTTTAAAGTTATCAGGTTTACAACAAAGCACAGGCCTTAATGCTACCAGCTACCATCTGTACCACTGCCAAAAGTTCTGTAAAATAACACCAAGGGTGCAGCATGTGGTATAACACCGCAATGCAATGTTTCAGTTTAGCACACCGTTAATGATGATAAGCCAGTTAAAGTTGAGGCTTTATACAAATACCTTTTGTTCTATTCAAAATCAAATGCTCACTATAAATGTGGGTGATGTTAAATGGTGGTTAATAACCTTGTTTCTGGCACAGCAGGACAATTCTATTTGAACTATTATCAATACATGTTAGAAACTGGTTCCTCTTAAGTAGCTTAAACATATACTGAAAGCTCTGGAGAGCTTTTGGCAGCTCAGTGTTTAAATTTTGTGAAAAGTAAATGTTCAACGACGCCGTGGTACATCCAGAGACATTTATTTATACAAGGTAATGCAAGAAACTCGAACTCTGTCATAACATCGTGACATCACTTAAAACAGAGTCCCACTCTGCACAACCAGGTGGAAGTGTTTTGAAATAATGTTTGGAAAAGATTTAAACTAATTTTCAGTTCAGCTCTTGGAGATTCAAAACCCACCCCCAATCTACCCTCCATCAGTGGGGTGGAAGAAAGCATGATCGAGATGAATTCAGTATTCTGAAAGGAATCCAGCTTCATGATATAATTCCCTACAAAATACCAGAGTACAGATGCAAGCTGACTGTCAGTCCAGGAATGTAGCATTGGCGTGCTTTGAAGGATTTGGGCCAAACGATTTTCATGCCTCAAAATTGGATGGTTTGTCTTTAGGAGGAACTTTCTAATCTTTGAAGAACCATGTGTTAACCGAAAACACTGGAGAGGTTGCGGAACTCCTGTGGTTATATCCAACCTCAGAGTTATGTTTGTATGAGTTTAAACTGAAAATGTTTACCACTGAGTTTCTAATGTGGCGTTCCACCCAGGCAACTCCACCCAAAGACTTAAAACCTCTCTAATCATAGATACTTGAAATTAAGATGTTGAAATTCCACAACAATTGATCAACACATAGTGCTTGATTGTGCCTGTTTTAACTCTCATACTACACTGATTACTGTAACATTTGTACAAATTAGAACAAGCAAGAGTGATTTTATTCTGTTTTATACAAATAATGGTGTGTGGGGGGGCCTATGACCATTAACCCAATATTTGAACCTAACCTTAAGATGTAACAGCCATTCATATGATTATGTGAACGAATTATTTGATGAATTTGCAATTTTGTCCTTGTAAATAAGATTGCTATTTCTTCTGCTTTTGATATGTTTCCTTAAAAGATTCCACAGAGTTGTAGCTAGCCTGCCATATGTTTATGCTTTGATCAAAATCTAGGATGATTGAGCAATGAATTCCTTCCATTATGGCATTTGATTGTTGAGAGATTTGTCCAATCCAAAGTTATTAGAAGTTAGAAGTTTTCAAATATTTGTTATTTCTTTCTTGGCCAAAAAATTCAAAAAGAGATTATGTCTGAGATTATTCTGATGAAACCAAGTTGCCTAACCTATCCTCAACATATTAACATATTTGTATCTCAACACAACACCCTATAAGACTTATCCAGGATTATTGTCCTAGGACCTAATTGCAATTGCAATAAAAAACAATTGGAATCGACAGGCATAATATCTGTAATGGTAATACAGCAACTGGTGCCATGAAAGGTGCTATCCAATTACGTTTAACATAAAAACAGCAATCAGATGGTAAACGGAACTGCAATCAAAGATCAGACGTGAAGGAAATTGTAAAACAGAAAATCAGCACTAAAAAAATAGAGACGCTGTACGAACGTCTAATTAATCTAAATTAGGCCCAAAGACATGTTGCCACAGTTTCTTGTCAGGTCTCTTACAGCAAACATTTGCACTCTGCAGCTGCTGACAGATTACAGCAAAGCTGACTGAAATTACCTCCCTGTTTTCAATCAGACTATAATTTAAGACATATTAATATCTCAAGGGTGAAACCCATGAGATCTAACCACACGGCTTCCTCCTGTAAGTGCCTCCAAGGTCTGTGAATCCCTCAGCGCATGCCACAGGATTTTGGCTGCTCACACTAGCAACAGATTGACAACCTCTTCAAAAGCCAAATGTATTTCATTCTGTAATGATAGGATGCCTGCTGAACACACTTCCCTGCTTTGGCAAAGCGCGATTTATCAGTTCAGGCATGCAGAGAGCAGAGCGATGGAACGGGTGAGAAATGGAGTGTGAAGTAAACAGTAAAAGATAGACTGTTTTGCATAGAGAGAAAGAGAGTGTTGCTGTCAGCGGCTGATAAAAGGGAGTCAAATGGAGGTAAGAGATATAAAGAGAATAGTTTCATCAGAATAGGCGGGACAAAAAGCATTCTTTTGAGCATGTCAGTCACCTAGCTATGACTCACAAGTATTTAATTCTACTGCTTCATCATGGTATCATCCACCATGTTGTAAAATGAAGATCAGACCTCAGAAAGGCTTCCAATTTCCAGTGTTTAAATGGTTGAAGTGCAAAAAAAAAAGATTTACTAAGTATCTCCAGTCCACACATCATCTTCTCAAGCATGACCATTTTTGCACGGTGGATTTTTATACAACATTCTTTCCACAGATCAAAGTGTGGGAGTTACACACACATAGAGGATTCCCTAATGGTAGACTATGAAGCTATCTACAAAGAGTGCCCTCATCTTATACTATAAACAGCAAAGATAGACACCAGCATAACAAAGCAAGGGGCTGATGCTCTGTCAATGAACCTCTAGGGTTTAAAGAAAGCCACATTGTAGAAACTCAACCACCATGCTATAGAGCGAAAACAACAATAAAGGACAAGACTTGACATTTTTATGGGAGTCGAAGAAGTTATGTATAAATGAATTACTCTGGAATGAGAAATATTCAGAAAGGAAAAGAGCATCATTTATGAAATGAGCATTTGGAGTGAAATTGATGCTATAGTATGTCCTGATATCAGGACAAACTATGCAAAATCCCAGGACATGTTTAAATGAAAAATGTTCACATGTAATGCTTTTTTTCTCATCTTGCTTATTTAAGATTCAAGATTTAATATTTATAAGCACTGAAGAAAGGGTTGGGCATATGTTCCACCATCCATGTACATACAGTATATGCAGTAAATGTACATACAATTTATAAAGAAATTGGTTGTATGCATTTAAATTATTTAATTGACTTGCACATAATGGCTCTTGAATACTTAGGGCATGTAATAAAAACTTATATAAAAGTCTAACAAACTGCATGGTGAAAAATAATGAATTAAAGATATTAATCAATAAATTCATTAATAATAGTGAACACAGTGGATAATCATATCAGTGGCTATATATCTCATATCAAGGTCATGCCAAAATACACCATGCAGTAGAGCACCATATATTCCACTGGAAATAATAAAGTATAAACCAATGCAACAAAGCATAAAGGCATTTGAATCATTATTCAAGTGATAAGTAATGACATACAAGAAATCTGGAAGGCCATAAACCATTACTGTCTAATTTATAATTTGTTTCCTTTTAATTAATGTAGCTCATTCTTTTCTGAAGCGTAGTTCACTCTAGATCTAATGAATCTAATGAGGGATTATCTGAGAAATGTGCAATGACAGGATGTTAGAAAAGCCGTGTAAATTATGCACCCTGTTAATTTGTTCAGCCTACATAAAGAAGAGTGGAAGCCATGCATTAAAACCCACTCACTCGCATCATTAGACCCCCTTAAGCAGGGACACACTCATGGGATTATACCCTAATCCAAATTAGCAGTTACAGTTAATGTAGGTTAATGTTTATTAAATAATAATATAATGTTTTATTATACACCTGTTGCCTCCTTATCCCTTACCTTTATGGGACAGCCGTAATCTCGGATAGTTCTTCAATCCGTGTACAGAAGACTCTCTCCACAGTGCCACACAAAGTACAAGGGTCCAGATCCATGCCGCCATCCTGACACTCACACACTGTATACACAATCCTGTTGAAACGTCCCTCAGTGCCTACCATCCAGGACAAGGAGCATCCATCATCCAGCGCAGAGATGACAGCCCCGGTTCTGGCTTGCATGCAGTCACTGTTTCATCAGTCATTAATCCTTGGGTGTGGAAGTATCTGTGTTATGTCCGTAGTATTCAGGGGTGTTTTGTATGTGCAAAGCTTTCTGTATGTGTTTCCAGGGCGCAGCCGGTGTTCTTCTATAGAAAGCGCAGTGCTGTGACTCAACGCTGGCTGCCTGCCCTGTCAGTCTCCACCACAGCAGGCGCATTCCACAACCTCAAACGTGCTGGGTGTGGGTGTGCACGCATGAGTGTGTGTCAGTCAAGGTCTGTGCTGATTTTGGAGCGCTCGAGGTGTACTGCTCACTTGTCTTACTAAGGAGAAGAAGGCTTGTCTTTTGCCTCCACCTTCTCTCTCTTTCTCTCTCCTCCTCCTCCGCAGCTCTGTATCTCTTCCAGCTCAGTGAAATACTGCCTCTCCACGTGCCACTCAGTGATCCTCCCCTACTGACTGCTCCACTCCCCTGCTGCTATCATGGACTCTAGCCAAGCCCTCTCTCTCTTTCTCTCTCTCTCTCTTCTCCTTCCCTCCTCCCCCTACCTCTCTCTGTCTCTCTATTCAGTCATTGTCTCTAAGCTGCTGTTTTTCTCTCCTCACCCATACTTCATGTGTCACCTGTTCCTCATATATGTTATTTTCTTTGCTTTACTTTTCTTTTTGTCTGTTATACATTGTTAATACCTCTCCACTTTTTCCATCCCTGTCTCCATGTCTAGAAAGTTAAATGTTGCCACCCAATTTGCTGGTATTTTGCATAACAATACCCTGTCATCTTCTTCTGGCAATAAAAAACATCTTTAATGCCATAGCCCGAGCCTGAACCTGAATCCCACTGTGGAACTGTTAAAATTGCTCTTTCGGTTGATGCCCCATCAAGGCACTAACACTTAAAAGTAATGTGTTGCAGCTCGAGGGCCAATCATTCCCAAACAAACTTTCAGCACTGTAGGGTTTCTGTTCCCTGGTGAATTGAGGTCACATAAAGAGTCATCTCTTCCATCTGGTACTGTGCTTGTTGTTATGCTGCTCAATGCCATATTCATTAGACAGACTTCTTCTCTTCTCTTCTCTTCTCTTCTCTTCTCTTCTCTTCTCTTCTCTTCTCTTCTCTTCTCTTCTCTTCTCTTCTCTTCTCTTCTCTTCTCTTCTCTTCTCTTCTCTTCTCTTCTCTTCTCTTCTCTTCTCTTCTCCATTATAATAACTGGTTCTTCCTGGTCAGCATTACAGCATATATGCTCCTATTCCAGGAATTCTGGACACAAGGACAGCCTGGATTTGATGCCAATGCATTGCAGGGTGCACGCACACACACACACACACACACACACACACACACACACACACACACACACACACGTGTGAAACCACACAGGCAGTAACCCGAGCTGAGTTGGGATGCTGTAGCTGTGAAGTTCACAAAAATGGCATCAAGTGAAATATATTTAATAGGCTTAGAATGGATTTATCATTATCTCAAAAATAATATTATATAACTTTGGCTATATTCATTATGTGAAATATTTTATTTGGTATTTTTGGGTCTTTTTAGTTATCTAATCTAATATTTATGTTTAGGAGAAGAAATATATTGTTAAATAGTTTTTGTTTTTATTGTTAAGCTTTTTTTCTTTTTTCAACTTTCAACTTAAAAATGTAATTGTTTTATATAACTTTGGTATAGATTACTCCTCTCCTCTCCTCTCCTCTCCTCTCCTCTCCTCTCCTCTCCTCTCCTCTCCTCTCCTCTCCTCTCCTCTTTGCATTTCTTCTGGTCCTGCCTAGTCTGCTCACATCTTTGTTCTCGGCCTTAAGAGATTTGAGTCTCATCTCTGAAAGGCAGAGTCTGTGCCCGAGGCATCAACGGTGTATAGGGAGCAGCTTTTCACACACACACACACACACACACACACACACACACACACACACCACACACCGCACACACACACACACACACACACACACACACACACACACACACACACACACACACACACACACCATGAGACACCAGCATGTGGCCACAGATGTAGCACAGAGAAATAATTCACTCTACCACCTTTAAGTCTCATTGGAGTGTCATTTGATACAGTACTCATATGAGTGAACAGCCTGTCAGAAAGCTATGGTGACAGAACAGTACTGAACTATTTCATAAAGTGATAACATTAAATTGTTATTGAGGTTTGATATGATCTTATGGTAATTCTGTTAATAAACTGGCAGACCCACTTTGCCTGTAGAAATGATGTCATGCCTTTTAAACTTTAAATATGATTAGAATTGTGTTCCAGGATCCTTGGACTAGTACAGACATTCCGTAAATTTGTGTCTACATATTTTCCCAGTTACACATTTTTCCAGTAACTGAGTAATGTTAATAACGGAATAGGTCATAATAATTGTTTAATAATATACTGAGATTAAAAACTTTAAAATTGTAACCTTTAAGGGTGTAACCTAAACATATCATGTATTTACTCACTAATGCACCAACGTGTCTGTCCTCTTCTGTTCGTTTTTGTGCTATCGGCTATACATCTTTGGTGAGACTCTGTAAACCCCAAGCACGCTCTCAATCCGTGTATAAACATTCAGAGACGCATAACCTATAACCTGCCTCTGTAGGTAAAAGCTCCCATCAGTCCAAAAAAAGTTTATACTAGACTGAAGGACAAAAGGATCCAGACCCCTGCATGTGTCCTCTTCGTGGTAGCAAAACTATCACTCATTTTCTACACCTGCAATCCCCCACAGCTTTGTGTAACCCACATACAACTGTTACTCTCTTCCTCTAAGAAAAGGCAATACCAAGGGGAAGTCTGGTTTAGAAATCTTTATAAATAGTTATTTTAATAAAGCATTACTCCTAAATACAGGGTGTAATTCTAGCCATAATCTAACACACCTGGCTATGATATTAAAAATGTTATGAAAAATTTAATGCAAATAAATGAACCTTTCCAGACTGTCAAGAAAAAAGTACTGTAGCTGTGATACTAATTGACTGTGCTTTGCTAAACTGTAAGATGTAAGATTATTAAGTATGTTATAAAACATCACAGGGTGTGCCGTTAAAGGAAAACACATAAAAAAGAAGTAATGTGAAAACTGAGATAATTATTTTTCAATGACGGCACATCCCAAAGTGTTTTATAACTCATTCATTTACAGTAGTACATGTTGTACTTAATTTTGTCTGATTATAGTCAAATTTTCAGCATGTCTGCAAACCAAGTTCCTGTTATTTCTCATGTTATTGCAGCTACAAACAGTCATTCTCTCAATAGCCTCCTTGAAATTAATACTAAAATACAGCTTGTCATGTTATCAAGAAACCAGTGTCCTGTGTCAATACATTACAATTACAGCTTGACTGTTACGGAGGTCAAGACTTAATCAACAAACTTACGCTTGTTTAATGAGATGATTTCAACATGCAACTCCTTGGAAGAAGAAGAAGAAGAAGAAGAAGAAGAAGAAGAAGAAGAAGAAGAAGAAGAAGAAAAGGTTCAGCCATGATGCAGCACAACTGGAGCAGTAAGGGTTAATTGCCTTGCTGGGGCTTGAAATGTTGTTGTTGTTGTTGTTACTTATAAGTATGTAACTATAAGACATTGAGAGAATCTGAACATGGCTCGAAAATCTTGTTTCACAAATGAAAATGAAAGCATGAAACAAAGAGTATTTTGTAACTGAAAAACAGAACTCTTCCATAACAGGATGCTTAATTTATGCTCCAGCGAACAAAGTGAGCTCCATGAAAACATGTTTTGCCAAGGTTGACATGGACATGGAGTCCTGACCTCAATCTCACTAAACAACTTTTGGGATGAATTTGAATGCTGACTAGACCCCAGACCTCCTAATACAACGTCTCACTACTGCTTTTGTTACTGAATGGACACAAATCCCCAAATCTACACTCCAATATCTAGTGCAAAGCTTCATAGTGTGGGTGTGTGTGATGGTCAAGTGACCACAAATCTTTGGCCTTATACATTTACGGCTTATTGCAGACACCCGTATCAAGAGCAACTTAAATTTATATACAACTAAGCAATGGAGGGTTAAGGGCCTTGCTCAAGGGCCCAGCAGTACCGATTAAAGGTCCAATTCCTTAACCACTAAGCTACCACATCCTGAGCTTATACTATACCATATACTCTAAATTATTACCAGTAAATGATTAGAAATAAAAATACAGCTACCAGGTCTAGCTTGATAAGGCTATTATTTTATTAAATTATCCTTGAATAAACCTTATTTAAAACCAATTGAATTAAACAGTATTTGTTGGAACCAGTGTAGGAACACTATTTTAGGGACAAAACTTTTGGTTCTTCTTGAGGCAAACCAATTGATTTTTTTTTTCTTTTCTCAGGCCTGAATCTGATATTAGATTCATTTGGCTTAAATTTGAACGGGATCAGCATAATTTTTAATCAAGTCATGCAATTCTCCCCAGCATGCACGTATATATACTATATATCTTATATATATATATATATATATATATATATTCTATATTTCTATCAAACCACATAGCTTGATAGTTGTTATGTCTGTATTCAAACTACTTGAATAGGCCAAATGCAACATAATCCCCATCTGCAGGATGTCTGCTCCCCTAACCCTTCATTACCACTCTAATAACACCCCTAATAACAGTGATCCTACACACAGGCATCCTTAAGTCTCCAGCTGGAAGATCGACACACAGTGAGTGAGGCAGAGATGAGATAAAAAGGTGTAGAAGGGCTAAGGAAAACATAAACACAATTCTGTTTCGGGTTATCCAGCCTCGATAATGTCGAGAAGGTGCAGAATGGACAAAGTATTTGAGTTGCGTGTAATTTCAAGAAGAAATTATAAACCATCACGCTTTGAAGTGGAGTTCAGTGAAATCTATAATTCTGTTCATCTGGTATAGTGTCCTGATTAAGAACAGACCAAACATAAAAATAAGAATTGGAATGGGAATGTCAGCATGCTAGTCATTCCTTAAGATAAGCGGTCCGAACACTTGCCTGTTTTTGTTAGGATTCCTTTCTCTTCTTCTTCTAATGCAATGCTAAAGTAACATGGACAGCTGAGACAAGACGATTTGACAGAAAGATACAGTATCCCTCTGCTACTCATTCAAGTAAGTAGCCTAGATGTGCCTGATGATGGCACTGGAGTTGAGTTTGCTTATGTTTAGTTTGCTTTTTGTATTGTAATTTAAAGCTTTTCAGTAGCTTTGGCTGAACAAAAAAGTCCCCAGCGCTATAAAGCTTTGCATACATGTATTTTTTTTTTCAATATAATATACAAAAGCTCCTTCATAGTCCCAGATTATCTGATGTAAAGTTCCTTTTATCTTACCAATTCAATTTGTCTGGAAGACATTATTTACTGAAGTTATTTCTTGTGAAAGATCTAGTTTTCATAACACCTCATTCACATTGTTATGCACATGTATTTTGCACTTATAAATGAAATGAAATGGCATTATTGTTTTAAATATGAATTAAAAAATGTATTGGAACATTATTCTTAATGAACATGTATTTTAACATTTCAAAAACTGTTATTAAAAAAAGACTTCTCTGATAAAATTGACATTTTGCATGATCTTTTTACCATAAAAAAGACTTTTACTGTTAAGGATGGACAGTTAGGAACTTTAAAAATATGTTAATTTAAAGCAAATGAACACACACAGACACACACAAAATGTTTTCATGTGTTAAAAATTGTGTTTCATGTATTTTTTTTTATTATTATTTGTTTCATTTATTTAACCATATGGTAATCGATGTAACTACAAATGGTTTGAAAAAAAAAGTACAGTGACTCAAAGACATAATCTGAGGACTTCCAAAAGTAAATAATTATATAGAAGGAGGCAAACCTTTTCAAAGTTTGGCTTTAACTTGTCAGTCAGTGTGGGTGGGATATGTCTGTCAGGGATTTACTGACTGTGACCAGATTTCACGTATTTGTACATACAGAACATCTGAGTATAAATTTATTTTAAATTAACCTTAGGGTAACTACAATATCTGACAATTTGTTCATGATGTGTATAAATATTTTTTTTTACTCCATCTGATATTGAGCTGTAATATGCACCAGTGTAATGCCAACTCTAGGTCTCAGCCCTGTCAACCTTCAATCTTTCATCACCTATCAATCATCTCAGACTCTCTTTTTCTTTCTCTCCCTCAACTTCCTCTAGACTATTTCAGGCTAGACAGTCCCATGCTTCATCCACGAAAAACAGCCACAGCTAGCGTGCATGTCTGCATGTCTGTCTGACTGCAAAAGATTTTTAGGTTTGATTCAGTGTTAATATCTTTGATTTGTTTAAATTTTGCGTTGTCTGGCGCTGGCTCTTTCATGCTTCTGTATAGCAGAGAAAATATTTTCTTTCATGTTAATGCTATGAAAACATCCTTGGTAGGCTGAGAGGCCCAGACCACAGCATTAGGAGGAGGAAGCTGGCTGAGAGAAGCACACAATTCATGATGAGGTCTTGGGGAGTGGAGATGGCTGTAGCAATGGGGGGCTCCTCTGTGATGTCTACATCCCTTCACTCTCAACAAAAGCACTGTTCATTCTCTGATGGACTGCTTCTCAGCTTTCCGCCTGCCCAGTACGATGCACACCTCCAGTTTACTCAGCTGTCTGTCATATGGCTGTGGTTATAGTGTGCACATACCCACACAGGCAGTATTTATTGAGTTGTACAGATGTTAGGTGTTTGTTTGGTTTGTTAAGGTCCAGCATATGAGGTGACCATGTTTACGCCCGAGGGGGGGAAACGAGCGGTCCAGTAATGAGATTGATCATCAATAATCAGGCATCTACAGTAAAGTCAACTAACTGAACATGACGATCACTTGTAAGACTCAGGTTTTCTGTCACAGTTCATTCTAAACACTGGTGAAGTTAATTATCAGCGCTGATTTTATTATGGAATACCCAAACCACACATGCTGCACAACACCCCAATTTAATGGGATGTCAAATACTTTAAAACATGCCACCCACAGCTGTGCAATTTGACCGGGGTTAAATCAGGCTCATGAGGAGAACACTCGGGAGGAGTGGATGTGCAGGATCATCCATTTTCATGCCAAGTTTGACCAGGCAGAGCGATTTAAGGGCCTCCTGTGCACTGCCTCCACACTACACTTCACTCAGAATGAAGTGCAACTTTCCACCCGATGTAGAAACAAAGCCTCGCTCAGTAGGACCACAGTAAAGGGAGGGAGATTAGCAAGGGCAATGGTTTCACCTAAATCCTATTTGACTGAGGCGGCTCTCATATGTCTAGATGATTTGAATGAAGAGCTTGTTAGCCCCTACAGGACTCTTTGTAGTGTTGATTCACACGCCGTCGATCGGGTGTCGAACTCTCGAGCGTCCAAGGTCTAAACCTCAACACTTTTTAATCAATGAGATGCTGTTTTTTGAATTTGTGCTAAGTGGTCCATATCGCTGCTGAGATAACCATCACTGTGCTATGCAAAAACATTGACTTACCGTAACTGAGATTTCTGTATTTCTTGGCCACAGTAATTCAAAGTATGATAAGTGGTATATGATAGCTAAGATAGATTAGGAATAATCTTTTGAACTTGCTTTAGTTAGGCATGGAGACATGAGAACAGAGAAGCACCATCAAAACCTAAAGAAAAGATGGTCGTGATAATAGATTAGGGCTTCACGATGCATTATATGCATTCACGATTTGTGATATGTCATAGTGAGTTCATGGCAAAGACGCTAAACAAAAAATAATTAATTCAAAATCGAGCAAACAAATAAAAAAATTAAACATCTCTTATATGTGCTTTTGAATAATTTCTTAATTTCTTAACTTTCCACATCTGCTTTTAGTTTTTAATCTCCAAAGGAATTTTGGGGAGGAAAAAGTATGCTAGCTGGCTCGACTCTCACAGATAGACTGCATATATTTACAATCTGGATTAGAAAGAAATCAACCTGATCTTTGCTTTTTATTACAATTTTTATTACTATGTATTCTTGTGACTAACACTGCTGCTTCAAAACAAGTCCAAAACAATCCACCTTAAAGCCATTGGTAATTGTGAATAATCTGATGTGAATGCTTAAAAAGAAACCAAAACTTTAATGTTTTGTTATCTTTAATACACAAAGGAACTTGTTATTTATATCAGCCATACCTGATATTTAGTAGAGCAACATGTTGTGATAAATATACTTCTTTTCCATTAAAAAAAAAAAACGTACTTGTTAAGACTGTCATATATAACAGTCAAGGTTATATATGACAGTCTGCGGATCTGTATGGGTCTAATAATGCCTTGAAGTTCAAATCTATTATGTACCTCAAGCCACATGTGCCAAGTATCTGATAAACGTCTAATCTAAAACGCCTGATATCAATCATATTTTGCTTCCCCCTCTCTATATTTAAAGCACATGCTATCTTTTAACAATGCCTGCTGATAACCTGAATGAAACCACATGCTGTGTCGGGATGAAGGGGTTGCTCTGAATGACTGTCATCTTCATGTACTTAAAAACATTTCATGCTTGGGATTGTGAGTGCTGTTGATGAATATGCAAAGGTGTAAGCATGATGAATATGAACAGCCTGGTATTTCCTTTGAAAGAATCAAAGTAGTTTTATTGGGAGTTTTTTTATTGACCTGTCATTCACCTTTTAACATTTTACTTAGCACAAATAGCTTAATTACAGTGAGAAATACCACAGAAAAAATCAAAAGGTCATTATTTCCTACTGAAAGGCAATTATTTAATGGGAGAGTCAAGGATCATGTCATTTGTTCCTGCTTTTAACATTTAAGTCTCAGTGTTCCTGCATTTAACATTTAAACATGACGTAATATGTTCTTCCACTTGTAGACTGTTAGAGTGAATGTGAAACTTCCTGAAGCCCTAAGCTCTGCTTTGTATTTTTTCTGTTAAGGTATGTATCCTGTTCTTTGTCTGATTTCTTTGTGCATCATATCTGTCCTTAATACCCTGTACCTCTAGAGATCAAAATAATACTAATCAGTAAATGGAAGTAAATTCTATGTCATACAGACATCCTAGAAAGAGTCCATGTTTGATTCCGTGATGTATGTTTTACAAGCATGGTCCGTGCGTGTGTGTGTGCATGTATCTGACAGTGAATCCAGGTGTGTTTGTGTTCACTCATGCATCACTGCACACACAAATATCAACTCTCGACTAAAGGGAGTTTTCCCTGGACCCTGAGGGGTTAAAAGAATGCCCAACATGCACATACATATACACTAACACGCACATGAATGCTGCAATTCCTAATGGTGACCTGTCGAGTGTCAATCTGAAAGCAGCTGGCAAAGAAGGTGAAGAAATTGACCGCACCTTTCCAGAATATCCCGCTCACAAAGACTGAATTAACCAACTAGTGACCTACAGATTGACCTGAGTTGTTAGATGTTTTTTTATAAAATGCTATCATAATATTTCTTATTCTGAGAAACTGAGGAGAACAGAATATTTTTGGGTGGCTGGGCAGATGGGAGCATTGGCTGTGGTAAAGTATATCAATGCCATGGAAAGGGGTGCAATCAGCAGCAATGCTAAATGTTCTGCTGACAAAGCATATTGAAAATTGGCCATTTCAGCAGTATGGAGTTATTAACAGAGCTGAATTTCTAAAATGGTGCCAACTTTAAGTGATTAAAGGGATGAGCACCGAATGAGAGCTGGCTTGTTTTGAACAGGAGGATGGTACCTTGTGATATAATAACATGCAAGTTGTGCCAGTGTCAAAAATGTTTTATTAAAATCTCAGTGGGACTGCTGTTGATGGCAGTGGATTACACAAAATACACACAAAAAACTAATGGATAGAAAAATATATGCTTATCACTCAATATTTCTGTTTATGCGACTCCATATTCTGCACAAACATGGCTTGATGGTAAGTAAATGGTAATTTTTCTTCATCATTGAACAAGGAGGTTGAGACCAGTCTCTGTGTTTTACCTTTCAATATGAAAACCCCAAATAAGCCTTGCAGGAGCTGAAGGACAAGACAGTAAATGACTTTAAATGGCTTTGAATATCCTGGAGAGTCCTAGAGTCCAGCCTAAACGCTGCTGACCAAAACAGTTTATCCATCAGCATGAAATTAGACTGAGCTTGAACACTTTTGTAAGGACACACACACACACACACACACACACGTAGGTTTAAACATTTTTTTGTTCAAAGATATCCTTCCATAAAGTATTAAATTGTTCATTTATGTAACTCAGTTACACTACATCTAAATTTTATTGGGTCTTGGTTTTATGCAGACTTATCCAATTTACAACATTTAATCTTTTTTTTTTTCTGTCCCTGTGATGGAATCTTTAAAATGTCCATGTAGAACCCTAAAAGAGACAATTGCCCTTTCAAATGCTCCAAGGAGAGACTTCTATAGAAGCAAAAGTACCCCTAACTACACAAAGCTTCTTATAACCCTTTTTTTTTTCAAAATATTTTCAATATTTTCTCACAATGGCTTTCATAAAAATGAGGGAAAAGTGGGGTTTTCCAAATTACTAGTGAGCATTTTGAAAACAGGGGTGACTTTATGCCCAGTATAAATGTTTGGACAGTGCCAAATGTTACTCTTTGTAGTTTTACCATAATGACCTCAGACCACATACCATGTCCAGAGCCATTTGGCAGAAAATTTCAGTTGTCATGATGATTCCATGTGGAATATTTTTAAACTCCTATCATGGCATGTGTGTGACCACACAAATGAAACCTTCAGCCACTAGCATAGGGTCTTTCTGACTTCCTCACTGAAATCACTGCAATGAAAATAGCCCTGCACATTAGCAGACCTTGAGCCATGCTGGGATACAACTTCATGGAGTGACAGGTCAGTAGTAAGTGGGAGGAGGGTGGCACATAAGTGTGCACAATCTGTCTGTTAAAATTAGGATAAGGCTTAGAATATGGTGCCATGAACCTGAACTGGATCACGGGTAGACGGGAAAGTAAAATTGTTTGGTCATTTTGCCCAGACTGCACTGAATTCAGTTCTTAATACGAATGAAATATAGCTTTGTTCTGGCACAAGCCAATGCCAAGTTATAAGGTCTTTTATGACAATCAGCCATGTTTCAGTCTGCTTACCTTGTTATAATGTATTCTTCCTCTTTGGGGAATCTTTAAGGTTTTATACAGAATCCAATAAAAGAAAAGTTCTAAGTAAACCCATTTAGCAGATTAAACTGTTAATCATCCAAAGCATTTTAGGAAACTTGTAGGAACCTGTTTTAATCCTGCTTAATTACTTGCATGGCACTTACTGGAGACAACAATGACTCATTACAGCTGCTTAGCTGCGTGTCTGTGCTTTTAACATTTTAATCAATTTTTTTACAATGTCTAACAAACATTAATCACTACCAAAGTTCACTTCTTCAAAAATCTTCACACGGTTAGTACAGCAATTAAGTATGTAAATACATTTGTAGTGTTTTGCCACATTAACACATTTCAACAGCACATTCTGCAAGTGTTAATGGGTTCACATTCAAATTCAGATAGATTAGAAGCTGGATTTAAATGAGACACTTAGCTAAGTAAGACACATAAGAGGCATATTGAACTAAGTCAAAGCCCTTAAAGAGCACAACGAATGTTCTGGATTACAGAAGTACCAACAGTGGCATGTGTGTAAGAGCATCATAACACAAATCGTAAGTAGAGCATGCCTAATTTCATCTTTGGAAGTCTTGAACAACGAAGAAACAACGAAGAAACATCTGGCACAAAATGTAGTTGTAAGAGACAGCAAAATTGCAGGTGATGTTTATTTACATCAGGCAAATAGAAACAGGCAGAGATTCAGGCAACCAACAAACCACATAAACTAGGCAGAACCTGAAATGTGGTACCACAAGCTCTGAGGTATCAGAAGGAAGCAAAACAAAGTCAAAACCAGAAGAGCAAGATAAACAACAAATGCAAATCAGGGAAGAATACACAGAACATTACTTCCTTCACAACTGGCTAAAGAGCCATTCTTTGTTTATATAGGTGTGGGTGCGATTAGGAACAGGTGTGAAGGCATGAATGATGGTGCGTGATGGGAATTGTCGTCGCCCACGGCAGCCATGTTTGCAAGCTGCAAGGTGTTCTAGGAACTGGGAAAATAAACAAAAAAAGGTAATGGGCAGAAAAAAATGCTCATCACTTCAAGCTGATTTTAAATATTTCTGTTTATGCAACCACATGTTCTGCACCAGCGTGGCTTAGTTAGAACATAGTCTTTTTTCTTTCATCTCTGAGCAAGGAGGTTGAGAGTGGGAGAGTGGTTTACCTTTCAACATGACAATGACCAAAAGAAGTTATAGAGTAACTGAAGGACAGGAGAGTCAAAGACTTTAAATGGCTTTCAATATCCTGGACTGGGGTCCAGCCAAAACCATATTACTTGAAGAAGGTAGTTTATTCATCAGCAAAAAATTATTCAGAGCTTCTGAAAGACATGCACATGCAAATTTCTATTCAAGTTTTGTTAATAAATTATTTATTATTGTTATTATTTGGATCATGATTTTATTTAGACTTACAACAACTTTTAATCTAGAACCCTAGATGAACAACCTTGAACAGATTTTCTGTCCCTGTGACCTATGAAGGAACCTTAAAAGTTTCCATGTAGAACCCTAAAACAGAAGGTTAACATTTGCTCCACAGTTGCTCCAAGGAGAAACCTCTGTAAGAACTAAAGTACCCCTAAATACCCAAAGCTTCTTAGAACCTTCCAAATGTTTTTCTATATTTTCTCACATTTGACTTTCATAAAACTGAGGAAAAAAGGGATTTTCCCAATGACTAGTGAGCATATTGAATGCAGGGGTGACTTTCTTTTAAGTGCTTAGAGGGTGCCAAATGTTACTCTTTGTAGCTTTACCACATTGTGGGAACTGGAGTTCAGCAACGAATCCAATATTGACACTAGTATATTATTTACTACCATCTACTGTTAACACTCAGAAGAGATGGAAACCGTACGATCAAGTTCTTTCCTATTAGAACATAAGTTTTTTTAGGACTATAATTTTATTTGTGCTTTTATATCCCTGCCAATCACTCTATATGCTTTATTGTGTTTGTAATTTAAATATTTTATAAATTCAATTGGTAAAAAATGTAAAGTGAGCAATACAAAATAAACTAAAAGGGGAAAAAACACTATGTCATCAACACATCATATACACCTATCAGGCGTAACATTATGACCACCTGCCTAATATTGTGTTGGTCCCCCTTTTGCTGCCAAAACAGCCCTGACCCATCATGCACTCTGTATTCTGACACCTTTCTTTCAGAACCAGCATTAATTTCTTCAAACTCAAGGTCTATATCCTCGTTTCAAGCCCTATGCTCTGGGGATGGACTCCAGACCCACCATGACCATTACTAGGATAAAGTGATTACTGAAGATCTGAAGATGAATCACTGAATGAGACTGAATGGTATTTTGATAAAAGTCTTTATTTTCAGATTTGTTCCTGGTGTTATGATGGTTAAAGTGTAGTGCTCATTAAATGAATTGATATTTGAACAGGTAGCGGTTTGAAAGAGATTTGAAAACTTACTATATATATATATATATATATATATACTGCTCAAATAATTAAAGGAACACTTTGGAAACACATCAGATCTCAATGGGGAAAAATATCATGCTGGATATCTATGCTGATATGGACTGGGTAATGTGTTAGGAATGAAAGGATGCCACATCGTTTGATAGAAATTAAAATTATCAACCTACAGAGGGCTGAATTCAGACACCCCGAAAATCAAAGTGAAAAAATGATGCAGCAGGCTAGTCCATTTTGCTGAAATTTCATTTGTATGGCCCCTACGTGCTTGTATGCATGCCTGACAATGTCAGGGCATGCTCCTAATGAGACGACAGCTGGTGTCCTAGGGCATTTCCTCCCAGATCAGGACCAGGGCATCACTGAGCTCCTGGACAGTCTGAGGTGCAACCTGGCGGAGTTGGATGGACCGAAACATAATGTTCCAGAGGCGTTCTATTGGATTTACAACTGCCTGCATACTCTCGCCACATGAGGCCGGGCATTGTCATGCACCAGGAGGAACCCAGGACCCACTGCACCAGTGTAGGGTATGACAATGGGTCCAAGGATTTCATCCCAATACCTAATGGCAGTCAGGGTGCCATGGTCTAGCCTGGAGAGGTCTGTGCGTCCCTCTGACCATCACTTACCCACCACTAAACCGGTCATGCTGAACGATGTTACAGGCAGCATAACATTCTCCACGGTTTCTTCAGACCCTTTCACATCTGTTACATGTTCTTGGGGTGAACCTGCTCTCATCTTTGAAAAGATACCAGTCCTGCTGATGGGTTAAGGACCTTCTATGGCCTTGTCCAGCTCTCCTTGAGTAACTGCCTGTCTCCTGGAATCTCCTCCATGCTCTTGGGACTCTTGCTGGCAAAACACAGCAAACTTTCTGGCAATGGCATGTATTGATGTGCTATCCTGGAGGAGTTGACCTGCCTGTGCAACCTCTGTGGGGTCCAGGTATCGCCTCATGCTACCAGTGGTGACACTGACCCTAGCCAAATGCAAAACTAGTAAAAAACAGTCAGGAAAGATAATTAGGGGAAAAAATGTCATTAACATTAACATGAAATGTCATTTCATTAACACCAAAGCAGCTGAAACTGATTAAAAAAACTACTTAACTGACCAGATCAATATCCCAAGAGTTTAATTGACTTGATTTACATATACAAATATATATATATATATATATATATATATACATATATATATATATATATATATATATATATATATATATATATATATATATAGAGAGAGAGAGAGAGAGAGAGAGAGAGAGAGAGAGAGAGAGAGAGACAGAGAGAGAGAGAGAAAGGCACATAGAACCAGTCACCAGTCTATGTAAAATATGTAAATATAGAATAGTGTTATATAATAGTTAATTAAATAGTATTATTATAATAGTTTCTTTATATATTCAGTATTATTACATTGGACATATTGGACATCAGAACCCACAAAACGGCTCTCAGATGGAAAGTAGGGCTTTGAAATCCTTTCAAAGTGTGTTAAAGTAAAATCGTTTAATAATCCAAAGTGCCTTTGTGGAAAGTTTTTTTTTTTTAATAAAGGAGTGTGAAATAATTTGTAGCACCTAAAATGTATGTATAATATACTGGTCCATGCAATTATTTGATAAAGAACTCCTAGCCTTGCCAAAAAAAGTGTGTGTTGTCTGTACATAAGCATTCGCATGATGATGAATACAGATGAGAGAGTGCTGCATATGGTGGAGCAGTTAAGAGGAACTTAACACAGCTCTGGTGATTTGTGTTATCTGGCCATTATATCACGCTAGTGCCTCATCACTCCTACAGATGGATGTTATGTGGCTTATTAAATAGCACAGATTCCCACCTGTGCTGTATAGTCACTCTTCTGCACAGTCTGATAGCTAGAGGGATTGTAAGAATGACAAATCAATACAAACGTCAGAACTAATATGTCTCTTAGGTGTGTCTGAGCTTGGAAAAAAGATAGATTTGACTTTAAATTCTTAATCACAGTCGCTTTGTGACATTACACTTAGACTGATTTACTAAGATCCTAATTATGAAGTGTTAATTTGTGCGTGCAGAGGGATAAATTGCACATGTTTCGTGGGCATGTTAGGGGTAATTTACAAAAAATAAGTGTGTGAATGGTGTCATGTGAATGTTGGGAGAGGAAACATAAATGAGATGTTTTGGTGTATGCTAATTTTTCTTAATAGTGTGTGAGTCGGATCTCAAAGACACTTAGAGTATCTTTTAGAATAAAACTGAACTGAGATTCATGAAAATGAAAGACCATGAGATGCTTTAAAAACATTCAAAATACAACAAAAGTGTGTAATCATGAGTATGCACTAGTGAGTTAAATGTGGTAAGTGACTGATATGAAACCACTCGTCATTATTTTGAGAAACTTTTTTTATATTTTTGATATTTTTTATACACTTTTTATACATTTTATACATATTTTTCAGACTTAATTTCACAGGTAAATTGTGCGGCTGACAAATTCCACATAACATAAAATCTTGACTCAAAACCACACAATGTTAACACAACTGGTCACAGCACTACTTCAATTCTTAGTGTTTTTTGTGCAAATTACAAATGCTAAAACACAACATGCTGGTCAAAACAAAGTATACTTATTTTACCTGGCTGTTTTTTTGTTTCTTTTACCTAGTTTGGCCCATTCCTCCATGCAGATCTCCTCTACAGCAGTGATGTTTTGGGGCTGTCGCTGGGCAACACGGATTTTTAACTCCCTCCAAAGATTTTCTATGGGGTTGAGATCTGGAGACTGGCTAGGCCACTCCAGGACCTTGAAATGCTTCTTACGAAGCCACTCCTTCGTTGCCCGGGCGGTGTGTTTGGGATCATTGTCATGCTGAAAGACCCAGCCACGTTTCATCTTCAATGCCCTTGCTGATGGAAGGAGGTTTTTACTCAAAATCTCACGATACATGGCCCCATTCATTCTTTCCTTTACACGGATCAGTCGTCCTGGTCCCTTTGCAGAAAAACAGCCCCAAAGCATGATGTTTCCACCCCCATGCTTCACAGTAGGTATGGTGTTCTTTGGATGCAACTCAGCATTCTTTCTCCTCCAAACATGACAAGTTGAGTTTTTACCAAAAAGTTTTATTTTGGTTTCATCTGACCATATGACATTCTCCCAATCCTCTTCTGGATCCTCTTCTCTTCTCCCAATCATCCAAATGCTCTCTAGCAAACTTCAGACGGGCCCGGACATGTACTGGCTTAAGCAGGGCGACACCTCTGGCACTGCAGGATTTGAGTTCCTGGCGGCGTAGTGTGTTACTGATGGTAGCCTTTGTTACTTTGGTCCCAGCTCTCTGCAGGTCATTCACTAGGTCCCCCCGTGTGGTTCTGGGATTTTTGCTCACCATTCTCACGGGGTGAGATCTTGCGTGGAGCCCCAGATCGAGGGAGCTTATCAGTGGTCTTGTATGTCTTCCATTTTCTAATAATTGCTCCCACAGTTGATTTCTTCACACCAAGCTGCTTACCTATTGCAGATTCAGTCTTTTCCTAGCCTGGTGCAGGTCTACAATTTTGTTTCTGGTGTCCTTTGACAGCTCTTTGGTCTTGGCCATAGTGGAGTTTGGAGTCTGACTGTTTGAGGTTGTGGACAGGTGTCTTTTATACTGATAATGAGTTCAAACAGGTGCCATTAATACAGGTAACGAGTGGAGGACAGAGGAGCCTCTTAAAGAAGAAGTTACAGGTCTGTGAGAGCCAGAAATCTTGCTTTTTTGTAGGTGACCAAATACTTATTTTCCACCATAATTTGCAAATAAATTCTTTAAAAATCAGACAATGTGATTTTCTGATTTTTTTTTTCTCATTCTGTCTTTCAAAGTTGAAGTGTACCTATGATGAAAATTACAGGCCTCTCTCATCTTTTTAAGTGGGAGAACTTGCACAATTGGTGGCTGACTAAATACTTTTTTGCCCCACTGTATTAGGCAGCAAGTGAATATTTTTTCCTCAAAGTTGATGTGTTAGAAGCAGGAAAAATGGACAAGCGTAAGGATTTGAGCGAGTTTCACAAGGGCCAAATTGTGATGGCTAGACGACTGGATCAGAGCATCTCCAAAACTGCAGCTCTTGTGGGGTGTTCCCGGTCTGCAGTGGTCAGTATCTATCAAAAGTGGTCCAAGAAAGGAACAGTGGTGAACCGGCGACAAGGTCATGGACAGTCAAGGTCCATTGATGCACATGGGGAGTGAAGGCTGGCCCGTGTGATCCGATCCAACAGGTGAGGGTACTGTTCTGTAAATTGCTAAAAAAGTTGCTGGTTCTGATAGAAAGGTGTCAGAATACACAGTACATCGCAGTTTGTTGCATATGGGGCTCAAATACAATGACTGTGATAAAATGTCCCAGTACGTTATACTTTTTATATTTATTTTATATATAAAAATAAATTGTAAATTCATTAAGACTAATGCTCAGAACTGGCAATCTGTGCTATTTTAGGTGATGGGAAAAATGCAGTCTATCTTAGAATCTGTAAATGTGTGATATCAAATGAGTGTTATCAAGTTGGCACGTGCTTGTACACATGTCAGACTTTAGTGAATGGGGGCCTCAGGGTGGAAGGAATACATTAAACTATCATCTCATCATCTTCTCATGTTGTGTGTCAGGTGTTTAGTTGATGTATTTGATCTTTCCTCAAGCATGGTTTTCCTGACAAATGTACTCATTAAAATACTCATATTGGTACACTTGATATTGCTAAACCTGATAGCCCCATTAAGTTATATGAGCTCATGGCAAATTTTGGATTTTGAACTCAAGTTTGTAAGTTTTCACAAATTAAACTTAATCAGTTGTCTTGGCTAATTGATAAATTTAAGTGAATTGAAACAGTGTTTATATTCAAGTTGAGTTTACACACGTTCTTACGGCAGCAGGTGACCTTTCATTTCTAAGTTTAACTGTCTTGAAATGTCGTACAGTGTAATGTAACAGATTATGTAATAATTCATTTCTATTATGTTTAGTTTGACACTACTAATCAACTCAATTCTGATCTGAAATCTTTTATTTTTGCCAGTATAAACAAATAGCCAAGATATCTACAAAATTTAGTCTAATAAGCTAACTAAATAAAGACTTAATATAAAGTGCACCCGGTTACATCTTTGATAGATCTGAAGCCGATCTCAGTACTGCTAGGCGTGAAGTGGGAATGTGCACCTACGGACAATTTAGCATAGTCACTGGCAATTCTTTGGAGTTGGGAGGAAACTGGAGCACCCTGAAGAAACCCAAGTAGACATGGTGAGAACACCTGGCAATGAAAGATATAATAACCCAAATTGATTGGGTCTGGGAGCACGAAGCTGTGACATGACAGTGTGTTTTTCTTTTTATCAATATTTAGTAAAGGTTTTGGCCCACTTTTCCATACCATATATTCTGCCCACTCTGAGCATGATGTCATAACCAATACGGCTGACAAGGGAATAAGGTGTATGGTGTGTCTGAAACACTCATTAGCACTAATGACCTCTCACTCTTTATGGCTTTGTGGCTATCAAATTTAATCACTATGTCCTGCTCTTGTTTTAAGGCTAACTTTGATCTATTTACCATTACACTCAACAGAAGTCTGCCACCATCTGGATTTAACCAAAACAGTTCATGCAACGGTGAATGCCAATGTCTAAGCATGTCAGTTATGAAGAAATGTATATATACAATATATTTCCTGATTTTGTAGTATAGTTTTGCTTGTTGAAACCTTTCAAAAGAATAGGTTCTTTTTTTGAACAGCTACAAGCTGTCTATTGTTTTATAGAGTAAAATCATCAACTCTGCCCTAAAGTCTTTGAACAAAAATAGCTTTAAAAAAAAAGCCATGAAAGCAGTGTAGAATGGGAACCATCAGCCATCAGCTATGCTTCAGTGCTTAACATACGGTTGCTCAATAAGGTCAGGAAAACTAGCGGCTGAAACTTTCACCTCATTTCCATTTCATAGGGCCAAGTCACTGCCATGGCTGCGTTACCACAAATTTAAACTGACATTGCACGATTTAAGCGGCTACTCATTGGAAAAGATTATAAGAAAAAAAAATCGGATTGTGGTTGGATCATAGAAATCGGATTGTGGTTGGATCATAGACATGGTGGGGTTCCTTCAGATGTGTTGCAAGTGCTGTGAAACAAATCAAGATAGCATTAGAGAACTGTAAACTCTCCTGGTGGAATGATGACTTTCCCTCATATCAGATGTTTCTGTCTATCGGAAATGACAGAGAAATTATGAAGTAATCAGATTCCCTTGGAGACAACTAAACACACCATAAACTGAAGAGAGAAATGTCTGGCACTGCACATCTTGACACACCTAAAGTAAACAACAAACATCAGAACAGAAATGCTGACCTTTAATGGGATACGTGTTATGATGATGGGGAAACCATGTGTTTACAGAGAGCACAAGCACTAGACAGAAAAGCTGAGGGGGGCAAAGCTGTAAAATTTAAATGATATTCCTGCCATATGC